>CM026216.1:19223032-20423032 GCA_014839995.1 Xenentodon cancila
CTATTACCTCTGCGAGGTCGGTACAGTAACATCATTTTTTTTTACGTGCTTGTAAGCGTCCTCTGACTTCCACTGCCCACATCCAGGTGGCATTTTTTAGTTCAGACAAGTATAAATCAAATTAGCACCCCATCGTCCCAGAGTGTCCAAACCTTTAAGGATATTCCACAGTTTTAGGAGAGCTTGGCTTGGCAAGCGGAGCAATACAAGCCATGTTCTGTTATTACAACAAACTCACGGGCTATATGATAAAATGTATTGCAGTATTGTCCTTTTTTTTTTTTTTTTTTTTTTTTTTTACATTTAGGTCTAGTTAGAGCAAACTGAGTAGTATTTTTGTTTTTGTGTCTGTCATGTGAAATAGCCTGAACTTTGCAACTACCCACCTTTATATTTAGTTGAAGTACCAAAAGTGCAGCAATTTATTATGATGCCCTGGATGACTTCACACATCCTGATGACGGGACAAATTAAACGCGGCATCTGATTAGTTTCTATGCTGTTCTTATTCAGGATGCTACATGTACTGTATAGGTCATGACGGGTACTCATTTATACGGCTGAGAGTAATCCATTCACTTGTTCTGTTGGTTCCTTGTCAAAAGAAGGTAGGAGTGTGCGTGAGTTACTATGGTAACCCTACACTATGTCTAGCACTCTGAAACTTTCACAGCTTCTATCCCATTTAATTCTTTTAAATCTGTGCTTTATTATTTATTTGTTTACAGTTAGGTGGTTGAGATAGTCTGAGTATTAAAACTGAAACTCTCAAATGTGATGTCTAAACAGTGTTAGTTATCCAAATTACATTATATGCTGTTATTTAATTTAGTTAGGTGGCGCTAAAATGGAGAAGACTTGCATTAGAATTATTTTATTAATTTTGATTTATCTCATCTCACTGTGAAGGTGCTAGAGACTTGTGGACTACACCCCCACCCCAACACCTCACCCCGAGTCTCTACTGCCATTTGGTGGTTTATTGTGGTGGTCTGGTATTGGTTATTGTAACTTAAAACATATAATTAAATCAGTCCATTGTCAAATAATAACTAAATGATCATTACATTTTCTGATTAGCTGAGCTAATCATCAATCCTCAAGCTCAACTCTTATAAACTCAGATGCAGCTTCACTACACCGCCTAATTGGCTTTCTTCTTGTTTTAACACAATTATTATCCTCCTCCCTCAACCTGAAAGAGGAAACCTGTTTTCTCCCTCAGATGCATGTTTCTGAAATTAGGGCTGCATCTGTAAGTGGGGAAGAATTGGATTACCAGACAGCTACAACGTTTGTTGGAATCAAATCGACTGGAGTTTTTGGTAGACTAGACCCTGGGTGGCATCAGCACCAGCAGCAGGTAATACAAAACCAACCAATCTCAGAACACACTTGACATAATGACTGACTCTCTTATAGTTTCTGAAGTGAAAGAGACATCACAGAGATGGGGAAACTCAAAACCTTTCTAGCCTTCTTTTTAAAAAAAAAAAAAACATTTGCAATGCACTTTGTCTTTTGTCCAGCTCCATGTCAGGATTCGTGAAAACCATTTCCAAGTAAACCGAGAGTGGAAGGCTCCAATTTCACACAGGTATTCATGTGAAATGTCAGTCTGTGAAAAATCAGCATCAATCCATGATGCCTCATTGCATTTTGAGGAGACGTTGCTCCTTCGCACTGTCATCAGAACCCCCCCCCCCCCCCCCCACACACACACACACACACACACACACACACACACACACCTCTGTATCATCTCTATTTAAGCCTTTCCAACTATCCATCCATCCATCTGTTAACTTCCGCTTATCTGGTTTGCCCAAGAGCCTAAGCAGAAAGCTCCTAATCCCCCTTTCCCCGCCACCTTCTCCAGTTCCTCTGGGATAATACTAAGCCATTACCTGACCATTTGAGAGATCCCATGTCCCATCAAGCATGTCCCATGTAAACATGCTTGAAACACCTCCTGCCTCCTTGAGATGTCCAGGACTTTTTCTAATATTCTAAAAAGATTCCTAAACTGCTTCAGCTGGCTTCTCTCGGTGTGGAGGAGCAGTGGACCGCATCCCTCCCAGTTGACTGAACTTCCCACTCTTCCCCCAAAGGTAAGTCCAGCAACCATGTGGCGGAAAGTCATATTAGCTGCTTGAATTTTTAGTCTTTTTCTTTCAGTCACTGTACACAATTCATGACCATAGGTGAGGGTAGGACCATAGATTGAAGAGTAAACAGAGGATCTCACCTTTTGGCTCAATCTCTCTTTACCTCATCGGACCATCACAGAGGTCACGTTACTGCAGATGCTGCTCTGATCTGCTTGTCAATATCCTACTCCAGTCTTCCCTCATTCATGAACAAGACTCTGAGACACTTAAACTCCTGCACTTGAGGTAGTATCTCATTCACAGCTTACTGGAAGTGAAGCACTACCAATTGAGAACCATTTGACACTTGCAAATCTCTCCGGAGAGATCCTCACTCGATGACGCCAACAGGACTGGATCATCCACAGAAAGCAGAGATGAAGTCCTAACTCTACCCTCTTTGTCCCTTGGCTTCTCCTCAAAATGAGGCTGCCCTTCGTCACTCAGAATCATTGAAAAAGGGCAGCCCCACTGAAGACCAGTTGCACCTAAAAGAAGTGCAACAAACTACCAGTCACGCAGACCAAACTCTCACTCTGTATAAGGACTGAATGGCCCTTAGCAACAGACACATTATCCCTTAATCCTGAAGCAACCCCCAAAGGGTCACGTTTAATTCCTCCTCCTGGTCCACAAAGCATATTTGGACAGGTTGGGCAAACTCACAGGAGTTTAAGAAGAATACACACTCTTCTTACCAGCTGTTCATCAACCAGACTCTGTTCTCCAGCACGCCTGCATAGACCTCACCAAGGAGGCTGGAAACCCAACAGTCCTCCTTCATCCCTGTCTGTCAATCAAGAGGCACTGCCCACTTTCCGACTACTTCAGTTTATGTATGCATTTTCAAAAAGATTAGAAAACCAGTCCATCTTTTAAAACTCTTAAAAAGCTATGTATAAGATCAAACCGAAGAGCCCTAACTAACCTGACATGAACTCTACGCAGCCGCGCCCTGCCATACACACTTTATCCAGTCCAAGTGGAGAGCAAAGCCTGGTCATACCAAATACAACGTCTCAACCCCCCTTGTTATCCATTTTGTAGAGGAAACACAGAGATATCAGAAAAACCTAACTTTTGTGTGTATTCATAATACATCCTACCCTTAGCACAGACTGAGTACCGGGTCTGAATAATTCAAGATCAGATTTGTTGGGGATGTTGAAAACTCAATAAATCAGCAGTTTTGGAAACTTCAGGAACCTTGTGTTCACACGTGTATTTTATTTATATATATATATATATATATATATATATATATATATATATATATATATATATATATATATATATATATATATATATATATATATATATATATATATATATAAATTAAAACAACAATCCAGAAAAACCACTAGAAGACAACATAAAATAAAATACACAACAGTTTGAAACCATTTCACAGCTATCTCAGCTGCCCACATTACTTAATATTTAATTGAGTGTCTTTTGCTGCTATAACAGAGTATTTATTGTTTACAGAACACTCAGCTGGCAAAGTGATGTAAATCTGCTTCTAGTGAGGCATCACCACCATAAACTTAACGAGGATCGCTGGGAGGTGAGAGAAAGCAAATCTACTACTACAAGTTCCTCTGTAAATAATAACCCGAGTCTCACAAAAACACAACTTCTCCACAAAAGATATTAGACATAAATGTCTGCTTTGACCCGCACCTTTCTTTTCCTCTCAAAACTAACTGTAGATTCCTTTAAGGACTGCGTCTGGAGATTAACATTTTAATTTAACAGATTCATTATGTTTACTTTGATGGTTGTTTTCAAAGAACATTCAGTGACGGCTTAACTCGAGACTGACGGTTTAAAAGGGCTTTCAAAAACTCAAAGGATAGCACAAGGAATGTTTGCATTCTGGAAAAAATCAAATGATGATTAAATAAAATGTTTTCTTACCAATCATTTGCACTTAATAGTATTCAAAACATGATTCGCTGAGGCGAAGAGGATGGTTTTCAATTCTGATCAGCCAGGACTTCTCAGCCATCTTTATAACCATTTTCACATCCTGTCAACATCGGAATTCTGTAACTTCATACTTAAAGAATTCCTCCACACAAGCAACAGCCTCAAATAAGAAAAAGAGGGAATAACATGGAAAATAATAGATTCATATTTGCTAAAGTTTTTTAAATATCTATGGATGGAAGAACCTTGTGAAAAAACTAGAGCCTAAACCAGATGAAAAAGAGACCTGTGTAATCACCAATGATTGATTCTATTATTCTGCTAAGTTCATACCATAGTTTATCTGAAATGATATAGTTTGAAGCAAGCTTCATCCAAATCACACCTGACTGGAAGTCTGAGAAGCCAGATGAGTTGAAAACAAACATCTGCAAGCGTGCGGAGCCTGTAAACATGATAAAATCTCATTTAGATTAATTTAAATGTGAACCCTTTGTCACCTTTGTGAAAAAGCTAGATCAGACAAATATCATTAAAAGAAAAAATAAATAAAATAAAAGAACTAGATTACCCTGCACACTGAGGACAGTCGGAGTCTGGTTGTATTCAGCAGACCTTATCAGAACATGAGGAGATTCAAGAGCTCCACTGTTATAGGAAACAAAATGTCCCTTCTTCAACGAAACACAGTTTCTTTTATGGAAGTTTGAATATCATAACCCCCCCCCCCAAAAAAAAAAAAAAGGTTTTGACACTTTTGACAACGCTGCAGTAATTACAGGATTTCTGCAACAACAGAACCTACTTAGTTATATACATAGTCAAGGAAGAAGTTGTGCAAATTTTATCAGAGCAAGTCTTGGCCAGACAACGGTAACTTCCAGGAGTCTCTCCCTGTTGCCAAGCAACTGCTCTGAGCCAAGAAACAGCCCAGAACGCAACCAACAAAGTAAACAAATGAGAAAAATGATGTTCATTAGTGAGCCTTCGTGGTGCTAGTCGTGGATTTTGTTACCTTGCCATATTAGCTGTTCCACTATGCTGGCTGTAGTTTCAGATAAGTGACGAGCGTTAGTCTTCCCATACAAAATACCAACGGGGGATGTGGTACTTCACCACTGCTTTTGGCATTTATTCCACTGATTAAGTGTTAAATACCCTGTTTGGTGTCATTTGCTATCTGAAACTCATCATTGGGGCATTGTCTTTTGACTTTGATATAAAAGTCCAATGTAGACACTTACTTTATTTCAAATTAAGTGAAATCCAATAATCCCATGTTAATTTTCAACATTAAAAACTGTAGCTCCATTAAGATCAATTGTTATAAATAAAACTCATGGACTTTTGTTTGTAAGGTGGACTTGTGGTTTCGGTCTTTGTCATTTGATGTTTACATTTCCCCACCTGGAGCTCTGAGCCCACTAAATGGTATTTGGGCTTTCCCTATTGGACTGAGTCCTAACCTTCTCTCTGGAGTTTCAATTTTACAAGGAAATTCAAGGATGCAGTCAAATTTCAATCAATGATCTTGGGATGCCATTGGATATGAATTCAAACCAATGACAAATGAAGCATGTGTGTTGAAAAGTGATCTTGGCTCTCCTGCATGAGTTGTCCCGTCAAGCCCCGCCCCCACCGTGATTGGTTTGGTACATCCTGTATCAGCAGACGGGGCTCTGAATGGGAGGAGTACTCGTTCCATGATAGTTTTCATGAAGTGAATGGGTATGGTTAGTAAGGTTTCCAAAGATTTCCAAAATTAAAAGAAATCATGAAGAATCCTGCTTGATTCATGATCCTGGTTGTTGTGATTAAGGTTGCAGTTGAACAAATCGGACTCTTTTCCAACTCTGAGACAAAAGAGAAATAAACTAAAACATTAGTAGTAGTTTAGTATCGTATCAACTGTCATTTCTATGGCATAATTATAATCAAGGACCAACAAGAACATTGATTGTTGGTTTTAGTCGTGTATATAGTGACAACACAACATCCTCCGTCCTTACAACCTTTGATCTGTGACTTTGATGGAGTCTTTGGATGTGAAAGAGTGTCATCTGTTAGCGTTTAAAAAAAATAAAGTTTTTGCAAACTTGTCTAGTAACTTTCTGTGTACTTCCTGTTGTAGCCTCCAACCCACTACAGTCCAAGTGAGAGCGACTCGAAGCATCAACAATGCTCTTCTGCCTCTCCTGTCACCTGGCCCGCTCATAACTAACCTCATGTCTTGTTTTCGCGGCTGTTTTCATCCTCTTTGATTCCCCGGCTCAGAGGAAAGGCTTCCCCACCTTCCCACAGGCCCCAGCGAAGCCCCCTGAGCTCCCCACTATGTGAGCCCTTGTGGCTGGGTGAAAGCGCATACGAGTCGCCCCCTCCCAACACCCACCTCTCTTCCTTGTCAGCTTGAATCAGCCTCCTCTCCGGCTCAACAAGCTGCTCTTGCCGCTCCCCAGCTGCTGTGCCGGTGTGTTTGCGGCACCAGCAAGAGTGAGTGGACGCTATTGAGCCTGACCTTTGCAGCAGCGCCCTGCGCTCTATGATTCTAACCCGCTTGACAGTAAACGCCACACAGAATGATAATGAAGTGGCTCGCAAAGTAGCATGTTTTGCTCACTCCGGTGTAATTATCAGCGGTATCACCCAGCCGAACGTGATGTATACTGTTGTATTAAAGTGAATTATTAGCAGGTCACAAATTACTCATGAAGGACGCTCATAAAAACATCTAATGGCAATTACTGTGAGCCAATTGACCAAAAGAAATTCAAGTCATACTTCAAGATTCAGCAGCAAAATGAAAGATATTTATCCTTCAGGAGATGCTCATTTTCTTGTGGCTCATTGGGGTACTTTTATTTATATTGGAAGAAATCCTTTTGTGAGTTTGTAGCAGAGGAGACCCAGCTAATGCCGTCGGAACGCTGCTTGAATTATAAGTTGAAATAAGTCCATCTATTACTCGGATGGTTAGTCAGACTGCCAATTTTGAGGGCATCTCTATAAATAAGTACGATTCAGCAGAAGAGCTTTGTCGTGCTGCACAAAAAAAAGTTACAGAGCAGAAAAAGAAGAAGCACTCCAAAGCAAGGAGACTTAATGCATTAACAAAACAAAGATCACAAACATCGCCTGCGCACATGGCTTATTCAGCAGATGCTTTGCAAATATTTAGTCACATGAACAGCCCGCAGAAAACGTTAATCACGTCGTGTTTACCAGAAGTGCGAGTGTTTGTTAAGTGGCTGACTTGCTGCGGCAGTTTGCGCTCCTCTGAATATGTGTGTCACCAATTTCTGGTGGAGGGTGTTCAGTTTGAGGTTCTTTAATGTATGTTTCCACTGGCGTGTTGTGACTGCAGCTGATTCCAGGCCAGTACACTTACCCGGGGCCGGGTGCCAAGGCATAATGAGACGTTTGGTTGTGAAATTCAGAATCTGACAGAATGCATTAAAGCCAAGCAGACTGCAGATTTAAAAGGAGAAGCCCAGCCAAAGTGAAGATTCCCCATTTCCTATCCACTGTATCATATTTGCTTTTGCTTCCAGCCACACGAATGACCAAACTGTGCAGAGGCGGTGCCTTTTGTTTGGGAACAGATTTCCATTGTTTGTCATATTAGATAGCCGGACACATCTGACAAAAGCAATTATAGCATATGCCATTCAGGCAGTCTTTTGCTTGGAACAATTCTGGGAAGTTTCGAGCTGAGTACGAGAAACCAGTCGCGGCTGCATCAGGATTTTTTATTGCAGAGGCTACATGAAGAATTCATTTCCATTAAGGTCATTTTCTTGACATGGCAGGACCTTCCATGTCACTCGAGGTCAGGGCGTCCCGCCCAGATGTTTTTACAGTAGCTGAGTGCCCTTGTGATACCAAACACACACACGCACACACACTCTGTGTGACAACTATGATCTAAGTGAACAAATAATATGACAGCCTCTCCAGCTCCCAGGCAGCCTGTACTTCCCGCTGAGAGTAAATGAATCAAATTGTCTGTATTTCTAAAAACGTTAGTTTGAGCATGGGCTTAAGGTCAGATGTAAGGCTGCCGCCTGTCTGACGTTTTACACCCTTTCTGCTATTTTTTTTTTTTGGTTTTTATTTATTTGTTGCTATGCCATAGGCCGGTAGAACAATAGCACTACAAAAGCAAACAAAGCAAAAGATCAATCAATATACGTAGGGAGAAAAAAAGAAAATCAAAAAGTGAGCCTCTTAGAAAGGAGCTGGCAAATGAGTTTGTGTATATTCCACATGGATAAGCAGATCTCAACTACACATCTATGAATAAGTAATCAGTCTGTTCACATACTTCGGGATTTACCAACAAGAAAAGCAATCAGATACAAGAAAGTATAAAAGAAAAGAGGCACTTGAAATTTCTGAGTCCTTTTTTTAAACTTTTCAAAAGGCCAACAAAGAGAAAGGACAAATTGGTGAAGGTCCTCACAAGGAAGTGGTGAGAGGTCTGAGAGGGGACAGGTTCTACAGTGGAGACCTGGACAAGAAATGACCTTTAGTTGAACTCCAGCACTGTCACAGATATACGTATTTTGATTTAGCAGCCTATGACCCCATCCCCACCCCCCCACCCCCACCAGCGTCCCTCTCGCAAAAAACAGAGAGGGGAACAATAGGACAGTCAAACGTATCCTAATTCCAGATGGAGACGCTAATCCAGTTCAGAGACGGCAAGGAAATGGGCTTGCGGGAGCAGACCCAGGCAAATACACGGAGATGAGAATGATTATCCTACAGATGAGCGGAAAGATGAAAACTAATTTAATAATAACACCAGAAAATTCTCCAAGATAACGGGGATCTAGAGACCAATCCGAGACCCATCTGGCTTGCGCTGCACGCAACGGTGGCATTTTCTCCAGCAGGAGCTCTCCGTTTACACTGTGGTGCTGAAAGTCGAGGCGCTGCATTACTGGGTTGCATTAGACCACAAAGTTCAACAAAGAAAACAACGTTTTATCTACAGAGAATGACTCGGGCTCTTATATAACACAAGAGGTGTCCATCATAGTTCAGGGGAAATAAAGTTTGCTTTTCAGATGATATATTTGACACCTAAACTTACAAGTTACATTATGGGGGTATATTAAAATCTTTAATCAAAGAACCTTTTTTGTGATGGTAGGGGGGTGGGGAAATGACAACTTTGAGTCACCATTGCTCGAGAAAAATATCTCCAGTTTGAGCTTGACTTGACTTCTGTGATTTGTGAAATGTCTGTTTTTGGATTTTCACTCCAGACTTCAATCAAACAACACAATTAAGAATCCTAACGCAACAGAGTGAGTGTAGCCTACACACCTGAAACAAAAAAAAAAAAATATGAGCGTACACAAATTACCTGATACTAAAACTGAGACCCAGATCTCCAGTCCTGCACTGCAATTTAATTTTTTTTTTTGTGAAAACATCATTTTGAAAAACTTCATTTTAGACACTTACCTTACTTGTTTACTCTTTACTCTCCTCAAAGCAATTCGAGATAGTTTCCCTTGATTCTTTTTTTTTAAGTATCAATTTCATTTTAACTACTTAACTACATTTGAACTACTTTTAGGAAGTGTCCTGTAGCTTTTGCGATCTCCCGTCCCTGCTCTCACCCATCCTGGCCATCTTTTCCAACATCACAGCACAACATCAACATTGATGAAACTAACTCAAACCGGTTCAGTTTGTCATGACAGTGGACACCAAGAAACTCCAGAAGGTCTCTTAACTGTTCCTAGTTGACGGAGCCAGAAAATGGACAGTAAGGAGATATTCACTTAATGTATTAAAAAAAAGCTATCTGGGTTAGAAATCACATACGATACCATAGTCTACATTTAAAAAAATCAAGTTTCCTGCTATTCTTTTTTTTTCTGTATATTAAAGAGACTGGAAAATGAATATTGACGTCATTAAAACTTTGATAAAAACAACAAGGCTGAGGGTGCCTAATCAATAGTCTTCTTTCATTATTGGCCTCGATCCATGAAGAAATAGCAGCGTTGCTGCATGCTATAAGGCATGATTCTCCTCTTTGTTAGTCCACATTAACTATGTCAGTTGTACGTTGCTTTAAATCTCTTTGGGAGGGTTTCATAGTTGTTTACCTGCCAAAACAGGCATCACTTTGATGTATCTGCTTGGCCCTTGGCAGTACACCTACTGCACAAAGACACATTTGTGTAATGTATACCTTTCCCGGAGACTGATTGCAATGCAAATTACCTTGTCACATCACCACCAAACTCAAAACTAAAAGAGCACAATTCTGAGAGTGTATGCTTCGACCCGGCTGGAATAAAAAGAAGACGACTTTCCCACACTCTTTTCATGCGTTTTGCATTTTTATATAGGACAATGAGAGAAACTATGCTGTGTCCCAGATTTTGCAGGTCATTATGTTAACAGGTTATTGATATCTGCGAGCAAAAAGGAAATGTTTTTAACTAGAAGCAGATTCAGTCACATATGATATCTTTGGTTTTTTGTGCTTAAATTAAAACACATTGTTAGGGTGTAATAACGCTGACCCACTAACTGTCACGGATCACTTACCTTGCCAACATAGAGCGGTTCATTTCCCGTGTACTCCTCCAATACGAAGAACTGGTTCCATACCCAGCTGCGTTTGTGCCTGTGCAGAACCTCCCAGGGGTCTGGATCAGACTGCAGGGAATTCTCCAGCTCCCCAGAGCCGGGATCCAGCCCCCGGCAGCCCCTCTCCTGCAAGACAAACAGGAGCGCCAGGAGAGCCAGGGCTCTGTGTACGCCTGAGCAGCACCAACCCATCATTTGGGCTTCCCTCCAAAATGCACTGAAGCCAGAAGAGGAGCAAAAATTAAAGAGAGGGGGGAAAAAAAAGCTGAAATGTCAAAGCCCTGAGGGTTTTGACAGTCCTGACCTCGTGTTTCACCAGAAAGCAAGAGCAGACAGACTCTGAAAAAAGCTCAAGGGTTGAAAACGAGTCAAGCTCTGCATTTTGCCACGTCTCTCTTCGTTTTGTCCTGATTGGAGACTGAAAGAGGGGTAATTCCTGCCACTTTGGAGCCAGAGAGTTGACATTAAAGCTGGCTAACAGGGTCACTGGTGACTGGGGAGGATTGAATACACGCCGTTTGTAACTGGCACCTATCAAAAGAGAAAGAAGGAGGGAAAAAAGGAAGAGACAAAGATGAAGAGGAGAGAGGAGAAGAGAGAGAGGACCATCAGCAGAGCTCCCTCTATGAACGCCATCCTTTTACAAAGCAAGTAATGGGTCTGCTGATGCAATGGTAATGACATGTTCAGCAGTCGTAAAGAAACTGGTCAGAAATGAGGACTATAAGTGAAGCAAATACAATCTTCACATACAAAGAAAATTGGGAAAGTCAAACTTTAATGAGAGTACGATGGAGGGAAAACGACCAAAGTTTATACTGAGGAGATTTCACACAGGGTGAGACAATGAGGACGGCGCGGAATGACAATAACGCCACTCAGCTCGCAATTACCTGGGCTTTACCGCACCAAGGTCATTATTTTGTCGAATTTTCTTTGTGCAGTTTGGTGATGGTGAAGACACTCACCACTCCACTCTAACAACCCACACGATCTGTGCGGCGAGTTCCCATCACAGGGATTAGAAAATAAATCGGAGCCGTCGGAAGAGCGACAACCCGGGCGTTCCTGACCCCTACTCCGATCGGCGGCGTGCCGCTTGGCCTGAACATACGCGCAGTGGGTGTGTGGTGGGGGGGGGCATCCATCTCTCTGCCATCACCACGCTGTGACAGATCCCCCGAGATGCCAGAACATGATGACTTGTCAGAGTGGAGAGAAGCTTCAGCTCCTGACAGATAATGTTCTTCATGTCACAACACATCTTGGCAGGCCTTGAGTATGCCAGCAGTTACATAAACTTCTCTTATTATCTGTCTGATTTGAGGAACAGCAATAACCTCAACATAATCCCACAATAAACATTCCAAAGGAGGTAGATGAGAGCGCAGGATTTGAACCTCAGGAGCTCCACCAGCAGACATTCAGAAAACCGAGCATTTGACCAGATGTTTATTTATTTCCTCTCTGACCTCTCTTTGTCTCTCCTCTGTGTGGAGTATTGGCAGCGCCCTGGATGAGGAAGGTAATTGCTTTGGCATGCACTGACCTCTTTCTTCCCACACATATCCTCCACCTCTCATTTTACTTCCTCTCCGTTCCCCCCAGCAAAATAAAAACAGCTCACCACACACATCCTGTGGAAGTGATTTGTTGTACTTCGCGGGGAAGTCATTAGCCAGCGCTAATAATTAATACAGGAATAAATCAGAGCCGCTTGACTGTCACCTCCGCAGACACCTCCATGTTTTGGAGAGGCATCTTCAGCCGTGTACTGCTTCTTTTTTCTGTATCCTGGTTTGGTCAGAGTGCAGGAAGCTATCTTGATCCGTTTGCACTTTTCAGAAAAAAAAAAAAGAAAAGAAAAAAGAGAAGAATGCGCAAAAAAAAAAAAAAAAAACCCCACACACGTTCAAAGTCTATCTGAGATCTTTTAATGGTAGAGGTGGGAAGTGGAGCGGAGCTGGCTGCAGGGCAGCACAGCTTCACGAGGCAGGTTGCAGCGGCCGGTATCGAGGGAGAGGAGATCGGCGAAAGGGTCAGTTCTGAACCCCCAAACGCCAGGGAGGACGGGAGGCAGTTAAGGGGGCGCAGATACAGCAGTGAGCTCGGTAAAGCAGAATAACAACCTCTGCTGATTTACCCTCCAGTTGATTTTTTGAAATTATTCAGCATGTCTTGCACTGACGGGAATCAGTGTTTTTCCAACGGAGGTAAGTTGCTTGTCAAAAATTGAAGCGTCACATCTTAATGAGCTGCTCGACTGGCAAACACCAGCAGAGACACGACGAGGGCGTTTCTTGAGAGTAGCTCCTCATAAAAGGTTTCATTTCTTCTTCATGATACTGATTAGCAGTAAGCAGTGTGCAGCATAACGCATCACTGGCATGAAAGAAATGAAAAGAAAAAAAAACTTCATTAAAAGACAAGACAAATGTGTCAAGTTCGTGTTTTCTCTTGGATTTCAAATATAAACCTGCCTGTTGTTGTTTATTTAAAAGCAGATTTCTATTGGATAACCTGGGTGGGTCAGCCTGCCACTTCTGGAAACAAATCCCCCGAACACTTCAAGTTTTCACTCAAAATTAGACTTTTTTTTTCCCTATTGTTTTGAAATCATTCAGATACCACCACCAAATAAACTCCCAGTTCTGTCGACTGGGTCCCTTCGTGCAAGCCTTTCAGAGTGGTCAGAGTCCACACGGGACTGCCCGCGGAGACTCATTTCTGTCCAGCGTCAAAGTGACGGTGCTAAATTAAGTGAAAATGTGAGATAAAGCTGTGAATGTAAAGCCTCCCGGTCCTCCAGCGACTCTGTTTCTCTTACACACAAGGCTGTAATCCCATTTGCCCGTCTCACAACAGGATTACCAGCGCCACGGCGCTCAGTAACCAATCACACGCTTACTCTGATCCATATTCTCTTCCATCATTGAGAGCCCGGGCCAGAAAACACCACACAAAAGTGCTCTGAAGTTAAGTTGATTACAGTTTGGGACGTTTCATAAAGACGTGTTATCTTAGCAGACAGAGCATTCTTTTTAATTTTAGTCAGTCTGCTGAAGGAAACCAACACGTATCAAAATGTTGGTGTGTTTTTGAGACATCTGAAGGCCTATTTGGGATAAAACGACAGAAGCTGAGGATTTTTTTCACATAAATAATAACATTCATTGATTGCTACTGGTGTCATGCTGGGGATACTGAAGCTCGATGTTTTCCTCCGGGGCCATTTACAGCACACTCAGACTAGACTTGCTGCCACAGGGGCTTGAACTTGATCCCTGTGGCTGAAGGGTGGTCCTCACTCTCACTGATTCTTTCTACTCCATCTCACATTCATTTGAATTCCCCCTGCATCTCCTCACTAGTAGATCTGAACCAGACTGACACTCACTTTGCTTCACATGCAGTAATAAAGAAGTTGTTAGGTGAATGTGAATCTGATACCTATATGGATTTTTAAAGTCAACTGCATCTAAAAAAGAAGGATGCTAGACTCACAAAGTAAAGTTCTTTTTTGCTGGATTTATGACACATTTGTGGAAAGTGTTTTTAAAAGTCAATGTGATTAATTAGGTTTTTTGTGGGATAATGCTTTTAAGGAGTTATTCGGCACACTCAAACACTGATTTATGCTTTTACTCTGCTTGCTGCTACATGATACAGAAATATATTTCAAACTGTTGATGAAAACTACAACACCATTCTTTATTTCCCACTCACTGTGCTGACTTTAAAGCATGCTGGACAGAAATACAGGCAGCAAATCAGAAAAAAATAGCAGGTTTGATTAAAAGAATGAGTTTCCACTTGCAAAAAAAAAAAATATCCATCTCTGTAAGTGATTTAATAATGAACATTTCTGTCCCTTTTTATCCTGGCTGCAGTTACTAGTTTTATTAATTTCCTTGAAACATGCAGGCTTGCCTCAGCTTCAAATAGACCAGGTCTTTTAATTTAACAAAAGTCTTTATTCTTAATTTGATTGAAAAAAGTTCACTTTTATGCATAGTGTGATTTCCATTTTTATATTGCACAGATGAAATAGGATTTTTTTTCTTTTCTTCTTTTCAGTCCAATTGTGCTCAGAGCACCTCTTTGCAATGGAAATCAGCAGGTACCCGGCTCACTCCGGAGACCTGGCTGCTTTGACCCCCCCAGTTAAGCATCAATCATTGCGCTGTCAACACCTGCGTGATGCAGGGAAAGTTCGCAGAGCGCACCTGAACCGGATCGATGACACGTTTTCCATAAAGAAGACACGCAAAAAAAAAGAAAGAAAAAAGAATGCGCATCTTTGCAACTTCAGGGAAACCAGGGAGGACGGAGGGGAGGGTGGTGGCAAATAAGCACATGAGGTGGTGGTGGTGGTGGTGTTGGGGTGGGGGTGGTGGGTGTCAGCAAACATCCCTGTGACCGACCGCCGCAGGAAACATGTGTCCGTGGAATACTAATTACAGGATAAGTCATGGCACAAACACCCACGGATCACGCATACGCGCAGCGCAAATTGACCAAGACGCAGTGGAAAAAACGGAAAACTTAGAATGATGATTGCGTGTGCGCTTTGAAATCTTAAGATTTACTCACCCACCGAAGAAGTTAACAGCTACAAAGATGATGTCTGCTGCTCAAAGTTGAGATTTTTCCTCCTCGCGAGGCTCGCGTCGAGAGGAAGAGTTAAGAAGTTATCATGGTGAAATTAGTCCTGATGGAGGAGCACGGCTGCTGGATCGCGCGTAAATGCTCATCCTTAGCAGGGATGTGGCGACTCTGAGTCCTCTCACTCCCTCTCTCCTTCTCTCCCTCCCTCCCTCCCTCCCTCATCCTCGTCTATCCTGCGCAGTGCTGCCTGTGTGCAGGGAACCCCAGCTGCAGGGGTTTTTGGGTTTGTAAAGCGACTGGGGACGAACAGCACAGTCGGAACAACCCCGGACCAAACAGGAAACCGCTCGCATCCGAGCCAAAATCTTGTCCCTGACTGGAGAAGAAGATGGAGCCCGTCGAAAGAGTTTGACCGAAATAAGTTGGCGAGGAGAGAGCCAGAAACACACGCCGCGCTTTTGGCACAAGGAACGAGAGAAACCGAAATCCAAACCTGCCAAGTTTTTGGCACCAGATGGCATGTGTACTGGTAAACGAAAGCCTTGGTGGTGAGAAGAAAATCAGTACAAAATTCTTGACATCTTTTACCAATGAGAGAAATCCACCTCCCTCCTCCCTCGAGCACTTCACCTTGAGAATTAATTAAATCCCCCACAAGAATTTCCTTGTGTTTTACACACTTTCATTGTCATGCAAACAGTTTGGCTGGCAGATTTTTTTGTCCATCACACACTATAAAATATCCAATTGGTCCAAATTTACAGTGAAGCTCCATATTTGTGCTCCAAAAGTTTTGTTTTCCGTCCAATTAGCGGCAAACTGAGCTCCTGTGGTGACAGAAAAATGCAGCATATGGCTGGCCTCTCCAAACTACAGCACCTCTACACCTTCAGACCAACCAGTATTGCTAATTAGTGACACAAAACATACAATATACACCAAAAATAAAACATTTTCTTCTCAAATATTGGCAGCATCTCCAACTGAGTCCGTAGAAATTGTTTTGGAGCTGGTGGGTAACAATTTCCCCTTTTTTTTTAAAACAGTTGAAACACCTGTTTTCATATTAATTTGATTTTTAAGAGTGAATTAGTCACATGTGGATTATTTTCTGAGTATTTTGCCCTTTTGGAGACAGTTGTATTACAATAACACAGCTCCTTTTGTCTCTTCAGCTCTGTCATTTAGGAAGGGAGCACTGACCCAAACTAATAGAAAGAGCAGCCTCTGTCTGTCATACCTGGAAGAGCAGCTGGCAGAGTTGAAATTCAAGACACAGCAGGTAAAAATAAGCTACTCTGCACTGTACTGGGAAAAGAGAAAGACTACTGTTGCTGGACACAAAGGCAAAGGTTGGATGATGTCAAGACAGTAAGAGCAGAGAGAGCATACAGTAAACTAAATAAGAGCTCAGCTTAAAGGATGTAAGTAGAGCAGAGGGATGGAGCGTGTGTGATAACAGAGGAAGAGGTGAAAGGGAGGAGAACAGGGAGGCTTATTGCAGGAGGAGGAGGAGGAGGGGTCCGCAGCAGTTCAGCGGTGAGAGTTATTTAATTAGAGACTGACATTGGGAGCTTGGCTCGTCAGCTCTTCGCCATCAATCACACGCGGTCAGGAGATGCCTGAGGTTATGTGGCCCGCGTCCCGCTCCCCCTCTCCAAGCCCACACTCGGCCCCGGCATTTAACTGCCATGCCTTGATTACACACCCACCACCCACAGCACCGACCCCCCCTCCCCAGTCCAGATGCTCTGACCTCTGCTCACCTGCTCTACAGTTATCTGCTCCCCTCTGAGGTTCCACTTGATGGGTGTTTTTTTTTACAGACTAACAAGAAAAACAGTGATGGCATACTGTTGCAGCTGATGGCACCTTAATGAAATCTGACCTCCAAGGACACAACAATAGTTATTTTTTTTATGTGTAGAACCATGAAAAAGGCATGAAATATATTTTTCTTCTCTAACGGTAATTTACCGTGCGCCTCACCTAAGATGTACATCAGGCTGAAGCACTCTGTTGTTCATTATCGGTGATGCGCCCGTTGGAAAACGTGGAGGTGGCGACTTGTAGTCCCGAACCTGCAGCTACCCAGCCTGAAGCAACTCTTTAACTAACTTCTTTTGTCATAACAGAAACCACACCCAACCACTTCTGTTGCTCTAGTTTTCAGTTTGTCAACAGATGGTTGCAGTTCCTCCCTGACTGCGGCGATCCCGTTCCTCTGCTCGCATAAATGCTCATGTAATGCCAGTGAAGATTCAGAGAAGCAGAGACAAGGCTGTGGGCTTGTAGTGTATTCCTCTGCTTTGTGCACAAAGTAATAAATCTTTGCAACTGCATTGTGGGTGTCTCACGGTGTGCCTTTGTTAACAGAAATTTCCACCACACTATACATACAGTTCGGATAGAAAACAACTTCTATGTTTCAGCCTGAACACAGTTTTAGTTGCATTTAGCAATTGGGAGTTGTACTTGTCAGAACAATTTAAAACAAAACGTTTGGCTGATGATGTAAATGTGAATTTTAAGGCACATATGTCTTCCCAACCAAGTAGTTTTTACCCTCGGGATCAATCTCCATTGACCCCATGTTGAAATGTCCAATGTTGCATCATCATGTGAACCACTTAGCACTAATCCTTACTTGACTTCAGAGTTGTGAATAAAGGCCAGCAGTGCCTTATTTTGAAGATAATGTGTTTTGTTGCGCTGTTAACTGACTTAAAATACCACTGCAGCTGACTCTGAGTAGGCCTGGTTGGTTCTGAGAACTAAAGCAGCAGCTTTGCTCACAGCCAAAGGCTGCTACTTGGGCTAACTGGTGGACAACAACAGCTGGAATATCCTCCTCCAGTCAGGTCGCCCTCCAGGGAGGCCTTCATCCCATTGCATTGATGACCTTTGCCCAGACCTCCACCAGGACCCAGTTCTGACGATGCTCCAGGGACTTCAAGGCTGAGGGGTTAGTGAACCGCTGGCTTGTCAAGAGTTTTGCTGGTGGTTAATTTGAGCTCTTTTCCGCTGCATCATTACTTGTTTTAAAAGTTGTTTTGGTAGCTACATCAGAAATGAGGATGGATGGACAGATTCAGTCAGAATCAGTTCACCTGCTGGTGAGGCAACAGCTCACTAACCAAGCCACAGTGCTGCCCGTACACCAACTAATTACCTTTACAGACAACAACAAAGCTCTTCAACTGATATTTGTATCGCATATGTAGTGTTAAAAGCTCAGCCTTTGGAAGTCAACTTTCACCTGACATGGTGTACTTGCAGAAACTCAGGGTGGAGTCAGAAACCTCCTTTAACCAATCAGTAAAAATTATTTCAACAAGGGTTGAGTTTTGCATCTTGCCAGCAAATAAAGGAACATTTAAGAGAGTGCACTGAAAAGTACATTGAATTTTTTGTTCAGCAAGTTCTTGTTGTTCTTGTTCAGCAAATTGAAAAATCCTAATGAGATGAAGATTCAACTTTTTGTTATTACATTGAAGTGAACAACTGAAGGTGAAGCCAGAGACGACAAGAAGTACGTCCTGCGCTCTTTAGTTTCTTTAATTTTGTTTAAGTGCAAGCAGTAATTAAAAAAAACCGTTTGACTGCTGTGATATGTAATGTATTATATATATGATAGTAGCTAGTATACATTGTAATAAATGTACAACACTAACCGCCCGTCTCTCACCCCCGAGTGTTCATTGTAATCCTCTACCTGTGCTCAGTCACCCATTAAACGGTATTCAGGTCAGCTGTAGAAAGGTAGCGGGTCTCACGGGTGCCAGTCCTCGGTTTCACTCCTTTCATCTCCTTCAGCCCCGAATTTCGAAAACTAAATAAACAAACATGAGTTTTGTTTTGTTTTTTTTAGCATTTTTGCAAATCTAATATCCAATTATGTCAAAGAATACAAATCAATAGATCTTGCATAGCAGCATAAGAGAGGGTTGAAAATCAAACACAGGCTTTAACACACTCATGTATTATTTTGACACCATAAATCTAAGTGAACACGAGCAAAGGATAATAAGACAGAAGTAAGAAGATACATCACTTCATTGCTTATGCAGAGCTATCCAAATCAAGAAGAAATCACTCTTTGTTCTTTGAATTAGGGAGTTTTGCTCTCACCAGAATATGTTTTCGTCTTTGTTGAGGAGCACTGGACCAGCTCTTTGCTTTTTCAAGGATAGTGGAGTCTATGTGAGTTTGCCCTATCACTCCTCGTGTGTTTGGGGACTTGGAGAAAGCTTACAACCGTGTCTCTTGCGTTGTCCTGGGAATAGGGGAATATGGGAATATTGGGTCCCGTGCTATGGGCCATTCTGTCCCTGTACAACTTGAGTGAGAGCTTGTTTCGCATTGTAAGTCACTCATTTCTGATGGATGTTTGAGTCCATCAGGGCTTCCTTTTCTCACATACTCAGTTCATCAGTTTCCTAGGTATACATTTTAGCAACATGGAGCGAAGTATTTTCAGTACTATCGACTTAGGATCGTTTCTTAGTTTATTTGCAAGGAACGTGGGCTAATATGGCTTCATTGAGTAGAGGCGTCCAGCAGTCGCTGGAGCTATTTGCAGCCATGTGATGTGTGAAACGCCCACTGATGACCAAGGCTGAGGTCGTGATCCGCAGCTGGAAAAGACTGTTTTGCCTACTCTGAGTTCAGATAGGTTCTCAAGTGGAGAAGTTTGAGAACATTAGGGTATCGTTTATGAGTAGGCTAGAATTCGATGGGAGCTGAACAAGCAGATTGGTGCAACATCTGGAGAGACGGCAATACTGCGCCGGTCTGAAATGGCGAAGAGCTGAAGCTGTTGATTCTCTTGTCGATCTGGGTTCCAACCTTTACCCAATGGTCATGAGCTGTGAGAGCAAATACATTAAACCCCAATTACAAGCAACCAAACTAAGCTTCCTCTGAAGGTTCCTGGTCTCACCTCATGTCCTAGGGTGAGTAGCTCAATGATCCAGCAAGTCACCTGGTAACCTGGGGGTTTAAAGTAGAGTCACTGCCTCTCTGCATCGAAAGGAGCCATCTGAGGAGGGGTTTTTTTTACATCTGGTCAAGGTGCTTTCCGGGTTGTGTTTTAACAGCACAACCAGTAACACAGCAGCACTATGAATACTAGTGTGCATTAGCATACACTAGTAAAATGAGCCTCTACATCTAATATCTGGATTTCTGCGGAAAACATCATGCCGATTGAAGGAAAACCTGGTGTGGCCGAGTTTTGAGCTCTTGAGTCCTTCAGATTTCGAAATCCTTCCAGTGTTCTCTGTCTACAAATAAATACACCCAACAGTGACATGAAACATACTGTTTATGCTACGGCATATTTATTTTTATTTTTGAAAAGACTTGTGATTTGTCAAAAAATATCAGAAAAGTGTCATAAAAGCCACAATCATTTGTTTTTAAAATGAGACATTCTGATGTGTGGAGTAAACTTGTATTTTTCTGCTCTTTGTATGCATTTAAATATATGAAAGTGAAGCAGGAGCCCCAAAAGGACAGTTACCGGAAATGTGGGGACTCTTGTAGAACAATGATTATTATCACTTTGCAACTTTTCACTGAGTGATGACCGAGATGCGTCTCCGTGGACGCGGGTGAGTCCGTCGTGGTTTCAGGTGAGTCGGCGGCCGTCCAGCACTACAGCTAACGCGCTAAGATCTTGAGCAGGAAGCTGAAAGTACGGCGGTCGGTTAACTGTACGACAGGACAGATGGAAGTCACATAATCCCAGTTACTCGAAAGGAAAGGAAGCCTTCAGTTTTGCTGCTAGAAAAGTTTCAGCTGTGACATTTTAGTTCCTCATAAAGTTTGCTTTTTACCTTCCTACTTTCCTCATTTATACAGCACATTAATTCAGTTTATTTATTACTTCATGGTACCCATTTTAACACTTTATCTATAATTGTACTTTCACCAGGGTTTCTCTCCAGACTCACTTGTTCAGTGTTACAGCAAACAACAGAAACCCCCCTGGGCCGCATCGAGATAGATATCTCTGCTGTAACCAATAACGTGTATTGTTAAGCTATAAGTGGGTACATTTTCTCAACTAGAAAATAAATGGATGAATTGATCAGAGGTGTTGATTTCTGGATGGCATCGAACAGCTGACATTATAATTCCTCTAAATGCCATTTACTGTCATTGGAAACAGATAAATGTACCACTGACAGGCCAATTTCAGCTCTAAACAAGATATTGATTCCCTCGGTGAACATTTAAAGAAAACATTTAGTTGTGATCACATCTGAAGACTTGTCATAACATATGTTACCTTTTTACGAGCATCACTGTACGCATGCAGGCGCCCAGCCAAGAGCAGCCGAACAATGGTGACATGGAGACGTAGTATCTGGCTGTAACACGGCAACACATATCTATATTTCTATTAGTTTGATTCTGCTTTTATGTTTAGGGATAAGAATCTCTTCATTTTGTCAGCCTTGAACTTGTTTAATGCTAGCAGAGCAAGGTATGTTTTTGACAAAGCGTTCTTGACTTAGATTGTCATCATCAAATTTGGTTTGTTTGAAGTCTTTTTGTGTTTTAATTTTCCATCTCAACTCTGTTTGTTGTTCTTACTGTTGAACTCAGACATACCAGGGCCAATGATTCACTCGTCTCGGCTGGCGTGGGTTTCTCATAGCAGGCGGTATGGGAGCACGACTTCAGCACATTTAAGTTCACAGAGGGCTCGAGATCAGACACAGCAGAGGGGCCTTAATGTTTAAAAGACAGGGCCGAGATGCCGACGTCTCCCCGACTCCGGCACCATGACCGAAATACAAAGGCTAAACTCATTTGCATATGCTGCATCAAAACATTCTTGCTCCTTTCCTTTTGACAAGCAGGGATTTGGACAAATCATCCAGCAAATATCGAGCGATTACATTTTCATCAGATCCAACGCAACAGGGTCAAAAGATCAAGCGAACTAATGGATGACCTAATCATGAGGGATTGGCTGTATCGATTCAGACGGTCATATCCTTATTGTGTGTCAGGCCGCAGAACCTGGAGGCGGACGCGTGGCCTCATTGGCTGAAACCACCATATTCAAGAAACCCTCATTGAGATTATACTAATTTAGCCCATATCTCTACTGTTCCCTCGAGGGTTGAATAGATTACCCAGGAAGGATGGCAATCTCGCTGAGTTGCAGCTTAGATCTCGACTTGCAGAGGGTTACACTTCAAATAATTTACTGTTGGGGATTCTTATCCACCGCGCTCCCTTTTTAGACAAAGTATATTTTTCTAAATCTTCTCTGAAGTGGGTTCTGCAGCACAGTGCCTCTGGTTGCATCTGCCACATATATATATATATATGCTGTGATATAGAATGTTGTCATGCTTGCAGATGTAATTTTGCACGCAAGCAAAATTATGTGTTGCTCGTTGGTGACACAGGCTGCCAACACTGCAGAGACAGTCATTCTTCAAGGACAGTCTTCTGCAACTGTGTGAATAATCAATGTCACTGAAAGTTTATCATGAAATTATGGCAGCTTTCATATCGCAGTATCACCTCTGCAAAGCAGATCCAGAAATTAAGTGACGCCTTCCTCAAGAGGATCCAGACAGAGAACTTTAAAAGAGAAGAAAAATATTGGCGTAAATACTTGAGATTGCGAAGAGGCGTGGATAACAGACGGGTACGGAGGTCGTCCTCAGTAATTTCCCTCCAGGCACATGACGGCAAGTTCTGAAAGAGAAGCGTCTCACTGTGGACAGACGTGTTCATTCACCTCGGTTTGAGTCGTCTGAGCCCGCATCCTGATCTGAATCCTAATGACCCACCTACTTGCTCGTATTTATTTGTCTGTGTGTCACAGCTCAGGCCGTGCTCTCAATCCGCACTCGAATCTGCGGCTACAAAAAGGAAACAATCCTGTCAGGAAAGATCCATGTCCAGGCATTCATTTATCCTGTAAGATGCCCCTCAGGAAGGTGGAAGCAATTCACTTTTTACTGAAATAAAATCAAATAGAAGTGTTGAAAACTGGATTAATGTCTGTTTTTATCATCAACAATTTATAAGGTGTCTACAGAAATATGAGAATGGTTTCTTATACTGACAAACCATCAGTGATTAGCTGCTGTATCAGATCGTTGCAGCGCAGTTTTTCTTTTTATTTAACCTTTTTTGTTCAGTGTAGAAATTGGAAACCTTTTCATTTCAGCTCTTATGAATTTTATTTTTTAAATGGCAGACCCATTGTGTTAGAAAAAAAAAAAAGACATAAAATACTCACAACCTCTCAAATTACTTGGGCGCCAGACACATTGTCCTTAAGTTACTGGTCAGCGCCATGGAAACGGTGTCAACAGAATTCCATGAAGTAACACACCAAATTGATGGAGGAGCAGGAGGAAGAGTTGCTGGTGTGGAAAGTAGGCAAGAAACGTTGTTCTCTTTCCCTGTTATTAGGTGAGTTTTTAAGCTTCTGCTGCAATAGCAAAACCAAGTTTGTGAACCTTTGGCGTTGAACGGATTTCTGTATTAATCTGTTCACAGTGCTGGAAGAAAACTTAGTGAAACTATGGAGTCGATAGCTGGTGGAGTCTCCTTTGTCACTGCGCTGCAGGAGGTTTAGGTAAATTTGGGTTTTCTCCTCTCCATGACAGCAAGTGCTACAGGCAGTGAAGCGACCATGATGCTCCCATCGGAGTACTTCACCTCTCGGTTTTGATGGCGTGACCTTTTTGCACAATGCAAAAGCAATTCAAGTTTTGCTTCATCAGGCCATTTACCCATTAAAACATTTAGCCAGTTGGGTTTGTCAAGGTGTTCTTTGGCAAACATTTGGCATGAGGCAGTGGTTGCTTCTTTGTTTGTTTGTTTTTGTGGTGTTCTGCGAAGGACACGCTGCTTGTTCATTGACTTGCATATAGCACACTCGAACAGAGATGTTGGCAGGTTTAACTGTTACTCGTGCACTTTACTTCACTGAGGAAGTTGGAGTTGGCCTGAGCACCCACTTCTACAAAGACTGCCCACGGTACCAAAACTGTTTCCATTTATGTACCGTTTTTCTAACTGGACTGATGTCTGAAGGCCTTTGATGTGACTTTATATCACTTCCCAGCCCTATGCAGAATAACTACTCTTGATCATATGTCATCAGAAAGATCCTTTTTGCAAGGCACGGCTCAGAGCAGTAGATGCTTTTTGAATAGCAAACTTAAAAATGTTTGTCTTTAATCTATCAAAGTTAACTCTAAGCCACGCCTCCAAGTTTAATTTCATTTGTTGGCCTGATTACTTGGCCTTTATGCATTAAAATCTTTTTGGTGAAGTTAGGCCTACAAAACTCCATGATTAAGGTTAAGGTATAGTAGCTTTAACTTAAAACAGACGGAGTTGTAAAGTACCAGCTGAAATGCAGACCCTGAACTGGGTCACGGCCTCTGATTCAGGACATAATATTAAATGTCATACTCGTTGGCGATCCAGACAGTTGAAACCAGATTTTTCCATGTAATAAGACAATAGACCAAATCAGGAGACAGCAAAGTTATGATGGGGGACTCAAGTTTTCACCTTAGTAATGAATCTAAAACAATTTAAAAAAAAAGTGTTTTCTGGTTGTTTAAAATTTCTGCTTTCTGTGAGAGGAAGGAGTGCTTCATGAATGATTACTTATATTTTTAAAAACGACCAGTCCAGCAATCCAAGCAGACATGTTCACCCCAGCATCAGGTCCGGAGTATGAGCGTTCCGACTACGAAGATTACATGCTGACATCCCTGTTTCGGACAGTAAAATCAGTCCAGCTAAAGCTGAAAAGTTTGTCGGGGCGTTGACGTTATGGCGCAAAGTTAGAAACACACAGAAGAAACAAATGCAGTGACCAGGCAGACCAATTGCATTTGTTTGCATGGATCGGTACATGGATGGTCCAAGTCAGGCTGCAGCTGAAGACGCAGGGTTTCCCGCTACGGTGGGGCACCGCCACGTGGTTCCACGTAGAACAATCGTCAATGGATGATTGCAACACTTAAGATAAATCTGCAAACATGGAAAACCATGACCACTTTAAATAAAAGTCCTGTAGTAGATAGTGAGTGAACATATTTCATTACAATGAGTGCAAACACAAGTTATTGATCGAATGTAGCCCACCATCAACTTTGCAAAAGAGAGTAGAACTGAGATTTTGCTTTTCTATGCAAATGTGGGCCATCCATATTTAGGTGTGAGTACTGAGCACATAGAAGAATAAGCAAAGACGTGTATTTTACTTAAGAGAAAGTTTCAGTTGATGTCTCAATACTTCTTTTTTAAGCCGGGATTCCTTTCATCTACTGTAACTGATTTAAATCCAAGCTGACGGCAGCTGCCGTCATCTGAACAACATACAGTTTTACAAAGGTGCTCTAGATCTACAGAAGGTGAGTGTTTTTGATACATAAAAAGATGCATTTTGTGTGGAATATCACAGTAAACAGTTGTCGTTCTCATGAGGAAAAACCAGCTTTGTTTTTTACATTAATACATGTAATCAATTAAGAAAAGAGCTTGACATTGCACATCAGACCAACTATATTCACATTAGATGTTTGTGTTTTATTTTTTTGCATCTTGCAACACCTGGCTTTTAAATTAGGATTTCTGCGAAGGTGTCAAATGTTGCAAGCTCACCTAGATGCTTTTCTTTCATCGTAGAAAAAAACAGGGAAATAATGCCCCCCTGTGTTACATACAATGGGGAGGAATGAAAGAAGGAGGCACAAGCAAACCTGAAATGAGGACAGGATGAGATAGAGATGCCAAGTTGAGCAGCGGGATGGGACAGTAAAAGAATAAAGAGGCAAAGACGTTGGCTTTGTCATGACAGTCTCATCTCACATGGGGGGGGTGGGGGGTGTCCACATGCTCCAGCAGTCAGGCTGAAAAACCCAAGCCTGCTGCATTCACTCCAGCAGAGCAATCGCACTCATGGTTGCCTGGCTGGCAAAACGCTTGTCACCCCCCCCCCATTCCCTTCATCTGCTTGTTCCTCTTCTTTCCACATCACTTTTTTTCCCCTCTCACACCACGAGCATCTGCATTCTATTTGCTTCAATAAGCCACCCCGTTTCCTGGCCACCATCTAACAAGGAAGCAAGCGGCGCCTTTTTTATTCTTCTTGAAAGACACAAGCGAACGCGTACGGCGCAGCCAAAAGCCCAGGTGGTGTTTGCGTCTGGCAAAAAAATGTCTGAAAATCAAATGCCGTCCAGTCAAACTGGAGCCAGTGCCCCTGCGATGCCTGAACTTTTCCTGCCGCTGACAGAAGTTCACCCCAAGTCTCCAGGAAATGAAAAACTGCGATAGTATAATGGACTCAACCAACGTGTGTTAAATGAGAATACATGAAAAAACATGAGTGCCAAGCTTGACCGAATACCCCAGATAATGAAGGCCGGAGGAGCATAACAAGTCTCTTTCCTCTTCCTGGGAATGTTTGAAATATTTCTCGTTAACACAGAGAGGTTCTGCTCGGCCCATTAAGTTTCCTCTGCATCTTTATGCGAATGGTATTGTATGAGCCAAAAGCACTTGCTGAGTCAGTGGGTGAAGGATGAAGAGAACAAAATTCTCACCGGTCAGGTTCTCCTTGAGTACGGAAAGTTAAACTGTAGTAATATATTGTTTTAAAATAATACAAAGGGAGAAAGAAATTTACATCAGAAGAACATTGAGTTCAGAATAAGAAAAAAAAAAAAAAAAAGACAAATACTTGCTGTCATTGATTTTTAGTAAGATGGATCTCCCTCACCCTGGAATAAACTGTGAGCATACCAATTGCATAATTATGAAACCACCAGTGCTGTTTTCAAACAAAGAATTAAAGTAGAAACGCTGTCATTTGCAAATTGCTGATTTCCCATGTAGATTCTGGTTTAAAAGGATTTGCTGCCCAAAATACTGATTGCACAGTTTTAGCTTACAGTCATTTGCAGGGTAAGAACCCCGTCTTTTACGCCCAACATCGTTTTTTCTTTTGTGGTAAGCAAATACAGCCTCAGACAAACAGTAGCAGCCAACACCTTTTACTGTATCAATTTTTGGGAAAAAATAAATAAATATAATAATTAATTTAAAAAAGTATGGGCAGTACTAAGTACCCCCTTACTGGTTCCATAAGATTTATTAAACCGATAATCAGCAGCTGTGCAGAGCTCTATAAAAGCAGACAGTTTGGCAGTTTGCAGGTCTGGAGCTAAAAAAAAGTTAATTTACTCTCTGTGCAGGCTTACCAAAATGAGGACAGAGCAGCGACGCTGTAATCTGGAGGTAAACAGTGTCGGTGGCCGAGGGCCGAGGATTAACGGCCGTTAACCTCGACAGTTAAAGACTTGCACATTTTCTTTAAAAACTAAACAAATTAAAGGACTCAAATAAGATGTAGATAGATCTATTTGCTGTTTTGCTGACAGGCTACAGCAAAGGTTTCATTTACTCCTCTACACAAACGCTCCTGTTGACTTATTTTTGTCACTCTGAATGCGTCACCTTTTTTCATTGCTCTGACTGGTCGAAGCACTAACCAACTATGTGCAAATGGCAGTTTGATAACCAACCAATGACCAGTGGGGGGCTGCCCATCCCCTTGGATGGGGTTGTGTTAACACAACACCAAGAAGGTAAGACATAAGCAACAATAATTCTTTATCTTTTAATGTCTTGTATTATTCAAATGTAGCAAATTTGTAAACTGAAAATTGTTATATATGTGTTGATTATCACAAATTTAGGCAGGTCGACGGTAAGTTGAACCATAATGTTCTCCAAATCCTATCCAAATTAGTTTTAATGCCTAAATATGCCAATAGAAAGGTGTAATCAAAAGTGAAATTTAAAAGTAAATATGGGATATAAATGTGTGTCTTTTGGAGAACTCCACAACTAACCTTCACACAACTCCTTACGTCATCATCTTCGTTGTATTTCTATACATGATTCAGTACATTGTTTTGTTTCGGTATTCGAAGCGACTTTACTCTCTGCATTCATTCATGATATGTTGACATATCAATTTTACATCCGTTTGCCTCTTAAAAATTAACCTGGAGGAAAAGGTCACCATCAAAAGGTTTTTAAACCAACTCATGGTGCAAATGGTGCCCATTAAAACAGTTACTGCTGATAATCATCCAACTACGGGAGGTTAGATACCTGAGGAAAAGAGAGCATGTTAAACAATCAAGTCAAATTTATTTCTCTGCTTGCTCTGGATGGGGGATTGCACCAAATTGAAGATTTAATGCCGTCCCCTGGGTTATACGAAATTTGAATCTGGACTCTATTGGAATAAATTGAACTAAATAACTTACAGTGAAGTGGACTGTATTGAGCTTGTTTTCTTTGTAAAAAAAAGTGCCTTGAGAGGACTCTTGTTGTGAACCGGTGCTACACAATAAAAGTGAATTGAACTGAAGGGTTAAACTGTCCACAGTCAACATGTCAAGTTGAGTCAAAACGTGTTTCTGTGGCACATTTGAAACGAGGAGTTTATCAAAGTGCTGCACAACTGCACAGATGAACAGCTAACTAAGAATAATAAACCCGATGCAGTAAAAGATGACAATAACATGAAAAAGTAAAAAAGTGTTATATTATATATATATATAAATGGCACAGTATTGCTGTAGGCAGAGTTCGTTAGCAGTTGGTTTTCTTCAGATCAGATAAAGTCAACACTCCTCTGAGAAAACATATCAAGCTATTTTTGTTTGAGTGAGATTTCATAAACAGAGACAAAGAAAAGAGATAAAAAATATAAGATGGGTAAGATGACAAATGGTGATTAAATTCATTATCTAAAGAACAGGGTGCAATCCGTGTATGAAATAAAATTACATAATGAGCACAGATTCTCGTCAGTCTCACTGCACATCAGGATTTGACTGCTCTGGGTTCGTTCACGTCCAATATTCAATTGATTTTCCTCCGTCTGGAACTTGGGTAGGAATCCAAGTTCACCCGCTGCAGCAGCGAGCTTCAGCTCTGAGCGGCTGAAGTTGATTGGGTTGATGTTCTGGAGGTCTGTGAGCCTTTTCAAGAACCACTCCCATGGGCTTTCCCATGGTTCAGGAATGTGCCGGGAACCATGCTGGCTTCAGCTGTCAGCCCCCCCCCCCCCCCCCCCCCCCCGAAGGCCCCGGCGACTGCCAGGATGAAGGGACCGCTCTGAGCAGACGTGCAGTGACAGAAGCTGATGTGGTCGTCCATGTCTGTCACAGCTTTCATTTCCTTCGCTACACCATTGATCCCTCAGCTGGGTGACATTAGTGACACTCTCTTTTAATCCGCCGCAAAGACCTTGGCCTGTGGAGCACTTCTCCCGAGGATGGGAACAAACCCTTGTCTGGAGCAACATAAATGAAAAAACAATCACTTTCTCCTGGCATGTTTCAAGGAAAACCTCAACACAGTGACACCTCTGAGTCTGGGGCTTGTTTTTTTTTTTTCTTTCTTTCACAAGAAAAATCCCAAGTGAAAAAAACCAGAGACGAGAAAAAGTGAGAAAATCGTCAAATTGTCAAATTGTCAGGAAGTAAGCTGAAGGAGGTGGGTTATTATCAGAGATGATAATGATCAGAAAAAATTCACAGACGCCAATATTCTACAAGGAAGTGCTGAAATCATCCTCTGATGGATATTTAAAGTCTGAAAGGGATTTCAATTTAAGGTTTGAGACATTTCCCGTCTTGCAAACAGCTACCTTCCTTCGTCCGTCGTCAAAGCAAATTGACATATTATTTCAGGAGCGGGAACAAGAGGGCGTGCCAGTGAAGACACAAGCCTGCTTTTGGTGAGTGAAATTAAAGGTCATTTGGAGAAAGGGAAAGGGAGCTATCAATTTCCGCATTTAAAAAGTGACATATTTCAGCCTGACACATCTTAATTAGGCCATCAATAGTTCAGCAACAGTGGCTGATAGTGTAGCAGACACAAGCTACTTTCACACATTAAAGAGGTATTGTTGGGTCTGTAAATGTTTTTAATTGGTGCAGAAGCATGATTTATGCTGTCAACATTTGTTGATTTTGTTTGAGGAGGAATACATATTAATGCACCTGCAGCAACCGGAGAGGAATATCAATATAAATATTAACTTTGAGTGCTGTCTCAGCCTTTGGGGTTCATGTTTTGTGGATTGCGATGCCTTTGTATGGATGCAGGACTCTCTGATTTGATTACGTTTCCTTCTTAAAAAGCTGAATAAATTTACCACCAGTAGACTTTGGTTTTCCATAAAGAGGAAGCGTCTTCATTAGCGTTGCATCCCTTAAACTGTTCCCGCTCCCTCCACCCATCCTCTTCTACCCAGAGAATAAATAAGATAAGAGACCACGATGAACGCATCCATCATTCAAAGTGGAAAAGGGTAATTTAGTTAGGCCCTCCTGACAGCTTTACAACTTTGTACGCTATTCTATTTTAATTGGCAATCATGAATTAACTGAATGAGAGCCCTGTTCACTGCCAATGTCTTTCTCATTGCAGGTTTTAATTGGGTTGACTTGATGAGCTCCTGAGATAAAACCAGACAATATATAGTCGTGATTGGCAACTCGTTTGTTGGCGTATAATTAGGCCGCAGACAAATCAAGCACGAGGCTGTTTCCTACTCAGGGAGGCCTCATCCTTTTTGATCAGACACGTTTCACAGCATTGAAGGACGATGAACAGCAGTCTTACGTGTCACGTGACTTGTTTTCGGGGCAGTAGTCAGACCGTGTTGGTAGAGCTCAAAAAGCTTTTAAAGGAAAATTCCAGCAAAAAATGAACCCTGCCCACCATTTAACAAAGGAAACAAGCGGAGTGTAAACTTTTTTTGTTTTTTTTAAACAGTTTTGAATTAGAAAAACACGTGTTTGCAGCAAAATAGCAGTTAAACTCAGCGCTGGGAGCAATGGAGCCACATCAAAACAACAAAAAAACTATTTTAAGCATCTGACAAAACCTAAAATTGTCATTTGACCTAAAGCAGCACAAATGAACTTTTCACCTTCACCGCCTGCAAGAGAACCTAAGGCATTAAAAATGACAAGTCTCATTTACAGCCCTCTAATATTTGCTTTTGTTTGGTCTTTTACTCAGTCACACTAATTTTTTCTTTAGTAATTAGTGATGATTCCTGAGCCAGTCACCTGCTAAGATGCCCGCCGTGGCTCTGTGAGCTGACTTCATTGCTGCGAAGCGTGACTTATTGCTGTAAAACGATACACAGTCGTCACAATTTGACAAAAGCCCAAAGTTGATTTAGCTGGTTTTTGCTGGTAGCAGAGATAGAAGACAGTTCTTTGTAAAAGTAAGTAAAATTTCTTTAGATAAAAATTCAAACCAATATTTTAACATTAACACAAGTCTGTAGTTGCTTTAAACGATAATCTGTCCAGTATCCAAACAACAAAGACAAACTGAGGTCATTTTAACTTCCCAAGTGCAAATAAAGTGGAAGGAAAAGGTTTGTACTGGTAACTCTTTCCAGTTGGCGCCAGCTTGTTATAAGTATGGACAAGTCAACTAATAAATGTTGCATAAGCTACTTTCAATAGATTTAAAAGGGGGGGAGTTCATGACTTCTGCGGATAAAATATGCAAGTGTTACAAGCACACTCCATGAACTTCCTTCACTTTTGTTTCCTTTGACAGTCTGTACCTTTTTGAAGCCGAGTACCGAATGCAGTGCAGAGGCAGCAGATTTATATTACCAAGAAAGCTCAGAAAAACAAGTCAAAAACCCAGCAATCCGCTATTTCTAAGTTACTTAACGAATAAACCAGCCCAAAGTGGCTTATAATAAGTGTAATTGGCTGCCATGCACACATACCAGGACAGAAACAACAAAGCAACGACAGCATGGTGACAGTGGCAGAGATGGCAGTTTTTCAGTTCATGAAGGAGGAGAACATGTTTGAAGTGGAGGACGATTTATTTATTATTATTCATGATTGCTGAGGAGATTGGGGGACAAAGTTGCACACCAGCGGAAAAGCGAGGATGACGTTTCATCTGCATCAACCACAACCACGCCACATGTCTGACAGTTTTTAAACACCACACTAGAAATACTTCTGCCCACATGGTGTGTCAAGCTGCAAGACCTCCCAAACCAGGGCTGCAAGGGAAACAATCTCTTTTGTAGAATAATAAATGCAAACAAAAAGGAAAGTGGTTCATTTGCCAACTTTCACTCAGTTGGAAATATTGCCACAGCTGACATCCATTAAACAGCTAAAATGAACTGAAGCTCTACAGCAGGCGCCAGCAATCAACAGCGCTGAGCTTGAAAACCTAGTCAAGTCTAAGATTATTTATTTAGCATATTTAAAACAACAAGGGATGACCAAAGTCCTGCAAAAATTGCACAGATAATCCAAAATCAATATAAATACAAACCTAAGAACCATAAAACACAATGCAACTAAACAGTCAAATAAGTTAAAAGTATTAATGAAAAAAACTGACATTTTTGCATATATTTTTGGAGTAGTTGGTTCGTGCTCTAGCTGGAAAGTGAGGCTTTCAAACTTTACAAAGATAAGGCAAGGCAAGTTTATTTGTACAGAATATTTCAGCAAAAAGAAAAGTCAAAGTGCTTTACATTATGAAAAGTAAAGAGAAGAAAAGAAAAGATTATGAGCTACAAGAAAAGTTCAACTTAAGCTGGAGTTACAGTGTAGTACTAGAATCTACTCAAGCATCTACTCAATGCTTGTATAGACTCATTGTCACCTGGTGACATTGTAATGTAAAGTTTTGTGTCATCTGCATAGTTGTGGTAATTTATCTTGTTGTTTATTATTATCTGAGCCAGCAGAAACATGTAGATGTTGAATAGGAAGGGTCCTAGAATAGGATCTTGGGGAACTCCACATGTAATTTTTGTTGATTATAGTGTTTAGTTACCTATTGAAGATACTGGTGTGCCTTTGAGACACTTAAAAACAAGCAATAAAGTCTTAAAATAGACCCTGAACCAGACAGGAAAAGGTGAGGTGTTGCATTTTTGCACTGCCTGTAGAAGGCAAAGCGATGACTTAAGACCAATATACAAAGAATTACAATAATCTAAACAAGAATGCATGAATGACTCTTTGAAGTCCTGTGAAAGGAGGTGGGCCTTTACCTTACTAAAGAATCTTCAGTGAAAAGAGGCAGGTCTTAACCACTGAACTAATGTTTGTCAAATTTAACTGCACCGTCAAACATTACACAGTACCCTTGGCAGTAAGACTGTAACTGCCCAGTAACACTGTCACATAACCATCTACAAGGTCACGGCTCCCCAAATAAAACATTTGTTTTAGTTTTTGTTGAGCCATAGGAAGTTTGGCTCATTCCATGTCTGCACATCTCTGAGACAGTTTAGAAGAGCCCAGAAATCAATAAGATGCTCAGCTTTTATTGGCAGAGATCTGAAGACCATCTGCAAAACAATGAAAATAGATATTGTGCTTTGTTTAAAAACTGGAAATGAATTGCCTAAATTGAAAATTTGACATCCACCTAACAAGCAACTATCTTGATGTCTGTTCAGTCGTATTGTCCACTTGTGACCAGACGGCAGTGACCAGAAGAAGATGCCTGTACAAACAGTCCTTTTTATACACTTTCCGTACACTCACAGTTAAAGTTACTTTAGGAATCTTATGCACACTATCATTTAAGTTGTATGCAATTTTGGATTCTTCTCCAAGACTTAAAATAGCAATTTATTTGGATGTAGCTCTGTGGCCCCAAGTTTGAACATTATTAGCCATTTTCCAAACAGTTATATCCTTCTCACTTGTAACTCCTTCAATTCACATTGCTTTAGTCCCTCACAGAAGTTTACACTCCTTACCACCAAATATTTGTTAATTTAATTTCTCAATGTTCTGTCATGTATCATTTGTCTCAAGTACTTATTGATGCCCCAGAACAAGGTAAAGTGCTCCAAGTTTTCACCTTTGAATGCTGCATGACCATTTTGATTAAAGAAAAAATAAAAGCTATACTTTAAGCAGTCAAACATTGGATGCTGTCATCTGATTTAAAATGCACGTTAAGCCTGCTTCAGCAGAGCACTGAGCTGCTTTTTTTTTTTTCTTTTCTTTTATTGCAGCTGATTCTTAATGATCAAGACAATCCCTACGGCTTTTCAAACTCACCCCACACTTTTACATATAAGGTCAAATGTTCAAAGCTTTCCTTCTTCCTCCCTCCATTTTAAAAATAGGGAAAAAGAGGAATTAAACATTAATGGGTTGATGAATAAATATTTTGTGTCTCCAGGACTCAGCACTTTCTCTCATTCCTGTAGCTGGCTTAATTAAGTCTTCCTCAAGCATTTTGTAAATTAACACATCTCTTTCAGTGTCCTTCAACATTGTTTTTTCCTTTTTTTTATTCTTATGGTTCTTCATTTTCTTTTTTTTCCCCATTCAAAATGAGTTAGGCAGCTCTTTAATTCAGCATTGTACCACATAAAGGGACGCATAATAATTCGACCTTACAGTCACTATTTTAACGTACGGTGCATTTTTTTTTTTCCTTTCCTTTTTTCATTCACATGTAACTTAGACTGTTGGCTTGAAGCAAGAGCACACTCGGGATGTTTTTCTGTTCGTCAAATAGAATATGAATTTTCATTTCTGATTTTCAGAATATTGCCAGCCAGGAACACGGATTAGACCTTAATATACGAAGAGCACGTCAGTTGTCTCAGTTGGAAAGTGCAGTTTTATATCCCGATGTGTTGTGAATTTCTTTAGTTGCCTTGTAGAGAGACACCCATATCTCCTTAAAAAAAAAAAAAAAAAAAAAAAAGCTTCCTTTATCTATTATTGAATATTCTCCTTTTTACTATATCAAAAAGAAGAAAGACAAGAGGCCTAACCTGGTAGAGCTTTAATCTTTGGTCTTCAGCTGTCAAGCCAAAGGTGAAAACTCCTTTTAAAAGTTATCTAATACCTAACAGAATTAATCATCTACAAAATCCTGGATATGAAACAATAGAGTGTTGTACAGAGAAATACAGGATCATGAAAACATAGGAGAATAGGAACGCATGTCACTCGTGATACTGGACCATTTACAGGATTCTGGTAATACGGGAATGTGGGGATTCCGGACCAAAGAAATGAAAAGGCCATGGAATATATGAGGGAACCACAGTCATGATGAAATGTTTTGGGAGTGATACAAGAGCTTAATTGGGATTACATAAAACCTATTTTAGCTGTCATTTTTCACCCTGGTACAACATTCCCAACTAACATGTCAACTACCCAATGATGGCATTAGGGGTAAATGCTGCACTTAAGAAAACATCAGGACCGTTGATGAAGAATTTTTGGACAAAAGTCTGGTGTCAAGAACTGAAAGAATAGACAGTTTCCTTTAGCAGGAGTGCACGGTAAAACATAGGAGGCTGAAAGTACAACAGGGCTGGCCGGATCCTCTCTCCTGTCACTCATTGCGTCTCCATTACAATGTCAGGACATGAAGAAAAGCCGCCAACCATTTGTTTGGGAAATCTGAAATATCACTGTAGAAAAGGTGGAAGCTGCCATTTATCCTGAATAATGCAGTTAAACGTCTTGAGGATGTTCTTGTTTGAAGTTACTTCTCATCTAAGAGAGTGGGTTCACTTACAAGTCTACCCACAACAATGCCATGACTAAGGAATAACAAAGAAACTTCTTCCAGTAATCCAGGAGGAGTTCGGTGATGATCCATGATTTTCCAGTGGGAAGCAGCATTATGTCATCAAGAAGAAATGATGAAGTGGCTCAGAGATTATTGCAATGAAATTTTCCTTAATTGCATCAAGAACCTGCAGACAATCCGCAAAAAAGCAGCGGTTCCAACAGAATTGTGACGAGCCTGGAAACTAATACAGCGAGAATCCCGGAAATGAATATCCAACATCCCAGACTGAACCGCAGAAGTTTTCAAGATGCAGATGTCATCACTGTAAAGATTAACCGTTTAAAATCATTTGATGCATTTGCCGCTACACTTAGGAAATGTTTCTAAATGTTGTTCAACATACCATGGAAACTTGAAAAACATAACTAAAGAATTCTCAAGCAGCAAAAAAAACAAAATTTGTGTCACCGCCAAAACTTTTGACCACGGTTGTAGAATCCTGAGAACATAACACCCTGGAAACACAAAACAATGAGACTATAAAAGTCTGGGAATATAGGACCGGCAGCGAGCCTGGGAATACAGGGTAATGGGAATTTAGCAGTCTGAGAACATAGAATATGGGATAATGAGATCACATGACCCTGCGAATATGAGATAAAGGAAACACAGAGGGAGTTCATGAAGCTAAAGATTGATGGTAATGCACATAAAATCATTCTAATAGTAGAAGTTGAGAGCATGCATGCAAATCATTCGTTTATGACTTTTATGAACATAATAAGACAACAAAACCACTTGACCGTATTAATGCATTAGTTAAACACAAAGAAAGCAAAAGGAAAACTATGTTTCAAACTTTCTGAAAATACCATATGTTGAAAAATCCATACTTCAGACAGGCCTGCAGTGCATGGTCGTGCCAAGCAATGAATTGCTGCTGCTGGGAGGTGTTTGGCAATTGGTCAATTGATTCTGTATCAGTAGGACAAAAAGGAGCCTCTCCGTGGAGCCAAGTTTGTGCTGCCAAGTTTTGACATTTTCCCCTCAGAATGCGAATCCCGATCGTGCTCTTTTCTGTTGCTGGAGCAAAGGAACACATTTTTAACATTAAAAAAAAAAAAACAACAAAACTTGATCCATAATATCTTCCACAATCAGTCAGCTCTTTCTGTTTGTTCTTTTTTCTTCAGCCTATGGTCTCTTCTCAGATCTCTGCCCTGTCACATCTGCCGGCAAGTGATAAATGTAACATTCCTCCTTCGAAGGATCATTACATGTCAGGTCCTGCTGTGATGGCGGGACGTCATGGCAGAAAGTCAATGGCATGGAGGGGGAAGGGGTAGTGCAAAGTGGAGGAACTGCATGGAGGAAGAGCCTGCTGGGGGGGATCAATGACTCATCTAACACCCACATGCCCACCGCTGAACCAGGCAAGACCACTCACTCCACTCGCAAACTCCCTGCATGGCCATGAGGTAGTCCAGCTGTTCAGAGATGAGTTTGCACAGACAGACACAACTGCTTGCGGTGATTTATTGATGTCGTGTAAGAAACGGTTTGTGACAAAATAAAGAAAGGTTGATTGGACTCTGACGCTCAGATTAAAGAAAAGCATAAAACCCAGAATGGTGAATTGGTAGAAAGACAGTCGTGAACCATAAAAACCGTACACTCCCTCGCATCAGGGATGTTTGCCAGTATGACACCGATTGTGGTTAACTGCATTTATACGTTTTTGAACTCCATTTGCTGCCAGATGAACATTCAAACATCCAAAATAACCTCAAAAGAATGACTCAAATACGTCTTTTAAGTACTAATTATAAACAGTCGTTAAGGAAGTGCAGTCATTCGTCAATCATGCTGTCACCATGTGAGCACAAATTATCTAATGATATATTTATATCACCCAACCAGGCTCATTGTGCACGTGAAGCTGTGTTCAAGGGCAGATGTTTAAATGTAATCTAAATAAACTCTTCACGAAGAAGCATAACCTGGGATGAGCCACTGCAGAACAAGGTCCAAAATTAATTTACAAGTAGAATTCAAATAAGTAAACTTGTATTTGTGTTTGACCTTTCAATGTGGATAATAAATCATTCTTATCATTTAATGTATTTTGTTACAGGAATCATCTTTCAAAGAAAAAAAAAGATCAGGTTATTTTTCTTCCCTCTGTTAGGCTTCCTACACTTCCTACACTTCTTAGTTCAGCTTTCACAATTGTAAGGTTATCGACATTGAAGGGAGAAAGCAGATAAATTAAAAGTCTTTAAAGAATAGCTTGACATTTCTGGGATATCAGATTATTCTGTCTCCATTTCTGAGCAGAAAAAGAAACTGTGTGCCGTAGACTTTTCAGGGATTCAGTGCATGGATCTGTTCTGTTGAGAGTTAAACAGGACTTTTCTCAAAATTTAACAATTTAAAAAAAATATCTCCCAATTTACAACCGATTCAGGGGACGTCTTGAATTGATTGGCTGTTTATGAAGCTGCTTTCAGCGTACTACATTTACTTAAGCAGGGGCCTTATGTAATATGTGCAACAGTTTTTCTTTTGTATGAAGGAGGCCACTTTTAAAGTCAGGCCACGTTACAGCATTTTTGGGTGTTTTTTGTTCCCTTCTTGTGACTGCTGTAGTCATGTATTATTATAGTCAGAGTATGTAAGGTAGACTTGTTAGGTGTAGATTTTTTTTTTTTTCAAAGCAGTACACCATCTGGGTATTTTTCACATGGTGATATTTTCCAGTGGGTTATGTTTATATTTACTCGTTTTGCAGACACTTTTATCTAAAGGAACGTACAAATCGAGGAGTACACTCGAGCTACAGCTTGACAGGAGACCTTGTAGTAGTTGAGAAATGGTGAGTCAGAAGACGGGGGTTGTGAGGAAGAAAACAAGGTGGTGTAGACCAGATGTGTCAGATTCAAGGCCACGGGGCCAAATCCAGCCACCACCACGTTTGAGCCTGCCCTGGAGAACATACAAACATCATAATGCACTTAGAACGGTGTTATGTACTGCTTTAGAGACATACTTGGACCATAAATACATGTTATTCGTATCACAATAACATCCATCCACTGCATAGCGGTATATACAATTAAGCCATTCGCTACAACAGTTTCCTGGTTGCAAGATGGATTTAAAACAAAAAATGTCCAAACAAAGGAAAAGAAAAACTCATGAAGAGTGAGTGAAACTTCATAAGAGATATAAGAAGCAAAAAGTAATTGACTCACTGTCTGCGTGTGATGGAGAAGAGCCTGAATATCTGCTTTGTTTTGAACAGTGGCAGAGCCCCAAGAAAACACTTTACGTTGGCGCCGCAACACTAAGCACAAACCAAAGAGTGCTAACTAAGAAAGGCAGCAAAAATGTTTAAGCTGGCTGCTGGCTGGTCTGTAAAGTGTCTACTGCACCTCTATTAAAGTAAAGAATTTATTTTTATTACTAGTTAAATACAAAAGCAATTATGTTACATAGAAAAAAGATGCATTTAAATTGGTGATAACCATAATGCAGATATTCAAGATAAAACTAGTGATGAAAACTCTGATGAAGATTGATAGATGAACCAATACGTGCAATTAAGTGAAGTGCAATGGAAAAAGTTTAGTTTGTTGGGTGAGAAGATAACGAGGAGGACACTGTGGTGTGTGGCGTTAGTTTAGGACCCAAATGCAGAGACTGAGACGGAAGTAGGGAAGTGAGAATGGATTTAGTTTGATGAACCAGGCAGAGGGAAGTAAGGGGTTCCTGTGGTGGGCTGGTGAGAAGGGCAGTTAGCGGCATGGGGCTGCTGGAGCGGCGATCTGAGGTACCCATAGAGCAGGGGAGAAGGCGCATAGGGGTGCTGGAGGTGCAGCCAGGCGAGTGTAGAGGCTGAGAGGTTGGAGAAACTGCTGCACAGGAGCGCAAGAGCTGTTAACAATCTAGTAGTGAGCACACCAAGAGCCAGGGTCTTTATGCTGGAACTTGTTAGGATCGGGAAGAGGTGTGCATCTGCCAGCTCCTGAGCCCTTGGTCAACCACGCCCAGCTTCTGCTGAAAGAACACACTACACAGGCTCCTGCTCTTCACGCATTTGGTAGCTTTTCACCATCAGGGAACTTCCTGGACTGGGCTTGGCTTTTGTAGCGGGGGGGACAATGCCAGGCAATATTCCTGTGAGGAATGCAGTGATCAAGTGGAAGTAAAAGCCATTGAGATAGAGTTCTAGTAGATGGGACTGGAGCTGGCAACCGCTACACAAGACCATTAATGACTTGAATTTTATTTGTGTGGGCACCAGTATCACTAGTATATGCATTTATGGATGGTACTGAGAACTTTCTTAGTAGAGAGTGATTTCCATCAGTGTTCCTGAGACCATGCAGCAATTCCCTGTACAGAATCATGTCTGTTTTTAAGGCAGAACGGACTGATGATCACAGGCAGTCAGTACTGAGTGTTGGCCTTGTGCTGTCAGCACAGAGATCTTTTCAGACATTATTCACTCTTGTTTTTCTTTTTTCTCTTTATTTCACTTCCAACATTTTATAGGAAGGTTGTTTTGAAATCGTTTTGAAAATGTTTAAAATTTTTTGTGCATATATATATATATATATATATATATATATATATATATATATATATATATATATATATATATATATATATATATATATATATATATATATATATATATATATACACACACACACACACAAATTCCCTATCATGTCACTGACCTGTTGCCGATTAATCTAATTCTCCATGTAGTGCAACTTTTCTAAGACTTTGTTGCCCTTGAAACATGTTGTTATCATGCAGTTCAAAATTTACAGATATTTTTGATAAAAAAACATAAGATGTTTTCTTTGTTCTATAGTGAGTTTAGAATACGGGTATATAAAATGTTATACTCGCAGGGCCCCATTTTTGGAAAGTGAGTTTGTAAAACTTTACAACAGAAAGACACTGTACTTTCTTCTTCACATGACTGCACCCAACATACACCCTGCACATATTCCAGGTTTCCAGAAACATAAAGTACAGCACACTTCCCTGGAGAATGGGCGACAGAGACGGTCTAGTGCACAATTCTTCAAAGCAGTTTATGACTTAAGCAGATCCTGGCAACAATTTCATATGTAATGGAAAACAATATTGTATGTTGTTTAAGTCTTTTCATTTAACTAAAATTAGTGAACTTCTCAAATTGTTGGTGATGGGAATGCTTTGGGGAAGTAAATTCATTCAGCAAACAATCAAGATTTCAAGCAATTTCAGTTCCATTCATCGAGCATTGCTGCTTCTCGTGACCATGGAATTGCAGAGAGGACAGTGTCCATTGACCCAAACAGCACCTCCCATTTTTTGTGTGGTAACAGTCTAAAAGCTATTGAAACTGTAATGTAGCTCACCTCAAGGAGTGCAAACAGCCAGACAGCCAGAGGGACAATAGAGATTCATCACGCAGCAGCTTCTAAAGCCTCTACTCGTGACAGAGTTAAATGAATTGGTCTATCAGAGCGACACCTGAGAGACTGTCTTTGGGAGTCTGTCAACATAAACTCCTAAGAATCTCGTGGTGGGTGCAGCGCACCAAGGTCATCGCCACATTGCATCAAACCAGGCGCCGGGAGGAGAGCGTTTGTTCTCATTTTGTGAAGTCCCATTTGCCAGAGGTAACAATTAAGACTCATCTTTCAGCGCACACGGATGTCTTCATCTGCGATTCCACACTAGAAGTCTCGACTTTCTCGCTGTGGTTTCACCGGCGTCAGTAAATATAGGCGTGTTACAGCAAAGTCTGCCATTTGGAGATGAGTCATAACAGCTGTAATATTGTTGAAGTTAAAGGTCTGCTGCCTTTGAGGTTTTGACGTTATTATCTTTTCTACAGCTTAACATGATCATCTGGTGAAAAAGAGAATGAAAGGTGCTTTTCAGCATCTCACGAGTATGGCACCGACCAATCTCCTGGTCTCCCTGCTGTCTCTGGGTCATCCACTCGCTTCCAGTGAGCTTAATCAGATGTGACAGCTTCGGCCCAATAACGTGGAGCTCTTTAACAAGTGTTCTTTTTGTTGAATTTGTGCGGAGGGTGAATCGAAGATTGCATCTCCCGTCACGAAGCAATTTCTTTCTCAGTTCTTGGTGTAGGTTGATGTTTTATCATAGCTGAAGGTCAAAGCTTGCCGTCGAGGTTTGTCATGAAGTTAACTTTACAAACGGTTCTGCTGCCAAAAAAAGAGATCTTACAATTAATAATAACAATAATAATAATAATAAAACTGTGCAAAATAAAGATGCAAATGTCAGAAACCCTGGGAATGTAAAAGCACTGTACGCTAGAATCCGAGCAGTGTGTTTCAAGCTGTAATGAAGTTGCTATTGAATGAGTGGGAGCTGTTTGTGATTCAGGCGTTTGGGAATAAGAGACTGCAGGTCTGTCAGAGAGTGTGGCGGCGAGATAAAGACAAGGCAACATTGTTTAAGTCTTGATCCTGATGCAGCACTCCTCTGCAGGGGGATTGCACTCTAATACATTTACAATGTGGAAAACCGCCTACTACATTGTCCTCTCACCCCCACTGCGAAAATGCTGAGAGAACCCAAAACATTTTCCTCCTCCATCTCAAGATTACACTTTGGTTGTTTCCTTGCCCTGCCTCTCTGCCCCACTTCTGCCCCCCCCCCCTCCCTGAAACCCTTTCATTTCACAAACATCTGTTGGCAAAGGGGAATCCTTAATCTCTCAAGGGCTTTCTTTCAAATTGCATTATTGAGACAGAATGCAGATTTGAGTTGCTGCAGATGCTGCTCTGGTTTTGTGTCTTTTTTTCCCCATTTTCATTCTATATTAATGTATCAATGAAGAGAATCATTAAATGCCCACCATACACTAAACAATGGGTATTACAGATCTGTAATGTGTGGTTGGACTTGTCCTTTAGGGATAGGATGAGAGGATCTGCCATTCAGGAGGGACTGGTGGTAGCTGCTCCTCCTCCACATCAAGAAGAGCAGTTTGAGGTTGTTCAGGCCATCTGGTTGTGAAGCCTCCCAGATGCTTCCCTCAGGAGATGTTTCAGGCATGTCCAACTGGGAGGAGGCCCCCAGGCAGACTCGGGACAATGGAGAGATTATAACCGATTCGGCAACGCTTTGCCGTTGTCCAAGAAGAGCTGAAGGAAGTAGCCGGGGAATCTTCCCACATCGTTCTTGGTGTCATAGCAAAGTTTAAACCCATCACTGCATGTGAATTTATATAGACTTGATAATACATATGAAATAGTTTCCCAACGTGTAAATCTGTGTTGTTTGTCTATTTAGTCTGAAAAACACTTAATTGTTCAAAAGCACTGCAGCTAATTAATTAAGATGAAGACTTTCATCTGCTAACGCTTGAAAGCTTTGTCTTCTACATGCGATGACAAATCCTCTATCTCAAGAAACAAAATTCAGAAAAGACACAAAAGCTTCTTTTAATCGATATACTTTACTTTAAAAGCAGTGCTGGCGGTCACAGAAAACTGTATATATCCACTTACTTCCCAGTTTTCCACAAGAACAGGCATTGCCATGTTCACCATTTGTTTAACTCTGATTTGGTCTCTGAGAAATGTTCATAGAATCATTTAGGTTTTCAGCTGCTAAATCACCGTTATAATACTAACAAGTTGCTTACTTTGTAGTGCTGAACGACTATCAGCAGTGGGGTTTCATGGCAAATAACTGTGCTAATGAGAGTAAAACGAGTGAAACAAATCAATGAAGCTGAGAGCATGAAAATTAAACCTAAATTGAAGTTATACGTGTGTTTGCATTTTAAAAAAAAGTTTAATTAAAAATTAGCTCAATCTAAACAGGCAATTTTGTATTTTATTAATTTTCTCTGTTCATGTTAATTTGTTTGAAAATAAGTATGACATTTTTTTCCCAAGCTGATGTCTTAATGACAAGTCTGATGCATGTTGGTAAAAAAACCACAGAGAAACTGTATAAATCCTCCCATTTCAAGCACGTCTTCACACCTTTGCCTACAGCAGACAGTTCCCGCCCCTCTTAGTTACTGTTCTTAGTTAATAGCTATCACCATTGTCTGCAGGTTTAGTGGTAACTGCCTTTGTGAAAACCTCGCTCCAAAATGTTCTTTAGGACTTAAATAAGACATGGCACAATCAGTACAAAATATTAAAAAAATGGAAATGTGGAAATTAAATTAGAAGGATGAGTTTACCAACACTATTACCACAACGCCACTGTGTACCTTTTAAAGTTTTCTGAAGAGGACATATGTGTCTTAGTAGAGCCATGAAGCAGTTCATGACCAAAACTGATCAATGTCATAAACTCGAATGCTTTTATTATCAATTGTTGCATCCTAAACACAATAGAATTTGTGAAAGGAGGTTGTCAGTACGCCCCCTGATAGAGTCTAGTGGAAGGGACCAACTGGAAAAGCAACGTGCCAGGAATGAAACAGTACATCGACCAATCACAGCCCTTGTGGTCTACGTCGTTGCGATGTGTAGTCAGAAAATTTGGTGCAGATCAGGTGACACAGAGGCTCTACGAAGGGCCGGTTCATGTTGCCGCAGAGGCTCAGCGTCACAGCGCCACCAATTTGGCATAGAAGCATAAGCTGACCTTTTAATTGGTTTAATCTGGAAAAACATAACTTTAGCATCAGTAATCATAGGGAGAGTTGTGCTGTGACAGCGCCACATATGGCATCAGGTTTGGAGAAATTTCAAAATACTGAAGTAAATGTAACAGTTAATGTTTTACTAGAATAGCCCAGAAAAAAGTGTCACTGCAAAAATATCATTTTTGGTTTGATGTATTTATGTAAAGATAAATTAAAAAGGGGTGCTGACATAAATGATCAGGTGACTCACCTGGCAGTGCACAGGTGGAAAGAATCAGATCCTGTTGGATTTTCCGGTATAAATAGGAGGAAACTCAAGAAGAAGGGACGCTTGCAACAAATACTGGAGTGGTAGGACCAAAAGGGCTCTGCCAGTGTCGAAGCGCCCTGAGCTACTCACTGCAACTTTATGAAACACACATTTAACTTGTGTGGATTATTCTGGAGTCAGAGATAAACGGGATTCTTCAAAAGTGAAATTTATCTTGGCTTCAGCAGCTACTGAGACTGGGTGAGACTATTTCACTTTTATGTAGTGTGGACAGAGTTTGTTTCTTCTTGACGATCTGTTTGGAGCTGCATGAAAATGCCCTGAAGACTTAGGCGTGTGAATATACAAGGACGCAACATATGGACGTTGTACATATTGGTGATGGATTTGTGAGATGAATGGTTGTATGTTGTAAATAGAAGTATGGTGGCGATATGACATTTCTGCTCAGTCTTTAAATGTATGGATTCATTTGATAGAGTTATCAAAAGAATCGTACCTGGAGAATAGAGATGAAATCGGTAATACTTCCTATTTTTAGTCTGGGTGTTACAGTGTCATATGAATTTGAAAGTGGTAGTGTCTTTAAAATACCCAAAAATGATCAATAGTGCAGAAAAAAAGTTAGATTTTTATTTTCTCACTTTAAGTCCTTTTAATGAACAATGCTGATGCGCTTGGCATTGGTTACCAGTTGCTGTTTCATTAATAGTTTGTTTGTTTTCATAGACAGCAGAAGGATGATGAATACATGATGTCGTTACACAGCAGTGAACAGTGAACTTAGCAATACATAATGCTCTTCTTCTTCTCCCTTCAAGGGTCGGCACAGCAAGTCAACCGTCTCCACTGCGTCCTCTTCTCTCACACCAACCAACCTCACGTCCTCCTTCACTACATCCATATGTCTTCTCTTTGCTCACCTCTAGGCCTCTTTTCTGCCAGTTCCCACCTTAGCAATAATGCCCAAACCATCTCAGTCTGGTCTGATTTTATCTTTAAAACATCTAACATGGGCCGTCGCTCTGATGTACTCATTCCTGAAGCCACCCATCGACGTCACCCCCCAAAGAGAACCTCAACATTGTCATTTCTGCTACCTCCAGCTCTGCCTGCTGTCCCTTCCTCAGCACCACTGTCTCAAACCAAACATCACTGGTCTCATCACTGTCTTCTAGACCTTTCCTTTCATTCTTGCTTTTGTCACACATCACTCCTGACACTTTTCTCCACTAGTTTTCAACCTGCCTGCACATGTTTCTTTAGCAATACATAATTGAACAAGAATAATTCAACACACAACCAGTTCACTGACATCTTCTGCACAGTTTATTTAAGCGGTTAACCTTTTTATAACCTATTGTATCTGATACCAGAAGGTGGGAGTGTAAGAAAAAAATGTATTTAAAAGGATGGAAGGGCCTGTACTATGATTTGCACTTTACAAACGATGGCAGTGTCCATGAGGGCTGGAGAGTTGGAAGATGGAAAGCCAATTATTTTGGAACATGCCTAAGTTAGTTTTATGAGCTTTTGCTGTTGTTGAAGGGAACCACGATGAAGTAGCAGGTGGTACAATACAGAAAGGTGGACTCAATAATGCTGAGATACAGGAGCAACATGTGGGGTTTGACTGAGAGGGACCCGTGTCCATGGATAACATGAAGTCTCTGCCGATAACCTTTATGGACGTCTGTGGCATGTTGGCTGAAGCTCGGTTTATTGTCCAGTGCGACAGCGCGGTATTTGAAATTGTCCGCTATGTCTGTATATGGTTGTGTTGGGTGGTTGGGTGGTGTTCTTGTGAGTGTCAAATCTGGGGTACCTTGTTTTTTTTATCTACCTCATCATACATAATTTTGGATTTATTTTTTTTTTACAGATACCTGTAGGGGTTTGGAGCTAGTTGTCATCACTTTGACTTGTGCTGTTCAGTGCACCAACAGATTTCCAAACCAGTCAACTAGTGACCTTCACGCAGACCTGTGCCAGGACCGAAGTGCTGACCAAGCTAAGGGAACCCTACGACGGTGGTTAGTCGACTAAAGCAAGGACCTGGTGGAGCTTGATGGAACGTCCAGCAGGCATCGTTCCGACTCTGGCAGCTGGTGTCAAACGTTCTTTCGGTAGCGACATCAGAAATGAGGACTTAAATCGCTAGTTTGTGACAGTCACAGCAGCTGCCAGGCTTGTGTGACATCACAGAGGGTTTGTCCAGTTTGTCCAGCCCAGATTTTTCTTTTCTTTTCTTCCTCTGGGAAAAGTTCATGTGACAGATATATAATGAATCAAGAAAATATGCACAGTTAACAAAGGTTTGTTTCCAAGTGCAAATCCAAAGTAAATAATAATAATAATAATAAAATAACAGTCAATATGATTTCTCATAGGTTTTAAGGTTATTAAATGCTGGAGCAGTGATTTGTCCTGGCTTTTGATGTGTTATTTCAGAGCTCATTTCTTTTGCTCCAGTCTGGACAGACGTTGGAGAACTCCATGGATTGGAGATCATTTCTCTTCGCTTAGGATGATGATGGTGATGGCTTGTTTTAGCTGCACAGGTCTAATAAAATAATGGCCACGCATCATTCTGATGTCTTTGAAGCTTAATAAAACCTGTCCCCCAGACAGTTACACTTGAAGTTCTCCCTTGTTAATGTGATCCACTTCGTAGCAGTTTTATCTTAAATCTTTGTGTCTCTATAACCTTGGTGATTAATGTGATGTTTCTCCTTAAAAGCAGAACGCTCAACAGCATGACATTTATTTATTTATATTTTTTCCTTAAAGTTCCAATGAGCCCGTTTAACAGAGTTCAAGACGGAGGTGCTCAAACCTCTAAATAAACATTTAATTAGAATGAATGAAAAAAACGTATTTAAACCGAGTCAAAAAAGGGCCGTTTAACAATAATTCTGAATGCACACAGTCGAAAATGAAGGTTCACATCTCGATACAATCACCTGTTCGACAAATAACTGATAAAAGTGTATTCTCTTAATGAAATCCAGTGGTTATCTACCATGGTTTCAAGTTGTAGATACATACAATGTTTAAAAAGTGGTTTTGTTTTTTTATTTATTTAATTTATTGTATTTGATATACCATCTCTTGGAGGTCATACACAACTATCTGAATATACTGCATTTCATATCTATAAAAAGGGGAAAACTTGGTTCCCATTACTGGCTACCTGAAAACAACGGCAACAAGAGGTAGGCAGCCTGTTTCAGCCTCCACCTGGGAACTGAACAAAGCAATGGCCTCCATCCCATATCAGGTCCACCGCCTGGACTGGGAACATAATCAGGAAGCACAACAAAGAGACTGGAGGATGAAGTCTACATGGAGAAAGACAGTTATAATGGAGTCTCATGACATTTTGAGTAAAGTAACTTGGTGAATTAGTACTTAAAAGGCGCATTTTTGCACGCCGTCTAGAACACTTAATGTGCCATGCTTATTGGTTTTAATATGTAAAATTATAACGTAGAGTCAGTGCAAATGTTAGTACCTCCTCTTTTAATACAGAGTTTCCTTTTGTATAAATCTGAGTATTTAGAGAAAAAAAACAACATAAAATGAATAACAATATACAGCTTATTTTACCGTGCTAGTATTTATTAAACAAAAAAGAAAACAGTTCAAAGTGGCCCTTTCCTGCTTCTACAGGATTTACGAGTGTAAGGATTAGGGAATTATCAAGCCTTGATGAATTGATCATCTGGCGGTGTTCAGACCTCCTATAAAAGCAGATGTGTTAGCACTTTGCTGTTCTGGAGCATTCAGATGTGTGCTAACACAAGGCCAAGAGGGAAAGACATGAGCGATGGTCTCAGTGAAGCAACTGTGCATCCGTTCGCAGCGTGCTATAAAACTACTTCTAAATTGTTTAATATTCAATATTCATAGGCACATTTTATATCTTAAAGCTTTAATAAACAGTCAATCTCTGGAAAAAAAAAAAACAAGTTTTGACCAGATTTTTTTCATTGATTTGTTTATCTCTCAGTTCTGGCTACAGACTAACAGAGAAAACAGCAGAGTCCATGAACGTGTCCCACTCATTCAAAGATGGTAGCACTTGAAATTCTATTACTGGTTTTGAATGAATTTGTCTCTTTCATCTGTCAGACCCCACTGCAGCTTCTGTTAATGACTGACGATGACAGCAGTGTTTCTTACCCGGGCGACTAATAAAGGAATGGGGTGGGGCAAGAAAGCAGCAAGTAAATACTGTATAATACAACAGATGGTGGCTGAAGGTGTCTTTGTCCTAGTTACTTAATACTTGGAAAGTGGGCATGTTAGTTTTGGTGTCTCAAGGTAAGAACAGGTATGAATAAATTCTGCAGTATAAAATAAATATCTGCCGTTACTTTGCCATTAAATTTCGACCAGACTTAGTATGTATGCATACGCATGTTGTCGTCCTCCTCCCAAGTCTGCTTCAAATCTGCCGCATTTGTTTACCAATGTTTCTAACTAACCGGAAGAATGCCAACGTTAAAAGGGCGTGTGGCGCCACCAAGCGTTGCAGACTCCAACACACCTCACTCAATAATACTTGGATATCTTGGAAATTCCTGTTAAACCATTAACTCGATTACTGCCAGCAGCTCGATTTTACATGTGCTTGTAACTGCACTGAGTGACTCTGCTCGAAGTCCTTCCCAAATGTTGGAGCTATTCGCCGTCTCTCTAAGGGAGAGTTCAGCCATCCCATGGAGAGCAATATTACTTTTCGCAGTTCGTTTTGCTTCTTTCTGCTGGAAGTGTCTCCACAGATTTTCAAGAGATGAGAACAAGATATCCAGCTTCTTTGAGGGCGTGCTGTATCCCTGCCCTTTTTTGGGTGAACATGACCCATTAAATTTGAACAGTGATTGTTGTCTTAGCAAGCACTACAAACTCTACGGAGCTGCTTTGTTACTATTTGCTGTACAAATCTCATGGCCTGTCAGGTAAACGGTTATATAATGTTGATGCGGAGCCACAATTGCCACTGTTTTAGAGGAAACGCTGACTTCGTTGTCCTGGAGGACAGTCCAGTCTGCCTCGGTCAAAGTGGACAAACAATTCCACCAATTGGTAGAGTTGAGCAGAAGAAACACCTACTGGTTGCTACAACATGATACTGCTCACATTTCCAACTTGTTTCCAGTAGCTTTACAGTGTTGTGTTTGTTTGGTTACCAAGGAGAGTGTCAGCGGCTCTTCTGAACTGGTTGATCTTTACCTCGAGTCATTGTCCTTTTGAGAGAAACAAGACCTTCATCCCAAACCTTTTTCCACATCTTATGATCTCAACGTGTCAACATTAATAGCTTGAATTTCGTCCCGGACCAGATGCATCACTGGAGCACCACAGCATGCTACAACCTTCACAGTGTTTTATTGTAGGTGGGGTGTGTGTTTGTTTGGTTTTATTTATTTTATTTTTTAATTTCGTCACCAACATACAAACCAGACGGATGGTGGAAGAGCTCTGCTTTAGATTCCTCAGTTCCTCCTCAACATCCATCCATCCATTATTTATACTGATGGTTCCCATACGGGCTGGTGGGATCTACAGGGGTCTATCCCAGCTCTCTTCAGATGAAAGGTCTCCAGTCATCGCAGGCCCGCAGCCTCACACTCCTTCCTATAAGCTCATAGAACATTATCTCAGAAACTCTAAATTAATCTGACTAAGTGTTCGTAAATATTTAAATGGCCTGTTTGTGGCTAGAGAAGAGAGGGTGAGACATGATCCACTGTGCTGTTTCCTAAAGGTAAAAGCTGAAAGAAGAAGTGCGGCCTGTTTGTGTCTTTCTTCCCGTCGTGGTCTGTTCCTTGGCCTTTGACTGCAGAGGACTTGGTTCAGTGAGCAGCGAGCTGAAAACAATTTCTCCAGGTCAACCTGAAACTCTTTACCTGAACCTCTTGGGTGGTCGTTTTTTTTTTTTTTTTTTTCCTTTTTCTCTCTTTTCTTTCTTTTTCCAATTTCACAATTTGTACTAAACCTTCACACACTTCTTTCATTTATACTTTTATATCTTTTCTGTCACTGCGTTGACGGCATTGACGGAGTTTTGCTATATAAAAATGTGGTGAAAATAAAATCATTTTACCTTCTGACTTTCGTCTTCACACAACGTGCTAAAAGCATCTTAAGCATTTTAATGCCTACATATGAAATAATACACAGAAAATCCTATTTGTTTAATTTGAAGTGTTTATCATTTATTAGATTTTTTTTTATTAAAGTGATATTGTATATAAATATTTTTGTCATTTTAAGTGTCATACAGGGTTAATGAAATTATAGTTTCATATATATATAGTTCATATATCATGGTTGAAATTATAGTTTATTTTGATAATATTTCTGTTGGTTATACTTCTCGTCTTTAGGACTTTCCAAACTTACAGTTGGAACATTTTGGATTTTGCCAGGGGAAGGATAAATACACCTAATGATTAACTAAAATTTTGTGTTTTTTTATCATCCATCCATCCATCCATCTTCTTCCGCTTATCCATCGCCGGGTCGCGGGGGCAGAAGTCTAAGCAGGGATGCCCAGACCTCCCTCACCACAGACACTTCCTCCAGCTCTTCCGGGGGAATCCCGAGGCGTTCCCAAGCCAGCCGAGAGACATAGTCCCTCCAGCGTGTCCTGGGTCTTCCCCGGGGTCTCCTCCCGGTGGGACATACCTCATTAATGTATAAAAAGGACTGCATGATGACCACTGAAGATGAGCCATCAGGTGTGTTCCTCAACTGTCATAAATAAAAGAGACAAAGTGAGCCATAGTTGGGGTCTTCAAATGTGTAGCTAAGCGGACACAATTCTGAATGTAAAAAACATTGGAGTTCAACGGCCAGAAAAATGACTTTTTAAAAATCAGATATATCATTTATGTTCCACTGGGAGTAAAATATGGATTTGTGAGAATTGCAAGTCATTCCATTATGGGTTTTTTTTATTATTATTTACATTTTACACAGTGTCCCAAGTAGTTTTTTGTGTTTTTTTGTTTTTTTATGCAGATTCTGCTTTTGTTTTGTTTTTTTCTTTGTTTACTGACTTAAGCTCATCATCAGGAAGCCAGAAATTATGTCCCGCATGCTTTTTGTTGCATTTCAAAACATGGAGGTCTTTTGTAGTTGTTGTATAATACCTTCAGATATTTTATTAAAATATTCAGATTAGAACAAATTGGTTTATTTTGCATTTATTATTTCCACTATATTATATATATATATATATATATATATATATATATATATATATATATATATATATATATATATATATATATATATATATATATATATATATATATATATATATATATATATATATATATATATATATATAATTTCCTGTTAAAGTAGAAAATAACTAAGATAATTACAGCACTTTCAGTCCTTGTTATAGTGTATAATAATAATATTCTTATGTGTTTATGGTTCATTATTGGTTTATTAGCCACTCTAGTGACAATGTTGTTCTGATCTGCTCTAATATTTAGTCAACTCAAAAATGTGCTTTATTGATCAAAATTGCATTGATCACACATGCAATTTTTCAAATTCCTCAACAAACACTGCGCTGCTGACTGTGGGTTTTTGATTTCAGAGAGCAAAGACGACAAGTTGGCTTTCTCGTTTCCACAAATATACACATAAATACAGCAGCTGACTTGTAATTAGCCGCTGTGCAGCCATCCTCGGTTGCCCCATGCAGCTGCTCTGCACAAGCCTCGAACACAGAGGGGAAGGTTCTGCATTTACTGTATTCATCTAAGCAGTGGACCGTTTCATGCTGTTAATGCCATCGCTGTAACCAGGGAGAGGCAGGAGAGGGGGAGTCTCGTCTTCAAGCTGCGCTAATTTGGCTCAATTGAAGGAAAATTGCATTGATTTATACTGTGGGTGTTGTATGGCCAGTGGTGAGGATGCTGAGGTATCTGTGACTATTCAAAAAGACATAAAAACAACCCAGCTGGGTGCTTATCCACAGTCTGGAAAGTAGAAAAAGAAGTAATTGCTTGTAGTTTAAATAGGAGCCTATGTAGTTACAGCCATAGTTATCTCAGTACTGTCTCAAAAAATAAAATAAAATAAAATACACACTTTGGTATGGAGATGAAACACAAAATTACAGTGGAAAGGGAGGCATTCATCTCCTGCTGGCAGGTTTGGGTGGAGGACCCGGCACTGGGGCGAGTCAGCCAAGCAGTTTAACCCCTCTCCAATTAGCTGTGAAAGTCCTTTTGATTTTGATGCGGCGCCACAGACCAACAGAACAGTACATGTCCCTCAACCCTCATTATACCGCAGCCTAATTTTCTGACATAGCTCACAGTATCTCCCCAGATGTAACACTTGTGTTAATTACCACCACAGAGCTGCAGCTGAGCCGTCTGAAGGACGGTTGGAGAATGGCGGGAGTGAGGAGTCTGGAGAGGCAGCTGGACTTCAGCGAATCTGAAGGAAAACTGGAGTGAATGTGTGAAAGTGAATCACGGAGCAAATCATCATAACACCACACAAAAAAAAAAAAAAGAGGGGCTTGTGCAGCAGGAGAGTATGCTAATCAGGCTTGTGTTCTCAAAATAAGACCAAATAACTTCGGAGTTACTACTTGTTCTACATTGATGGTCATCAGGGAGAATGTCTTTATTCAGCAGCAGCTGCAGTATCTCTGTATGCTCCTGAAAACTAGGAAATCTATTTCTTTTTTTTCCCTTCTGATTTCGAAGTCTAACTGGGGACTGACGCCTTACGTGACACAGCATATCACTGATCTCAGGACACCTCTGTAGTGATTCTGAGAAATCCTGAACCTGTTCTGTGATTCAATCAAGGTGACATCTGCTAAAAGGGAGAAAAAAAAATCCATTTTCATCTCAGCTGTGCGGAATACATAGTACTTCCTGAGAGTGAACGGTGACCCGAACACTCTTCTAGGAAAACACAGGTGTTTCATTATTTAAAATCAAAGGAATGGATAGATGCAGTAAAACGTCGGGGCAAAGGGGACCTCTGGAGCAGAGCATCTGAAAAACTCATGAAATAAAAAACAACCAAGAAAAGCATTCTTTCCCACACTTTCCATCTCATCTTCCCACTTCATGAAAGTGCCAAGTGCAGCTATTCTAGAAACCATCGATGCAACTACCTGCAACTTCACAAGAAAGTACGTCTCCGATAGGCTGTTTGTAACGTCCTTTGTAGATGACTGCATTTAATTATTACAACGAAGGTGACGACAGGCGTTCTGAGGAGGTTCAAACCTCTTATTACAAAGAGCATAAAAACTGTAATAGGAGCTGAGATTTGTTATGCAAAGAGAGTGCAAAAACACAAGCGATGACCTCCGAAACCTCTGAAGTCTGTCTTCTGTTTGTTTGTGGTCTTTGTTTTTCAAATGATGCCAAAATGAAACTGTGTGAAGGACTAGACTAGACTCTCAACATCTGCCGCTAGTCGTCGTAACAATATCAGGGATAATTTAATATTTGCACCCTTCTCTCTACGAAGGTTGCAATGATCCATCTATTTAGATCAATACATTGATTTAATGATGACGAATCTGTTAGCATCAATACAAGTTATCAAGGGGCCTTTTGTAGTCGGTTTTTTCTAAGAGATCAGATCATTTTTTTATTTAACTGTCTAGTTGTTCACTCCTCATATGATATTGTTTTGGATTGATCGCTGGCTCCTGATTTGAATCAATATGAAACAGGTCCGGTCCAAATCCCCAGGTGTCTACTTGATTCACCCATTTAATCAAAGAAACCTCCAGTGGAGATGTGCATATCCTTATGATGGCAAAAGTATCCCAGAATATATCCCAGCAACAAGCAAAAGTAATAGAAGAGAGGTGTAAACATAAAGTTATAACCGTGTTATTGCTTAATACAATGTAGTTTTGAAATGTTTTCATGTGGGAAGTAGTTGTGATGACTTCGTATGTGTGGTAAAGTTATAAAGAGAAAGCTTTTTTTTTTAAATTTCCTCCAACATTTTCAGTTTTTCAGCAAACATACAACAAATTGTATTGCAAGAACACTCCTAAATGTTACTAGAACTGAGAATTCTCAGTTATTTTATCATTTAAGGTTTTTATTTGTATAACCAATTTAACTATACATGTTTTTCAATACGCGTTTGTCAATATGGAAGTATGAACCCAAGTGCACAAGTCCAGGTTAGGTTGGGGGCAATGACTTGGGAGAATTAGTTCTTAACTTGTTTTTGCAAATAAGTGCGTATCTCCACTAGAACACTTACTAGACTTACACTTAACACTTAACTAGAACATTTAACAAGATATCAAATGGATCAAGGAGGCAAGAAAAGAGGCGCACATCTTTGGAAAACTCTCTCTTGCTCACTGTGTTGTCCGTGAAATGCGAATAATGTATTTATTCCCCTTGATTTCTCTCAAGATGAAACATTTAAAAGAAACGTCAATAAATCAATGTCTTTACTGAAACAGAAGTTTGTCAAGCAGAAACGAGAACCATCATTATTGACACAGAATGCATTTGTCACATATTGTTACGCAAAAAGTAGTTAAAAATACATCAAAAACATTTTTAAATAGTTAAACATTTCATGTGCTAACATTTCCTACAGGGTGAAGGTAATTAAAACATATTTAGACCCTTGAAAACAGCCTGAATTAATGATTTTATTCGACTCAAGACTTCGTCACTCTGACAATTATACTGTGAATTATACAGTGATAAATAAAGATGAAAAATATAGGATTGTTGAGGTAGAGGTGATATGAGCGGTGCTCCTATATTTTCCTGCCCGTGTTCCTGAAACTTTCCGTTTGAGTGTGGAGGCCTAGTGATGAAAACAACAACAGGCAAGCTTTACGGATATGGATAAGCCATCGGGGATCCATTCAAAAGCAGAAGAAACAGTAAAGTAGAGGACTGCCAGCCATCTCAAAGGAATATAGCACGAAATACCTGATTTAAGTGGGTCATGCTTGAAGAAGATTTGTTGAAATTGTTCAAGCTGGTTTAAAAGTTCTTTCTCAGTCGTCAACCATTACGGCTTAATCCCTCTGAGCAGAGCCGTTGCCACAGCGGATCATAGTCCGCACATCGATTCGGCCTGATTTCATGCCAGATGTCCTTCCTGCATGCAAACCCGCATGCACAGGGAGATGTTCTGTATCTCCGTATCTCTAAAAAGATCAAACTCATGGCTTTGGCTCTCTGTGGTCTCTACTCTGAAACAACAGTCCTTAATAGATAACTTGACCACAAAGCAGTTAGGAATTTCACCAATGGCCAGATGATATATCCTTTTCACTTCCTTGTTAATAGAGCTATAAAAATCCACATTAATTTAGCCAACAGCCTGTCGTGCACACCTACACGTGTAAAGGGTTTGAGGGTTAAAACAGCTGTGAATTGGCTTAAGCCTGTAAATGAACGTTAGGCGCGTGAACATTAGAAAAGGTCGGCATGCGCTGGCAAGGTTGCCAGTTTCCAATAGCTATGAGAGGCCTGGCCATTTGTGTAATATTGAGTTTTCACGGCGAGGCCCATTTGTGTCCTCTTCCCCTGCACATTTTATCTGATTTACTAGGCTGCGTGTGTGCCGTGGCATCTATTCATCTGCGTTTAACATCTCCTGGGCCACAGGTTCACCTGCTTCCCCACGCTCCCACTGCAGCTTATTAACCATTGTCACTAAGGGAAGCACTCCTAGTTAATTACATAAATGGATACGTACACGCCAGAATGTGGAACATCCTGGTTTTATCTCCTAAATCATTCCGTATAAATCTGATTTGATGTCCCACAAGCAATGACTCCAACAGATGATAACGTTGCTCCTTCCTGCTTCTTTGAAGATCTTTTCTACGGCTGGGCTCTCCTCCCACACTGTATGTTATATGGGGACTTAAAAGAGTTTAAAATAGTAAAAGCTCATCAGAAAATTCCAAAATAAACGCATGTTCATAAATATGATTAGAATAAAATGGATTATGTGGTTAAAGTGTGATTCTCTTAGTGAACAGGCGGCACTAGGAAGCTCTCCACTTCTGTAACTCCTGGCTCACATGTCGAAGCTGTCAACTGCATTACTGCCCATTGACTTTGGGTGGTGTGGTTTTGAAGCATTGCTGAATTCATTTTAAGCATTGCAGAACTGAACTGCTTTCAAAGTCTTCAACATAAGCATCAGTCAATCACTATACAGGAGAGCGATGGCTTGAAAAATGCTTCTGATCTTGTATGATGAGAGTTGGGGGTTTGGAGTGGGGTTTTCCCCGTCTTCTATGGTCAAACTACCACTGTCAGGCGGGAGGAAATTCAATGCATTGGTTATTGGTATGAATGGTGCTAGCAAGGGACAACCCAAAGTGTCAGATACACCCACCCTCAAACACTCCTTTCAATGTTCACATGTGGGTGCGCAGTAGCATTCCCAGTGGGACCTGAGGTTGCACTGAACAGCAAAACTGCCGCCAGACCACTGTGGGATCCAGGGGCGAGTCGTAACCCACCACTGATCTGTAACCACTTAATTTTCTTCAGACTCTAAAATTATAATTGAGCTCTAAATTGCCTCATACCTCCCCTCTATTTGCGCCACAGAATTCGCTAAAAAGCTCATGTAAAACCAAGATTTCACAAATTCTGAAGCAACTCAGCGCAGAAGAAAAAGTTCTCACCTAAAGCACTTAGAGTCTCATGCACTTCCAAAAGGCATGTGTTTCTTTCCTCGGCGCTGCTTTTGGCTCGCCTGTCTAGACGCATCACGTATCTACAGGGACCATAAACCCAGGAGCATGCAAAATGACCCTTTCTGAAAAAGGTTCTTGTTGTTTTCTGGAACAACTGGGACCGTTTCCCTTTTAGCCTCAAATAATGATATGCATAACGCTCTAAAATAATGAAAATGATTATAATAAAAATGCTGACAACACCCTTTGATGCTTAATAACAAAAGTTGCTAAAAAGTATAAATAGAAGTCACAGGAGATATAACTGAGCAGCAGCCTCTTTAATCTCGCTTGCTTTCGAGGTAAAAGACAAGCTAAAAATATTTGGATCTTATGTTAATCACGGCTTTTTTTTAAAAAGCACATCCTTAGAATGCGTAAGCACACTTCCCTCGAGCTAAACTTTTCAATAGAGCTTTCAATATTAGAGTTTTTTTATGTTTGTTTTTTTTTTTTAATTTCACCCAATAAATGACATTAAACATTTCTTGCTAAATAAAAAAATAATAGCAACAGACATGACCGGGCCTGAGCAAGTTTTCAAAGTGAACTTTTTCTAACCTTGTAGGCAAAAATCAATTATTTCCTTTAAGCCCTGTGGTGCTTAACACCTCACTGCAATCAAAAAAGAAAAAGAAACGGAAAAAATGTCTAAATGAATTTAATAAATGTGGTTAAGGTTGAGAGCCAAGGGATCAAAGAACGAGTGTGTGGGTTGGGTGAGGGTGGAAAAGAAAAGAAAAGAAAAGAAAAGAAAAGAAAAGAAAAGAAAAGAAAAGAAAAGAAAAGAAAAGAAAAGAAAAGAAAAGAAAAGAAAAGAAAAGAAATTCCTGTTTGTGGCCAAGACCCATCACAAACTTTTGGATAATTCTGTTGGAAAGGAATGAGTTGCTGCTGTGTTCAAGGTTTTTTCTTTTCCTTTTGTGAGATAACAGAAAGAAAAGAGTAAATTCAAAATCTATACATGATTATAAGAAGGATTTTGTTTGACAGTCTTCCAACTGTGCTAAAAGATCATGTCCTTCGTCCTGCTCTGCTGCTGGTGTTAGACTGCAGGATTACTCACACCGAAGACCTTACTGCTTCTGCTCCCACTAGTTCAACTGTTATTATAATATAATATTAATTCAGCATGAATATTAAAGTTTACAAAGAACCCCGCTGGCTTGGATATCATATCACCCTGTGGAGGCACCTTCTGCTCATCCTCAGTTCCTGTCATGTACAACGACAACGCTGTCATTTATCACGTCGGTGCAAACACTGAGCAAGTGAGCAGTTTTGTGACGGCTGGAAGTGACATGTTACATGAAGTTCAAAAAAAATAAAAAATAAAAAAATTGCTGAGAGCAATAGCAAAAAGAAAGAAAAAAAATCTGCCACAGCTTTCATTCACCATTCAGGGTCATCTGATCCTTTCCACCTCAAAGAATGCATCTATTTATTATTTCATAGGCACCAAGAAGAGTAAATCTGAGTCTTAGATGGCTTAGTCCAAATTTAGAACAATATAACAGCTCGGTTTTCTTGTCTAGATGCTTTCTGTGAGGTAATATTTCAACAAAACAGGACAAAATTGTCTGCTTTCAAAATCTATTCGGTACACCCCCCTCGGGGAGAAATCAGACATTACATTTTTCAAATTGTAGATCTGTAACATTTTACACACTTAATGTGATCATAAATTAAAGAACCAGTGATGGAGTATTGCAGGAAAGCTTCTGATAACCATTTAGGAACCCTGCTGTCAGTGAGAAGGAAATAAAATGTTAATCATGTCAATGGGTGTGAGTGCAATCAGGGCAATAGTGTGCCGTAACAAAAAAATTAAATATAAATGCAGTTGCTCACAGATGTTATTTACTGAGCACAGATCGATGGCTTTATATTGAGGTCATTTCAAGCGGTTCTTCTCCTAAATGTCACTTGGATTGTCTTGTTCATGGATATGGCCAATTTTCACACATCTGCCAAAAGAAAAAGCTCCCTAAATCCTCACATGATCTTGGCTTCATAAGCTTCATGAGTCTATACAAAGGTAATTTCGCCACTGACGGAGCGAGCAGCCTCTCTACTTTGTCGTCTCCGCTCGGACTCAGCTGCCAGTGTGTTTTGGAAGACTTTGGCATTAGCAGTTAACACCTGAAGGAATCTAATTAACGAGGGAGCAGAGTCTTTAATCACGTCTTATGAGTTCGCATTGCACCCTGTACTTCATTTATTAAAAGTATTATGACTTTAAATAAAACCATCATTCACTGTCATGACGCTGGCATTTTGTTCCCACTGAAGGTCTAGTCCTATAGTGTAAAGAGTTTTCACAGGAAGCAGTGTTTTTAATTTGAGTTAAGGGCAGAGTATTTAATATGCATAAATCTCCATGCATTTCCTGAGACATCCTCGTCCAGTCAGGGACGGGACTGGGGGTTCTCCCATCGGGATGACACTGTACTCACACAGGAACGTTGCAGGAACGTATGATGGTGGCTGTTTCTGACCTAAACCACGTCATTAACGATAAAAGAAAAATCCATTTCTTCCTGCTTGAGAGCTTTTGCTACAGTCCCACCCCAACGCGCCAGTTTATCCACTAGCCTTAGCTGTGTCGCCACAAGTCCATAGGTTGACGCAATTTTCTCAACTTCTGTTGGGACCACCTCCACCAATTATTAATTATCACTATTATTGAAAACATAAGGACATGACAAGGATAAAAACCTAAAACTATACAACTAAAACAATTTCATCTAAAGAAATACAGCAAACTAGATTAAGGCTCAATCGACATATTCAGCTAGCCGAACAATCGTCCGCTAGATGGACATCTAAATAACCTTTTGCAAACGTCCAAAGGCTAAAATAAAATTTTCAGCATGTTGTAAGTTTAATTGCACCATTAAAATGTAAAAATGATAACATACTACCATCTCCTCCTGGCTGCAAACAGCTCCCACTCTGGCGGCTACGAACTTTACCCACAATAACGCTTCAAGGGAGACAACATAGATGTGTGGCAACACTTTAAAATAAGCAATGAGAACCCAAAAACAGCCTAGTAAATATGTAGATCAATGCAATTCAAAAAATTAATTGTAAGTATTTGTGACAGTATAAATGAGCAGCTAGTTACTAGCATACTTACCTACTGGATTCACCATGTAAACAGTAACAGTAAACTAACTTTACACATGATTTAACTTACGTTGATTTAAGAATGAAAAAAATGCACAGAATATGTGCGAGCCAAGTGTGACAAGAGATTTATGTGTGTGGTTTAGGTTGTTTTAATAAGTTAAAGTGCCATTCCTTTAACTGAAATACGTGCTCGACTGCTCAATGCATTCAAGCGTTGCAATTATATGCTTTATTGCAAATATAGTCATATGCCTCTGTTATAACTGGCGGTGAAAGTAGACAGGAATGGTCTGGAGCGATGGTCTGCTTGAAGATTTTTCTGGTAAGAGAAGAGAGCAGCTGCTGCTCCAAGACCCACATTCAAAACCGGTCACTGGAGCACTTTAAATAAGAAAACCATCCTAAACTATACCTTGTCCCTTTATTTACCTGCTTCTAGGGTGATCTTCTATTACAGCTAGTTAAAGTTAGTACTAGTTTCAATCAATGTACTGTAGCTGACCCACCTTACTTCCACTTCTGAAGGGCTTTGGCAGGCAGATGGTTTTTACAATTATTATATTGTGAGACAGTCTTGTTCTTGTTGTTAATTTGCATTTTCTGCATCTAATTGGCAAAGCTTTCACATAGACGTTGACTGCATTTATTTTTTAATCAACATAACAAGGAGGTTAGTGTGCATTAACTCTTACTCAGGGTGCAATCTCCACCTACAACAAAACTGTGAGGGCTGGAAGAAAAAAAATTGTACAACTTGTGTGAACAATAACAACAACGTAATTAACTTTTTTTTTTGGACACTTTGGAAGCCAAGATAGACGGTTGCAAGTGGTTGTGGTAGTTTCAGCAGTCTATTATATATTTTAACCCTGGTTAATAATAAATACGTGACCCGACAGCTCACCTCACCCTCAATATCTGCTGTCATCGTGTACAGCAGTTAAAGACACAAAGTGGTATTAGGACTATTTTAGAGACCTTTCAAGAGACTGGATTAGAGATGTGGTTTAAAAATGTTTTGTTTTATGCCTGTTAGCACCATGCATTTAGGTTAATTATCACATGGCATTTTTTGAGCTTGTAAAAGAAATAAAACACCAACCTCCTTCACAGGTTACAATCAGTAAAATACTGCTTACACAAATAATGCAGTTTTAACAATCAAATATTTTTTTAGGAATATAGTTTCTGTCATGGGAGACAAGTACTTTAATTTTTAATACTTGCAGCTGATTTTACTGAGGACAGGTAATTTCCCCCGCAGGTCGATTAAACTCCTCAAAATTCATCTTAAAAGATGATTACCCATCCATCATTTATACCCGCTTCATCTTATTGAGGGTCATAGAGATCTGCTGAAGCATATCGCAGCTTTCTGCAGACAGAAGGCACGGGTTAACCGGATAGATCGACAGATTCTTAAATGACATTAATGTTGGGTTGGCTCCAAAAGCAGCTCAATCTCCATTTACCCTCATCTTACGTCTAACTTTGCAGCAGTACTGAACATATTCATGCCTGGTTCAAAAAAACGTTTTAGTCTCCACAGCTAAATTTCACATCCATGACAACTGTATGGTGAGTTTTTTTTGTTTTTTTTTTACATCACATCAGGTAAAATTATATAAAACAACAACTTCATGTATTGTTAAACAGAAATAAACATATTAAAACCTGGCACAAAAATGTTTTTCGTCTCCATAGCTACATTTAACGTCTATGACAACTATAGGGGGAGTGATTCATTTTATTTTTTTGTACCTAATTAGATCAAATTATATACAGAAGGCATAGTCTTTTGGTCGACTACTGACATATCAAATGGCAAGCTGTCATCACTTCAGCTACTGAAGTGATGACAGCTTCCAAGCTGTGAATACAGTCCAAACAGTGCATAAGTAAGCCATTGTTGTTTTTAAAATAACATTCTGTCATATTGTTAATTGTACCAACAGGCCAATGTGACTGGCAGGAAGTCTGAGGATGAAGCGTATGTCAGCGAAGTGCAGCAGACATTTCTGACTCTTGCACCGAAACATTTGAAACGTCAGGCCCTGGCACCATCACGCCCGGCTCGTTCAGCCGAGCCACGGTGGATCGCTTCTCCAGAAGTGTGCACCAACAAGACGTTTGAAAATGGAGGCCGTGATTCGTCTGAAAGAGTGAAAGCGGAGCCAACTCTGACAAAGCCCCGCGGCACTGCAAGGCTGGAAGAGTCGTCCTCGTTTTAACTCAGAATTTTTCTCGTTTTAAATGTCATTTCAATACCGACATCAGAAACGAGGATGGACTGACTGATTTTAACTGAACGAACGTAAGGATGAGCTAAAGCGGCTAACCGCACCAACTGAGCTGCTTGCGTTGCAGCCGGCGGGTCTGCTCCTCCGCCCATCAGCGGCACAAGGAAAGCGCATCACTTTTGTCTCGAGGGGTTTTGAGCCACCCGACATGTTCTCACATATGAAACTCTGGCTCTCTCAGCCCAGGATTCTGCTGATTATGCCATTATAACTGGCATTTTTAAGAACGTAAACAAATCAAATAATTATTAGCACTGGAAGGGGTAACAATTAATTTGGACAATCACTTTTTCGTCAAGCTTGACTTTTACATACCTGTACAAAACATCTTGCATATAATTACAACATTCGTAGGGAACAGTTGATGGCGGATTGAAGCCCTAATCCGTGACCAGTAATTATATCCAGTAGGCTGGTTGTGTGATTAAATTTGATTAGTCAAAGAAGCTTCTGACTTATTCTCTACTTGTGCCAGATGTCTAATAATCGATGCTACAATTGTTCCAAAGTTGTAGCGCTGTAATCTGCAGCCGTGCACGTGTGTTTCTCTGCTGCTGCTCAGATGTATGCTTCACTTCAACAAGTCTGATCAGTGGCGCGTATGAAACCAACGTGGCACCGGCTTTAACAGATGATGTGGATTCTCAGAGACATCTGCCAAGTTTGTTAACATATACATTTAAATTCTTGGGATTACAAACACAATTTGAAAACACGTTTGTTTATGGAGCTCCAGGTTGCAGATTTCTGGAAACTGCAGTTGTAAGATCTACAAATATGCAACCTAGGTGGAATTTCACTCATTTGTTCATTTTCTTTTCAGACGGGATGACATTCTGATGATTTGTCCCCAATATGTTGTGTACAGAATAACATTTGGAGGATTATATCATCCAAATGTTAAATCTAAAATAGTGCTCGTCTATGGAGGAAAAAGACGAGGGTAGAAATAGAACCACATGATGCTGTAGTGACTTGATCCCACAAATTATTTTTTTTTTCTTTGTAGGTTTTGCTTACACACCACAGAGGAAAAACAAAAACAAAAAAAAAAAAACAATAGAAGACTCTGAAATGTTTGTCTTCGCTTGCTGAACTCGGTCTGTGCACATTTGTGGCAGAATAAACAAAGGGAGTTTGCAGCAAATACAGCTGGATGTTCTGCCGTACTTGGTAAGAGAGGAGAAAAAAAGAAAACAAAGACCCAAACTAATCAAAGCAAATGTCATACATTAGATACACGTGCCCAGGTCATGGCAAGCACTGTAAACTGTTACAGCCCAATGGCTCCCCGAGTTAAATTATGACTGGGAAGAACAATAAAAACAACCCGAGATCAAATGATGATGCATCATTCCACAGCCCAGAGCAAAGAATACAAAGAAGTTCATAAATTGAAGATAAATAAATGCTGCGTTCACTCTCCCTAACTAAAGTAGTAAACTTTCCTGGTAATGTGACCAAGGTTATGTTCATACTGCCAACACAAATCTGTGTTTTAATGTATTTGAACACAACGCAATCTTTGAACGTGACCTTTTACATTATATAATGCAAATGATGAGATGTGATCAATGTATCCTTGCCGATGTTTGCTAATCCACATGGTTGCTATGGTGACATACGGACATTAAATTGATGTAAACAAACCATAATGGAGGTTGACAAACTGGCTTTGCCACTATTGCAAATGTTTATGTGGAGCCGTGGTGCAATTTTCTGCAGGTTTAAAAAAAAAAAAAAAAAAAGCCTCCCAAGGTGGTGGAGACTCCTCCGTATACGCTTTATTTCAGGCAGCTGCCACCACCCATATGTCAGTACAACAGGGTGCATGTCCCTGGCAGGTTAACTGACATTTAAGGGTGGATAACAGTGGAAACCTGCAATTACAATCATTTTAGGTTAGAGTTGTTTTTTGTTGTGTTGCATAAAAAAAAAAATAAAATTCAGATTTGCATGAATCTGTGCAAATATATTTGGACTTGCGTTTGAAAACACGTCAAACACACGTTTAAATCTCACTGGGGAAAATCACATTTTGGCTCTTCATACATAGACTGTATAAAAAGAACTGGACAAGCCCAGTGTGATGTCACAAGTTAGCTTTTTTTTTTTTTTAGCCGTTCTCGCCCCTTCCTAATCTACGTCATTACTCGTATTAAGTTATATTAGTTATGTCTCAATTTCTTTATTCATTCTCATTTCTGATATTGCTTACATTACTCAGGTCTTTTATATCATTTTACTTGACGAAGTGCATAAAAGTTCACCCGCTACAGCTGATGTGGTTGTAAAGTCTAGCAATAGAGAGGAAAAAAAAAAAAAAGACTGTAAACATGTTTATTATTGGTGCAAAATGACACATTTTAACGTGGGGTTAATGTAGATTAACTTACTTTTTGAGCCAGCCCCAGGGCTCAGTCAAACTACAACCTTTATCACCTGCAGATTCAGATTAACAAACTGGGTGTAGCCCCTTGGTTTAAAACTGTTAAAAAAAATAAAAATGTATGTACATACAGTCTGGATATACTGAAAATCAGATTTGGGCCAGCAGTATTTGCAGATAAATGTAGAAGGAATGCTGCAGTTAAAAGAGAAAAAGCACAATATTTTCAATATTTTCACGCCGTTCTCCGGGTAAATGATTTAGGGACTTTCAAGCCCTTCTGACTTTCTACTCTTAAAAAAAATGAAGCTGATTAAAAGTGGTGGTAGGAGGCACTTGCTGCAGCACATCTCTCTCCCTGCACAGCCTATTCTTTGATGTTGTTGTTTTTGTATGTTGCACCGCCCCATCATTTGAATATCACACACAGGAGGCCCCTGCTTGGCCACTTGCTGCGCCTTTGTTGCCGTGATTAAAGCAGGTGTCGCGCAGGGTTGTGTTTGTTAATGACAGTTTGCATTTAAATAGCTGTCACTCGTCTGTCAAGGGGAGGGGAGGAGCAGGAAATGTTTGTTTCTGGGCCTCCAACGTACTCAGAATGCATCTCTTTTACATAAGCTTAACCTAGCTTTGCAAATGAGCAGGCAAAGTTTTGCAGCAGTGTACCTGTAAAAGACTCTTCTGATGTTGGCAAGTGATGAAAGTCCAAACTTGAAAATCAAAGTGCAAGCTAACCCAGTTAAAATTGTTGACTTGTAAGTATTTGTTTATAGGCTTATGATCTGTATATATTTTATGCATGCACATTTCTGTTTCCTACATAGAAAATTTAAAACCTTAAAAAAAAAAAAAAAAGGGAGAGAGAGATCACTGGGTTCAGATTACTAGACAAATGTTCGTGTCTATTTAGAGTTGTCCGACCCTCTAACTACAGTAAATGGAAAAAAGAGAAAGGAATTTGACTTTCCTGGGCCCCCAGCGGTTTTAAGCTGTAGGCACTTTGTCTGACCCGTTCTGGTCTGGCAACACTAGAGGCTTTGTCCAGCCCAGAAATGGTTGGACTTTTGTCAGACAGTTGCTCTATTTTCAGGTTGTGTTTTTCAACTCAGTTGCATAATTCACAACACTAAAATCAATGTTAACTTAAGGAAATGTGACTTCTCATTGAGCTTTGTTATACTACGACTACTACTACCACTACTACTGTCATTCTGTCTGTCATTCGACTCATAGCTGAGGGAACAACAAGCCAGAAATCAAAAAGAAAAGTGTAGCCTGGACAAGTGGTTGTCAGCCTTTCAGTCCAGTAGGACACAGGTGCTGCCGTGCGAGTGCTAGAGGATTTTTTAAAATTTAATTTATCTTTTTTTTAAGTTATCATTTCGATTGACAGCAGAAACCCTAAGAAAGAAAAGAGAGTGTAGGCTTGGATTCCTTGGCCTATCTACATTATATCCACTTATATACCGACGTACTGCATCCACCCAGGGATCCACATGTCAACGGCTGAAATGCAAAACCTTTGACGCACTCTCCTGAGAGAACCAAAATAAAAACTTGTTTTCTCTAACAATTATATTTTAATAAAATGTGACACTGGTTGAGGACACACACACGCACACACACAATCTTACAATCACACCCATTGGTAATGTTGACTCATCAATCAGCATAACATATGTTTTGTACCGTGGAAGGAAACTGGATCACCTTGAGAAAACCCCATAAGCACAGCGAGAACATGCAAATCTTACTGCTGATGATTGAAGTTATGAAACATGGTTCTTTGCCCAAAGTCGAGGAAACTGTTAAAGGCATCACAAATTAGTTTATCCATCTTAAAATATCCATTTCAATTCCATTTGAAAGAATATTTAATTACTTTGAGGAAATGTTGTCTGGCTCTCTTCGTCTCTCATCCCTACTATCAGTAAGTAACTCTTGTCCCAGCTGAGCGTTGGAACAATTGTATATCACTTTACGGGGTTGTGAAAATAACTAAAAATGGCAAAACACTTGTTTTGTGCTGCTTTAAAAATCTTATAACTATATTTAGTTTAGTTTACTCCATTTTGTTTAACACAATCCAGCGTTTAATTAAAATGATGTTCTATGGCAGTTTTACGTAGTGCTCCAGCTTAAAAGCAGCAGTGATGGTGGAGAAGGTTGTCCCCATCTTTTTCTCAAGTTGATAACTACTTTGCTTATAAAGAGGCTTTCTGGTAAAAGTGGAATCTAGAATGCTGCTGTAACTTTTTACATTAACTGACAGAGGGTGGCACGTGGAGCGGGCCCCACGAATAACTCGCCTCGGAGGCTACACTTGATTGCGGCTCAGGACTAATGTATACAGAAGTGACGGTGGGTGGCTGGTCATGGGTAGGATTTGTTGAGGACAAGATGAGGATGTCCGCGAGCTCCTCATCCTCAGAGCCGTGGATGTCATAAATCAGCTTATTACAGAACCGGGATCTGTAGCTGTGCAGAACACAAAACTCAAGTCATTAAACTGAAGATCAAAGCATATGGGAAATGTGGGAACGTAGGGCTGTGGGAACACAGGGATGAAACCCCACACAACTATTTACCAGGTGGATGAGACCATGCATGACCGCAAACCACACTTTAACTGTTGCGATAAGTGATTTAGAGAATAATTAGGCAACTATATATCACTGAAACGTTTTGGAGTTAGGTATGGTTAGGTATCCTTCCTGGGGACTCCATCAGTTCATCCATCCATCATCTGTCATGTGGCAACAACCACAGCAGAAACATATACAGAAATATATATATATATATATATATATATATATATATATATATATATATAAATAAAAAAAAATAGAGAAGCCACACCTGGCCCCCCAAGGGCATGTGTAGGGCTGTCTCTAGGGGGGTGTTTCTTGCATGATTTAGTGGGAGAGTGCCCAACAAGGACAGCGAATGTGTTATTCATGTGTGCAGACCAATAGAGAAGTGCACCACATGGAAAATAACCTGTATACTATTGAAAAAACAAAAAAACAAATTGTCTTACAAATAAACGCAATAGGGAAAGAGTTTATGTGCCAGCTTATCACTCAATCAAATGTGTGCCACACAGCCGAGCTCTACGGCATGTTGTTATCCTCTTTCAGCTAAAATGGAGTGAAACAATTCCATAGGTGACGTTATCGACTGCCAGTGAGTGGCTGCAACTGGCTGTTTGTGAAAGTGGAAAAAAAAAAAGAAAAAAGAATTGAAAAATTAAAAGTCCATCTAACAAACAAATATCCAGATATCCGAATATTCATGTCCAACCCCAAACACATGGTCCTATTAGGTTTCATGCATGACACTTTTTACAGGACAAAAGAAGAAGGTTGCATAAAGACACAAAAGAAACTGCAACAAATAAAAACCACAGAGATTCTTGGAGAGGTATTAACGCTAATCACCGCATTGGACCATATGTCAAGAACAATTGTATTGTCCTTGAAATGCAAATTCCTCATTACAAGAACAGTCCCTCACCTGCTCTGGTTATTTAGCCCTTGACGGGTCAGCAGCAGTCAGTCATTCATGAGCCACTTTCATCATACAAAAGTTGATAAAACAAAGTCTAACAAGGGGAAAATTGCCTTCTGGATGTAATTAGCCATAATCATGCTGCTCTTTAGCAACTGGTGGCTTTAGCCTACGTTCACTCTTAATCACGTTTTGCTTATAAAGCACCCAAGTGTTTCAAATATTTAAATAAAGTTAGTGCTACCTCTGAAGTGCTTTTGCAGAGCATGAAGTATGTTAAGCAACTAAACAATTGGTCCAGAAACGCCTGTTTGCAGAGATGATTGCGCTTTAATGACATTAGCATTGCTAATATAAAAAAATGTGAACTTAGGTTTTTGTGTATTTAAGAAAATCTGTGCTGTCTCATCTGTGATAAGGTAACAAGTCAGAATAACTAAAACAACACTTGGTTACACGTCTTCACCTTGAGTCCCTCATCTATTGTTTTACAAATATGTATCCAGTCTGAATCTAATTCTGTTTTTTAGCACTGGGAAACCAAGTTGCTCATTACACTGGGCTATTGATCGCCTCAGCCTGACACAGAGGAGATTAGCAGTCAACTTTCAACACCTCAATCAATAATCATCTCCCTAATTGGGTATTAGCAACAAAAAAGTGGACTTGCTTGTCAAACAAACAAGGAAAGAAAGACTAAAATTCAGTGTCTTAAAGCGCAGGTCTGCATTATTATTTATGTGAAGCTTACTCTTGTACCCCTAATCTTGAATTAGAGGGCTACGGACACAGTGTTTGATTTATCTGTGAAATATAATCCAGAATTGGCACAATAATACTGCAAATGTAGCAGGATGAAGACACATGTTTGCATTCATTTGCAGTTTTCCTAATGCCAAACTGTGTTTGATAAAAAAGTATCAGATATTATAGCCATTATTTTTTAAACAACAAACAGCTACTTAAGCAAATGAAAAATTACAGTATGACCTATTTTTAGGTGTTAAAATGAAATGAAAGATGAAGCCACTCTATAGTCACATTTAAATTACTCCTAGATTTACGTAAACCCAAATATTGAAAAAATAAAACTGCAATGGAAAAGGCTCTAATTGGGAAACTCAAATACCCCAAAAACCTTTAATTCTTTCACAAGGCATTTTTGCAGCCAATTCAATAGTCCAGTTTATTGCAAAAGTGTCATGGAAAAAGTTCGTGGTTTTCTACATCTCTGAAAGCGCTGGATGTGACGTAGTTGGTCATATGACCAGACCATATGACCAGAAGAAAGCAAGATGGTACGCTATGTGTGGATAGAGGTGGCATTTATATTTTTTTGTCTGATTTCAGAAAAAGAATATCAATGCTGTACTAGATAGCAAACAAAAAAGGAATTATGACTGCTATAAAAAGGTAAGTTTATCAAGGACTGTTTGTAGAGGGCAGTTTGTAGAGGGCAGTATCCACTCGTTTCTGAGTAGAAACAGGTGGGAAGACGCATCTGGTGCCACAAGAGGTTCCAGAACATCACACAGCTCGCTGAACATATCTCGGGTCATTCTGACATCTGTAAATTCCTTAACCCCAATCCTCTCCCAGAAATTCCTGATTCGCTCCTGCCACCACACATAAGAGCTTTACCTTTGAATAATCATTGATAGATCCTCTATTGCCTTCATCTTCTGTTATCTATTGTCGCAACAGCATTAACAACCGTTACAATGATATCTCCGAAACTAAAAGATATTTCCATCCATCTTCTTTTAAGATCTTCCACTGCTTTGTTTTCTTGAGGGACAAGATTCTAGGAGAGTCACGCTCATAAGAAAGTAGTCTCGTGTAACATTTCCTGAGAATTAAGCTTATTTGAAAAACCCAGCTCTACGGTGGCGCTACCTTTATCACAAATTCAGACTTTTGCTTTTCTTTTGCAAAAAAGTATAATAGAAATTCAACTTATGAAGCAATAAGACTTCTGACTACATGAGGGCACTTCTGCTTGAGGCTCATGCAGATTTGTTGCAGTTCCTCGACTGACTGCTGGAGGCTCCCAAAAACGTTTGGTCTCAATCTTTTGATTTAGCCAACTCTTATGGGGCAGAAAGTTTTTTGCACAATTCAAGGAAAATTTACATAAAGCAATAAATGTATTTCAGATATGATTGCTGACATTTGGCTCAGTCAATTGCTAGCCATTAACACTTCCTCATCCATAATCACCATGCCACTGCGCATAACGAAACAACCAGCCATTTGTACTCACCTGGGGTCGGCTAAACGCGTCAGTAATCTTCGATTTCGCCTTTGAGTCATCATATGAAATGGCATATTCTGCCATAAACCTCTGCTAGCAGCTCTGCAGATATTTTGGCTGGAATCTGCTAAAAGGAGCTGGCATCCAAAGCTAACTTTGATTGTCATACGGTGGGCGTGTTCTTTGCTGGCTTCTCGGAAAAACGTGGAAACATGCCAACATGGCTCTGCCCTGTGCGACGGAAAGGAGGGTTCAAAAACTGCTTTTGAAGTAATATTTTCTCAAGGGAAGTTGCACTCAAGCTGTACTTCTCTGACAGAACCCAAAACTATTGAGCAGTCTTCGCATTCTTTTGGTGCACATGGCATTTAACTGCGATTGATTTGTCACAGTGGCTGTGAATGCCACATGCCACAAACACATTCTCTCTCTTCTCAGCTTCCCTACTTTACCATCTGGCTTCCTCTAATCAACAAAGATTTAAGGAAATCACAGGGCTCTTTCCCCTATGAATATAATTGAAACAAATGCCCATTTGAAACCAAGAGTGCCTGCTTAATTTACAGAAAATGCAAGTCGGAGCTACTTTTGGAGACAACAACACTCAATGGATGCCCAATTCATAACCGCTAATGATGTAGCTTGTGTGAAATGAGAAGAAAGCAATGCAGCAGAGAATTTAAAGCTACGAAAACAGAAAAACAGAAAACAATGATCAGAATATATTATTGGATGAAAAATAAGCACTCTGTCTAAACATTATGAGCTCTGAGCTCATTCTGGGCAGAACATCATTTTCCTCTAAAGCTTTCAAGACACTGATGGTAGAAAGAGTAGAAATTGTTGATATTTTTATTTCAATAGATACAATCCTTTCTCACCAAATACTGTTTATTGGTCACGAGGCATTTGCTTCACATTTTCATACACTATATACCCCTTTTACAACATTTTTCCAACATAAATTACAGTGATCTTTGTTATTATCCTGCAAAGTGAGGACTAACTGTGTAAAAAATGACAGTCTGTTTCTTGAGGGTTTTTTTTCAAGGAATAAAACACGGAATTTGTTATTTTTAGGGACTGTTACTTTTAAAAATTGTTTTACATTTTCTCCCTGTCGCTTAGGTTTAGATACTGAAGTGACTTTATAGCTCGGCTTAGAAATAATAGCCTGTTTTTAAGACGTGAACATGGGAAATGTGAGGTTAGATTGTGGAGTGAAGATTTGAAGCCTTGAATTAGGCATTAAACCATACCGTTTTTTTTTTTGTTGTTTTTTTTTACAGAATAATGACAATATTTGGACGAGAAGGTAGAGCTGGTGAGGGAGTCCTGACATGCGATTCAGTGTCCTTGAGAAAGGTTTAATGCAACAACAACTAGTTCTGACCAAATATTTATATGTGATGAGCTAAAAGAGAGACGTTTTATTTGTAGACACCATAGTCATTCGGTTAGTCACAGATGTTTTTAATATGCCTCGATAAACCTGCTGTGATCAAAGGAAATGCCCATCATCTTTACTCCCCAATAAAGCTGGCACGAAAATCAGATTTAGAGCTCCGAGTGCGAGTCCAAAAAAAGCAGAGGGGAAAAAAAGGTGAATTTATATAGAGTTGTGCAAAAGTTAGTGCCCCCCTCTTTATAAGCTTTATATGTTGTGTGTAAAAACAAAAAGGAGAAGTATCTGATCAGAGTGACCTTAGTTTGAACCTAATGCCACCTCAGACACAGAACTATTTTTAACATGCCATTATTTCTTCAACAAAATCCATTATTTCTTTAACAAGATCCAGCTTCATTTTTTATATGACTTTGTCAGCCTCTCAGGTCATTAAAGACGAATTTTGGTCCTTTCTTCTTTCCAACATTACCTCAGCTCATTAAGGAGTTTTTGGGACTTTGCTTATGTATAGTTGTCTTAAGGTTTCGCCACTGCATTTTAAATGGGTCGGGGTTGACTTTGACAAGGCATTTCTAAAAACCGTTGTTTTTCAGCAGTATAGATTTGCTGGTGTGATTAGGATCATTATAGAATGATATTGAACTGAACTGGTTTGTCCAGGTGCATGATCATGTTTCGACCAGAATTTAGCTGTCGGACAGATTTCCTCAAGTTTGCCTCTAGAATAATATTCTGTTATGCTGATGTGTTCGTGGTCAACTGAATGACTGAAGAGTCCTCTGGTCGGGGCCCAGAGCATCACCACTCCACTGCCGTGCTTGACAGTATGAGTTCTTTTCTGGGATTTCAGCTCAAGCATCTTCGCTCTCATCGGTCCATCTGGCCTGGCTTCAGAAGGCTTGTGGTTTTTTCAGTTGGACTTTTTTAAACATCAGTCATACTCCCATGCTCTTTTTTTTCCCCTGGCAACAACTCCAAACAATTAAAAACTTATTAATTCTTCCTGTAATTGCGCCGGTATGGACTTTAACGTTAAACATCGTTACAAACGTTTTTTTTTTGTTTTGTTTTTTTTCTTCTCTCTCTCTCTCTCTGGCCTGTTCTGACCTTGGGGAAAAATTTGCTGGGACATTCACTCCTGGAAATAATGGCAACTATCTTGAAGAAATACTCTCTCACTGTAGAACACTGAACTCCATTTTATTTGGAAACTGTTTTATGAGCATTTCAAAATTGCTGTGCAGCAACAATTACTTCTCTAAGACCATTCCTTATGTCTCTCTCTCTTGGCACTGTGTTAACACACAGCTGAATGCTCAAGACCGCAAATTACCAAAAAAACGTACACACCTGCTAATGATCAATTAATCATGAGCCAATCAGCAGCACATGGCTGCAACATGCCCTACAGGCCTAGTCTACAGACGCAGTAAAGGGGTACTTATCTTGCTCATGTGTTTGTTATATATATATTACATATATATATTTTTATTACCATTTTATTTTGGCTTCATTTTTGATAAATAAATAATGACACGCTGACAAATTGTGATGTTGTTCATCTGAGGTTGCATTTGTTCTTTTTTGTGTAATATAATAAAAATCATTGCGTCATATTGTTGGCCTTGGTATGTGCCAAAAGAATTAAAAGAGTGTTGACTTGTGCTCTTCATTGTATTACCACAGTCTAGTTTCCTTGTACAAAAATGTTCAGTCTGTGACCGTGCATTGCTGCCTCACCTTGATTATAGCCAAGTAAATCAAGTAAACCTGGGTAAACTAGAGGTCTGTGCAACAATGATGTTTAATATCCAAATGTCGATTTTACCCTACGAAATCTCTCTAGTGAGAAAACGTCGACAATGTATAATCACAGGTAAACCCACATGCAGAGAAGAAAGACGGATCTAACAAACAAGTAAACTTACCTGTTGACTAGTTCCACTTTTACTAACATAAATGCTAATAATAGTAATAATAATGAGCTGCAGATGCAGGAAATCCAACAAAAAAAGAAAAGGAAAAAAGTCTAAACAATCAGCAATGTAAGATGGCAGGGAAAAACAGGAAACTGACAGGTTAGAGAGATGTCAAAAATACAAACAGGGAGCGCCAGTCAATCAATGGAACGAGTGAAAATTACCAAGGTGTTCCGAAAAACAAAATCAGTGAACGCACACATGGAAAGATGAGAAGAAATAACAGAAACAAGGGGATTAAAGCTAACCAAGTTACAGAGCTCAAACTCTAGACGAAAAAGGCAAAGGACCGAACGGAAACTGCAGACCATAGCAGTGACACAGAAGGATGTGGATTAATCGTTAAGCTATGTAGAAAAAGTCATGTTTGAATGTCTCCATTAATCAGTCACTTGTTGTACAAACATATACAAACATAGTGGCATCTAGATACTTGGATGCTGGCACAACCCTCATTCACTGCTGCTCAGGTTCAAAAGCAGCACAAACTCTCATTTTCTGCTGCTGCAGTCTGTAATCAGTGATTCAGAGCCTTTTGCTTGTTTTGTTGCGTCTCCTGCTACTGCGTTATTCAATTTATCTCACATGAACTCTGCAGAATTTTTAGTTTATCTTAAGGCTAAAGCGTGGGTCCTGACCGACGCAGCGGGGGGACAGTTATAAGGACTAGCAGTCCGTGCCTTGAGCGAGCATTGACAGTAGGGGAGCCGCGGCACCCCTTCCCCTCTACCAGTTCATCCAGCTCCCTGAGGACTGCTGGTAAACACTGCACACCAACCCTGAGGCCAATTAGCCTGCAAGATCAGCCTAGTGAGAGGCCTGCCAGCAAGGGGAGGGGGACTTAATTCAAAGAGCAAGCTCTGCGAGACTTCAGCAATCCTAATGGCTAAAAGAGCTTGGGTCCTAGGGGAACCTTTCAGGCTTTCAAGAAACAGAAAGGAGTTTTATTGTTTGCAAAAAAAAGTGTCCTATGGTAGTTTTTTACATGATCATGTGGTGTTACAATATGAAAACTAACATGTGGGAAGAGGTATCTGCAGAGGTTCTGGTCCAGGGCCCCAACGAGCAGATCCACCCATAAACTGAACATCTCTAACCAACCAATGTTTTGTTTTGGGGGTTTTTCCCCCACAAATGTAGACAAAGATTTGTGATTTTTGCAATCGCAGTACAGAATACAAAAATGTGGCTCATGGCAACTAACATTTAAAACTACAACAAAACTACAACTAATGGAGCCGGTGAGAAAAACACTTAATAAGCAGAATCGTGCATGTAACAGTTGTTTCAGTCCAGAAGGAAATGATCGGTTTAGTGCTGCTCTTGTTGACTCGCCACTTGACCCCTGCCCTCTCCGTACCTGCCGTGGGTACTGCCAGATACCGAAGCCACGATGCCGCATGATGTTGCTTGTGAGCAGTTTTGAAAGACTTTACTTTACATATATATGAAAATAAGCCATTGTGCAACAGGCTGAGAGTCTTAAAACTGTTTAATGAAAACGTTAATTCTTTTGTGTTTAACTGAAAAAATAAATGTCAAAATAGAAAGGTCCAAATTAAAATAGTAACTTACTTTGTGGATAAAATGCAGATAAATGTCAAAAGTGTGTGGTAAGACTGGACCAAAAGTGACTTTATTCTTCTGTTTTGGGTCAAATTTGCATTTTTGGTGTTTTCAGTCCACTTGCTTTGGTCCACAACCAACAGTGATTAGTGTGTTCACACCAGCCAAATTTACTGCACCAAGCAGGAAAACAAACAGAAGTTTGTTTTAAATGGATTAAGTCCGGAGGGGTGAAGCCTCCGTGAATCACCATGGTGATTAGTGTTCACCTCATCTGATGTTTTGGATCTAGACATATCTTGCTGGTTCTGAAATGGAAAAATGTGTGTTCAAACTTGGGGCAATAACAAAATATTTTACTTGAAACTTTACTGGCCCATGAATGCTTGACTGTAAACCCATCTGACACCTTCGGGATGAACAGCATTCCAGCAGAGCAGTCATCAGTGTTGGGAATCTGATGCTGCTCTTGTTACATTGGAACAATCCCTGAAGCAAGGATCCAAACTCTTTTGGAAAGATTTCCCACTCCAGAGCAGATGTTGTGCCTTTGTCCACTGTCTGAGAATGAGATGTTTAACTAACAGTTTGGATTGGATGGTTTATTTACTTTTCGCCAAAGGTTATTAATGCGCATTTCAAATCTGCCGCTGTGTTGTTTGCATGCTGTGAAGATCTATGTTTTCTTTTTAAACCCTCTGAGCATTAATGGCTCCCCACACTGGAATACAGCTCTGTTTCTCTAAATCAGTGGGAATGAAGGGATTTCTCTGTTGCACAGTGTCACAAAAGCTCTGAAAACTTCATCCATTGATGTGTGCGAGTACATCAATAAATTGAGAAAAAATAAGTGGTAGTTAAACTATTGGAGGGTTGGAAGTGTAGCAGCGACAGATACAGATGATAAGAGTGTATGTTTTTTGTTGTGTGTGTTTTTTTAAAGGACAGCTATATTCCAGTCTGTGGTGTTAAGTGGATAACTGTCATCATCTTGGCCACTTTTTTTTTTGAACTTTGAAATGTAAGATACTCATTCAGAGAAGATACAGCATAGTCACATTTATTTAAAAAAATAATATGACTTGTTGAGCTTTTAGCTGCACTAAATGATCATTTTGACTGGATATGGGTTGGCCTGGAAGGGTCCAGGCTGACCCGCTGCCGGTTACAAAGGTAATTGACCAGCTAGATTGCCTTTGCCCAGGGGCGGAGCTAGCGGCCAGGGGCGGAGCTTGCATCCTAGGCTCCCTTTGATCATGGTATTTTTGATAACTTTCACAAGAAAAGACTGACTGGTTAAGTAGAAAGGTAACTCCATGTGAGGATAAACCTGGTTATGATTATCAATGCAGAATCTTTCACTTAACGTCAGGCAGATTATTTTTGTTCCCAGTGCAGTGATTTTCTAGTGTACAGGTTTAACAACGAAAACCCCAGTGATGAGAGGACAGACAGTGCCAGAGGCCCAGCTCGCGTTCTCACCGCCGTCTCTGTTCTGGTACTCCCTCAGTGTCATTAAGCAGACGTTTTTGGTCGGCTCTTCAGACACGCTCAAGCGCTGCTGAGAGAGAACCCATCCACTGTAACGTTACTTTTGTTGTCCTCCGTGTCATGATGTTGATTGTGGACTTGCTGCCAGATTCGGACCATAAACCTTTGCAGTCACAGGCAGCCTAACGAGACACAGGCATGTCTGCTCAAGACGCCAAAACCGTGGCTTCTTTCTGCCTTCAGAAAATGAGAGGAGCTTCTTATAAAATGTCACTCTACAAGAGAAGCCTGCGTGTCCCCAAGGAAACCGAGCGGGTACGGTCTGCCAGTCTATCACACAGGAGCACGCTGCTTTTGTGACAAACTGGCAGACTAACATCTTTCATTTCTCTCGCTCCTCTGTGCTCGTCTTCTTCCTCGACAATCCTCACAATAACCCCAGTGCATGACTACACAGCATTCCCCGTTGCTCTCTCTTGATTTTGGTGCAGCACACTGGTAGATATCATCGCCCCAACACTCCACATTTGTTAAGAAAGCATTTTAAATATACAGCAGAGAGCTGTCAAAACATTACAAGAGGGGGCCCCGGATAACTCAGTTGGTTGAGCGGGCGCACCATATTCAGAGGCAATTGCAGGTTCAAGTCCCGACCCGTCAATCTTTACTGCGTGCCCCCCACCCAATTGTCTTGTTTAGCCACTTTTAAAAATAAAGATCACTGGAGCCACGAAAACATTGCATCAGGTCAGAATACGGATTTAATTATTTCTCATAGAAGCTGCTCACAAGTACAACAAATATCCTCCCTAACCCCCAGATCATTTGCTTGCAGCAGAAAAGCTACGCTTTGTAAAAGTTTGCCAAAGGATAGACTTATGTGCTGACTCTATTTTAACAGGTGAGCTGCCTGGCCATCCTTAAATCCATCAGAGGCAGTATCCATTACAGGATCCATGAAAGGTGGGTGAGAAGCAGAAAGCATGCGGCGCTGCTTCACTGCACACCACACAAACCCTCCTCACAGTCCGACTGGCAGTTGTTAAATTCACGCCCATGTCAGTCTTCCTCACCATTTAGAGGCCCGTCATGCGTCTCCTTCTGAGCAAAATTTATTTGCAGTCGCTGATGTTTCAGAATGAAAGCGCAAGAATAATTCCCCTTTTCCCTCTGTTACACAGCCTTGAGGGACCACGCATTCAAACAAATTTAATATCCATCCTGTTTTGTACTAGCAGCAGCACAGCACGATGAAGGGAAGTGAATCATTGTGCCCCAGTGGCATGGAAGTACCCAAATATGCAAATGAGTGAGTCGGCGCAATAGATTATTCAAATGCATCAACGCGCTGCCTCTAGGGTGGCCCCGCTGCAGAGTCGTGGTCACTCGCTGTGTGTAATAAAGCCCCCGTGCTGCGTTTCCCTCCCGGTCACGTGGGACTGTTGACTCTTTCAGACATTAAGGTGATACAAGGTGATGAGGTTTTACAGGGAGTCTTATAGATCACACACACACACACACACACACACACACACAAAAGATGGGAGGCTACTAGATATCCTCTCTTTTCTAACTAATTGGGAATAAAAAAAATAAATACAATTTTAAATAAATTAGAACAAAATAACCTAGTCTATGCTTTTCATTCATTCTTGTTATCACATGGTATATTCAACCAAACCATCAGATAATATCAGAGGCTTTAAAGAATCTGGAGGAATCTTTGTGCACATGGGACACAGTCAAAAACCAGTAATGAAGTCTGTCATTTCAAATCACTACATGGCACGGGGAGCCTTTCGAGAAATTACTGCCAAACACCACAGTTCACCACACCATCCACAGATGGAGTTTAAGGCTCTGTCAAGGGAGGGGAAAAAACAAAATCCATACGTGAAGGTGATACAGAGATGGTGCCGTCTTCTCTGAGCCAAGGTTCCTAACATGAGGCAAAGTGGAAAACCGTCCTGACCGGCTTGTAATCAGTTCAAACATTTGCATCTCTGATGCTACGGAATTAGTGCATCTGGAATGGCAGCTTCCACATCTGGAAAGGAAACAATAATGTCACCGGTGTAGCAGCAACATGTTCTTGTATTCAGACTCCTTTTTAATGGGGGACTTGAACCTTTGCGTGAGACAAAGCTGCACCACATACAGCATCCGTTTGTGGTTCAAGAGGCTGGATGCCGACCAGCCCAGCCTGCCGTCTAGACCTTTCAACCTTTTGGTTTTGCATCAAGCAGTTTTTCAAAATTGCTCTTTTCAACACTCATTTAAAAACATTATTTAGCTTGTGCTGTATTTTATTTTTATTTTCTGCATAATATAGAATTTTGTAACCCTCAGTACTTGACATATGAACTAATACACAGAAAATCTTTATTTTTTTATTTAAAGTGTTGAACAAAACTAGGTCATCTTTTTTTCCATTTGAATAAATAGTTTCTACAAAATCATTTTTGGATCATTATGAATAGATCGAGTAATTTGATGTATTATTATGTTGTTATTATATGAATTTTTTTTGTGCTACAGAAGTTCATGTATCAGGTTAGATGCATCTGGCATAATAAGGTTGCATTAAGTTTAATTTAATTCATTTATATAGTCCAAAATAAGAACGAATGTCATCTCCAGACTCTTCAGCAATACAGTTCAACACTTTACAAATTTCTCCAATTAAAACAAAGCCAGTAAAAATATAAAAATAAGAGTTATTGCTAAGGGAACCAATGGATTGCAACAAAACCTTCCTTCAATACAATCCCCCGTCCTGAGCCAGCACCACGCCACTGTGGAAAGACAAAACAATCCCCTTTTAACAGGAAGAAACCCCTGGCAGAACCAGACTCAAAAAGATGGTTAAATATAACAGATACTCCACTAATTGCAAACATTCAAGGTTGCAAGGTTCTTAAGTCTCATACATTGGAATGAAGGTCCCGTTCAGACCTTGCAGTAGCATGTGTCCTGAGACATCTGACCACAGGTGGCCAGCACTGTGCACACCTGGCATTTAAATGCATACATGAATGCGTCTGGAGTGATCAGATCTGACCTTGCTGCTCTTTATGCAAATATAAATGCACATCTTCACTTGCAAACACTAAATGTGTTGTTCTACTTAATCCCCGAAGGCAGCAGCTGAAAATAACCAAGCATAACTCAAAAGAACAAAAAGAAGAAAAAACTAAATGTAATTTACAAGCTGAAGAAGAACTAACAAAACTTTATTAAAAAAAAAAAAACTGCTCTACAGTAAAAATCCGGCAAAGGGATATGCAAAGGTACTGCATGCAAGCCTGGTCTATAGGGGGTTCTGGAGTCCAAATTGTCGGGTAAGGGTAGTTTCTATAACTGGCATGTCCATTAGATGGTGGCAGCAACTACTGTATGTTAGTTCTCACCTGATTACATTGTGTCATCAACAGTTTGGTTCATGTTCACAAGCGTTGTTTTCACACTAACCCAAACGTCGAATCGAGGTGGCCGTGGTCCCACAAACGGATCGCATCAGAGTTGACTGTCAGCTACCAAGATCAGCCTCATTATTCTTTACCCGGGTGCAGTTGCTGGGTTCACACTGACCCAAGAGAACCGCAACTCATGCACACAGTTCCAGTGAAAACACCCTAAAATCATGATCAGCATGAACTGAATACACGTTGGGCCTTTAAGCGCAGTGACATGAAAGTACTCAAATATGCAAATACTTTACGGCAAATACTGTGTTTTTGTAAAACTATTACCAAAAGAGATAATCATTGTAGTTTATACCCAACATATCTCAAACAGATATAGTAAACAGAAACAACAATTAAATTAGGACATGTAGTAAAATATAATTATTTTACACCACAAACCACTGAAAACACCTCATTTGCTTTTGGTACTTTTAAAGTATACGAGTATAAAAACAGGAGCACATGTCTGGTACTGCCTGGTTTTCAGGCCTCAGATCAGAGGCATCACTATGGTAACCAACAGTACCATCATGATATCTTTGATGGCATATGTAGATAATGATTATGTTAAATAACCGGTGCTGGTTTCTCATGCTAAACGGGTGAATGCATGTAAAGGGAAAGTTATCCTTGTGAAAGGTGTAAATGTAAATGATATTTTATGGTTACCGGTGTTCTGCATAAGGCTGTGAACCTGCTGCCTACATGTTCCAACAATACGCCACAACCACCACTTATTTTTAAACTCGAAGACGAAAGGATGTTGGGGGAAAGGGAAGGTTACAAAACTCCTGACTGACTCTCCCAGGCTGCCTCTGGTTCTCAGATCCAAACCAATTAAGCTCTTTGAAAGGTTGAAAGACATCTACTTTCTTTTTAAAAAATAGAGAAAAAAAAAAACTCCCTCAATTTCCTGAAACAGCAGCACACACAGTGCTGGGCACCATCGCTGGCAAATATTACCTAAAAAGGGAGTAAAATTGTATTTGTATCCAGCCTTGTAAAGTTGGAGAAAAAAAAATGCATTTTACCGCTTCACGAAGACCCTGAGCAGAAGCAAAACATCCTTTACTGTTGGAAACCCCTGAAACGTCCAAAGAAATTCATTTCAGTCCAAGTTTGTCACCTGATTCAGGAAATTCCTTATTTTTCAAGTATTTGTTCACAAAAACTCCAAGAGATTTAACCTGGCAAATCAAACGATTTGCATGGTTATTTGTCAAATTACCTCCTAACAAGAACTTGTTCCACAGCAGCTCAATCCATTTGTCACCCATCCAGGGTGTCATCTGTTAATTGCCAACGCCTGCACAAACACCAGGCAGCGATATTGATTTGTCATTCCCACGTGTCCAACATCCCTGTTCGAAGAAGGGTGCAAAGAAGTTAGTGGCGAAAGACCACGAAATCTGGGGGCAACGTGCCACCGGAGGAGTTAAATTTACTGGGACAGTGTCTGACGCTGCAGCTGCAGCTGCTGCTGCTGCTGCTGCTGCCGTGCTTGGCTGAAGGAAAAACCTCCCTGGACAGGTGACAAGTGTACAGAGAGAGCATAGACGAAAAGTACAGCATCGGCAGACGTAATTAAATGTCTGGTTTTAAAAAGAATAGATTAAGAGTGTGTTTAATAGATCAATAATGATGGACAGATAAGACAAAGACGATTAATCCAAGTGCTTGGAAAGTAGCGCACTTAGGCAAGCAATTAATATATCAAGGAAAGCCTGCAAGGACAAAAAAAATCAGTTGAAATAAGTGTAAGAACCGCTTCAATGGCTATTACTTAGGATTATCATCATTGATTTGGTCTATATCTGTGAGGGACTGTGATGTTAAAATCCCCATCGATTCTCAACCTTTTAGCAGCTTTTGATAGACATCCCTCACACGCCGCATCTCATCAAACATGGGTTTAGATTTCATTACAGTGGCCCCGTTGTTCTTCCTTCTCTTACTCGAGGAGGGTTTGTGAATTATCGATCTGCTCCGGAGAGGAAACATAAGTTCAGCATATGCTTTGATGAAATACGTCTCAAATTTTATATTGGAGTAATAGTGCATCAAGAACAACTGGGACTGGGAGCCCCCCCAAGTCAATATGGCTGGCGGCCAGGACGAGCTAATTTCTTTGGCTTTGATTCAGGACGCTTTGCATAACACGGCTCACAAATGGGGAAAAAAAAAGAAGAAAAAAAAAAAAAAGCACAGATAGAGGCAGGAATGGAAGCAGCTAAGCTCACTGTATATAATAATCCCTGCAAATCACCAAGTGACAGCTGAACTGTAATATAATTTACTGGATGCATTATTGCTGTCATACATTTAAAGTAACCACAGGGTTCAATTACCTAATGATGACAGCTAATGGTAACAAGCACAAATTAAAGGTTTCCTGCCTTTTCCATTTTCATCATAGCTGTTGTTTACTGTGGGTTTATATGTCAGACCCACGGGATCCGCAGGCTCAATCTCATACAGCCAGCTTTGTTTCTGGCTCTATTGAACCTGGACTCTCAGTGGATATCTGGGAGCTTTTCCTGCCTGCGATTGTCTAGTTTTTTTTTCTTTTTTCTCCTGTGTTCAATTTCATTGCACTTACAGACACACTTTTAGACGTTAACTGGAAGAAATTGGGAAATCAAGCAGCTTTTCTATCTTGGGCTATTGCTTTATGGCTCTCTTAAACTCCCAGCACTGCTGATTGTAGTGTAGTAGAATATAACACACATTTCACACTCAATCATTGCATTATAATCTGCTATGTCGCATTTAAAGGGAACACACGATAAAAACGACACTTTTTTTTTCCGCGCTTTGGAGCGTCTGTTCGGGTGTGTGAAGTGACGCCCAACCCAACCCAAAAAGGTAACTCGCATTTTCGTGAGCGATTCACGTTTTCTGGGTGATGTTACATCACAAACGCAGTTCAGCGTGGAAATATTCACTTCAAAAGCCAAAATCCTTTGCTCTTTGCATTACTAAGAACAACAAGTTTCCATCTTCACTCATGCAGTTGATTTGCCGGAATAATTGATTACTTTTGGGGCGCATCGTCCAACTCCTGTGGTCTCCAATCTGAATCCAGCCTGTCGCCCGTCCTTACACTAACCAATACTGGTTCATGTATTGAGATGGGCACGCCAATAACTGGCCTCAGAGGGTAGACTTGATCCTGGGTCAGGACTAAAGTATTCCTGAAGTAGCAATGAAAGTTAGTTCCGGCCAGGACAACTGCAGAACTCCTGAAAGTTCTCACAGGCCCGTCCCTCTGCAGCTCCCACGTGCAGCTCACGCACAGTTTTGAAGATCAGGAAAAATATTTTAAAAGGTAACGCCACAAAAACAAGTCCAAGGTTGCTTATAAGTGGAACTGTCAACCTTGCACGTGTACCGCAACAAAAACAACAAAACAGCGACAGCACAGTGTCAGTGGCAGAGATGACAGATTATTAGTTGATGAAGGAGAAAAGATGTTTGAAGTGTAGGAGGAGGAACATTTGTTAATATTTGTGATTGCCAAGGAGATGTGAAAAAAGAGCTGCTGTACAAACTTTGCACTAGCAGAAAAGCGTGGATGACATCTACTTTTCCGCATTAACCACGCCCACTATACATCTCTGACCAATGACACTACAGTTCTCGCATGGGAAAAAAGGTTCTGCCCAGAAGATGCGTTAAGAACGAGCTGCGAGAAGTCTCAAACCAGAGCTGCAAGAACAACACGAAGAATACATTTCTCTGCTCTTGTGGAGCAGGTATCAGCCTGAATGTAAACAGAACTGGTCGTAGGTGCGATTTGTTGATAAGACGAGGACGTCCGTGGGCTCCTCATCCTCGGAGCCGCGGACACCACAAACCGACATATTACAGAACTGTAATCTGCAGCCGGCAACTAAAATGACAGAAACGAAACTCGGGTCATTAACAACTTAAAGAGCCTCAGAAAGAAGTTCTTTGCGGTCAACGAACACAACAGCAATATAATTGCCCCCCACTTAACACTGGTAATATGACATTTTTGGGCATTAATATTTCCCCTTCACTGTCAGAGCGCTTTAGTCTTAATTATACTCCTCTGCTAAAAAAGGTAGAACATGATCTTAAAAGCGGGACCAATCTAATCCAACTATCGCTCATTGGCTGAATTAAAATACTACCTCAAATTAACGTTTGTTCTTCAGCACTTCTAACAGACAATTGGTTTAACTCAATTAACTCACTCATAACACAAATGTATTGGAAAATTAAAAGACTAAAATCTCTGTATCAACTCTACAAAGAAAATAAAAAATGAGGCGGTCTAGACACACCCAACTTCATCATCATTACTCACATCAATTACAATACCTTGTGAAATGGACTCAAAGTGAAAGTCACAACAACTTTTGGACAGAATTAAAACAAACTGATGCAAAAATACTTCACTCTCAGACTTGCCATTCTTACCCATTTTTAATCCAAATGAATTCCTGTAAAAATATTACAATTAAGTCGACTAACAGCCTGGTGGAAAGTAAATAAAATGACAAAATCCCAATTAAAACCATGTAAACATACCCCAGTTTGGCATAATCCTGATTTTCAACTGCACAATAACCCAGTCTTCTGTCCTTCATGGCAGCAAAAGGGAATCACTCACCTCCAGCACTTATTCCACAATAACCAGTTTATATCGTTTAAAACAGAAATCTAGAAGTTTGAAGTCGGGGAAGAACAATTCCTTCAATACCGACAATTAAAAATCTATAATTAAATAAAAGATAAATAATGTTAATCTACTGCAACCTCCCAGACTAATTGAACAAATAATTAAAATACCAAACTCAAAAAATTAATTTCTAATCTTTATAAACTCATAATTGGACACAAAATGACACTAGCAATAATAAAAATGGGAAAACAATGGTGTCTTATCCCCCGACCCAGACCTCGGGATAAACATCTTCAGGATTATTTTCTCTTTGACTGGGAATACAAATGTACAACTAATACAATATAAAACTCTTCAAGGGTCTCATAATCACTTGCAGACTCCCTTCATCCTCATCACTCCGTCTGCTCGGTACGACAAAAACAGTATGATCATTACTTATAATATTAGTGGTAGAATCAGTATTATTATTACTAGACTGAGCATTTTTGTTGTCTTCTTTCCCATGTTTCTAATGTTCCTCATATTATTATAATACATCTATTATATGCATTTTCCTTATTGGATGAGTAGCGATCACACTTACAGCACACCTGTTGGACAATGCGCAGCCATGTGGAGGAAGTAATGGCAGCTAAATTTAACTTTTTTATGTATTCTTTCTCTCTTTAAAGATAATTATATTTACCTCCTTATCACATCTATCCCATTGATTACTATCAATCTTTGTTAGACTGATTGTTAGTATGATATGCATGCAACAAGAATCTGGATGAATATTGAACACAAAGTTATTGTAAATGCTGCAGGGCATGGTCCTCTCTCTTTCATCCCAGAAGATGTATGCTCTTTGCTCCCCTGGCAGGCTGTCATGAGTTGGCGTTCCCTCGCCTCTTGGTGCCTCAGGCCCCTCCTTGGGTGTCTTCCCATCACAACACATCAGACTGCACACACTGTACCCATCACTGTCTGGTCTCAGTTTGTGTCCTGTCCTTTCAACGTTTCACATCGGTGGTTTAAGTCCTCTTTGGCAGAATCAATGTTTCATCTTGTAATAAAAGTATCAGACTGCCAACGAGAACTGGTGGAGGACGCATTCACACGCTTGCGCACATAAACTAGAGAGAAAAAAAATCTAAACAAACAGCAGGAGTGGCAGAGGGAGACTGCTGGTCATTTTTGTGCAACGTAATTTGGTCGCTATGCAAATCCTGTTATTCAACATGGACCCACCCGCTCCATCTCCTGCATCCAGCCAGCTCTTCTGATGACGATGAAGCCAGTGAGCCCAACCAGACTGACAGTGGGTTATGGTTGTAACAATCAGCCCAATAAATTCCTTAAAGGACTGAGTTACCACCTACAAACAGGGTTCCAAGAAGGCTTTGTAAAGACTAATGAGAACACCAGGAAAGACACTGCACACTGTTTATTCCATATTGCATAAAACGCTGTGTATTGTAAAGTCAGCAAATCACCTAAACAGTTATGAATCCCATGTGAATTCCTCCTTTGTCCATGTACATGTGATGCATCAAAAAAGTTCACCTGCACAAGAAAGCCGAGTTCGTTTCCGGTCCGTCCAATCGGTATTTACAGAAAGGAAACAGCTGATCCTCAAAATGTCACCAAAATATAATCCATAGTAAACAACAAAGCGATCGCTGCCTAGTGGTATACCACTTCCAAAAATAACAACAACTAAAATGTTCTCACCGGGCCCGGAGTTCCCCGCTCCTCCCGGGGTTCCTGTCGAGGGTCGGGCTGGCGCTCCAACCCAGCTGCGGTGTTCTAGTGGCGGTTCTTCTCGGCTCCCCAGTTGTGGTGGACTGCGTGTGGTCCCAGGCCAAGGAACCTGAATTTAGGTTTACTCCAGTGCCACATCTGCCACACGAAGGTCCCCCACGCGCTTTTCACCGCCCTCTTTCTCGCTCACCTGATACACACCTGTTAAATAATCACAGGTGTGCGGGCTGCAGAGTCACGTGGTATACATGATTTTAAGGGGTATCCTTCCGTTATACCCCTTGTCCAGTGGAGCACAAACCTTATTGCAAAAGCACGCACATTACATGTTATCTTGTACCAAATATAATGCAATAATAAAAAGGTAATATTTACTGACATGACACCTTAATAAATGTGACGGCGTCACAGGGTTGTTACAATAACACATCTCAAAATGGACCATAGAGTCCAACAGTTACTTTATATGTCTTTTTAATGTGTTTTATGCTTTCAGCTATGAAATAGATTAAATTCACTCGAGGTGAAAAGAAAAAGAAACTTCAAAAGCTTCTAGGGACAATTTAAATAGGATATATCTTGATCACTTGAACTTAGAAGAAATATATATTCGTGCATGAGAAACATGCATTCTGGGATCAACTGCTGTCTCAAGTCTCCGAGGTGTGGACTCAAGTCACACGACTTGGACTCGAGCCAGACTCAAGTGGTTTATTTGACGAGTTTAGACTTGACTTTACACAATTGAAAGAAGAAAAAAAACAACCTAGTAACCTGACTTGGACTTTTACACCAGTGACTTGTGACTTCACTCAGATTGAGTCGGTTGATTTGAAAACAAATCCCAAAGGTTAAGACATGTTATTTAAAAAGTGTTTACAAATCAATTAATTAACTTATCATGACTTCACTGATGCAGACCGTCTGTCTGTGTGTCTCTGCTGTGCATGTATTAGTACTGAGTCGTCAGCAGCCAAACAAAATGATACTGAGGGAGATTTTGCTCTTTCCAACAAAAACAGGATGTCACAAATATATTTAACACAAAGTGAAATGCAATTCGCAAAGCATGCGGGTCGAGGATGGAGGATGGAGATGGAAAGACGTTTGGAGTTGCAGACACAACGACAGGTGCTGCTCTCATGCTGTGCTGAGTTATCGGACTTTAACTAACTTTGGCTCATCAGCAAATGTGCTCCAGGTTGGCTTACAAAACTGTTTGGCTTTAATGAGTCTCCCATATTTGTCGTGTTTGAGTCTGGTACCCGAATCGCATCCAAGATGAATATGCGGCTTGTTAGCTCAGGATCACTGATGGATGGTGAGCAGGGGTCCGTTTCAGAAAGCCGGTTATGTCCAGATTCTGAGTATGTTCAACCTGAACACATAAAATACCGCGGGTCATCTTATTTTATTAGACTTGGTTAAAACGGGTAGGCGTGTACTTTTTCACTGTAGCATTTGTACCAAAGCATGTATAGATATTTAATAGGAAATCAAACTGTGAGAAAAACAAAAAACATTATAGGTCTACTTTAATTCATGTAAACAGAACGCTGTCATCTTCGACTCAATAATACGTTAACTCCCAAAACGATATTGTTGCAGACAGTCAGTCAGTGAGTCATTGCAAAAGATGACTTTCTTAGCTTTGTAAAATGAAATGAAAAGCTATTTTGGATCATTTTACCTTGAGTGTTGAATTACTCTGCCTTACAAAATCAAGTTTGAAATGAGCACCACTTTGATTTTGACACTTTTAACAAAATCTTTTTTTCACACCGTCCACTGCCGTTACACTGTCATTGTCATTTAACAGTAACTTTCTGGACAGATGATGAGCTCCCGCATCAGTCACTATTCCTGTATCGTCTTTTTTTCCCCCCTTTTTGACATCTTTACCTTTTCAGCTTTATTTACCTTTTTACCTTTCCAGAGCTGCCTTGGCAAAGCTCCTTCCTTAATGGCTCACTGATTAGGACAAAAAATATGCATAATATAACAGTCCTGTAAATGGACTAACTGATGATGTGATGCTGCATTTCAGCTCTACCAACACTCAGGATATAGTTTAGATGGACTCAAATTTTATACACCATTTAATACACCATTTGGCACATTTCTTTAATTTTTTTATTTATTTATTCTTATTAATTGTTCATGCAAAAGGAGAACAATAAAATATTCAGGAAACAAATTTGCAGAAACATTATAACTATGGTGTTTGTGCACTTCTGGTCCCCTGTCAGGAAATTAAACTTCATCAAATTGGGTTTCATCTCAGTAGAAATTGTGCCACATCAATACAATAGTAGTAGCCTCAGTTAGTTTTGTCTGTAGGACGTTTTTTCCTACAGAGAAAGATCCTTTTAAATATAAAGGGGAGATTTGAATGTAACATCTTGAAAAGGTAATAGGTTCAGGCTCTGTGCAGATGGTGCGGCGGTGAACCATGTTGCCTGGAAGTGGGAGGCTTCTGGTCCCATTTCCTTCAAGTCGGCCCGGGCCTTTGTCTGATTTCAAAATCCTGTCGTTAGAGTTTTGTGTTGCTTTATATTTTTTTTATGTATACTGAACTTCCCTTTGATAGGTCCTTTTGGTCAGATTCATTTTCATTCTCGATGCTCTTTACTTGCATCGCCGACTGGTTGTACTTCTCTGCTGGTACTATTTTCCTAAAAAAAAACCAAATGTAGATATAGAAATAAGTTCATACCTTGGTTCTGACCCAAATGTGTCACGCATGTTGATTTGTAAGACAACCAAGAACGCAAAATGTGAAAAGATGGAGTTCCTGTCCACGAGGACTCTTTTATCAAGGTGTGAAGTTGTTTTTTAGCCTGGGCAGCCATCCTAATTTCTGCTCCTCTTTGATACAAAGACTTTGTCTGATTCCTCCAGACTCAGCTTTAATTTCAAGGTGAGGTAAAAAGACATGATGTAAATAAAAGAGTGGCAGTGAAACCTCAAATAATTGAAACCAAACCAGCAAATGAAAATGATGAAAAGTCTGAAATGGCTGTGAACACAGTGGATAGTGAAGAACGGAGACTTTTAAATCACAATAATGATATTGTGTCAATTGCAGTGCTATTGGAGAATTCCTGCTAACAGCCCTATATGCAGTCACAAGTCATGTCATTTCTGAACGGCATCATTTTTTCCTCCAAACTTTAGCTGAACCTGTCTTGCTACTGAATTGGCACCACCTAGCACTTATCTTGATGACTCAACCTCTTAATAATCACATACCGTGTAGCAGCAGTGGATGGAAACAATAATATTCTCACTTAGTCAGTTTTCAGAAAGTTTGCCTGAAGTTCATGATCTATTAAGGATGGAAGTGCGGCAGATATTTATCTGCGCTTGTTTACTGCTCACAGAGCCGATCTCTCCAGACGAGCGCTGCATCCGATTTCTCCCTTTAACGGATTTAAACAGCCGTGATTATCTCTGCTTAAGCATACACCTCTTCTAATCAAAATCGTTTAAATCTTCATCGTATAAATAACATCACACAAACGGCCACAACCCTGTGAGATGCACAGATGAGGTCTGTATAGTTTGGATTTCTAGTCTCTGTTGGACAGGTATGCACTGTATATCTAGAGCAGATATAGACAAACACAGTTTGAACTAAATCACGGTATGTATGCGGTAGAAGATTTAAAATCCCCCCCAGGGACTTTAAATCTTTCCTCTGGGTGACTTAGGTTAAACTCCAGTGAGCAACCGTTGTTTTTATGTCTCATCATGTCTTGGATGTAACTCTTCTAGTCTTTTACAAATCATTTGTGTGACTATTCTCGTTACCTTTGGTCTCACTCATCATTTTTCTTTAAGTCTAGGCTCTAAAATGGCAAAAACAAAGCTGCTTGGTTCAGAAACATTTGGTTTGGAAGTAAGCACAGACTAGAAGATCATCCAGACCTGCGTGACCCTGTACAGGATTAAAACAGGTATAGAAAATGGACGGACGGACGGACGGACAGACGGACGGACGGACGGACGGACGGACGGACGGACGGACGGACGGATGTAAGATCATCCTTATAAAGTGACAACATGAGAAAGACAACAAGACAGTTAAAGCAGACAAGTTATTAACTTTAATAAAAGAGTTAGCACAATTTACCAAGGTTTTATTAAAGTGCCTGTGACAATTGTTGGTCAAAATAAAACAGAGATACTTTACAACAGCTTTTTTTTCAACTCTATCTCTGTAATTTTGCTCAGAGCAGCTGGTTTTAGGGGGCGGAGTCCGCCCCAGTGGTGAGTCGAGGAACTGCATCCAGACTTATGAAAGACGTCGTCTCTTGATGTAGCAGATTGTCACGTTTTCCGAAGCTGTGGAAATATTTTCCACATCGACTCCAATGTGTGCTCTCCCTGGCAACACATTCGGCACATATGTTTATCCAGCAGTAATTAAACATGTAAAGTTCATGTGTTTGTCTTGAGGGGCTGACTTCACAAAATCATAAAATCTTTAACTGCCTGTCCTCTAACATGCTTCTTTCATCTTTTGGCACTAAAGACATGATTGTTGACTAATACACTGTTCGTCCTTGTTTTTACAGTAGCTCATTACGCCTGCACTCAAGTTTCAGAGAGTTTATAGACACTGATAAGACCTATAATGTTTTTTTAACTGCTTACAGCCACGACGGTTACATTTTTCTTATTGTGCTGCATGTCAGTGACTTCGGTGTCAGAATACAATTCAAGCTAAAATATCATGAACAATCTATTGAATATTATTTTTATTACTATAATTACACAGTATAATGTATCACCTGTTAAAGAATACAGTCCAGAGTTGAGTTACGGCTGTTTCGTTAGGTCTTCTTATGGCCTTAGAAAGTGAAACGGGTCAGATTTACGCCAGGTAAAATATATAAATTCATTTTTGAGTAAATATGCTAAATTGACTTTCTATGAACTTCTGTGGCTCTCTGACCTCCGTGGCATTTACTTTATTGTCCTACAAGGCAAATTCCAACCATCTGGTACTTCAGGCAAATTCGAGCAAATGTTAAGATGTACTATATTTGCAACTATTATCTGCGCCGTCCAAAAGCAGCAGAGAGAGGCCTCATGGACGCTAAAATGTCAAAGAAAATAACGCTTTGCTATATAAATCTTATTTTTTTTTAATCTCCGTCGAGTCGTCAGACGTCTCCTCGGGTGCCACACCAGGCAGATGTGTAGGGGCATAATTACAGTGAATCTAGCGGTTATTTATGTTTCAAAGGCAGCAGCGTAAACGTGATCATAAGCCCGTCACCCCCTCACCCAGCCGCCTGCTGTTATTGTTGTTGCTGCTGCTGTTGCTCCAGTTGTTTGTCTTGTTGCTCCGTTCACCACTGCATCTGCTTCACGCTTTCGGCTTCTTGCACCTACACCTTTTGCCATTTGGAGCCAAAGCCAGCTGCTCATTTAAAGATCAGGAAATGTATTGCAGGGAAAATATTAAAGATGACCTCATGTCTTTGGGTATTGTTGGATTAGGTATTGTCCTCATCAGTGGGGATGGAGACAGCGTTCGTGAAGACAATAAGAAGGCACTCCAACACACCAAAGCTACAATGCAGTTTAAAATAATTATGAGAACTGCTGCAAGTTAATGAGGAGCTGCTTCGCATCCGACTGCTGATGCATCATTGACCTCTAGTGGTGAAGTTTGAGCATGGTGACGGTGCAGCGGTACCTCTCCCGAGTGAATAAAGTGATGTTAAATGTGATGTAAATATTTACAGCGGCAAGAGAAAGTACGCAAACCGCCTTTGTGCATTAGCCAGAAACACTTCCAGCAGCTTTGAACAGACCTGCAGAGCATTCAGAGGACTGTTTGGGCATTGTTCTTTACAGAACTGCTGTAGTCTCGACAGGACGGTTCATTCAAAGAAATGATTCAAAGCTGCGTCTTAGAAACGTGCCTATGTCAGTTTTCGTTATTCCTGCTCTTACTTCCCACTCTCTTGTGTTTTTGTGTTTCAAACATTCAATAAATGATCATAAATGGTGTTTTTCTCTACACTTATTTTACAGTTACTATGAAACGTGCTGTTTCATTAGCAAAATAAAGTGTTAAAGTGTTCAGTTAATCATGATATTGATTTGAGGTCATGTCAACACATTTTACAGGACGCGTGGCGTGAACTTTCTTTACGTCCTTCCTCGGCTTCTCTCCGGGGGTTAAAGTCTGGGATCTGACAAGACCCCGCTCCAGAAGCCGGAGTTTCTTCATCTCAAGCCTTCCTGTTGTAGTTTTTATTTCAGTGCTGAATGTCACCAACGTCTTCTGAACTTCATCACGTGGACAGCCATCCTGATATTATCCCGGAGCTTGGGAATGTATCTCCCCGAGCGGTCCAGTCCCTGAGGCAGAGGAGCCGCTCCAAATGATGACGCTGCCTCCAGTGTAAATAACCACTGGGATGATGTTTTGATGCTGGTGAGCTTTGGTCCGTCATACGTAGTGGTGAGTGTTCTTCCTGACAACTCAACATTTGCTTCATCAGTCCACGAAGCATTTTTCCAGGTAGCACTGTGGACCTCGGCTGCTCTTTGGTAATCATGAGGTCACATCTGCTTGTGCTTCTTGTGAACTAACTTAAAACGAACTCTAAAACAACACTTCTGTGGTTTAGAGACGTTGAACGTTTAACTTTCAGTCAATAGAAACATGGGAAATGATAGGTGTTTGTGTTTTAAAAGCCTAAGCACCCTGCTATTGTGACTTGGATGGAAAATCATTTAGCATTTTATGGTAGATTATTGCAGAAAAACTGTTAATTGTAAAGCGTTAACATACTTTTCTTCCCAGCGACTCCATCACTGATTCAACTCAGCACTGGGGACGATTGTCTCCGATGATGGTAAGCAGGATTTAATTTCTTTCACATAATTACACATGAGCGTCACGAACAGGACCCAAAATAGCATCGGTTTCATGCAGGGCTGCTATCATGTCATCTGCTGTGATGGTGGGGTTTAAACCTAATCATCGGCAAGTTGAGGAGGTGGAAGCTGAATAAAACATATACTTCTGCACAAATGGAATCATGGCGGAGGGGGGGGGGGGGCAAACAAGCTGGCAAATTATGTTGGAAAACAAAATGTTACGTGCAAATGAGCAACTGCCTCCCTCTTCAATCACAGACAGGTCATGAAGGTGCAATCAAATTTATTACAGCGTCCACCTGGCAACAGAACTGAAATAAATGAGCAAAATGAACACCCAATGAAACACATGGGACATTATAATTAAGATAATAAAAGGCATATTAACTTTATCTGGATGACATATTTTTAAAAAAAAGGTTGTTTATGTTCATGGTTCGCAGTTGTTTGGTTGTCATTCAGTGTAGACAGGCTTTAGGAGTCTCCTCATTGCTTTTGCACCGGAGCATCGTCTCTCACCGCCGGGAATATTTCAATTTCCTTGATGATCCGTTTAGCAATAATCTCGTTGTTTGCTGACACCATCCTTCGAGACATCAGATCGAAGGGTCCGCCTGAATTATCAAACAGAGCCGTTATTAAGAGGGTTGAGCTGCCGGTCGGTGTTCTCAGAGAACAAACCCGGAGAACTTATAAACTTCTCAATCAGCATACACACCGTCAACATCTAGAAGTGTTCCTCCTGCTTCTTGGACTATAACTGCTCCGGCTGCAATGTCCCAGCAGTGGATCCCGATCTCAAAGAAGGCCTCCACCGCCCCGGTGGCCACCAGACACATGTTGGTGGCAGCTGTTCCCGACCCACGGAGCCTGTCAGATCACCAGTTACGAATGACAGTCAGCGATCATTTAAGACGAAGAAAAGCGAGAAAAAACATCTCCGGCTGATCACAACATCAGCAGTGATTTTTTTTTTTTTTTTTTTTTTAGTGGGACCTTCAAGGTTTTTTTTGCCTATTTTTGTTCTTTAAAACTTTTTACAGTTTATGAATTGTGAAGTACCTGTTTTATTATATTAATACTGACATCCATAGATTTAATTACTTTCTAATTAAATACGTGACCTACATTTTAAACTCACTAAAATGTAAGAATTCCTAATTGCACTGATGAATTTTTTTTAAACTATATCTAGTAATTTTGTGGCTCCTTTTAAATGTAAGTCACTATTAGGATTAGTTCAAAAGTACGTCAGTGTTTTAGTTGATTTTATGAATTTTATTGAATTTTGACCTGGATTAACTGGATTTTAATTAAGTGGATTAAAAAATGAACTTGTTTTCTCTGTAAAATCATTGAATAGTCTTTTGTTTTGAACTGGCATTTTACAAACAAAGTGAATTGAACTGAATTAAATCAACATGTTTTGAGTTAGAGTTCTATATACAGCTAATTTGTTAAATAAAGAAATTGTGACAGTAGTAGTGTAATATATAGTATTATATAGTAATATTGTGGTGTGACGATAGTCACCGTGAAGATATTAACGCCGGTGCCAACCTACCCATGAACTGGGATGCAGAGAATCTGTTGCATGGTGGAGAAAATCTTTTGCACTTTTTCTGGGCTCCTATCAGTTCACATGCTCAGAAATGATAATAGACTTGTTGATATCTGCAAAGACAGCATGCCAAAGGGTGCGCTGTTACTGTTTTTATATTTAGAATGAACAATACAAGCTGTTGACTCGTGCTGACCGTAGATAAGTGCAGGATGTAGTAAATAATGTACCTTTCACATCCGACACCTGAATCTGTTCGTCATTGCAGAGCGCTCCCTTTCCCCTCCTGGCCTTATACATCTTATCCTCCAAGCAGCTGTACACCACACCAAACTCCAACTATAAACAGATATCACATGTTACGGTGCCGAATGCAGCGGTATGTTTGGAGAACCTCCTTTTTTATGAAACCTTTTTGTTTTTTCATGCATAAATTCCCACACCTGTTTATTGACAGCAAAGGCAATCGACACAGCCACAAATGGGAATCTGGAAGTAAGCAGTTACATACATGTTTTTACAAAGACATAAAAATACTCAGATAGGCTCATTGGTAGAATAATGCCGCTGTTATCTCTAGGTCACGTCAGTGAGAAGCGCTGTTTACATCTGTTATGTCCCATTAACTACTGCTAAGTTCATTATTAAAAAGAGTCGTACAAATACCAGTGACTGCATTAACACAGTATACAAACTAGTACTTCAGTTGAACTATCTTACCCATGAACAAAGTTTGTGGTTCCGTCCACGGGGTCAATGATCCAAGTCGGTTTGTCTGTCAAGACGCACGCCTCTCCTTTAGCAACTGACTCCTCCCCAATGAAACTGCAGCACAGAAAACGCCACGGACCATTGAGGACTATCAAGTCCTGACAGATGGGCTCTGTGAACATGTGTGCGTCTGTGTGCACGCCTCACCAGTGTGTGCCCTCTCCACATTCCTGTTTCAGGGAGTCAATGATGATTTTCTCCACCCTTTCATCAGTCTTGGTGACAAGGTCCACAGTTGAACTCTTTGTCATTATCTTGATTTCACGCTCACCAGCTTTCCGAATTTCCTGATTAAATGAAATATTATTAAGCAAAAGGTGACCGTGACATACACTATATTGCCAAAAGTATGCCCCGTAGTTCCAGTGAAAGGAACTCTGGATGCTTCGGCATGCCAAGACATTTTGTACAATTCCATGTTCCCAACTTTGTGGGAACAGTTTGTAGCTGGACCCTTCCTCTTCCAACATGACTGTGCAAAGGTGCACACAGTAGGTCCATAAAGACCTGGATGACAGAGTCTGGTGTGGATGAACTTTAATGACCTGCACAGAGTCCTGACCTCAACCCGACAGAACATCTTTGGGATGAATCAGAGCGGAGACTGAGAGCCAGGACTTCTGGTCCAACATCAGTGTGACCTCACAAATGCACTTCTGGAAGAATGGTCAAACATTCCCATAAACACACTCCTAAACCTTGTGGACAGCCTTCCTAGAAGAGTTGAAGCTGTTACAGCTGCAAAGGGTGGACCGACGTCACATTGAACCCTGTGGATCAGGAATGGGAGGTCCCTTAAGTTCAAAGCGAGTTAAGGCAGGTGAGCGAATACTTTTGGCCACACAGTGTACTTCAAATGTTTTGAACATCACAAGGATCTCATTCATAGTAAAATTGTATGTCTTGTAACGCCTAAGAAGAAGTAGACATTAAAATCGTACCTCTCCTGCTTTTCTGGCCACTTTAACCGCACAGTCGTACGCCTTTTGCCATGGGTCTCCCATTCTGTCTTTTATGTGGTGCAGTGGGTGTAAAATCAGTCAAACCTGTGACATTGTAGCAGTGACTCATAAACAATTCATCAGTCATTAATAAGACATGCAGTTTAAATATATGTAAAACAAATATGTCTGTTAAAGCGGTACAACACCATTACTTCAAAGCTGAGTGATTAGCGCCACTATTACTGCAGCATGTGTTACATCAGCCTCCTCTGTAGAGGAAATTGGCAGACCGGCATTGCTCTAAATCATTACCACAAGTTAAGATGCTGCATATTGTGTTGAAATATGTCGTTGTTCCTAAATAAGAGGTAATGGAGGGAACAGAATTGTCTAAATCAATCTTTTCTAATTTTCATTGCAGCATCAAGCGGCGCTTACCGTGGATGGGAGTGGCATCGGGAGCTTGTAAATGACCTCCAACAGAAAAACGGGGAGCCCGTATCACGAACAGAGTCTCATTGAGTTTGTTATAGATGGCACAGATTCATTTATCAACTTTTGATGGTTCCCTTTAATTCTCTAGAGAGCAGAAAAGCCAAAGTTAAAAACAGGAAAGAGGACGTAAAAATACTACGTTTGGTTAAAATCCACCCAAAGTTAAACTGATTTCCATCCCAGACAGCATGTGTGCCAGTCTGCGAGGGGAGTTTCTGCAGGACATCATACCTGACGCACTGTAAGTCAGTCCTTCATATCACACACATCATTTGCAGTTTGCGTCATGGAACATGAGAAAAGGAAAAACCTACCTGGTGGAGTGGTGCTGCGCTCAGGTGGCCTCCAGGTTCTGCTGTGGCTTCTTTAGGAAGGACAAATCTTACATTGCTTCACTGAACAGATGTACAAAGTAGGAAAAGTACCAGTACCGCCCGCCACAGGCTTGTACTGGGCAGAAAAAACAAAAACAGCAGTCTGGCTTCACCAAAGCAGATCCGCAACAGCACACGTCCCCTTTTCTTTGAAGTAAATACACGTAAGGTTGAGTAAGTGGAAAAGTTTTGAGCGTAGTTCTTATTCTTGTGGGGTTGCCACAGGAAGACACGCCCTGCTCCACACAGCTGGCATGAGGACTGAAGACTAAATGTCTTCTCCACTTTTAAACACGTGGTTCCTGTCGGTTTTGCAGCTATTGTGCTTTGGTTAGTTTCAAGGTACCCTGGTGAGTCGGTGGGGATTATGTGGCTGTTTCTCAGTGTTCCAGTATAAGTTCATACCGCAGATACACAGATTTCAATTTGTTTGTGCACTATGGTCAGGCTCAACAGCCGCTGCGCTCTTAAAAACAAACGAAAACGTCTAGTTAAATCTCAGATTCTGCTCCCAGGAGCAAAGTAGACGATGTTTTATCCCCGGGAGAAAAATAGATTTAACACTCATTCAAATGCATAAAGCACGTAAGTCTTCAGGGAATGTAAGAAATATTATTTTCTGAATCATCAAGCTTAGTGTGAAACCTTGACTGCTTCAGGAACTTTGCTGTAAGACATGATGTTCAACTGCCTCTGTTTCTGGCGTTTGACCTCAAATCTGGGTACCTGTGTGGTAGGTACAAGCACGTTAATGCAGAGCTTTGCTGCCTGACACCTGTTTGTTTTAACAGAAACGCCCGACAGCGTTCCGACATGACGCTCACCACAACCACACCGTGCATGCCTCTCTGCTTCACGTGTGTTGCAATACGTCAAAACCTGCGTCTGCTTTCATATAACGGCAGAAATGACGCAACGAGCCTCCTGAAGCATGTTGCTCATTTCATATCTAATTTTACCCGGCAGCGGCTTTGCTAAAGAATGGTAAAGCTGGCAGAAAACATTGGCTATGAGTTACGGATTTGCAAGAAATCCTAATTCACAAGCTGCAGCTGAAATAAACAAACTCGCGTTGAATTTGCCAGATCAATGTGGGGTTAAAATGTTGAAAGCCGTCTTTGACTGGGAGCGGCAGAAGAGCAGTTGTCACCGTGTTGCCTCTGTTGTGCACCACATACAAGACGCTCTCAGAAATGTGAGGAGACACACGGAGGGAAGTGATAGGACAGGCAAAACAAATGCATCAGTCCTGCTGTCTCCCCGGCAGCTCGGTTATGAATAATTTATCCAGGATGACGGATGTTTTTGGATGTTTGGTTCCCCAGGATCACAACTGTAATTGAAGATGCTGAACTTGCTGAAGGTCAGTGGGGTTCGCGCTGAAAGATGAGGCCTTCCTGTAGTCATCAAATCCCTTTTGAGTTATTGAACGATCAGCACTCCTGTGATGCTCTTCATTCACAATGATAATTCTGACTTTGCGGAATTACGGGAGTAATTTCCACTTTACTAATTTTCACACCACATTTTGAATATGAAGACTTATTTGACTACCGTTAAAATTCACGCGTATAACTAAATTCTCCCTGGAAGTGTTTCAAATTAAAAGCTGTCTGCCATTTCAGTGGAAAGAAACCCTTGATTTCATGGCAGGGCTTTTATTGTGAAACATTTGCCTTCTTACGATTTGCAGCTACAGGCAGACAGGTTTATGTGATGGCAGATTAAATGTTGTAAAACTGGCTACATTTACGGGAAATAATTCCAAGTGTTATTACTTTTAATCAATAATACTGTATGTGGAAATAAGTTGTCATTTAAAAGTAATTCACTCACTATTATGTCATTGCTGGAAGTCGTAAATGTGGACTAAACTCCAGTTTTCAGTTAGAAGCCAATGCGGAAGTGCAGTTCTTCAAACAACCACTAGGAGTTGGCTCTAAAAGTGAGTCCTTTTCTAATCAATCATATAAAATGATTTACTTTGGGACTCAACAGTTTAACCACTTTAAACTTCAGTATTTATTTTACATTCAAAAGCGAACCAAAAATGAAACCGTGATGTTAAGATCTTTGCACAGATGATTAGAAACCACTTTGAAGGGTGACTAAACCGGTTTCACGTGTTTCCAACCTTCAACGTCACCCTTCTCTTTTATTTATTACCAGCTATTCTTGTGGACAAATGGAAAAAAAAAAAAAGAAAAGGAAATCAATTAAATACTTCAGACGCTACAGTCAGTGACGTATTTAGATGGTTCTGCGTGAGTCGAGTGGAACATGCATGTCAGCGGGGAGTCTGCCTCCGGTTTGGCCTCTCGATGCAGCCGAGCTGACGGGAGCTTCAGGCAGCAGTAAAGGGAAAGTCTTCCTGATGGAGAGCTGAGGGGTGTCTGTTAACAACCCGTCATTACTCCTACTGGGATCTGCTAAGTGGACTTCAATTGAAAGTTCAATCACCCAAACAAAGCGAGTGAAAGTACTTCAAAGCCGGAGTCATGTACAGTATCCATCACAAGAGGGTGATGGTGCATGATGTCCACACTTGTGCAGTTATTCCTCTCTAGTGCCGGCTCGCTTTTGCTCAGGATGGAGTATTGCACCACAGTGAATTATTCATCCGAGGCTAGGCGGCTTTTTATTTTGTTTTTATTGTTTTAATCAACCGGCATAAAATGAATTTTGAAGTGAACTCAACTGCTGGTCGCAGGCCATCGTGCAGGTACCTTCAGCTCCCACGAAGCGATTCGCTACCAGAGTGTGAAGTGGAAGGAATGAACGTCGGCGCCTCCAAATTAGAGACCCTGGTTCTCAGTCGGACGAAGCTGGAGTGAAAGTGTTGCCTCGTGTGGAGGACAGCTTTGAGTGAGGGAAGAATGGAGCAGGAGAGCGTCAACGGTTCTGGTATAAAGAGAGAAGCTGCTGATACGGCTGGACTCTTCCTAGATGGAAGGTGAGAGGTTCCATCATCGAGGAGAGACGCTGCTCCTCAACACTGAGAGGAGCCACTTGAGGGGGTTAGGATGCATCCAGGGAGGTGCTTCAGGCATGGGAGACTGCTGTGAGACAGACCTGAGCCACGCTGACAAGATTATACATCATGGCTGGTCTGGGAAAACCTTTGATTTCCTCCTGGAAGAGCTGCAGGAAGTGGCTGAGGAGAGGGAGGCTTTCCGCTCTGGCTGGAGCACATCAGTTTGAAATTGACTTCCTGTGTACAAATGTCATCCCTCTTTTATATTTAGCTGCATGCAAATGTAGAAACTGCAATCTAATTTCTATCAAAAGCTGAAAATACTCGCACGGAACCACAAATCCAGCTGGCTCTAACCTCTGAGGACCATGAATACAAGTATAATGGCACACAATACAAAGATGTTTAGGTGTGAACCAGACTGGTGGAACAAATGTCAACAACAAAAGGCAGCAAAACATGACAGAAATACAAGACAAGTACAGCACAGAGTAGGGCGATGAGGAAAAAAAGTGGCTTAAAAAGCAGAAAGTCAGAGGGAAAGCTCAACAGAATCTGTCAAAACCGCATGCAGAGGCTGACTGCAATCTCCAGAGGTTCATGTTTGGTATGTAACAGGAAGGCAGAGCTGCTGCAAGAACAATGCCTGGCACATCCTTCCAGCAACCGGCTCGTCGGCGGCCGTGTCATTTACAACTCCACACGCAGCGAGAGAACGTCTGCATTTAAAGGTGCGGAGAAAACCGACGGCTGTCGCTGGCAGAAACCCGTGAATACTTCGGCCCCACTGGCTGCAGACTAATGCCCACCACCGACTTCTGCAGCATGTAAGATCTGGGCTTGCTCAGGTGAAGTCTTCTAAAACCATTATGCTGTTATCACCCAACACAAGCTGGGAAACAGCATTCCCCGGAGAGCATGAACGTGGGTTACTTCACAGAGCGCATCGGGCTGGGAGGAGGTGGCCGCCCACCGGAGTGGCACAGTGAAAAGGGCAGGAGACGCAGTGGAGGATTTGACATGGTGTAATGGTTTTTATCTGCTAAATCACAATAGCAGCAGAAGCCGTTTCTCTCTCTTACTACACGCTGCACGAGAGACCTTTTTATCTGTGTATTTGCTTCCCCGTTTGCCACCAGAGACACTTTTCTTGTTTATGCCTCCACTTCATGCATTTGTTTTTCTAGGTCAAAGCGATGCGACGTGGATTTCAGACCGCTGTGAAGATGTGACGAGGACTTAAGGAGCTCGGTGACAGAGAGGCTTCTCCTTCAACAACACACACACGGGGGAGGTTCTTGCAGCCTTTTGTTTTCTCACGGTGGAGGAGCAAAACGTCACTGGAATGTTTGAATGAAGGAAGACGAGATGAGAATCGTCTTGACAGATTTTATTACCCTGCTTTTATTTTTTTTGGTAAATATTTCACAGGGGACAAGTCATGACACTGCGCTCTCATATTCAGTCGCGGAGCCTGCAAGCCCACCTGTCAGCATATTTGCAGGAGAAGAGTTCACTTCTAATGCCAAGTATCTAATGCGTCTCCGGTTTATGACGGATGCATGTGCTCGCGTGCCGAGGCTGCTTTCTGCAGGGATGCAGATTCACGATTCTCTTCATGCAAGATAAAAACACGAGAAAACAGGGCGTAAAAAGATGACTTCATCTTTATTTACTTTCTTAAGTACACAGTGACAGAAGCAGATTAAAACACGCATATTCCACATTTCTGATTTTAAAACACCATCCAGGTCTTTAGTTTTGGGAAGCAGTCATACAGTGCAGTGCAAACGTAGTCGTATTATCCTAGTTATAAACACTGAAACTTAACTTTCTGTGACACCGAACTATCTAATACAATTTAAATTACGGAAAAGAAATAAATAAATAATGAAAATGCAATCTGAATGGTGAAAGCATTTATTCTTCAGCTGCTTGAACTGTGCCATGTTGAGGCATTTTAATGACTGATTTGTTTTTTTCTGATTGAAAAAAACAAAGAGTGTAAAAATCTAAAAAAAAACAATGCAGAAAGAGTGTGTAACGTCTGTTGAACCATGTCAGTAACGCCTGGTTTCCTCTTGTCCTGTCGAGCTGTATGACAACAGAACCCGCCCCCTGGCGGTCAACACCGGGAACTACGGCACCGTATCGATATCCTGAGACATAATTCACTGATCTGGTGATTTTTTTTTGTTTGTTTGCTTATTGTTGCCCTACTTGTTTATCACATTTAGATGAAGGGTTGTGAAATGTAGAAGTTTATAATTTTGCCTAAAATGTTTGCACTTTTAGTGCAGTTGTTCAATTGGGGAAAAAACAAACAAAAAAAAAAAACAACCCCAACAAACACCAGCAACCCTACGTTTGACATCATCAGGAGGTACAGATAAAAAAATAAAAGCATTTTTACCTGCTAATTCCAACTTGTTGCTGCCATGGGAGAGAAAGTATTTTTACAAACAGCCTTCCCTTTTATCTTGTACATTTTCACGACATAAATAAAAGAAACAGCTGCAAGACGTTTGTTTTTAACACCCTGCTACTTGTTGGCGTTGTGCGAGTTGGCACTGCACGTGTTGGGGCAAATGACGCTCCGCAAAACGGCCGAAGCTGTGCATCAGAGATATCGGATGATCCCAAAGGATTGAATGGACGTTTGGACCAGCGCTGTACAATGTTAGGAAAACATGAGCTATACAACATCGCTGTTACAATCTGCAATAACGATATGACCTGCAATATATAACTGTTTCACATATCATGTACATGATGCAGTCTAATGTTTTGACAACAATAGTCCCAGACAGCCAACAAGATACTTACTATTTATGAAATTTATTATTTTAACCGCAGCAACATGATTTTATTACAAAAATTAAAAAAAAAAAAAAAAAAAAAAAAAAAAAGCAGATGGCACCTTTTTAAATGTGTTACCATCATGCTGCCAACCAATTTGAAATTTAAATCATGCCCCCTGGTGTCCAGTGGGAGCAAGTACAGCGTCTTAGTAATGAGCCAGTCTGCTCTTAACACTGATGCTGTTTTCTGGGTTCCTCTCCCAGAAAAACTGTTCTTATGGCAGCTGGTACTGTTACAGGAGGAACTAAAGCTCTGAAAAGCAGCAGAAGGCAGAGCTTTGCAGCTGCATGGGACATCACGGAGGCTCCTGCAGGAATGAATGGACGCATCGTGCACATGATTGCGCAAAAACAAGAGGAAACGAGGCGTCTGTGAAAACGTACTCACTAAAAAAAAACAAGATAACGATGACGAAATCTAAAAGTCTGAGCTGTTCTTATGAGGTACGTGTGTCGCTTTGGTTTTTAAGGCAAAGACAGACTTGCAACCTGTTAAGAGCTGAGTGCGTTTACATGACTGGAGCTTGTTGGACGCAGTCCTGGGGTTTATTTTCCCTCCGAGTCGTCCCTGCCGACAGGAAACTCTGTCACTTCCTTGGCAATGCGTTCGGCTATGGACCTGCTGCTGGCTATGATCAGCCTGCGAGACATCAGGTCAAATGATCCACCTGGTTAGAGGACAAAACAATTATAAGTGACCGCTTTTTTCACGACGCCCTTCATGTAATCCAGTGAGTGTTGTGTACGCAGTGACCGGAGATCGTAGATTGGGACCTGCAGTGCTTCAGCAAATGTTTCAGTAAAAACACTCATATTTTAAACATTTTTTCTGTTCCCGTTTTGATGTTTTGCTGCTTCAAGGATTTCTGCTGGTAATTCGAACACATCTTAACGTCGGTTACGATGCGTAACCATGACGATGGGAAGGTTGTCTGCATATGGGAGCAGCTGTAAAGACAAGTCTAGATGCTCGATGAGGAGACTTTGAAATTTCTCCTCTTTGCTCTCCTTTTCACTCCTGCTCAACCTCTTCAAATATTTTCTTCTCCAAGTTGTCATTGGAGATTGTGGAGGCACCGGCACATGAAATGAAAGCGCTTGAGATACTGATGAAGACAAATCTGGACTGCCAGGCATTATTAGTTTGGGCAAGACGAGGCGGCGGGAACATATTTTGGGCTGGAACTCCTCTTTACCCAGCTGTCACACTGGAGAACTGCAAACAGAGGCTAAGAGGAGGAGAGGCGGCGGCTGCAGCTGTGAAGGAGCAGCGCTGCACTCCAGATTGTCAATCATTGGCAGGAACTGAAAGACCTCATGTACACTTCTGCAGGTGATGCCATGAGATTAGTTGTTGCCAGGCTACGAACACAACGCCTCACAGGCTTGACAGAGATTTCAACCGCACCTCCCTCCGGTGCACTTCCAACTTCCCAACACTTCCCAATGATCTGTGACTCATTCGTCAAGGCGTGAAAAGGCAAACCGTTAAAACCGGCTGTTGATGGGGACTACCATGACGCGGTTGTTAAGTCGGAGTTCCCATGACCAAGACGACGGGAGGAATTTTTCCAGCACTTCGTACAGTTTTCCAATCTCATGGTAATGACCAAACTTCCTCGGATAGTAGTGACACTACAGGATTGTCAAGGATTGTTCTTGAGGCTGAATATTCCCTCATTTTGCTCGTCTGCTGAGGCTTCCGCCGCATGAACCCTCCAAGTGACTGACGATAACTGCAGTGTGCCGGAGGAGCTCACACCTGTGCATCAGTCACTAAAAACAGCTCAACTACTTTGCGTGAAGAATGAGGAGGAGTATCCGTCTTTATGATGCACTTCGTAAGAGCAAATCATGACAAAAAAAAAAAAAAAAAAAAAAAAAAAAAACTCTTAAAGAGATGATGGAAGTGACTCCGTGTGAAGTACATGATATCCGCTGAAGCGGCTCCAGAGGTGGAGGGGAGGATGTCAATCACACGAAACCAAGTTACGAACCGAAACAGAAGAATTCTCACACAGAAATTCTACGATATTATATTAATATTATAAGTTTCTGCACTCACATGAGTCTGGCCATTTGAAACAGAGATATGGCTCAAAACTGAAAAATAAAAACACCCTGTCCGCACCGGAGGGCCACATCACGCCACTCGCCGTCCTGCAGGAACTGCTTCCTGTGGTCGGGACAAGTTCTGAGTCCACTGATCGTCCGTGAAAACGTGGACAACGACCTCCCTCAAATCCCTGAGACGTGTCCAGCTCCGTGTTTAAGGCGTTTGCCCGGGCAAAGGATCACTGCAGATGGCAACTTTTCCTTTGTTTTGAGCAAAAACAATGGAAGCTAAAGTGGTTGCAGAGACAAGAATTAGACTATTTAGTTACCGACTTGTCCTCGAGCTTGTCTATAACATGTTCAGATCATCGTCCGTGTCTCCACATGTTCAATCGCGCCATTAGGACTTTGTTACGGTCAGGGTTCATCCTTCAGTCGCGTAGGAAACTGTTGTCATAGTGATTTCACTTGCAGCACTGCATCACAGAGGACTTTTAACACTCAAGTAAGGATCGGCGTTGTGAAAAATTCAAGTGCAACCCCCTCTTTGTGAGTACAGCTGACTAGGTTTGCTGATTTCAATGCTCCTTCCTAGTTCTCGGATCAGTTTGCTTTGGCGATTCTTCAGTGGACAGGAGCCTCCTGGGGAACAACCTGGGATGATCTGAACATCCAATTACGTTCCCTTTTCAGCCCTTTCCCCGAGAAGAGCCGGGGAGAGTAATACCTTCAATGTCCTGATTAGGCTGCTGCCACCACAACCCAACCTCGGATTTAATATACGGAGAAATAAATGGATCAAAGGAATGACAAAAACAGGTAACTCGTATATGAAACTGTTCTAACTCGGTGGCTGATTCTGTTTTTCACCTCTTCGAGATGGAACTTCTCCTCGTGGAGCTGTATAAATGTATAAATGTATTCCTGGACTGTATTCCTGCCCTCGTATCCATGTGAACTCTTGGTTCGTAATCAAGGTTATTACGCCGTTCGTTCGCAAAGCTCTTTGCTGATGCAGGTTTCCAAGAGTGAAAACAGAGCCGCCCCGTCAGCCTTCGACCTTCAGGAAGATCTGGACGTGTCGGGACTAATGGCCTTGGGTGAGTTTAACTCCATCTTAAAGAGCCAGAGATGGTGCAGGTTACTGGCCAGACTGGAGCCAAATCCTGGTTTATGCATTTGTGATGCAACTGCTGTGACTTTTGATTCAGCCGTTTGATCAGGTTTCCCCTGTAACACAGATTTAAATCTCAAGGAGATTACCTGGTTAAATAAAAGCATATACATGTCCTGAGTGAAGAAGTCATAAAAGAAGAGTTTTCTTCTTTTTCTGTGATCATTTTTCAGAATGAACGCTTGCTTTTTTTATTTTTCCTTTTTAGTTAAACCAAAGAGCTTAAAACTCAGTTGTGGAGACAATAATCACTGGGATCTTATTTGTCTGGCAAATGTTTTGGTACAATTGCCATGATGAAATGTTAGAATTAAAAGAATTTGTATAATTAGGTGACAGCAATCTGAGAGCCGCTCCAAGTAGCAACACATGAGTGGGGATGGTCCGACACGTCTTGTAACAGCTCTTTGTCCCGCTCCAGATGCACTTTATCTTGTCTTAAATCTAGAGATAACCACAAAGGGGTGCATCCGGCTTGATGGTGATGCAAAACCTGGAAAAGAAGAAAACTGCAGTTCCTCAACTGACCACCAGGTTTGGCTCCACAAGTGAGTCAATAGGCGCTTGCATACTGGGCCAATGTATGTCCTTATGTACACGAAAACGGCAATCCGTCCTCCTCACCCGCTGGAGGTGACGGGGTCTTCCTCACCAGGTGGAGGTGACGGGGTCTTCCTCACCAGGTGGAGGTGACGGGGTCTTCCTCACCAGGTGGAGGTGACGGGGTCTTCCTCACCAGGTGATGTTTGGGTTTGTGATCATTGCTTTCTTGTCATGTTAATGTCATACTGAATAACCAATAACGACCGATTCTTTGGTGTGACGAAGGGTGGCGATATCCTTTCGTTGACATGAAAGGTATTTAGTCCTAGTTTAACCAGCCAAACTAAAATAGGTAACTTCAGGTGGGCGTGTTCCCGCCAGCGTCCAGTTCAGTGTTCCCGCCAGCGTCCAGTATTCCCGCCAGCGTCCAGTGTTCCCGCCAGCGTCCAGTGTTCCCGCCAGCGTCCAGTGTTCCCGCCAGCGTCCAGTGTTCCCGCCAGCGTCCAGTCCAGTGTTCCCGCCAGCGTCCAGTTCAGTGTTCCCGCCAGCGTCCAGTTCAGTGTTCCCGCCAGCGTCCAGTGTTCCCGCCAGCGTCCAGTGTTCCCGCCAGCGTTCAGGCCTCATCATTCAACATAGTTCTTCATTGTTGGATTACCCAGGGTTCAGTTCTTACCAACATGCCACCGCGCAGTGAGATGAAAAAGGGGCTTTAAAACCACCATGAATGATGTCACAGGAGTTTTGTCCAGTTCTTTTTACACAGTCTATAGTGACACAACTACAGACTGCTACATGACACATCGCTACATAAAGCAGCTTTGAAACGTGTTTTCTGAGATGCACATGTGCACAAAAAGCTGTACTGTGGCAATGAAGAGCAGAATGAAGTCACATGCACATTTCTTACTTTATAAAATACAATTTTGGAGAAAAGCCTGTGTTTATGAAGCAAGGGGAACTTGGTGAGTGCATCCAAAGTCTGCTCCACTGGCTCCATGTTATTTCCCACTGTCAGGCTACCGAGTTTGCTTTTCTAACAGGCCTGTAATTGCACTAACCATGTTTGACTAGGCAAACAGTACAACTTCCTTAGCATACCAAATGTCAGGACAGATGGTTTGTCAGTAGCGCTGGGGCCCAAATTTCAGATCAAAATTCCCCCGTTCCAAGCAGCAGCTGCCCTTTTCTCTTCACTGCATCAAAGAAATGTATGAGCAAATAAAACCCAATATCAAAAACTATTGGTAGTAATAAATAATTCATAAACAATAACTTCTGTTGTGCTTCCACGGCGGGCGGAGCAGCCAGCGCTCCCAGCTTTGTTCTGCTCAGCAATCCTTCCTTCTCTAATTTCATGATGAGACTCCGTGGCCTTTGAAAAGTTCACCACGAGCAGCGTTTAGAGGAGCCGCGCTTCCGTCTCGATGACTCACCTGAAATGTCTACAATGACTCCTCCGGCTTCGGTGACAACTGCCGCTCCTCCAGCCATGTCCCAGCAGTGGATGCCCATGTGGTAATACGCGTCAGCGGAGCCGCACGCCACCAGGCACATGTTCACAGCGGCGCTGCCCGGGGAGCGGATCCTGCGCATGGGAAAGTCACGTCTGTGTCAAACTTCGTTAGTCTGTAGCAACAGTCCCTAAGACTTTAATCTAATCAGACTTTATTTTATTTTATTAAAAAAAATAAAAGCTACTTTTAACTTAATTTAAACTTTGAGCTGGCCGAGGCTGTAAAAGGGGAACGCTGAACCTCTAAATATCAACCCAGTTAACCTGAGGCGTATATGTTGCTCGGCTCCCCCGTGTTTTTACAATTTTAAAAAGATTATCTTATATAATTCTTGCTTATAGAGACAATTCCTTCCCATTTGTCTGGTGGCAGGTTCTGTCCCAGTTACTGATGCTGCATTTAAAGACAGATGGGAAATTGGAGTTTTCACCTTTGGATTACAAGTCAGGGATTCGAGCGGCTCGCTCCACCTCCTGAAAACCACTGAAATTAACATCTCTGAGAGAAGACCTGCGGTACTGGATTTCAAATTAATCTGAGGTATTTCTGTTTGTATTGCCTTTATTTTGTGCCCAACAATGTTTACTTTCAGTTTTTAAGAGTTTTAGATTACCTAGCAGGTGTCCTATTGTGAAGCAGCTACACAAAATATATATATTTATATCAAATAAAGCAAGTTGGGTAATATGTTGATGGTTACTTTCTGCAGTGTTAACACTTTTCCTTTATCGCCGTGATAAAACCAGAAGCTGCAGACACAGGGAGCTATTGCTGCGGTGTTGTTTGAAGAAAAACACCTGCAAAATAAATCACACTGTGGTTGTAATTGTGTCTGACAGCGCTGCTTTAAAGTATCGTAAGCACCTGTAGTTCTGATGTTCCCCAGTGAAAAGCCACCACTCGGCGGATTGCTGAGCACTGCAATCTGAAATTAAGCTCATATTTACCCATGAACGGGGATGGTGAGGATCTTCTTGATGTTGGCCAACATTATTTGAAAGTGCTCCGGATCTTCCTTGAAGCCCATTTCAGTCAGAACCAGGGATTTGCTGATATCTTGGACGGAAACAAAAGTAAAAGTCCTTCACTTATTTCTAAAAGCATTTCGTTGGAACAAACAAGGACTGCTTGTTCCCCCTGGTGGCTGTCTTCTGAAACTGCACCTCATAAATCTGGTTTGGCTGTCAGTTTTCACCTTCCTGTCCAGACACTTTGATGGGGACTCCATTGCAGAAGGCTCCTTTTCCTCTCCGTGCGGTGTACAGTTTGTCCTCGATGCAGCTGTAGACGACCCCAAACTCTATCTGAGACCAACAAGCAGCAAAGAAAACTGCAGTGATTAAAGTGGTGTGGGTGGAGGGATAAAAATAGAACAGCAGCGGAACAATAGCAACAAATGTACTGCACTATTATTTATAAACTCACAAGGCAACAATTATGTGGCTTATAATCAAGAAAAATCAGATGGGGGAAAGAAGTGCTATTTGCATAAATTAAAACCTACCTCTTTCTTCACTGTGAAGCCGATTGACACAGACACAAACGGGAACCTGCTCGGCAGAAATACACAATCTAAAACATCTGTTTAATGAACTCCCTTTAGATTCAAGCTCAGAGGAATCAGTTTCTATTATCAGTTCAGCTTTATCTGGGTTGTCTAATTATCCCTGACTGAGAGGACAATCCAAGAGGGAAGCTAATTAAAAGATAAAAATAGTTAAGGAGGGACAGGGATTAGACAGATCCAGCGCCGTATCAGGCTCTCTCAGCAGCTCCTCCGAGTAGTGACGGTGGTACCTGTGAACGAAGTTGGTGGTCCCATCAATGGGGTCGATGATCCAGGTTGGGTTGTCGGTTAGAAGACTGGGGGCGCCTGCTGCCACCGACTCCTCTCCTATGAAGCTTCAAAGTGAAAAACAGGACAGTTGTAATTTCACTGCATCCGATTCATTTTCTCTTTCTTTTACAGTCTACAATACGACATCAAACACGGTTTCCACGGCACCAGACCAGACCGCGACTGATTTATCAGCGGCCGAGGTTGGTGGTAATTCCAAGTCATCATACTGGTATTATAAAGACTGATAAATAAAAAAAGAAATATGAGAAAAACATGTTTTAAATATCAATATCACTATTGGTATGAAGTATTATAGATATGAAACATTATCAGGATAAATGAAGGTTTTAATACATTATTTTTGTGTATTTAAAGTAAGACCACTATGACTGAAATCTAAGCTGCATTTGCGGTTGCGTCTCGTGAACTGCGACTCCAGCCGGTCAAACCGAACTCCTCCTCCTCCCAGGACCCGACGCAACTGTCCAGTGTCTCAGATTTAATCATTCCATTCACTTTTAATTGAACACAAATAATCTCATCCAACGAGCCATCTTTACTGCGTCTGAATGTTGAAACGATGTCACAAACCCTCATTCCTGCCACAGAAAGTTAAATCAATAAATCTCCACTTTCAATATGTAAATAACAGCTGGAGGTCACGATTCCTGTGAAGCACAAAGAATCCCGATGAGCCGCACTCAGACCGGGTCAAGGCGGGTCGACGGGAGGCGTTTGCTGAAGACTTCTGACCGCACGCTCATGCATGTCGGATTGTGTACGAGACTAATGCCGAACATTAGGAGCTTTGGTCTTTTTGTGCCAAGTACAAAAGATAAACGATTTTAACTGAGTTTTGAATTTGGGTTGGTGAAGACAATACCGATTAAGGCTGGATTTCCTGCAACTGCAAACCTCAGTGCTGCTTCACACAGAACGTCAAATACACCTCTGACGTCAGCGCCAGCTCCCCCTCGCCTCCTCTGCCATCGCCATGGAAACACAGGTGACGAAGGGGCATTCTTGAAGGGACTCGACCAGACGCGAGAAGCCGAAAAACACTGAAGCTCTGAAATCACTTTTGCCTTACATGGACATTTTCAGCGGGCTAAACGAGCGTTCGTGCGGAGGAGGTGTTCGTTTCTCCACCTCGGATGGGTCCCCGACAGTGTGGACATGGATTTGTAGCAGACCCTCATATTTGAATAAATGCAGTATTTAAGATGATAATACAAACACAATCAGAGGTTCTTGTGTTTTCACCTGTTAAACGTTCACAGTGAAAAAGCAGGTTAATCCAGATTACTTGATTGAAGGCTAAATGTAAAAAGTCATTTGATCTCCTGGAGTCTAATTAATTAAATGGGTTGAGAGATGTGGTTTAGCTGATACAGTGACTGAAAACTCGTGTTTTCTGTGCATCGGAAGCACGTGCCGAGGTGAGCCTTGCTTCCCTAAAAAGGAGATCACACGACTAAGTAGATGATCTGCCCAAGTCTGGACGTGGATTCAAAATGATCTCCGTGTTTCATGACACGAAGCCATCAACAAAAGTGTCTGAGCTGAAGCTGCTCTGTTCAGAGACCTGAACGTGGTGCAGGTCTGATCCAGAGCATCCAAACGCAGCCGACTGAAGCCTTTTAGTGATAATAAAAAGTACCTGTGCGTCGGGTACTTCTCCTTGATGGCGTTGATAATGAGCTGCTCCACTCTCTGGTCCGTCTCCGTCACCAGGTCAACCGGCGAGCTCTTCTGCATCACTGCTATGTCCTTCTGGAGCGCCTCTCGGATCATCTGGCAGGGACACATAAACCACAGTGGGGGGGTGTTCTCAGATGACTGGATACAGCTGCCGCCTTCATTAGCTGTAAGTGGCACACGCCGCGTTGACATATTGTTGGACACAGAAGAGGAGGTGTCTAGACTCGGTATGTTTTATGAGTTTTATTTTATCTGGTGTCATTATTGCAGCACAGATGGAAGCCTCTTCACTGACAAGTGCTACGACATTACACTCAGTATAAAAGAACACTCTGTTATGAAATAAAACATCCACATTTGTAAAAACCTTCCCTCTGCAGCCACAAATCCCTCTTTATGCCTCATTTCTCGTATTTTCGGCAGCTCTCTCCTGCGCATGTGCACTTTTAAAAACGTCCCGGCGGTGATTTAAACACATAAAACTACGTCGGTCGTCTCTCCTTACCAGCCCGGCCCGTTTGGTGACCTCCACACACAGATCCAGACACTCCTGCCACGGATCACTCATCCTGACGAGGAAGAGGAGGAGGAAGATGAGGAAGAGGAGCAGGAGGAGGAAGAGGAGCAGCTGCAACGAAGACACCTCCGAGGGCAAAAACGGCTTCCCTCATTCACAGGAACACCCGCGTTGTGTCGTAACAGCACGTACGAGACACAAGCGACGAGCTGGAGGCCACAAAACACGGATTTATATCCGTTAAAAAGAAGAAAAGCTCAGTTAGATAACACAACTTAGCTCATCACGTTAGCACGCAGCTTCACAGAGGAGGGCGTAAATAAAGCAGGCTTGACCCACTTCACCCCAATACCCGCATGAACAGACAGTAGACGGTTTAAATCTCAACTTTGTTTTAAAAACAGATATTATAATGCCATATTATACATCCAACCCACCTCCGGTCCGACGACGTCTCAGTGTTGACTTCCAGGAGCGGGTGGGCGTGGCTAGACCACAACTACATCTCCATTGGTCAATCAGTGCCGTTGGAAATCAAATCCTCACTTATCATTTGGCTCACTAAGAGTCACGTGTTCTTACAGTAGCCAATAACTTTGCTCCGAGAGCCAAGCCCTGAGGTTGAGTATTTACACCGAATCCGACTCCTCAAACTTTGAATTAAATCTTTACAAAACTCTTTTTGTGATTTTCAGACATTTTGCTGCCTTTTTCTTTTCTTTTTCTCTTCAAGCCACTTTTACCAGGTCCAGTTAAAACAGTTATAACTAGATAAACATTTATAGAACATGATTTGTGATTCATGAAGTGTTTACTCTTTTTTTTTTTTAATGCATAAAAAGGGGACACTTTCCTACCTATTTTGAATTTGATGGCCGCTGCAAATCTAAAACATCTGGAAAAGTTATTTGGACAAATCGAAATCATCTAGAAGCGCATTTGATAACTATAAAGGTTAACTGGTAACAAGTCAATAATAAATAACAAAGCCTTTCCGCCCCGGCTGGCAGCTCGGAAATCAAGAAATAGTTGTAGCAAATCAGACACTAATTAGAGGCGCGAGGACAGACTGTGAGAGGAGAGTATCTGAGCCATCATCCAACATCTCCAGTCGAGCTGGTCCACCTATGGAAACTTGCTGCATACTTAGTTACATCTGGATTAGAAAAACAAATTACATTTACAAAAAAAAAGGCTTTTGCTCAACTCTCTTCAAATGAATATTTCTATTCATCCATATTATTGTTTGCTTAAATATGAATACTGGAGAAATATCCGAGAGATGAGAAGAGAGTGTTGGTATTTTGTGTACGATGGATTTTAGACCTAATTCTTAGGTTCAATTCCAAGATTAAACAAATGTACCTCAAAATTCCAGCATAGGTCAAAATATGCAGAGTATATTAATGCAGCCTGGTGGTTAACTAATCAATGACTATTCAAATTCTGTTTTTATTCATTGTTATATTGTCCATCTTATAGACATATCCAAGTCCTGGTGACAGGTGCCAGCACAACCTAAACGCGGGAGTTTTCCAAAGACTTTACAAGGAGGAGCCAGGAGGAGCGTCCGCAGCAGCTGGTACCGATCTGGTCCTTGGCTGGAGTACTCACAGTCAAATGATGCAGCTTACTGTTCTGCCTGTAGGCATTTTTCCCTGCCCGATGCTCCAAGGACTGGTTTCTACTCACTCGAGGGCTATCGTAATTGGAAAAAGGCAACAATGAAAGACAGTGGTTTCTGTTCTCACTGCCAGATCTGAAAGCCGTCTAAATGCGATGTTTGCATGGACAGAGAACAAGAAAATGACGGACAAAAACATGTTGGGACTAATGGATGTGCAAAATAAGAAACAAGTGACTGAAAATCAGTACTACATTAAAACACTAGCTGAGATCCTAGTTCGAACTGCCACAGAAAACATACCCCAGCGGGTCACAGGGAGTCGCCTGACTCAGAAGAAAGGGGCGTTTTTCGAGCTGTCTTAGATTTGCTGGGTAACCTCATGATTAAAAGAAAGACTTGAATAACAACTTCAACATGCAAAATACACTAGTGAAGCAATCCAAAATGATATTTATGTACATAACAGATGGCTGGAAGTGCAGCAGCAGATGTTTGATGATGTGTCAACGGAGCTCCAACGGCTAAGTGACACATGTCGGGCCTGTAGGCACATGCTCTGCCTTCGGGCCTGACGCGATGGCATGGACAGGTGCCTCCAAAAGGATAGGTGCTAAAAGAGATCTGAAAACCATCCATCAAGCAAGACGGATATTGGCTCAGATTGATTTACATTTTGCTCTTACAGAGACACTGGTCTAGAACCGTAGTCAAGACTCTTTTGAAGAAACGCGGAGTGAAACGCTCGATTTCTGTGAACAAAGTAACATTGATACGACTCAGCGAAACCCAAAGAAGTCGAGACAAACAGCAGAGGTGCTTCAGGATAGTGGCATCATGTAGTTCCAGGTAGAAAACCACAATCCAGTGACTAGTTCCTCTGTTTTCCCTCTCTTCATGTTTAACTCCAACAGACTAACCTTTACTGAATAGCAATAAAACCATATAAAAGCTGGTTAAAGTAAGAGGAATACTTTATTACTATTGCAAATCTTTGGACAAGTGGAAAACTTTGGACATTTTGAACCCATGTCATGTCTTATAGATGAATCAGCTCAAAGATGAATCATAAACATGTTGCATGTTTGTAGGGAGCAATAGACTAATATTCAAGATGCACGGTGATCCTTTAAACATGTCTCTGTTTTTCCTTTTCCAAAGGCCAAAGACTGCACAACCGCCACAGAAATGGACATAGAAAAGCAAAATAAGCACATACTTTCTTTGACTTATGTCATTGGCTTCTCAAGTGAGTTGTGAAATACTGAAGTATTTGTGGCGGTTGCAGTATCTACTTACTGCAACTGCTGTTGTGTTATCATGTGAGGAGATTCCAACTTCTACAGCAGTTTCTGTTGCAACACAGAACTGGTTTTCCTTTTCGTTTTAAAAAAAGAAGAAAAACAAGGGGAAGGCAGTGTGAATAGTGCGTGCATGCCGCTTCTTTTCACCCAAGATCAAATTTAGCAGCAACCTTAAATCTAATGAAGAAGCCTTTTATATAAACTAGAGCTTTTAGAAATAAAACTCCTGTGAAAATTACCTTGGCCAACTCCAGCTGACACGTGACTCTCATATAACAAAGAAATAATAATAATAATAATAAAAAAATCAAATCAAATGGATGGGTGTAAGCTCAAAGTCGAGTTTCATCAGTAAACTGGAGTGATAGTTTGTCATCTAGTTCATGGAACAACACACGTACACTTTGTTTGGGGAGATTCCTGCCAGTCATAATACTCTAATGGGAGTCATGTGGATCTTATCTTCGCAAGGGGAGGCTGGGAAAAGAAACGGAAAAAAAGTATTAACGGCCCTTTAAGAATGTCTGTATGTTGAAACGCAGACGTGTTAGTCAAACTATGAAGACCAGTCTCTTCAGCTCGTCAACGTTTCACGCTGCGAGGAGATTATGGATGACACAAAAATAAAACCAGACTATGTTGACGCAGGAAACCTTCCAGATCCGACCAAAGATCAACTTTTAACATTCTGGTGAGCATTCACATTTAGTATTTTCATTGTGTCTTTTTTTGATTGCACGGTATCTTCACTGTATTCTGAAGTTAAAACATGTATAGACATGTTTATGCGTAGGCCCTAAACGCGTCAATTGTTAGCTCGTACAACACTCAAAGTAGAGGTCATCCCAGTGTCTGACGAGATGCTTGTGGTAACGTGTCTCACACACAAGAAACGTGGGAAAGTATTTGCGCATTCACTCAGAAATTCCCTCCTTTAGCTGTCCACAGATGTTGCTTTTCTTTCCTTGTTGTCACGGAAACCTACAGAAATGTAAGTTAAAGGTGGTCCAGGTCTCTCCATCATGTGTTTTGAAATATTTGCATCCCTTGCGCTGACCAGCTTCAGCATATGTGAGGATGAACTCCTGCTGATTACGTCTGCTGCACAGGACGACCCCTCAGACGCTTGGCTGCCAGGTCATACACCCTAGGTTTAAACACAACTGAACTCCTTGCTGAAGAGCTATAGAAAACAATTCACAAGTAATTCAAATGTAGTAAGCAGCAATCTGTGGTTTTCCTTTGTGAGGCTTATACGGAAATGCAGCTCCTATCACGGTGAGTCACACACTTATCTGCTGAGCACTACGTGAATATATTGAGGCCTTTGACGTGTTAAAGCTGGGTATGAAGATAGCTGGTGGTGTAATTACAGGTTGTGTTTCCATTACCACTAGAACTGTGAAAAACCTAAATATTGCAAATAAATACATGTAAAGGAAACAGCTTGAATGAAAATAAAAACAGTTAAACATTGTAAAAAGCTTTTACACCTGCATGAATGGGCAAAAGTGTTCATAATACAGTTTAGTGCAAAAGTGTGTATTAATAACACTTTTTTTGTATTTGCACATCTCCGTCATTACTGGATGTGACGTAGTCAGTAAACCCAAATCTATAAAAATCTAGTTACCAGCTGTTTTTGGCCTCCTTTAAGAAGAACACTACAAGAACATTACAGCTGCTACTACTGTGACAAATACACTATACAGCCAAACGTTTTCGCTCACCTGCCTCGACTCGCATATGAACTTAAGTGACCTCCCATTCCTAATCCATAGGGTTCAATATGACATTGTTCAATATGACCCTTTGCAGCCATAACAGCTTCAACTCTTTTAGGAAGGCTGTCCACAACGTTTAGGAGTGTGTTTATGGGAATTTTGGACCATTCTTCCCGAAGCTCATTTGTGAGGTCACACAGATGTTGGACCAGAAGGTCTGGCTCTCAGTCTCCGCTCTGATTCATCCCAAAGGTGTTCTGTCGGGTTGAGGTCAGGACTCTGTGCAGGTCATTAAAGTTCATTCACACCAGATTCTGTCATCCAGGTCTTTATTGACCTGCTTTGTGCTCTGGTGCACAGTCATGTTGGAAGAGGAAGGGACCAACTCCAAACTGTTCCCACAAAGTTGGAAGCATGGAATTGTACAAAATGTCCTGGTATGCTGAAGCTTTCAGAGTTCCTTTCACAGGAACTACGGGGCCAAGCCCAGCTCCTGAAGAACAACCCCACACCACCCCTCCTCCAAACTTTACACTTGGCACAATGCAGTCAGACAAGTACCGTTGTCCTGTCCTTCTGCTTACTTTTGAGGACTTGAGGACCCAGTTTCTTCAGGAGAGAGGCCCAAAGAGAGCAATCCTATTTCCGGTCGTGGACACTGTTCTGTCCATCCAGTATCCGCTTCTGATAGCAATGTGTTACGGGATAATAGATGCTCAAAGATTTAGGACTCAAAATATATGGTTTGTTTGGGTAATTAAATAAGCACAACATACACAAAAGCCATTTTATTAAAAACATCATTACAGAGTCAGTCTAAGTGCTCAGGATTGTGGTGTTTTGTCCTCAAAACCTCTCTCTCTTTTTATTTTTTGCCCATCATCAGAAAGCCAATTAAAACCTTTACAGACACAAACTTGACTGAGGACCTGCAGGGTGGTCCAAGGTCTCACCATCATGATCTCTGATAACCCCACAGTCGTGCTGATTGGCGTCACAATATGTAAGTCCTCCCGATATTCCCACATTTGTCTTTGTCTGTCTTTCCTTTATTTGATGAGCCATTTCCAAATGTGAGGCTTAATGTCATATTTCTTTGATCTTTGTTGTTGATTCAAAGGGTTTTTTGTGCTTCAGTTCTGCCGCGGTCAAGCGTTACCGCAGCTCGGCACAACTCCACACATTAAACACATCGTGGTGGGGAGATGTTACACTTACACCACACTAGTGAACCCCAGCTTAAGGTAATGTATAGAACTACGTGTCTATTTACTCCCATCGCAGAACATTTCAAATCTTGACATTAGACATGTTTAACTTCAGTTAACTTCATATGATGCCACATTCGCTGTACCTCAGAAGAGAGGCGGTCAAAGCTGTAATAACGGGTTCAAAAGAAGCGTACTGGAACAGGTGGGTGGAGCTGAATCACGAGTCTGGCTCCGCCTCCATAAACAAGATGCTAGTTGATAAGGTTGTTGATAAGGTTGATAAGGAACTATTGAAGGGACATCTGGCGTTTGAAGCTGATGCCAGTAAAGTAGGAAAAATTGCAGTTCATCAAATGACCAGTAGGGAGTGAACGTTCATTAACCTCCACATTCAAATTTATAGCAGAAACAGTCCAATTTACAGCCTTAAACAAAGTACTTCTTTGAAGTACGTCTTCACTTTAGTTACTTAGTGTTTTGCTGTTGGCCGTTTGCCTTTTCAGCAGCTGGAAAAACTGACTCTTCAAGCTTGACTGACTCTTTAGACTAGTCTTTAGACGAGTCTAGTCACAACCCTGCAGGTTGTGACTAGACTCTTCCAGACTGACTCACTGGACCACTTTGAACACATAAAAACTGCATCAATTTCAGAATTTATGCAAAATCCTTTCTGGTCACATGACGACCATGGGTCTTTTTAATTCACAGGTATGATTGTGAAGAAATCTGGAGAAAGTTTGAGGAGGCGGTTATTTGTCAGTCCTCATGTAATGTGACGGTGGACCATTACTATCAGCTGTTCAGTGCAATGCCTGAAAGCTGGCCTTGTGACAGGGTGAGCAGAGCTGCGGTGGCAGTGCCGAAATGAAACCCATCATTTTTAATGACTGCCCTGCCAACTTTAATTTTTGCGTTTTCTGTTTAGTTCCTTTTCTGGAGTAAAACCAGGACACTGATGCATAGTTATGCAGCGATTTTCCGTCACTTCTGGACGTTGGAGGACACACTGGTCGGCTACATGTTCAATGACCTTGTCTGGTGTGGCCACGACGAGGACTCTGGTAGCGCTTTCTTTTGTGTTACAGAACAAAAAAAACTATGCTTTTATGAATGTCTATTTATTGTTTATTGTTAAAATCCTATTTTATAGTTAAAAGAGTCATGCCGAGTGAGTATTCTTGTTCGGTTTGTTCAGCATGAAGCTGCTGTAACCAGCCAGCAGCTTAGTGAGCTCGTGGAGGCAAGGGACACGTGGACATGAAAACCGTCATCATCGTGTCCCTCAGGGTGTCACAAAAAATAGTCTGTAACCAATGGTAACTATAGTAGCAGGTGGGGATTTTTTACATTTAATTTGTGCAACAGTGCACAGTGAATGAAGTGCAAAGTTTCACTAATAGTGTCGGACAGTTCACTCTGCCGATGAGCTGAATTCATTCTCCTTCTCACTGAACTCAGCTGCACAGCCACTTGATGATGAGATGGTGGTTTTTGCCAAAAGCAAAAAAAAGGGATACAGAGGGAACTAGATGATGTTTCCAAAAGTGAGCTAATAATCTCAAACGTTGCCTCACAACAAGAACATTCCTGGTTCAAATCCCAGCAGGAGTCTTTCTGTGTGGAATTTACATCGTCTCACGGCACTAGTGGGTTTTCTCCGGGTACTCTGGCTTCCTCCCACGCTACGATAATCATCCACGTTATGGTAATTTATGATCCTAAATTGCCCATGGGAACGGGTGTGGAGTTATTTTTCTTCTCTGCGACGGATTAGCGAACGCACCTGCCTTTAACCCGGAGAGAGCTGGGATAAGCTCCAGCAGACCCCCGTGACCCTGGATAGCAGTGAGTGGGTTTATAGAGTGGATGGATGGAACTGAACCTGACAATTTAAAATGAAAAAAAAAAAACAAAGAACATCAGCAATTTAATAAAAGTTTTAATAAAAAACTGCCTTTGCATTTCAACAGTCAGCTGTAGTTGTTTCACTCACTTTTCATTGTGATTATTCTGTTGACTCATAACATACATTTATTTGATGCAGGTTTTGATTTTACTGCATGTCCTCTGTGGTCAGCATGCCGGAATCATCCTGTATATTCCTTGTGGAGGAAGGCTTCACAAAATGTGAGTTTAATGCCCCCTGCATCATCTCACTCTGCCCTCACTTTTCTCCATGATTTCTTTGTGTTACACAACAGGGTTCGTATCATTTGACTGACTTCAACTGGATTTTTTTTGTTTTTCATAATTTTATCAGTTTGCAGAGATGGCATGTGGCAATATCACCGTGTTGCTGAATGGGTCTATTATTAACGCCTTCAACAGAAACAGGTAAGAATTAGTGAAGGACGCAAATGTAATGCTGAAAGTTTGTTAAATATTAATTAAAGCCCTTTCTTTTTTTCTCTAAAACACAGCATGTTTGGAAGTGTTGAGCTGGACAGTCTGAATCCTCGGAGAGTGGATCATGTCAACATTAAGGTGGTGACCAATCTGGAGGGGCCGCATGTGTGAGGATAAAGACAACAGATTCTTCTTTTCATTGTTTGTTTTTGTTTTATAAGAAGATAGAAATTTCATACATTACAAAGCTAAAAAAAAACACTAATGTCCAATAATTGTTTCTGCCTTTCGTGAAATAATGGGACTTAAACTTTATCATCACGCCACTGATGTTGAAAACCATCCGAAAAAATAAACTTATTCGCATTTTAATATTTTTCTCTTTTGCAGAGAATCGTGTTGTCAAGGATCAATTGTAGACCTGATCCAGATCCTCCAGTCCAGGGGTTTCCGCTGGACCTGCTCAGACAATGACCAGTAAGTGACTTTTAAAGGCCTATTTTTGCTGTGAAGGTTTGGGGAAGTTTTGTGCATAGAAAGTCATCAACCCAAAGGGGTGGTCTTGGACTGCACCGTAACCCACCTCATGACTGCTTAAAAGAAGATTTGACTTTCAAAAGAACCGTCTGGATTAAATTTAGTAATGTAACTTAGGACTAAATTATCACAATGTGGTGAACGCTGCAACATTGGCTGTAATATCTATTGTTCTTATTATCATTACTATTATTTGTTTTTTTTTATTTTATTGTGGAAAACAAACTGTCAGATGGGAGCACCTTAAATAACCAACATTATTTATCCACAGGACCCTGATGATCCTTCAGTGTATCCAGGATCCGGAGCGGTCCTCCTGCCAGACGTGTGCAAACAGACTGTTGCAGCCAAAGAGCCTTTCATCCAACTGAATTACCTTCAAATGCCATGTGGTAACCATGGTACTATTAAAGCTTAGCGTAGGTTAAGTCAAGGTCAACGGGATTTCTCTATAAATCCACAATGTAATTAAAGGAACCGCTGAGAGTGTACATGTAATCGTCCTTAAATAAATATCACACTGGAGGCTCAAAGGAGTTTATGTTTCTGTAGATAGTTAATATTTTCTGTTGGAGTGGTAATGTTTCAATGATCAGTAACACAAGTTAATGCGACCAAATCTTATAACGGAGGTGCAGCCTGAATCGGTACCATCCATCCATCCATCCATGCATCCATCCATCCATCCATCCATCCATCCATCCATCCATCCATCCATCCATCCATCCATCCATCCATCCATCCATACAGTGACAATCAAAGACCTGGGTTACCTGCTCTATTGGCTCTCTCAAACGGTACATTTCTCATCCCATCTTCATAAAAAATAAGTGTCCAGCAACCATGAGGAGGAAACTCATTTCAGCTGCTTGTATTCACAATCTGGTTCTTTGGGTCACTACCAACAGTTCATGACCATAGGTGAGGGTAGGAACAGAGGCCAACCAATAACCTGAGTCTCTGCCGTTAGTCGAACTCTTCACCTCTACTGCAGAGCTGCACTGATCCACCTTTCAAACTCGTGTTTCTTTCCTCTCTTGGGAACAAGATACTGAAAATCAGGTACTTAAACTCGTCCACCGGAGGCAGTGCCTCACTACTGACCCAGAAAGGACTGATTCTCATTGCTGCCTCACACATGACGGGGGGACCGCTCCATTGAGAGCTGGTGATCCCTGCCTAATGACTCCAGCAGGACCACATCATCTTCAACAGGCAGAGATAAAGTCCTGAAACCACCTAACCCAAACCTCTCTGCCACTTGCCTGCACCTAGAAATTTGGTTCATGAAATTTACGAACTGAATCCAAGATAAGAGTCAACCCTGAAGGAGTCCAGCTTCCACCTGGAATTAATCCGACTTACTGTCTTCAATGCAGACCAAACCGGAACTGGATGGACCATAGCAACAAGTTGTCACCTGACTGTTGTGGCAGGGTTTGTAGGCCTGAATGAGCCCAGAAGATGTGAAATTGCCACTTGAATGCTCACTAAAGGCATTTGGATTCATTTGGAAAGACATAAAGAACTTGGCCCTCTCGGTGCAAGTGGTTTGGTGAGAGTTAGCCAGCTTGGCCTTTACTCATAAGGGTCTGGCCTTGCACAGCCTGAATAAGCCAGATGGGTTCAGCCTGCTGTGAGTTCAGAACCCGGAGGAGGGGCCACATGGGTCAGGTGACTGTGGGCAGCTGTCTTAGGACTGCTGACCTTCAGCTTCTGGCTCTTGGGACAATGGAAAACTAACAGCTGAAGACACCTTCATTTAGACGGCTTTTAGCTGACTATGTTAACTAACTTTAACTTGATTTGATTTGATCTTTTTGTATTTATTGTATGATACGTAATTATGTTATTTTATCAATATTGCTGCACTTTGCAAAGCACTTTGTGATTTTAATGTGTAAAACGTGTTGTATACATAAAGTGTCTTACTTTCAGCCAGTATTCTTTAATAATTTTTTTTAATTCACCAAAGTGTGTTTTTATTTTCATTTTGATTATTGTTTTATGTATTTATGGTTTAATCCTATAATCATGATATATTATATTGATACATTAATGTCTGAGACTCTACCACCCCCATACTAAAAACAAAACAAAAAAAGCTTTATACAATAAACAAAAAAAATACAATAAAATAAAACCAATAAATGAAAAAAGTACATACAATTACCCACTGTTTTTATAATGCTACAAAAAGTATTATTTAGCAACTGCTACAGACAAAAGTGGAAGTGTTTTTCATTTCAATAAATATTAAACACAAAATGTGGATTTTGTTTTTATTATTTTGAAATGTCAGAGATTAAAGGCTTAAACAGCAAACTCCATCAGCAGAGTTTCGTCTTTGTGAATTTAAAACCTGAGATTCCAACAGACACGTTAAAATGTTTAGTCTGTGCAAACGAAAGCACAGACGACCTTGCGCCACATTCTGCACAAAGCGGAGTTCCGGACTCTTTCCAGCGGTTCTCCTTATTGCAGTGTGTCATATCTCAACTGCACAGCAGCGGTGTGATCCTTTCATTTCAGCAAGAAGCCATCTCTCAGTGGCTGACGTAGCTGCTCCTTTGTTATGAATCAAACTGTTTTCACCCTTCAGGCCTTATCTGGATCAGGCGCCACCTGTTACTAGACCGCTCTAATAGATTTATTTTCCACATTTACATGAATGGCGCCTCCTCCAAGGAGTCTTATTAGTCATAATGTCTGCATGTCAAACTCTTTCTGCTTTTCATTTAGTTCACATCACATTTTGCATAGTTGTACGTGGTAGTTATTGTATCATCTTGGCTTTTGTCTCAGGTTGTTAGTTAAATATCACAGTGTGCTGTCAAGTGCGCGCTCCCGCGTCTCGAGCGGCTTTTCCTGCAGCGGTTCCTGTTTCAGTCACACCACCGACGCTTTAAAACATCCGACAAGCAGAAGCATTGGAAAAGGGCTACAGCTTAAACAGTTTTGACCTGTTTGAAAAAAAAAAAAAAATCTCCTAAATTGCGATATCACTGTGTAAGGCGCTCCTGATTGGATGAGAGCCTGGCCGTTGCTCACGCGCGCTAGACAGTATAAATAGGTCCCGGCGAGAGGTAGGACTCAGCCGGTGACAGTAAACAACAGTTGGACAGCTGATCCTGAGTTTCTCCGGACTCATGGACCAGGAGCAGTGCAGTGGTCTGGACAAGAGACTGAGGAGACGCCGTCTGTTAATCGTTTTAGTCATTCTTCTTGTCCTTGTCGTCATCATCGTGGCCGTGGTGCTGGGAGTGACCCTCGGACGACATACGAATAATGTCAAAACTACATTTTTGGATAGGTGTCAACAGTTCAAAGAGTAAGTTTTGCTTCTTCTTTTTTTTTCTTCCCCAACATCCTGTTGATCTGTCACCCTGGTAAACTGTGGCCTGGACATAATTAATCCAAGGAGAACAATTAAATGTAACAGCTTCATTTAAAGAATTTGAGGCATCTCATGATGCATGCCTGAGAAGTCCTGGCTGGAATATTTACTCACATCATTAATACCAGAGGGCTACTTAACAAGGCTCAGCGAAGCAAACACACTGATGAAAATGTTTAAAAGCAAATCAAAGAGTTTGGGTAAAGGGTGGGGTTGCTTAAAATCATTATTATCATCATCATTATTATTATTAATGACCATCTCTTCTCTGCAGGGTCTGCACTGTACACCGATTATTGACTGGAGATATGAGTTTGGACACAATGTCCTGTGTGCTTTGATGAAAATTCTGCCTTTTACCTTCCAGTTACAACTGTGAGAACATATGGGACGCATTTCAACAAGCCTATGTCGACCGGGATCCTTGTAATGTTACCGTAGAAGCCTACGATCCTCTCATCGCCGCGGCGTCCTTCCTTCCATCGTGCAACAGAGTAATCATGACATCCCAATTTCTATTGTTGTGCATTCTGCGGAGCAGGTGTTGCCATGAGGTGTGTTAATTTTTGTGTTTGTGGGTTAGATTATGTTCTGGAGTAAAACAAAGGACGTGGTCCATGACTTTACTAAGAAGAGAGATTGTTTTGTCACCCTGGAGAACACCTTGCTGGGATCTGTCCTAGATGGGCTGACATGGTGTGGAAAGAAGGGCAGCAGTGGTAAGGGTCTTCACATAAAAATGTTTGCACAACTGGTTTGTTCAGTTCAACTGAGGAAAAAAAAAAAACAGGAAGTGCAGCTGTTGGCTTGTCACTTTTCAAGAAATATTCCCCGCAAAGCATTTCTCTAAAGTCACCATTTGTAACATTGAGTCTTCAAAGTTGGGGGCAGATTTACCGTTACGGGCCACGTAACGCACGATTACAAACCGTCAGTGGCTCCAACGGGAGTGTCCAGTTCTGGTCCAAATCTGCACCGATCTACAAACAAGCAGGAGCAGTGGTCGAACAGTGTACAGTCACAAACAAGAATGCACATTGTTGTTTTCACAGACAGACAGGTGCCCAGGGTTTCTCTGTGCGCTGCAGAGCATTTACGCACGTCCCTGGTGACCAGTTAAACATAGGAGACGTTGTAGGAGTCTGTCAGGAAAACACACAGCCTCCTTGCTTCAGAACCGTCTCCGAGGCCACATTGATTAACGGCTCCTGCATGCCACACTATTTTTTGGATCTGCTTAATCTTGGGGAAAACCTCAAGAATAGCAAGTACAGACTGTACAATGATGCCCTCTTAAGTTACAGAATACGAGCTGAGTCATCATTCAGTAACATGCACAGTCATGCACAGTAAACTACTGTGTAGTAGATTTATGTGCCAAATAATGATTTTAAAAAACAAACAGCTGCAATGCAGTACTTGGCTGTCAGGACATCTGAACACTCTCCCTGCTCTTCCACCAGGCACTTTTGGCAGAACTGGACCGCTTACTTTGCACTAGGTCACTTTAATCAGACCGAAAAACTGTTGTACACTTAAACCAAACGTCATGCTATAACTTGTTTTTTTAATTTGCACTTTGTGCTTTAAAATTTATTTATTGTGTAGCACCGAGGGTTTGAGGGTAACGTAATTTTGATTCTCTGTATGTATCTCACATGTAGTAGAATTGACAATAAACTTGACTCTGACTCTGACTCTGATCGTCGTCGTGAGTCAGGAGACAAAGCCAACGTGGGATGCCAGTTTTGCAAAGAAAGCACGAGGTGAATGGTTGTAATATCGTAATAAGACCCAGCTGCAAATACAAACAATAGGTGACAACTTGCAATGTCTTCATCACCAAATTTGATTCTTTCTCAAAGTTCCGTAAAGCTCAATTTCTTTTGACTTTTGCTGTTTTTATAAGGAATTGCAGGGTATGTGTTACATTAAAATGTCATTTCATGTTGTATTTTAATTGGCTGGTCAGGAGAGAGAGTCGTAAGCTGCCTGGTAAAGTCAGAAAGTGATATCAGAGTGTCTTTAGTCTCGAGACCAGAGTGACTGATGGAGGTCGTTGAACAGCTCACATTGGACGACGTGTGACAGCTGATCTTGACTCGCGATGAAATATGTCCAAGATTCTTTCACAACAGGCATCTTTTGTCTGAGATGTCCTAAAATAGTACGGTGATTCGGAGTGTTTAAAGACACAAACCAAGCACCAACAAACAGAGAAATAAAAAAAACAAAGTTGCAGTTCGTGGACTGACCACTAGGGGCGGGCTCCAATTCTCATAGAACCTCATGTGAAAATGTCCAACTCTGCATCAACATAATTGTATTTACAGCCAGGTTAAAAAATACGGTTTTGGTCTCCGTGGCCAGATTTCACATCTGTCACGACTCCCACAACTGGCTGACATACGGTGTCCACTTCAAGCCAGTTTTCGGGCCTGCACGCCACGTCCCATTTGGAACATGGACGAAAAGAAAAAGAGTCTCCAAAGGCAGTTTTCAGAAAAGTCTACGACACAAAAGACAGTGACTGTCCACTGGAAGAAGAAAGTTTCACAGACAAGCCTCAGCTCCAACGACGTTGTTGGGTAACACCCAATGATTGGATGGAATTTAAATGAGGGTCCTAATTAATTATTCACCAAACCACCTAATTAATTATTTGCTATCACTCATTTTATAGATGAGTGATACTGACTGTAACGTCAAATACCCTGAGAAGTTTATAGTGGCAGCTAAGCGTGGTCTGGCCACGATAATATGGGAGTGATATAAATCTTTCATCCCTGTATAATAACCCTCCACTTTTTTGATTCCTGGACTTCACGGTGATTATTAATTTCAGAGATGAAATGGGAATATCTCTGCTTCCAATGGTGCACGTCTCCTTCTTTTTACCACTAGTTATCTGTATTTTGGTTCTGTGGTGCCCTGTTGCTTCAGATCATTTGTGTTGCTGTTGTCATAGAAACATTCAGCACCGGCTGCCCGGGATGGATGGATTGTGTAAACAACCCTGTTCGCTCATTTTGGAACCGAGCCTCAGCTGGTGTGAGTAAAAAAAAAAAAAAAAAAAGAAATGCTTAATAGTTTTTCCACAGAGAGATACCGTGGTTAAACAGACACATGTGCACCATGAAGTGCAGGGAACATCTCCTGATCGTGGTGGGGAGAGGAGGGAAGAAAAAGGTCGCACGGCTTGGACGTCCATCAATGAGGCTTTGTGTCGGTTTCCTTGGAGCCACATTACAGAGCTCGCTTCAGACTGAACAGCGGCCCACACATTCAGAGAGGCCCTGCTTTGGTTTTATCTTTTAAAAAAAACAAAACAAACAGCATTCAGAGATAAATACCAACCTGACTAGAACAAACTATTAACAGCACATGTAACATACAAACTTTAAGAAGGCAAAAGGAAAACGGTTCAACTTGAAATAACTGGACACAGATCCACATCAGCTGTTGGTGGCCTCTTCAGGAGTTTTATTGAGCACATAAATTCAGTACACCAACGTCATGCTGAAGATGCTTACCTATACTTATACTGCAGCAGTACAGTGCAGAGTCCTCTATGCACCATCGTGCACCTTTTTAATGTGGCTCTTTATAAAATTAATAGGCGCAGGATAAGTCCAGTCTAAATATCGTCTAAATACAGTATCTAACCAAGAAAAAACCATAACAAACATTCAGCCAATCATCTGCAAGGGGAGGGCGGAGCTTGCTGTCCATGTTGGAATATTCAAATGCCAACACATGCGATGTCAATCAGAAATTGCTGACGCTGCCTTTAATAGACGGATTCTACATTTCAGTATGAGACTGTTCTAACATCAGCTAATGTTTTTGAATACCTGCACACACTGTCTTTTATTCAATTCACTGAATTTGCGTTACTTGAACTTACACTGTTCTTACACGATCCCCAACTATTCTAGATTTCAAATCATCTGTATGTGTGTTTGTCGTTTTTTTTTTTTTTATTTTTAAAGGCACTCTAAGAAACAATACCATTTTTGACCACAAGGAGCGTGTCTATCTGCTATGTTGATAAAACAGCCACGGACGACATCATGTGAATGATGTCTTGTAATACCATTTCGTTCCACTAGAGCTGAACTTTGTTGTGCCCTGCACCAGGGCCTATTAAAAAAAGGAAACTGGACAGAGGTCCAGAGTCTAGAAGTGTTCCTTGTTTTAACTGTGACATCAACCTTGAATCTTTGCTCAATCTAAAACGTTGTCATGAAAAAACAGATAAACTGCAAGTCCTTCACGGTGCTGCTGACCAGAAGAAATGTTGGATTTGTATGATATTTTCCTTTAAAGTCCTCTGTGTGTGTGTGTGTGCAGTTTGCAGAGGCTGCATGTGGTGATGTCACTGCGATGCTGAACGGATCCATCACCACACCTTTCCATCCGACGAGGTGCGTTGGGCATCACTTTACTCCTTTGACAGATTCAATATGTAATTATCATTTCAACACAACAGACTTACCAACCAAATCAATCAGTGCGTTGACTTCAACTCCTTTGAAACAACGTGGAACAGTGAAAATAATGCTCCAGAATGACGATTTATGCTGATTAACATCCAACAACATTCAAGGATACACTCCACTGGACACTACAGCGAATGAGGACGCTAATTCTGTTATCTTTCCTGTCTGTACATGACCTTTTAACAATTGAATTAAAAGATTTTATTCATCAGACTAAAAGCACTTTGGTCTGGCTCCAGGTGCACGTCCATGAATTGCAGGCAGGTTTTAATCCGAGGAGAGGCTGAGAGCCAGTGTGGCTCTTTCTGCCAAAGAACCATTGAAGCAACAATGTTGTACTTTTTTAACTTCAGTGTTTTTTATTTTTATTTCCTTCAGTATTTTTGCGAGCATCGAGGTGAAGAAGTTAACCTCCCCCAAGGTGAAAAAGCTGAAGGTTGTTCTGGTCACGCAGGGGAACGCTTCGTAAGATTTTCCTCACTGACAAGCTTTTAACAAAAACTAAAAAAATGGGAAAACTGATCATCTGTGCTGAACTGTGCATCTTCAGGACAAACTGCACAAATGGATCTCTAATAAGCTTGAAGGAGGCGCTGGCTAGTGGAATCCAGTATGACTGCAAGGAAGTGTCTGCGTGAGTACGACGCTTGGAAACCCACATGTTGTCAGCTTTTTTGACGTCTTCTCACAGCCGACTGACTTATTCTTCCAGGTCTCAGATTCAAGAATGTGGCTCCCACCCAGAGAGACCCTGTGGAGCCTGCTGGTGAAAAGCTGTGACCACCTCAGACAAGGCAGAGATAACCTCCCACAGGCAGGAAAAGGAGTCTTGTCTTCGCTTCCTTAGGGTTTTTTACACAACAATAAAATATTTTTGTACTTATGGGCCAGTTTTACATTAAAAAGATAAATAAATGTTTCCTTATAAATGTTGCGGATCATTTTTGCACGAGGATAAACCTTTTTTTACAGGTTGTTGTGTTGTTTAACTGATGATTCCAGCTGCTCTCGCTGGTGAATTTTGCCATATTTCTAAATAAAATACTAACACATGAGGTCATAAATGTGTCCTTGGGATTTAAATAAATGGTTGTCAGATCCAATCTGAGACATCTGCATGCAGTTAATGCTTTTAAGGATACGTACGCTTGTATCACGTTTTACTGTATCAACTGTTGTTTGAAGGGAAGTCAGAAGTAATCATTTTGTATTTATTTTAAAAGAGGTTGATAAATGCATGTGAATTGAAAAATGAAGCAGTTCAAATGTAGGAAAACTGAAAAGGGTGAAAGAGTGACAAAGTGGTCAGTTCAGGCCGGGTTATTTGTCTTAATGAAAATGAGCATATGAGTGTTTGTGACATAGGAAAGGGTGTGTGGGGCTTGAGCCTGAACAGCTCTGAAAACATTTCTACAGCACTGATTTTGACAGAAGAGAGTATATTCTTACTGTCGAAGGTGCATTAACAAGCCCACCCGTTGATAATCTCAGTCGACTGATAACATGAGGTTTATATACACAACCTTTGACCACCGGCAAAGCACCCGTAATAGCACTACTGTGTCAGGTGCAGTTCTGCAAAATCAACTCAGATCACTTCTTTTCTCATTCAGCCGTTTCGACGGACCAAAAAATAAACCTCTCCTGTGGTGTCGTTGTTGCGCCATCAGTGCTTCTCTTTCCTCGAACCTGCCACTTCAGGTCAACAATCAGGAAGAAATGTCAGGCATTCTCGGAGACTTTGTTTTTTTTTTTTCCAGATGTGAACATCTGTTGAGTTTGTTTGAGGACACGTACGTGGGACTGGACTCATGTGAATTTCCATGGGAAGCCTATGACCAGCTCCTTATGGAGACCGCTTCACACACTCATGTGACAAAGTACACCCCAGTGATTTCAGGGCTATCTGGCACATTGTTTCAGGATAAACGTATTTTACCTCCACAATGCACATGTTTTAACACTGTGGTGTCATTGTGGGATAAGACAATGTTCTGGAGCGACACAAAAGATCTAGTCCATGAGTTCACTAAAAAGAGGGATCAGAAGACGTATGTAGTAGCTTTGACCTTCGTAAGTACCCACTAGAACAGACACAGTTGATGCTTGAACGACAACCAAACACAGACCATACAGCACAGCTGCATCAGGTCCTGAACGGCACCTCTCCAGAAATGTAACTGAAGGTCTCAGAGGCACAAATTGTGACCAGACCACTGACTGTTCTGTATTTATAGAAAACACCTTTAGTCAAACACAATGGAAGTGTAACGTGCTGTAATTATACCAGCTTTCCTTGTTATTTCCTTGTTATTTTAATTTAATACGGTCATGTGTAAATGTAAGTACCCCCTTTCTGCTTCAGCAGGTGTGCAGACCTCTATAAAACCAGGCTGTTAGCTGGTCTGGAGCATTCAGGTGTGTATTAATGCAATGCCAAGAGGGAAAGCCATTTGCAGTGGTCTCGGAGGAGCAATCTTTGGAGCCCATTGATCTGGAGAGGGTTGTAAAACAATGAAAATAAATGTAAAACACTGAAAAAACGAGTAGAAAACATCCAAGATAGTTGCCTGTCTTTTCAGGAGTAAACATCCCAGCAGATTTACCCCAAGGCCAGACTGTGAAATGCTCAGAGAAATGTAAAAAAATAAAATCTTCTCATCATCTTAGTATCTCAATGAGCACGTTAAGAGTTAATCACAGCACAGTTAGAAGAAGAGTCAACAAGTATTGTTTGTTACTAAACTAAACTAAGAGAAAGTCTCTTCTGTCTAACAGGAAACATGGATTCCAATTCATTCCAACTCAATGTTTGGAAAACTACCACTGAACAAACTGGAACACTGTCTAATGGACAAACAAGACCAAGGGGAGTTGTTCAGGACCCGTTCGAGGACCTGGGAAGCTTGCAGTTATTGAGTCAAGCATTAACTCATCTGCATACCAGAATAGATAGAGGCAAATGGGAGGCCATCTATCCGACCTCAGTTAACCTCAGTTAAAACCGCTTCCCGCAGAAGGACGATGATCCAACAAATCCGCATCAGAATGGCTGGAAGTTATCTGCAGAACCAATGCAGACACATCCTCATACAAGCATGAATGCTTGTATAGTGGTGTAAGCCACATGTGTTGGCTCCACATCAACATAACAAAGAACCATGAACATATTTGCTCTCTGATAGGCAGGTCCAGCTGGTTTACATCTTTTTCCCACTTCGTAATTTCTAAGAAACAGAACCCCTGGGGCAGTTCAGACCTTTAGAAGTGGTTTTACACCCATACTCACAGCACAGGTGTATCAGGTAGGTTCACGGAGAGTTATTAAACTCAATCACTTGGTATTATTGGTGACAAGCAGTGAGAAATGTGTGATCTTGTATAATCAAGTGTTTGCCTCTTGGATCTCTCTTTGATCCACTCAGTTTTCTGAGGTTGGAGTCATGTTTCAACAAATCTTACAGATTATTAAAGTAAATAGAATGCAAAGGAACACAATCCGGAGCTAGATTAAAGACTCTGAATACTTAAATATTTATATTTACGTAAATATGTGAAATATCTTATAAATGCATTATATTGTATATGTTTACTATTCAAAGGATGCGGACTAAAACCTCACTTTAAAGGGTTTGGAAAGGAACTATTGAAGAGCAGGATCCAGAGCAGCTGACAAGTTGAAGTTTGTGTTTCTCATATAGTGTCTTTGTAAATGTAATTTGCAGATGATGCTTGTGGGAGTGCCAGTGTAATGCTAAACGGAAAGAACCAGGAACCATTTGATCCCACCAGGTCAGTAACAATAAATAACTCACAGTTTCAGGAATATTAATCTATTATTAACAAGAGCAGCATTCATATTCCTTCTCTTTTGTTTTATTTATGATTTGTTGATACAAAGCATGTTGTTACAACCTTTTTTTGTTGTTGTGTGTGTCTTTTTTTATATGAAATATCCTTCTCAAAGTTGCCACATCAAGCTTACAACAGCTGTTTAACTAAGATCCTAATCCAGTTCCCATTTCTTTCTTACTTACTTTCTTTCTTTCTCTCTGTTCACACGGTTATTTTGGTGAGAGTGAAGTGAAGACGCTCGTTTGTCCCTGGGTGATTATCCGGAAAGTCATTTAGGTTACCAAGAAACAATCAGTAAGAGTTATTGGTCACATTTTTCACACTATCTCTTCTTCTTCCTGTTCAGTGCTGTAGTATGTTTTTTTTTTTTCCAGATTTCTTTGTTGACTTGACAAATCTCCGGTTTGATCGAAGAATAAATAAAAAGTGACGCTGATTGAGAGAGCTAAGCTAAAATAGCTACCTGTCACTGAAATGAGGTGGGCGTGTCCCTGTCAGTTTCCATGGCTGCAGGTTTTGCCGTTTGCAGCGTACAAGGAAAAACACGCTTGAGAAACCTGCAGGGTTTGTCCAGTTCTTCTGATACAGTCTGACCAAGTAGTTTCCCGTGAGTGAACCTGATAACAGGCTGAGTGAACATGAAAGTTGTAAATTAACGTTATTCACCTGAACTCCCCTTGGTGGTATTCCAGGGACTTATCCCGTAAACACATAGCAGTGAGGAGACTTGTTCAAAGAAACAGCTTTCTTCTCAAAAGAAAATGCCTGTATGAGTTGATTTTCATGATGCAGACAAAGTATCTACATAAATCTGTGGACTACTCTTCTTGTGTGGAAAAAATGAGAAAAAGAGAATAACTGGGGCCTTTTTGTTTCTGCTCTAAAACCCCAAAAAAGTTATGGATGAAGAGAAAAATAACTAGGGTTAATAGTCTTGTGTGGCCTGCTGGGAAAACAAGTCAGTGTGATGGAAAGTGGGATGTTGTGAAGTTAAAAGTGGTCAAATGGGTTAAAATATGATGCTGAAAGCTCGTGATGGGCCACCTGGATGAGGTGAACTGAGAACGTTTTCCACGTTCGTGTCACTAATGACATTTAAAGCCAATGTTCAGCATCAGCTGGATTAGATGGCTCATATGTTGCCAAAAAAGTTTTAAAAAAAATGTAATTTATGTAAATTAATTTAAAAAACAAGAAAAAAAACCCTGCATTTTTATGTATTTGCTCCATTTGCATTTCCTCTGTGCAGCTGGACTGTAACCGAGTCTCTGCAGCTGTTGCGGAACATTCTGGATCCAAAAAGGATCTCCAGCTGCACGGCTGTAACCGAGTAAGAACTGGACGTGTGTCAGCAGGGGTTCTGCTGCACCCCGGGACTCACGCCACAACATATGCTTTCACAGACCTCTAACACCAGTTTCCTCTGTCTTTTATTGGTCTCGTGTCCAGGACTGAGGCCTGCTGGAGTTCAAGCTGTCAGAAAGGAGCCGGGAAGACACGTCTTCTTTTTCATTTAGTCACAAAGTCACTTATTCTCAAATAGTCATCTTTTAATCCAATTTTTCTTTTTTTTTTTTTTAGTAAATAATACAAATCTTCTGATCTCACAGCATCTCCATTTAACATCAGTAACGTGAAGAAGTCATTTCCTGTAATGACTTCATCGGTTTCTCTCATGTCTGAGGATTTCTGAGCCAGTTCTCTTTACAACATAGATTTGATTTATTCGGGTTGTCAGGTTTTGGGTTGTTCGCTTAGACACCACCATGTTTCATCTGCGTTGACTTTTACTTTTTTCTTCATTCTCTCAGAAGTAGATTTGCTGATAGACCTCAGAGGATTTCCTTGTTGCACGACCCAGTTTCAACAAAGTTGATTTTCTCCAATCTAAAGTGGAGATCAGAAGGGGGCATCTGCTGCTTAGAAAATTTGCATTTATCTAAAATGCTTTCTATTTGTGAATAATCTTTCTTACAACACTGAAACTCTAAATCGCTTGGAAATTATTTTCTAATCCTTTCCAGGTGGATGTGTAGCAACAACTTCTTCTACAAGGCTATTGCTTATGTCTTTGCTTCTTGGCATTATGTCAACCCACAGCTCAACACTCCAGAGTACCAAACTCCCAAAACATCTGCTTTTACCTCTGATACTCAGTCCTTAAATGGAGTTGATTAAGCATTAAGGGGGTACTTAGTATTGCCCATATGAGCTTTTTCTCTTTGTGACTTTGTTAAATAATGTTAAATAATGAAAATAAAGCCTCAAAGAGTTTGAATCTCCCTCATACTAAGTCTCACTATGATTAGATGAGAGTGTAGTAACTTTTACAAAATGATTCTGAAATTTCTTTTATTCTTAAATGAATGATTATGTCTTCTGTGCTTTGTTTATTTACTGGATTATCTCACTGGCAGGGAGCTCGTTCACACTTACAGGGATTTTTCAGGCTGTCAAACACTGTTGATTTAAGGAAATTGACAGCCTTTGTACTAATAGAAAGTCTGAAAAGATATGAAAGTATATTTTAGCATCACAAGTAGCAGCCACTGTTCTAAATCACATTAAATAAAAACAAAACATGAAAGGTCATCCCAGTTATAATGAGGATTAAACATATATTAGTAAAACTTTCCATTTTCACACCTGAACACCAAATTTACTTTCTTTTTTGATTCATATGAAACTGCAGCGTGCCAGCGAAGGTAACAGACTTCGATGTATGCAAATTGGTGAGTCTGAGCAGAACGGAAAGTGTTTCTAACAAAATATCCAACCTGCTTTGGGGTTTAAATCTGTAGGTCAACGCCACAGAGAGTCTTATCTATTGTGTGCGACGCCGCAGACAGGATCACAGAGAGTGTAGTTTCTGCAGTGTGGGACTGTTGCGGCAGGAAGGAGGAGGCTCGTCGAGCAAGGCTGAACCTCCTCTTTCCTTTTCAGTGAGTTGCTGCTGTGTCACACGTACCGTAAATGAGCCGCTGCTGGGAAGAGGTGCTCGGGGCTCTCGGTGCACAGGTGCTGCATGAAGCAGGCCCCCTCTGCAAAACCACATCATGGGATGCTGTGACGAGTACTGTAGTGTCGGTAAACATGCTCGGGATTTGAGTCACTGCTACTACCACTCATATGACAACATTAATAATCACTTTGCTGAGCTTTTAAAACAATGAAAAAGTGCTGATGTGGCAACACCGAAACCTATTAAGTAATTTTTTGACATTTACACATTTATGCATAGTTCACCGGATGTTAGTGTTTTAGCCATCACCTAGTCCACTTACTGTCATCAGCTGGCCCACACACACTGTTTCTCCTCTCATAAACCAACTCAAATATCTTGTCGGGCGGTTCTGTAAAAATGTCACGATATTCCCTCAGTGTGAAGCTGAAAAGGTGTTTCCGTGTGACGTATTCAAGAGGTTTTAAAGGGGTCCTTTTATTTACCTCATTTTAATCTGCGCCCAAGACTTCATTAGCTCTGCTCGTTTCAGCTCATTTAAAGGACAATTCAGTTTGAAGCCACATTACGACTATTATTAGATAGTAAGGGGTACATAAAGACAAACCAATATAATTTGAACTTTTATGTGTAGAACAAGTACATAAACGGGACTATTTTACAGGAAGTTGCTGCTATGTTGTCAGTTACCAATAAGAGCAGATTACTGTCGATAGAGACGCAAGAAGAGAAGTGAATAGTTTGTTCTTGCATATTTAGGAACAAACAGGCGGCGTGAGAAGCAGACTATGAACTCTGGTCGACTGACACTAGTTTGCACAGATCAGCAGTAACGCAAGGCGACGTAGCGGTCAACAACCTGAGATTCCTGTACAGACGGCCCTTTTTCTACACCCGGCATACACATAAAAGTTCAATTTATCTTGGTTTCATATTTTTGAGGCTTTTCAATTTATTCTATTGTAGGCAATTAGCAACTTGGCCAACATTAAAGGCCATTCTACCTCAAAAACTGTTCGTTTTTGTCCTTAATAAAAGTTCTCAGTAGACCCGGGGTTGTGTTGACTCCAGAACATTCCTTTAAGTGTCTTCAGACTCATTTGCTAAATTACCTCGAGACCATGATCTAATTAAAAAAATTCCCCCGCATCTTACACAAGACAAAGGCAGCGATCTCACAAAGTCTTCACAAGCTGGCATCTGTGACATGTTGCACATCCTGTTTCTCGAGGAATCTGTGCGCAGACTCGACTACATCATACATACGTTACGTTCTTGAGCCTGCAGTCACCTGTGAAACTAGAAATCCGTGGAAAAGTTTTAAAAAAACACAGTACAGCATAAATAGTTTACAACTTCTTTTAGATGTAGGAATGTTTATAGAAATCTGGGTGTGTGCTAGAATGAAGAGTTAATTGTTACTATGGTTACCAAAGCCAGGGTCAGTTAACGCTCAGCCTGTTACTCATCAAAGCACTTCCGATGATCTGGTGGAGACAGCAAAAAGTGGACTTCCCAGTATGATTTGCCATCAGAGCTTTCTCAGACTTCCTCAGAAAAAGCATTGCAAGACTTACCAAAGCAGTGATTACTCTTATCCTACTCACTGTGAGAAAAGAAAAAGCTTTCTTGAATTTTACCCAATATTTTCTTTTGAGCTGCTTCAAACAATGGCTATAGCGTCTGCCACACCAACTACAGCGAAATATAATTTTAAATGACGTTCCCCTATTCTGAGTGCGGGTTTCCTGTTGACCTTATTGCAGGAAAAGGCGCCAGAAATCTTTATTTGTACAGAGCAGAGGCAACTTCTTCCTCATGGGTCGCCACAGTGGATCTTTACGTGACACAAACCTCCGTATTTATCCAGGTTTGAGGAGATGGGCAGTGTGCGTTCAGCGTTCTGCTCAAGGACACTTGTGACAGGCCTGGTGGTTGATCAGGCAACCGACTCGACCCGCTGAAACACAAAGTACCAACACTCCAAACGCCACACATTTTTATGGTTTAAAACTTTGAATTTGGGATTATTTTATAGGACAATAATCAGTAGCAAGTCTACAACCAGCTGTAATCAGAATAACTGGAAAAAGTTTTACTTGGCCCCACATTTGAAAATGAACCATTGGCACCCCACCTCAAAATCAGGTAGTCCCCACTCAGTCCATACAGGGGAACCCCAGCAGGGAACCTGAGGATGACCCCAAACTTCTAACCCATATGGGCCCCTGCTATAAACGCTGGCTGGGAATGACACAAATCTGCAGCGAAGTTTGAACCATTAAGTCGTAGTGATGTCAAACTTCCAGCCGTGAATTCCACAACAACCCAAAGCTGCCTTTCCAAAACAAAATACACAAAGACGTAGACACAACTGAAAATAAAAGCACAAGCCCATCAGCTTTCTGCCATAAAAGGGGTTATTGCCTGTTTTACGAGGCGAAAACGACCGTATTAGGAATGTAAAAATGTTTGGTGGTTTACCAACTTCACCAACTTTACCAACCCCACGGCAGAACACAAAAACATCCCCAAATCAATCTATCAATCAAATGATTTTTTTCTGTTTTTTTTTTTTTTTTTTTTTTTTAACTCCTTGAGTGCAAAATGACTGTGTGAGGGACACACTGTCAGCGCGTTTTATTGGATCATCGGGAAAGCGTTGTTGCATGACCTTTAATCCACAATTCTGGATTCAAAGTTTTCTGTTTGGCGCCTCTTAGCTGCATGTGGCTTGGTCTTAAAATAGACCGTCTCAGAGTACCGAAAATCAAAAATACACTTTCTTTGGTTGATTGGGTGATGAGTTGCAGCGCTTTTGTTTCAGTTTCTCTTTTACGACTGAGGCAGGACTTTCGAGCTAGGTTGGAAAATACGGTCATAAAATCTGTTTACGCCCTTTATGTCTTTCTAACTTGAACCATGTAGAAGAAGAAGTCAGAAACCTCCAAACATGGACTAGTTTTTTCCTCTTTTGTGGCATTTCTGTTGTGAGACTGTTTTCTACTTTCATGTCTTTGTGCATATGAAAAAAAAGCTGGATTCATGTGTGTGGTGCCCATAAATCCACAGACTATATTATATAACAGCTGTGAAATGATGCCAGAGATGAAGACTCAAGTATCCGACTCAGACTTGAGTCACAACTCAGAGTCCTGACTTTTCCTCAAAAGAGTTGAGCGTCAACTCAGACTCGTCATTTGAGACTGGAGAACAGTATTTAGTATTTGATCTAACGTCTGCAGGAAAACCCTTCCCTTTATCAAACGCAACCTTGCACAGGTGTGCACCGGTACCCCAGATGACAGTAGCAATAAAGGCCACAACGGCAACTTTATACACAAGATAAATAATATGTCTGCGGTTCAAATGTGAAATATGCTGCATTTACCACATCTAATTTCAACTGACACCTCGAAACTCATCAAGACAGGTCAGTCACTTAAAGCGACGCAGAGGACATGCAATATTGCATCTACATTTCAAAAGCAAAAAGACTTCTTCTGAAGCCTTTTGTAAACTGAAAACTTGATGACAGGCATGAACTTTTGTTCTTCTTTAGCCAAGTGGCCACACCTACAGGTGTGGACGTTAAGTCACTTTTATGTCACTGTCTTGTTTAATCACTCTCAATTTCTCTCCCATCGTCTCTTTCTTGGGTCTCCGGCTCAACTCTGTCGCGATGTTCTCTGTCGTTCTAGTTTCACTGCTGCAGATGTGTCGTTTAGTAATAAGGAGATGTAGCGTTGTCCAGGCTGTAAATGTGCAGCTGCCAAGCAGAACCAAAAGTAAAGCTGGATGATTTAAGTTAAGATCTTAGTGACTAAAAGTGACCCTTTTCTGTGCCTTATCGCTGGTCTGTTCTATCAACTTTGAAATATCAAAAGAATTTTTGCATCCAGTACCATCAGGTTTGGACTGAAAATGGGTTCCGGGTTGTTGCAAAGCTGGTTTTCCAATGTAGAGTTTTGATGCCAGTAAAAATGTCAATATTTTGCCGGAGTTTTTCCAAACCTCACCCTAGGTTGTTGATAGGAAAACCATCATTTACTGTATTTCAAAACTCTCACATGTTTACTGTCCATCAATCAAATCTGTTACTTCCCATGTTGGCAAGACAGTTAATCACCTGTAAACTGAATTTTGGATTTTTTTTTTTTTTTTCAAGCAGTAATTTTTAAAACAGCTCAGACGTATGGGGTGTTAACAGAAACAAATGTCTCTGGGTGAAGTTGGACATGCCTCTGAAACATCTAAAAAAAAATGACAAGAAATGGAAGATTCCCACTTCAGCCAAACAATCCACACACACAAGATATAAAAATGATTTGGATGTGAGTTTTAATACAGTGTAAATGGGGGAATTTACATTTCTGTGGCTGACCTGTTTCAGGAAGTGCAGTCTGCACTCAAGCCAGATCCTCCAGTAAACCTCCCAAAGATGAAAAGGGCAGTCCGTGTTTGCAGACACGGAGTTTTGAGTATCCATGAATTATGTAGTACTGAGGATTCCAGTAGAAACCGGAAAGAGCAGCCATAGGTTGAGTCCCCTGCAGAAGAGTGTGAGTTACTGGAGGAGGAGCAGCGGCGTATTTTCCCCTCTCTTTCTTCCCTGAAACAAGACTGATCTGACTCAACACCTTTGAGAACAGACTGTGTGTAAAGATTGTGTAATGAGATAAGCCTGCCCCATGTGTGATTTTCCCATAACCTGCAGCCCGTGAGTTTTACATTTTGTTTGGACAGTTTCATTTCAATATTAGTGGCTCTGAAATGCTGCATTGCTGCCAAACTAATTCAGTTAAACCGTCCAGGAAGTCAAAAGTGCTCAGTGTTCACACACAGGATGTAACTGCAGGTAGCCCCCTGTAAGAAATGATGCACGTGATGAGCTTAAGCGTTAAGTTTGTATCTCCTACACTAAAGTGTTTTTGGGATTGTTTTCTGATATATTAAATCTATGATGTAAAAATGTGCAAAAAATCTCCACTTAATCTCTATTTACATTCATGGTCTATATTTAAGTATATAAGCACTTTTTTCATTTTCAGCTTTTTTGTTTTCTCAGTTCTTCTTTATTTTGTACTACTTTAATTGTTTATTTATGTCAATATATGTTATTTTGTCATTTTTGAATTATAAAAAGATCTAAAATATAAATAAGTAATTCATTTTAAACATTCATTTAAAATGTTACTGTCAAATTATTAGTTATTTATTATTTTATTCTTTTTTTATTACATTCATTTGATTTGTACGTATTTTGGGAACATAATAAATCTTTTATTTTAATATTTTAATAAATGTCAGCAACGTGTTTGAAAAGAAGAAAAAACCTGCCCAGTAATGTTACTTTCAGAGTAACGCGTTACAGCTTTCAGCCGCACAAATGCAGAAAAACAGACTACACATTTATCACTTGTTGTCTGCTTCTCCTTTTTTCCCTCCTTTTTTTTCTTTTAGTGTTTCGTCAGATTTTTCTCTTAGTCATCGATTCGTACTGTAAACATCATTTATTACCGCGCGCGCTGGCTGTTGATCAACCGCGTGTACTTTCCTTTCCTTCGACAAAAAAACCTGTCAGCCGAACTCGTGCGACCGCACGGAGGGGATCCCGGCAGCTGATTGGTTAACGGCGGCGGCTCCGCGTGACTGGGTTTCCTCTTATAACCCCGCCGGGCGGCTCGACGTGACGTTAGTTTCCACGCAGCGCCGCGCGGAGCAGAAGCGACCCGAGCGACAGCATGGTGAGTCCGCCGTTCGCGCATTCACACGGTTAGTAGCGGCTTAGCGGGCGTCTCAGTTTCAAAGAAACTCCGTTTATTCACCTTGGGCTCGTTAACTGGCATTTACAACACATGGTTCCCTCTCATATCTCCGATTATTATTATTTATTTATTTATTTTTTAGAATATTTTGACATTTAATTTACCTTTTGAAATGCACAAAGGTAAAACTGTGGGTGTGACGTGTGTGTGAGCTGGAGGTGAGATCATTTAGATCTTGTGTGGGTTTGAATCAACCGTCATGTTGAGCAACTTTAAGGAAACTGAACTCTTTGCATGAGATTTCTCTGCATAGATCATCTCTGGACTCAAATGAATACTTAGTTCATTTCGTATCAGTCCGTGTAAGATGATATGACACATTTAAACCCCTGATGTCGATTAAGAGCAGCACAGATGGCGGTTAACTGTATTCGTGTAAAATACAAGCAGACAGTCGTGGTAATCCGGTGAACGTAGTGGAAAGAGAGAGGTCTCGACAGGAACTGAGGATGCTGAGCTTTATGGACGTTTATGGACATTGATATGTGTGTCCTCTGTGTTTCGACAGAGCCATCATAAAAGCATGATGCACAGGCCTCCTGTGAAGAAGCTGGAGTTCACAGATGCCAGTCAAACCCACAGACTGCATCCATCACTGCCTCCCGCGGACAGGTGAGGCGCATCCCTCCGCACACTGCTCGTCCGCGGTTAAATATTCAATTGGCTTTTTCACGGATTTCCCTCTCAAATTCTGTGTTTTTCAGGTTTGAGATTTGCTTACCAGTCGGCTCATCGGGAGACAAGTGTTTCACAGCTGCGGAGTCTCACCCCGATGTCCAGCTGGAAGACACTCAGGTTGGTGATATTTACACACCAGGTTGTGGTTCTCAGTCTCATGAATCCCTAACCGCAGAGACATAACATAATTCCTCATGTTGCCACAGCAGACGGCTGCAAAACTTCCAAAAATGTGTAAAAGGAAGTCTGCAAACGCGGCCACGTTGCATAACTGTCCATGGAGTCGGAGGTGTTCGGCTGCTCATGGATGTCCCGAACGCCACATGTTAACGCTTCCTCATTTTCTCCTTTTGTGGTGCTTAGTTGGAGGACTTTTCTAAGAGCAGGGATGCCAGTCTGAAAGCGCAGATTCTTATCTTGGAGGAGCAGAGGAAAGAGGTGAGAGGCACATTTCAGATCTGAACTTTATCAAAACAAAGCGCCCTGTTTTAGTTCTCACATTTGTTTTCTTTCTGTCCTACTCAGCTTCTTTCTATTAATAAGAAATGGGCGAAAGAGTACAGAACCATGGTGCAGTATTACAAAGACGAGGTGAGATGCTCGTATTTGACAGATCTTCCATTACTGTATCATTTTGTAGGATTTATGTGATCATTTTCTTTTCTATCTATTGCACAGGTCCAGTGTTTGAAGGCTTTACAGCCGCACGATCAGTCTGAAGAAGAGACGAGTGACGAACAGCAGAAGCACGTCGTCTTGTGTAACAAACTAAGAGTCAAGACAGACACACGGGTAAACATGGCATTTTCAGGCATTTCCAAGGATTTAATCATCTGACTTCACAGCTCACGGTTCCCTTTTTTGGAAATGTTTCACAGGCTGGAGGAGAAGAGGAGTTCCTCACAGCAGAGAGGGAAGCAAAAGAGCTGCGGCTGCAGAACAGCAGTCTGGCCCGCAGGGGGCAGCACCAGCACGAGGAGATCAGGAGGCTGAACAAGGTGAAGCTGCAGCTGCTGCAGCTGCTGCTGCAAACACGCCGAGTACACGCGCTTCACTCAGTCTGGTCCTAACAGCAGGGTGTGTGTGTTTGTGCAGGCGTTGAAAGAAGCTGTCCTAACCTCTCAGCCTCACGGGACGAACAGTGAAACACTACAAAACATCTGGAAGCATCAGGTGAGTTTGGTTGCCAAAAAAAACAAACAAGATTTTTTTTCTTTTAAAATTACAACTTTTGTCTGCTCAGATTAAAATGAAAATATTCTGAATATTTTGTTTCCTTGCAAAATCTAAACTGTATTCTCATCGTTTTCTTTCGTTTCTTTCTTTCTTGCAATGTTATGGAGTTTGTCGTGTAAAATAGCTTTTCTCTCATAAACTGTGTCTTGTAATATTTTGAAATTTTTGAAAATGATCATTTTTACTTTGTAAAATTAAATTTCTTATGTAAATTAGTTTAGTCTTTAGTTTAGTTTTTTCCTATTAAAATATGACTTTTTTGTTGCAAAATACAAACATTTTCTTTGTCAGATCACATCTTTCTGGTAACATTTTCCTCTTTTTTTACTATATTTTTTTGATTTTGTTGTATATTAGCTGGCTTTAAAACACCACTATAGTTAAACGGATCAAATTGGACCAAAAAAAATAATAATAATTTTGAAAAAACACTTATTAAAACCAATTTCTTTTCTTTTTTACAAATGAAACGGGATAGACAAAGACAAACTGAGAGAGTTAAAGCACCTTTGTGTGTTTGGGTGTGTTTTCTGTTTTTATTCTTTTATTATTTAAGTTAAATCTGAAGAATGGTTGTACAGTCGGTGCAGATTAGCGTTTCATAAAATATTTGCCTACACCTAACTGCATCCCCACTCATGTCCTCACACTGTTTTTTTTTTACTCTCGTTTAGGCTGAAGTCTACAAGGAAGACTTTTTGAAAGAGCGCAAGGACAGGGAGAATCTGAACGAGAAGTATCTGGAACTACAAAAGAGGTTCAGAAAGGCCCAAAATGAGCTCCATGTCCTCAAATCGGAGGTACTTTGAAAAATGTTGTGTTTGCAGTGTCCAGTATGTGGTAGGACAGATTTTAAAATGGTATATTTGCTTTTCTAGGTGACTTGGAACCACCCCGTGCACCGCTGTTCCGGCGCAAATCCGGCCAAAGGTCCAAACCACCAACAGATCCAGCGACAGCAACGCTAGGCCTTCGACGGCAACAGTGAAGCTCGATGCCCCCGAGTGTTTATGTGATGATACTTCAATGCACTTTACTGGACGTCTTAAATATAAGAGATCGTGCTGGTTTTTCATGCAGAACATCTGGGAAGACCCTCTGCTGCAGCTTCAGGTCCTTGAAGAGACTTCAGTTGCTGCACTGCCAAGAACACTAGTCATTTTCCTGACAGGCTGCAAGCAGGGACGCATTGTCCCGAGTGTCTTTACCTGCAACAAGAAGCAACCGGAAGAAGCAACAAGATGCCGGTCTTCACACCCGAGCCAGGCTGCGTCTACAAGCACTGCCTACACTATATTATTACCTCAACAATGTTCAACCTCAGGACAGGAAGACGGCGAACCGCATCGATCAGTCTCGTCATCAGGACGTCAGCGTCCTGGACATTCCCTGAGCCATCTGGTCGAGGATTCTCAGTATAATTTGTACAATATATTTATGTTTGTTTAAGTGATTATAGGGGACTTTTCTATTTATTTAATAATAATTATAACAACATGAGTAATTGATGGGTGGTTTTGCACGTTTGTCCAGTTTCAAACATGTAAAAATGGCAGCTGTGTCTCTTACATGAGATACAAAACATTTATCCCTGATTCCCTGATTTATTAGACTCTACAAGCTCACGAGAAACAAAATCTTAAGTTTTCTTCAAATTGAACATGCGTAGACTTAGTAAGGACACCGTTTGTGTTGTGAAAATAATAATAGAAATTGGTACATTAATGAATAATCACACGATGCTTCATGTGGCACTTCCATGATTTGGGATCTTCAAATCTGTAACCTTTAATTCATTTTTTGGATATCTGATTTCTGTAAAAATATGTTTAAAGAAAGAATGTAGGTACAATACTAAACTAGGGTTTCAGATTTGACCATCTGTTACTAGTATCAGGCAAATAAACACGTGCAAACAAGCTTTTTCTTAGGTTCATGGTTACACTTCTCGTGGCTGCTGATCTCTGCTGGTTCTGGTTGAATTATTACATCAGTACGCTGTTCTTCTTAAAGCGGGTGAGTTTCTAGTGTTGTAGGCTCAGTGGAACAACTCCACCTGAGGGGACAGGACCGACACAGAAGTTGTGAGAAAATATTTAAAAGGGAAACAGATAAAAGCAACGTGTCCACCGTACTCAGAAGCACAGATACTTGCCAGATACTTCGGTGACGGTGACTCATGCTGCCGCTTCTGTCACAAACCACCAAGAACTGAGCAAAGAAAGTCCAGCTTCTGAGTGTGTGCTCATCTCAAGAACAGCAGCAGTGAGTCACCGAGTCAGTTCGGAGCAACTGGATTATTATAGTCAAGCAGCTTTGGAAACTGAAGAATGAATGACAATTATTCCGACTGATATTGAGAAGGACCTGAAAAACCGCAGCCCTATACTGACCCCTGTTGGTGCCCGGCAAGAAGTGCAACGGACTTAAAATGAAAATCCTAACGGAAAACAAACGTACGAGTTGTAATAAATGAGTCTTATACAGTAGATAAAAAAAACAGGAGGATATTTCAGGATAATAATGACAGTTGTTTTCCTCAGTATCAAAACAGTTATGAGGGTGTTGTTGGTGGAAAAGGAGAGCTAATGAAACACAGCAAGTCTCACTTTTTACAAATGTGCTGCTGGCATCAAATTCAAAATGAGCACATATTTTCCAAAGGAAAAAAGAAAATGTCTGTGACTCCACATTTTCAATTAAACATCGGCTTTCAATTATTTTCTAATCATATCATCCTGTTTTTAATTTGTATACTACTCAGAAATCCAACCTTTTTGGAAACCAGCTTGTATTAATCCATAAATGGAATTCTGAGATATTCCCACTGACTTTATGACTCATAAACATGCAGATTTTAGAAGAAATTTATTGGCACAGTTATAGCAGCAATGTGTTTCTCTTTATTTCCAACAATGATCCCATTACACGTTGTTCCTACTGGCAGTAAAATTCCTCCCAGGTAAAAGTAATCTTAATAAACACAGGTGTGTTGGGAAGAACGACCCTTTGAGCTCAGTTGAAGTGATTGTCAGAACAGCTGCATAGTTCCCACAGTTCCCACAGTTCCCACAGACACAACATGAAATAAGTGAAACCACCAACTATGTTGTAATTCCCCAGACCTGCTTTGATGCTGCTCTGTTGCTACATTCTCAGTGATTTAGTCTGACGATACTGTTTATAAATAGTTGGAATAATGCATCATAGTGAATATGTTTCAAGGCCTTAAGGTGATGATGACTTTTGAAATAAAATATATATTACAGGGCTTTTAAATGCTAACACAACTGTACCCAGTGCTCAGTGTTGTAGCATGTTTCTAAAAAGTTCATTATGATGCTGGAGGAAAAGGTAACATACTGAAATACTGTACTTTTCTGCCTTTTTACAGATAAATATGTTAAATACATTCTGTTGTTTTTTTTTTGTTTTTTTTTTTAAAGGACAGCATTTACTTACACCAAGTGGATTTAAAAAGTCAAATTCTAGCCAGTATTGCACACCACTTTTCAACCTATTCTGACACGTCAGCCGCTGAACTCTGCCAACATCATAGCAGGAATATTACAACATCCACTTGTCCGAGGAACGGTCCAATGACTCCCCGTTTCAGTAAAAAGCCGGGTTTGTGTGCTCGATGACGCAGCGCCGGCAGTGGCGTCTGACGAACCGCAGAGCCTCCGGCGACACATCGCAGTCCTGCACATTGAGAAGCTGCAGCTCGCAGCAGTTGGCTGCCAGAGCTTTGAGTCCCCTGCCCGTCACGCTCTCGCAGGCTCGGAGGCTGACTCGCCTCAGGCCTTGGCAGTACATGGCCAACTGCTCCAGCCCACTGTCCGACACCAGCGGGCATTTCCCCACATCTAGAGACTTGAGTTTGGGGCAGCTCCTGGCCAAATGGTTTAAGCCGTGGTCTGTGAGCCCCTCGCAACCCCGTGCATTTAAGTAACGCAGTCTGGGGCAGTAGCGAGCCACGTAGCGTATGCCCACGTCTGTGATGCGGGTGCAGTGGGCCACGCTCAGGTAGCGCAGACAGCCCTCCAGGCGGGCGACTTCACGAAGGCCGAAATCCCCAACCAGGCGGCAGTCACTGAGGCTCAGCTCCTTTATGGAAGGGCAGTGGAGAGACAAATGGCGCAAGGCTTCGTCTGTTAGTCTGGTGCAGCGGCGCAAATACAAGTGTGTGAGGCGAGGGCAGTGGGAGGCGATAGTTCGCAAACCCTCGTCCTCAAGTGAAAAGCAATCGGTCATGTCCAGGTAATGGATGGAGATCTGCTGGCCGTGCAGTGGGGAGAGCTGCAGCGAGGCCTCTTGGGTAAGACTGATGCATGTCACCTTGGAGCAGCCTGGAACAAGACAAGGGAGAAGTTAATCGTCTATTGTACTTTGATTGTCTTTGCTCATATTTTTTTAAGATAATCTCAGTTGTGCATATAAACGTATGGGCCTGTATACAGCGGACACATGCCACTACAGTCATGTGACGATTTAAACACTGGAAAATTGGGGACTTTTTCAATGTATTTATTAAAAAATGTTTTAAAAAATCCTCTTTCAAGCCACACTATGTACTAATTCCAACCCTGACCACATTGAGTCAACATTACCACCTGAAAGTTCATCCCCTGATGAAAGACACAAAGTCATGTCTTGTGGAACAAAGTGTTATTAGAAGACATCCCCACTCAGCGCAGTGTTGTCAGTGGATTTTTGTTTCCCACGGAGTAGTTTTTTAAAGACAATTTTCTAATTTGAAACTGGAACGCAGTAAGAACAGACCAAATGCATCTTTACAGGAAAAGAACCGTATATCAGATCTCAAACATTGAGGTGGAAGTGTTGTGGTTTGTGGTTATTTTGGTTCCTCAGCAAGTGATACATCAGTACAGGATTCTGTGGTTAAATGTTCCAGACTCTGTATTTAAAGTGAGAAGCTGGTGCTTTTGGAGTTGTTTTGGGGGCCGTGGGTGGTTTTACACATTATCACACAACACCTGATGATGGAAATGACGACGACCATCTTCTACTACTCAATGGCTCTAGTCCAGGAGTGTAAGGGCTGCTGTCCTGCATGTTTTAGATGTTTCCCTGCTTTACCAAACATGATACAAATGACTGCGTCATTAACCGACCTTCATGACAAGCTGATGGTGATCCATTCATGTGAAGCAGGTGTGTTGAGGCAGGGAAACATCTAAAACGACTGGGATTCAACGCTTTAGTCTAGCAAAAGGTGCCTGTTGGGTGGTAAAAATTTCCAGATCACTCTAAGAAGCTGTGACTTTCATGGAAAATGCCCACAAGGGGGCGTTACATGCTATGAATTTATTTACCTTTCCCACAGGCAAATATCACGTTATTTTTGTTGAATGAATTATTAGTTTTCAAAACTCTTAATTATTACTATTTCGCAATGTTGCACATATACTTTATTAATACGTTAACTGACATATACCTAATTAATACTTTATTAACTTGTTCTCATATATTCTGTTGTTCAAATTTAACTCTTACAAGCTTTCTAACAAGCAACAGAGTCTAGTTCTCAAAAGACTCATTATTGTCATTCATTATAGAAGTAAGAAATCTGGGGGGTATCTCTTAATTTCTACCAAAGACAGAATGATAATTACAGCAACTAATATTATATGAATGTACAAGTGGATGAAGTTAAGAGAGTTACCACTTGAGGGCACCAGAGTGAAACCTGCTTCAGTTGCAACATACCTGCAGCTAAAAGCGAGATGCTTGAATGCAAATGTCACCAATTGTTAAAAGAAAGAAAAAAACCTGCTGGCCATAACATTTTGAACTATAATTGCTTTTGTAATTTAATATCTTTCAAATAAACGCCAGAAGTTTTAAAAGACATTTTTTTACCACAGTGAGCTTGTTTCCTGGTGCTAACGGTGCAGACACGGCTCTGCCACCGTTCCCAGACCAGCTCAATGTTAGTTGTGTCACTTTCCTAATGAAAGCAGCAGACTGCTGCTTTTACTTATGTTGAGGTAAGTTCTGCTCTCAGCTAAAGAAAGCCTTTCTTCTCCCACATGAGAGCTGAAGATTGGCAAAGCTTCTCCTGCTCCTCTAATGATTTTACCATCTTTACAAGAAATAACTGAAAGGCACAGAGTGGAGAAATTCTTTGAGGTAAATCCACACTTCTGTGTGATGTAAGACTGCAGTCACTTCTTAATATAAGACAAGTACGTTTTTTTTTTAGGTAATATGGTTTCTATTGCTTGTCATAGAGCATTTTGTCTTTTTTTTTCTTTTTACCCGAGAGGTTCAGGTGCTCCAAGTTGGGGCAGCGGGATACCACTTCAAACACCGCCTCGTTTGAGATATTGTAACACCCAGCAACCTCCAGGCGCCGCAGCTCAGGGCAGCTCTGAGCCACCACGTGCAGCCCGCGGTCGGTGAGCCTCTTGCAGCCGTTCACCACCACTGTCTCCAATGTCAGACACACATTTGGGGTGTCCTGGCACAGCCGGTGGGTGAGCACCCTGATGGCGCGGTCGGCATGAAGCAGCTCTCCTGTAAGCCGGATGGTGCTCCACAGCCTTGGGTCCCATGCCAGGTTGTACCAGCGGCGGCAAACGCGTGCACAGCGACAAAGCTGGTTGGTTGGAAGGTGGGAGAGGATCTGCAGCAGGGCGTGGTCAGGTAGTCGGTCAATTGGGGCGTGGTGGTGGGTTTTCGATTGTCTGGAGCGAGTGTGGCTGCTGGGCTGAGGGTGGATCACAGCCACCGTCTCGGCGGGGGCAGAGGATGAGGATGATGAGTTGGTTTCATGGCCGTTACTGGAAAGAGCTGGTGAGGAGAGGGAGGAGGACTTGGAGGGCAGGATCAGACCTGGGCTGGGGGTGCTCAGCGTTCTTGTGCTGTTCTCTAAACATAAATTAAAAGAAAGACAAAATTAGATAATTGTCTTTGTAGAGGTTTTGCGATAGAAACAGATGTACCCTTTTGATCTGTGTTATTTTAAATAAGTAAAATGAAGGTTTAATGTGGTGTCCTGGGAGGAGACCCATAAACGTCTTCTCATGCACAACACAATTTTTCTGTAGTCTGAAGTAACCAAATGTTAGCTCATGAAATGCTCTCTTCTCTTCTCTCCTCCTGGGAAGCAGACAAATGACTACAAACAGTACTGTGGTTTTTGAGTTGGAACTAGTTTGAAGTCTGGATGGGAAAAAAAGCAGTGAAATCAAACCTTTTGGTTTGGATTCACAAATATTTAAGTGGGTTGTGAGGCCTTTTATTAGTGTGTCATATATTCTCCCATCAATATTAGTGCACAAAGCCAGACTTGGTACATGATTTTTGACTTAACTTTTAAATTGGAGCTGGGGATTTCTATTACCATCTTTGAATGTGGAGGCAACTGCAACTAAACGTGTCGTTTTACAGTTTTTATACCAAAATTAAGGTGTATAACCAGAATATAATACCATATAAAATCTCCAACGTATATACCATAATAACTCAGTAAATCCTGTAAAAAATGAAAAGTCTAAACCTTTCTACTGATCTTTTTCTCTAGTGCGTCATTTTCATTATCAGGAATTTACAATAAAAATTTGCTGATCAACGACAGAAAAGAGAAAGGAGAACACTGACTATACAACCTCTAAATGTCTTTTACTCCAGGCTTTGAAATGCAACAGACTGAATCATGCTGAATCTGAATATTGCTTGAACCAAGTTCCTGCCATGACAAAATTAAAACGCTTATATTTAATGTTCATGTTTTCTGTTTGAAAGTTGAAAAAGTGGGAAAATATGACGAAGAAAGAACACTGAAGGAGCAATATTAAACTTTTCCATGTTTTCTGACTTATTTGCAATGTTATAATAATCAATTAGACTCTTACATGTGATAACAGGATCAGAAAATTAGGTTTAACTGCTATGTTATGTTATAACAGAGCCTGTTAAAGAAATACACAAGAAACAGGATTTTCGGGATTGTTTGGGACCTCAGGTTGAAGTTGCAAGAGGTTTGTGAGGTAGTTGGTTCTATCTTATGTAAAACAGAAAAGAATTTCCTCACAATATGACAAAATCAGAAGGACAATGAAGTAGCCTCTCAGTCATCCAGGTCATGGTATTTCTCAAAGTATAAATAAATTAGAAGTTGTGCTACAGCTACTGGTACCACAGATTAAAATAAGATGTCTCAAAGTCAACATGCTATGTGCACTTTAAACATTCACAGAGAGGCAACAGCACATTAACATCCCCTAGTGACCTAAGGTGGGATATTTATTTCATTTCATTTCATATTATTTCATTTATTATCATAAACATCAGATGGATTCTCCAAAGATACATGATTTATTCTGGTACATTAATCATCCAACTTTGTTGCCACCTGGTGAGGAGGTACAGAACCAGTGAGGAGGTATTGCAACATGCCTGAACAATTATAACTAACGTTTTAAGGTTTTAAAGCAGAAAAAAAACAGTAAAATGTTGCAGAGAACAAAATTGAGTAAATAAGCCTAAATGTCCTGTGGGTAAGAGAAGTCTGGGTAAGGTGGGTAAGGTGCTGCGTGTACAAAGTTTGGTGACTTGTAATAGACAGATTCAAGGCATGACAGATCATAAAACTGAGGCAGCACAGACTGAAACATCCTGACTTTTATACTCTAGGAAGAAACAGCATGTCCTAACATATAACATTTTAAAGCATCTTTGCATTAGTATCAGCCGTTGTTTGTAATGTAAGGTGGTCTGAGATCCTCATCACATTTTTCTCAACCAGACGAACCTGATCCAGACCACAGACAGCATGACAGTAGCTTGGTAGCACTACTAACAACAACAGAACAATATTGATGTATGAAAAATAAGGAAAATGTAGAAAATTACTTTTTACTGTGCCTGTGCTTGATAAGACAATTTGTAAATTGTTTGGAAAATGAATAAATGACAGACAAGGAACTAAGCTGTGTAGTTCAGCGTTCACCATGATGGTGCCACCGCAGTAGTTACTGAGGAGGAGTTTCCATGGATTTTGTTATCATGTTTTGAGATGTTTGGGAAAAATTGTGTAACATTTATCAGCCAGGCGTTTGTGCAGCGCCACTCCATCAGATGAACTGGGAGCAGCCGAAGCCGTTGAAATGGGCCTGACAATACTCAGTCAGATCTGTGTAAACACTGAGGCCCCTTCTGACTGATGTGCTCTGATTGTCTGAAGACGCAGCTGTGAAAAGTGGTGGCTGGATCCCATCATCGTGGCGTGACACAGAAGAATCCTTCGTCAACTTAATCCCTGAGTTGCAGCATTGCGCCAGTACACTTAAGAGAGCTTCTCTGATACTGTCTGTGACTCCTCACCACCTCTTGAATCCATCTTGTCAAGCTGGAGGAGTTTAGGCAGGGTGATAGTTATCAGTGAGAGCATTTAAAGAACTCAGGAATGTGATGTCACTACAGTACAGCTGTCCAACCTTCAGTTTCCAGGCTTTTGGCAAAAAAAATAAGTGATTAATCTTGTTTTGAATGAGATAGGTATGTGATGTTGATGTCAGGCCTAAATAAGTTTCTCCAGAGCTTTCTTCACAAAGGATTTAGTGTCTCAATTGTTAAGGCTATTATTTAAAAAAGGGGAAAAAATCTACACTATGTATATGATAATATACAGTATCTATAACATTAAAAAAAGGTTTATTAAAAAAACTATATAAGTATAAATAAATGAGGAAAATAAATAAATGAATGAATGAGAAAATGAATAAATAAATAAATGAGAAAATAAATGAATAAATGAAAATAAATAAATAAATAAATAAATAAATAAATAAATAAATAAATAAATAAATAAATAAATAAATAAATAAATGAGAAAATGAGAAAATGAATAAATAAATAAATGAGAAATAAATAAATAAATGAGAAAATAAATAAGAAAATAAATGAGAAAATTAGAAAATAAATGAGAAAATAAATAAATAAATGGATGGATGGATGGATGGATGGATGGATGGATGGATGGATGGATGGATGGATGGATGGATGGATGGATGGATGGATGGATGGATGGATGATGCTTCACAACTAAAGGCCTTCCAGACAGGAAGTAGTGGGCACTTTGTGATTTATGACAGGAAGTTTCTCCGTGTTGGCGTGCTGCACTGAGCTGACTGCAGGAAAAACATGCTATCCCTGCACCCTATGCTGAAGTTAGACAATGTTCAACTGGGGTCAGCGCTCTTTGTCGACACCTTGATGCCTCCAGCTGCAGATAACTGCAGAGGAGAAGCTCATTGTGTTTCACTTTACTGAGTTTAACAACACTGTGACTTAAAGAGGAAAGCTTTAGTCTGGAAAATAATCTCCAACAACCAGCAGGCTGTCAAACTGTTCTCCTGAAACACACATGGAAAATTGTGAGTGAATATCTGCAGCTCCTGGACACACCTAAACGCTCCAATCTGTGTTTAAGGATATCATGGGCTCACACTCTGCTCTCTTTTGCTGAACGGGTCTCCTCCTCATCAGTACAAATAAAGTAAGAGCTTTCAACTGACAGGTAGAAAAACAATATGCATTCAAGTCCATGACTTCATTTCTGCAAACTACGTTCTGGAAACCCTCAACACAATTGTTAACAAAAAGTCCATGCCCTCCTCCTTTATTCTCAACGCTCTGTCTTCACACTCTTTCTGCAGGTACTGTCTCAAACCCATGTAAAAAGGCACAAGACTTCAAACCCAGAACAGGACTAAACTGCATTGTAAGCCAGAGTGGCAACTAAGATCAAGTATTCATTTGTTGAAACTTCCAGAGCCCTGTAATGGACAGAGTGGCGTACTTCGCAGAATGTACTCTGACTTTGCCGGATGACACCTAGGATCAGTGTATGACCACAACCTGGATGGATGGATGGATGGATGGATGGATGGATGGATGGATGGATGGATGGATGGATGGATGGATGGATGGATGGATGGATGGATGGATGGATGGATGGATGGATGGATGGATCTTTCAGTGAGGGGCTGAGTCCAATTTGTGATCATCTATGATTGCAGCTTGCACTGTTGTGTATCTTATAATGTGTTGATGCTGACAGCAGTACCGTAGTAGGGAGACTGAGACATTAACGTGGGTCCCTCCTGTGTCAGAGGCAACTGAACTTCATTCCACCATGGCCTGCAATGCCACATTCTTCACAGACAAAATCAAAAATATTCGACAAGCAGTTGGTACATCAGCAGCAGGTTCAGGATATTTACTATGTCCACTGAAAACCAGTTTAAACGCCATGACACAGTTTCATCCCATAAACAGCAAAGTCTTGGAGGACATCTTACATCAACTGAACTCCTTCTCTAGCTGTTTAGATGTCCTGCCAACAGGTTTTTTAAAAAAGGTCTTAAAGATTTTGGAGTCAGACTGTGAACTTGTCTTTAATGTCAGGTGTATTCCCAGAGCCATTGAAAACAGCTGTAATTAAACCTCTGCTGAAAAAGGACAATCTTGACATGACACAAATGGACAACTATTGGCAGGTCTCTACTCTTGGATTTTAAGAAAGATAATTGAAAAAGCAGTTTTTCAACAGCTAAATTACTTTTTTTTAACACAAAACAATTGCTGTGATGTTTTCCAGTCAGGTTTTAGACACCACCACAGCTCTGAAACTGCTCTGACTGAAGTGTTTAATGACATATGATTGAATACAGACAGTGAAAAAATGTAGTATTTGATACAGTTGACCACAATATATTACTCAAACGACTGGAGAACTGGGCAGGTCTTTACACAACTTTACTAAAGTGGTTCAAAATGTACCTAGAGAACAGGAAATACTTTGTGTCAATAGGCAACTTTAGAATTACATGTGGAGCTCCCTTGATTATTGACTAGATGTGCCGGAACTTTCTCCAGCTAAACAAACACAAAAATAAGGTAATTGTCTTTGGACCCAAAGAAAAACGATCCTAGGTCACCACAGAGCTTCAATCTATACACCTAAAAACCACCAACCAGGCCAGAAATCTGGGTGTAGTGATTGACTCAGACCTACATTTTGAAAAACACATAAATGCAATAACAAAGTCAGCCTACTATCACCTCAAAAATATATCAAGGTTAAAAGATCTGATGTCTCAGCAGGACCTGGAAAAACTAGTCCCTGCATTAATCTTTAGTAGGCTTGATTATTGTAACAGCATCTTTACAGGTCCACCTAAAACATCAGTTAGACAACTGCAGCTCATTCAGAGCTCTGCCTCACTAAGACCAAAAACGTGGACCAAGTCAGTCCAGCTTTGAGGGTTTACACTTTCTGCCTGTCCGTCAGAGAACAGACTTTTAAAGTTCTGATGTTGGTCTATAAAGCTCTAAATGGTCTAGGACCAAAATACATCAGTGACCTCCTGATCCAGTATGAACCTTCCAGACCCCTCAGGTCATCTGGATCCGGTTTTTTTATCAGTTCCCAGAATCAGAACCAGACATGGAGAAGCTGTGTTCAGCTTCTATGGTCCACATGTCTGGAACAAACTCCCAGAAAGCGTCAGAACAGTTGAAACACTCAGTTTTTTTTAGTCCGGGTTGAAGACACATTTTTTGTAAATCCATCCATCCATTATCTATACCCGCTTTTTCCGTTTCCGGGTCACGGGGGTCTGTCGGAGCCTATCCCGACGCATATCAGGCGAAAGGCAGGGGTACACCCTGGACAGGTCGCCAGTCTATCCAGGGCTTTTTTGTAAATCATACTTTTTATTTCCTGCTATGTGACGATGTTTTGATGTCTCTGTAAAGACTTTGAATCACCTTGTTGTTGGATTGTGCCATATAAATAAACTTGCCTGCCTTACTGGTCTAAATGTTACTCTGTAGTTATGCAGCGTGAACTCTGAATTGGCCAGTGGATGTTTCTGACCAACATTCAGCTGCTTCTGCAAAGAATGTCTGCATCAATGACAAATGGACAGCATCCTGTGTGTCATGTGGATTTGTGCACTGGGACTGACAGCTTGGGAGTGACGCCGTCCTTGCGGCCATCCTGCAGATTTGTATTCCAGATCTTTGTCTCCGTTTCCCTCTCAGCTCGATGCTGATGACATCCACAGACTCATCCTCTTGGGAACATGTAATCTGATTCACGGCTACTTTAAACCTGCCTCCCGTGCATCCTAAACGTCTCACTCATATCCACCTAGGTAAAATGAAGAGTGACACTTTCATAAAAATGATAATAGAAATATGTAACAAACACCTTTTTAGAGTTTATTTTGCAGATGTTGAGGTTATGATGCAAGTCAGATTTTTTGGAGTGGTCTATCTATAATTAGTTCAGTTTTTCTGAGGTCATCTTGCTCATGTTGGTAAACAGAACTTAGAAGCAATAATTTCATTCAATGTTTTTATGCTTTATAAAAAAAAGATTAAATTACCTGAAATCATTATAAACAATTAATGTATTCCTTAGTGTTTAAATAAAAGGTGTTGCATTTCTCAACTTTTGGTCTTGTACTGCTGTTGTGATGTTGACATTTTACGAGTGGTTGAAGTCACATGTGACCCATTTGTCATTGTCAGTTGTAAATATTTTAACTATCTCCCCAACATGTCATATGTTTTGTCCACAAGAAGTTTGTTAAATCAGGTGCAAAAATGTGTTGAAGGAAAAAGTGATGAAACCAAGTAGTGTAAATTACAGTGAAATCTGACCTTTTTTAGTCACATAGCCCAAAACACACACTGCATTGTAGCCAGGAAATCAACTCACAGCTGACAATGATTGATCCAACACACAGGTGGGACAAGTAGGTAAGTGCCTTAGAAATTTAACAATTTACCAGAGGAGATTAGTCTAAAACGCCCCACCTGATGGTTAGATTTTAAAAACATGGCTATAACAGTTACTCATACATGTGCAACTGTTATTTGTTATTTACTGGAACAAACTGCAGGAACATGTGGAAATCAGTATGTTTTCGACATCCTACGACAAAGAGACCAGTGTAATTTCATACAAGATTTAAAAAAAGAAAATAAATTGCAGTGAATCTTGTGGTTTCACAAAAAAAAAAAAAAAAAAAAAACTTAAAATACTTCCAAAGTCAAAATCAGAGCGTCCAAGGGTAGATCACATTTTCCACAAAGTTGCGGGCAGGCATTATATCGACACATTTTTGACTTATTGCTTTTGATGGATGAATGAGGCACTGCTTTGCTGTCTAGTTCCAAGGAAATGTGATGAATTCTGAATGCAGTCCATCTAACACTGGCCAACAAGCAACTTCTAGTGTGTGTAATTACATGTGCGACTAGTCAGAAGAGTGTTTTCCTTTTTAGAGACATAGCGCTGCTAAGCAGACTTCAGTCACCTCTTCAGACTGAAATGTGCTTTCAAACAGCTGGTGGGAAAAGTGTATAGAGGTCAGCTTCACAGCTGCTTGGCTGTAGTAGTTTTTGGATCACTAGCACATGGATTACTTTAAAGAGTTTTAGGTGGTGTCAGTCCATGTTTTCTTGGGTATGCAACACATGAAAATATGTCTTAAGTTTCTTTCTTTACAGGCGCGTTTTAGAAAATTACTGAACAATCATGGGTTTCAAACTGGCTACTTAGAACTATTTTAACCCTAGATATGGATCAGTTTGAGGATGGTCAGACATTCACTTCATCTAAAAGACATTTAGTTATTCCCAGGTACATCCACCAAATAATAAGTCAAAACACTGAAATCACAGACAACATCCTCACTGTGCAAAGTTAGTTTTGCTATATTTGGAAAACAATGGATAGGAAAAACTAGTAAAAATGCCTTAATAATATATTTATCTTTTTAACTTCAAAACAATTGTTTGATGTTATCAAGTTTCAAGGGAAATATATCACTCGTGGGACAAAAGAAAACACATAAACAAATAGTGTGATCCTTTGGTCCACCTGTGTTACAGGTGAACCAGAACATGCCATGATCAAGTTATTCAGGCTGCTAAGAATAAAGTTCACTGTTAACTAAGAAATAGTTTCACAAAGCAATCACAACTCAAGGTTCTTGTATTAGCTCTGTGATACTTATCAGACCTGGCATTAAATTGCATCCCATAAAACCGTATTACAAGTTGTCAACTACAGTTCAAGGTCTGAATACGTTTCAGGATGGATTCAGAGCTGATCACTCAAGACACATCTGAAGGAGGTCTGGAACACGTGTCCTTTCGCTTCATAGTCTGAACCTAAAAGTGTCTCTGTATGGATTCAGGGAGAATCCACTTAGCTAAAGCAGCAGCTTAGATGAAACCTCTTTTAATATTGTGCCCAAATGACTGCAACAAACCCCTGTCATTTGACTTATCTTGTGTCTTTGTGGCAGATATTTACAGTTTTGTATTTACATACAGTAATGATAGTTGAGTACATAAGCCAACAAGGTTGAGAAATTTAAGTATTGTGGATGAAGCTGTAACAGGTACTGAGTTCTCATCTAGACATATACATCTGAGTGACAAGAAAAATATTCTCCACTAATATCCCGTGCAAAACATAACTTAATAAACAAAGTTAGTAAATTAACTGTTGACTTGCAACTTTTACATTTTACCATCAAAGAATAAGCTCTGCCATAATTTCCAGTTGCTACAAAAATCTTAACGACTTAACCAAGGGTGTTGTGTTTTATATCTCTGTACTTTTGCAAGCCTATAATTAACAGAGCAAATACAATACAGCTGTTAAACCTCTCTTGAAGACAGTGTAAGTGCAGCTGTTGGAAGATTCAGTTTGGTTTAGGAAATCAGAGAATAGTGGAACATCTGGTCTTTACCCTGGACAAAGAACAACCAAGCAGTGGTGAAATGAAAGAGAATCTCATGAGTTCTGAATGCACATATAGCCACAGCAAGGCATACTTGGCTGAAGTAGTTTGCCACTAATACTCCTTCTATGCTGAAACATACCAGTGCTGCAGAAGGATTTTATTAAAGTCAATTTAGCCATACACATCTGGATGGTGCTTTTATAATAGAGGTTTAATGTAAATGAGTGATCACTGAAACGGCAAGATGCTTCAGATGTTTGGAGTGGTGACAAACATCACTGCTCCAAACATCTTAATGACAAAAATCTGATAAAATTTCAAAAAAGTAGCATGCAAAACCAGCTTCGAGGCATTTTCTAAAGAGAAAAAGAGGGTAAGAGAAAAAGTAAAGAGGGAAGATAAATTGGCAAAAGAGTCTGCAGACTTTACCAGAGACAGAGACAAGTGCACAGGCAGGGTCAATCCAGACTTTGACGCAGTTAAGTCATAAACTAAAGCTATAGGGATTCCACTCAGGATCTTGGAGTGCCGTGAAGCTCTGCTAAGACCCTGTCTAGAGCTTGAAGGATTATTACCGCTGCATCTGGCAGAGCAGACCAATCCATTACCTCAATGCCATTAGCCCTGTGACATATTCCTGAGGTCCTCCTTGCCAGGAGTATGAGGGAATCAGGGATGCTAATTTTCTGCTCATGAGAAAGGAAATCAAATCCAAATCAAATCAATAGGGGTAAAGGTAAGCGTAAAGAGGTATGCACTAAACCAAAATCACAGCTGATTTAGCAGCACAGGAGGGTTACATGCTTCAGTTTTTTGTTTTGTTTTTTTTGTAAGGAAACATCCGGCAGAGAAAAAGAACTGCGGGGATGAAAAACATCTGGGTCTGTCTCAGGTTTTATTGAATACATGGAAGTTGATATTACCGTACAGTGTGGCTGCATGGCTATCAGCAAAGCCTTCACTACAGGAAGGCCTTACGTCACTGCAAAACCTAAAAAACAATGGGGCCTGCTGGTTCCTTCACAATGTGCACACTTGGAGAGGAAATACACTCCACAACCCTCAGTGCTCCAATACTATGGGGAAGCAGTTCTTCTCACAACCTCAAGACTCATTTTGGAAGATTTTCTGCAAAGGAGTTCAGGAGGACAACACACATGTAGATAAAACAAAGGCCAAATCTAAAGACAATGCCACTCCTTCAGTATTGAGTGTGCGCTTGTCTATTCACCATATATTTTGAGCCCACAGATGCTACTTTAAACTCCAAGACTAATCTGGGAACAAAATGAGATGACAGAATTGGGAAAGGCAGGGGCAAGATTTGTTTTTCTGTAAAGTTTATTCTTTTTGCCAATGTTGTGTGGGGACGCTAAGAACAGTGACAGTCATGTTTAAAGATTGAGGAAGATAATATGGTTACACATGGCACCCACATTAGGCAGGGATGGAAAATTGATTGCTGGTCCAGATGCCTGATTTAGTTGTGATGAAGAGCAAATGCAATGATGTATTGTGGTTAAAGCAAGAGAACATGGGAAGTGCTGGAACTATTGTGGTTATAAACAACTGACATGAAGAATTCACTTTAAAGGGAACTTGTGCTAATTTAGTTTTTCTTTTAATGTTATTCCGGTAAGTTTGCATGATTCACTAAATTTAAAAAAAGAAAAAAAGAGAGTGGAAGGTTGCTGTAGGTCAGCACTCAGTGCTGTCCGTGTAGTAGATGACCATTTAAAGGATGTCAGGTCATCTCAAATGCTTTTAACATAAACTCCATGAGTCATCCAAATTACATGGTGTTGGCATGTAATGTGATGAAACTGTAGCAGCACCACAGAAACAATGCAAATAGAAGGCCTACAATGGCCACTAAAAATGCAAAGATATTCTCTTTACTGCAGAATGATAATGATGAAAATTAGAATACATTTAGTGGTGGCACAGCAGAGTCAAAAGACCATTACACTGCTATTATTATAACATGAGAAGTTCATACTTTTATCCTCAGTCATTGTTTACTTTCAGCTACTAAACTACAAATTTATGTTTAGGCACCAAACTAAATAGTTCTTATTTATCAAAAATCATGCTTGACCAGCCTAACTGTAAAAGAAATCGAAAAATTTTAAAAATGACAAACGTGGTAGATTATGGCTTAGAGTAGGAAACAACGTGTGAAGAATAAAGCCTGGATGGATAAGTTTTTAGATGTCTTATCTACTGTAGAGTAGATAGTCATGCTTACTTCACACATGTGAGACCTTGTCTGTTCACAGAACATAAGTGAATCATTTAAATTGGCTTTAGGCTCTATAAACATTGGAGTCAAGTGTACATATGAACGCCATAATCAATAATCATAACACTCCTAGGCAATCACTTAATTGAAATGTAATAGTTTTTATAAGCTGGCAACTCGTCAGGGAACTTTTAAAGGGAAAGATCAAAACATAAATCTGACAAAGAAACATTTTACTGCTTTTTATTCTCCCAGTAATTAAATTTGAAGATTTATATCAGCTTATCTGCAAGCTAAATTTTAAACTAAAGCAAGCAGATGATTATATTAGGCTTGCATACAACAATAAGTAGGGAAAAAAACAGCAAGCTAAAATCTGACAGCACTTCTCAAAATCATAACTGGCCATTTTCAACAACAAAAAAAGACAATTGGTTATTTATCAAACTCAATGGCACATATACATGTAGTTTCATTTGGCATCTTTAAAAAGCTTGGTTGTTTCAACCCCTTGTGATCTTTGAGCTAAGTTGAAGCAGTAGAATTATTAGACTACCAACACAAATGATCTAAACAAGAAAGCATATAATCATATTCTTCAATATTCCTCAACTACTGCGGCTCCAAAATGGAGGCACCTGTTCTCAGAAATAGTCAGCAGTCCAAACGTTTGTATCTACAGGATTCAACCTTAATACATTGCATTAATTGTACTTACAAAAAAAGGTCTAACAGATGTAAATAAAATTTTTATAATTTTCAAAATCGAAGGCTAGAAAATATTATTTGCTGAATGCATCAATCCATGTCCAAATATGACACACTGCTATGTATGAAAGGGTAAAGTTTTTTTGAGTACACAAAATTCTTCAGATTTAGAGGATATTTGTATGTCCATGTGTATTAATTCAGTTGTGGCTTTGTAAAACAGAATGTATCCAATCAAGGCTCATTGGAGAACAATATTTGGAGCAAAATATCCGTCCTGTTTACACCAGAGATTCTTCAACCATAACTGACACTTCCCTGCTTACATAATAAAGTAAACCCAAATGAAGTGAAGAGAGGGGAAGTCCAATGTGCCAGTTCAGCTGGTCCTCAGATGAGGTCATATTGCCACATGAACCACCCCCCCAAAAAAAGCCAGGTGGAGCACAGTAAAACATCTCTCATAAACCATACGTCTTACATGAAACAAGCATGTTTTAGGCCAGGTGGCAAATGTGAATTTCTCTGAAACAACAACGCAAATCCTTCTTTACTCTCATAAGAGAAGACTGAGCAGCAACCAGTTATGAGATGGAGAGATTGCTCTCTGAGCTGCCTTTCCTTCCCCCTTCCTCCTCCTTCAACCTCAGTAAACTGCTAGCACTTGCTTTTCTTTTTTTTCTTGTTCTTTGCTTTTTTTGCTCAGATTTCCTGGCTCGAGTGGCGATAGAAAGGAAGGAGGAGGAGCAAGGACAGCTGATGGAGAAAATCTGGAAAAAATAGCAGCGGCATTCTTTTCCTCTCTGTGTTCTTTACAGACTATTTCCAAGAAAGATTAGAAGAAAACCAATGATATCCCTTAAAACAGTTGCTACATATTTATTAAACTGCAGGGTGCCGTTTCATGTCAAGCCAAAAAAGGAATAGAGGAAAAGATACAAATTTCAAAAACAACTAATGATGGTATTTTGCCAGTAATATGAGGCAAACATCTCCCCGTAAAACAGATGCCTCTGCATTTAAACATACTTCTCTGAGAATCTAAGGGAGCCATATGGTAGCAGTGCAAATACATCAATCTCCCTTTAAAAGATAAAAGATGTGATTACAACTCAAGGGGAGGAAAGCAACTGAAATCTCCTCTCTGCAGTAAAAAATTCCCAGTGGCAATGACACCCACAATTACTTCTCTGTAAAATATTTCCATCTTGGAAGTGCAAAAATCAACAGTCAAACACTATATAACTGTCTGCGTAAACACAAGTAAATACATCATCGGTATGCAAGGTTAGTTTACAGATGCAAGGGATTTGTTGCCCCAGAGAGGGCAAAGAATATTCATTTGTTGGAGACAGGAGTTTTCAGAGCAGCACTATTTAGACTGAACCTTTACAACAACCTACTAACACTCGGTGGATATATTCATAAATATTTTTACATTGCTGCATGTCAGTCAACACAGAGATCTCAAATGACACAAATGGGCTGAGAATGAGTTTTCCTGTGTTTTCAGAGCGTCTGACTTGTAGTTTGGACAGATGATTTATTCGTCAATTTGTGCTATCAGAGGTTGGACTAGACTCCATCACTTTTTATCATTATCGATCATTTTAATGGAATGTGTTATTCTAATTTTTTTTTATTACAATATCACATCAAGTAAATGGATGACTTTTTTTTCCTTCAGCATGACAACAATGAGTTTAGCAACACAAATGAATATAAAAAACCTCTACAGGAAATACATCAACTTAGCTGAGCTGTTGTAACCTTTGCTGAGCTCAGATGTTGCTCCTGGTCTAAATGGACTTAAAGTGGGTGCTCCAGGGAGACTACTGGGGGCAGCTCTTATTAGGTTTAGCACCTTTGCCTTGTCCAAAGCTGTACTTTTTTACTGTTTTCAAGGGAGTTCAGACTCATTCAGACATTGAGAATTGGGCTCCCATTGGCTTCCACACATCTCAAACTGAGCCCAGAAGGTAGAGAGGGATGAGGAATGACTAATAAAGCCTCTAAGAGACTTTACTGTTTTATTATTCACTATAAGAAAGAAACTCCCTCCTCACCCATCCCTTTGGGCAGGTGTCCTCTTCAAGCTTGGGATAAACCTGGGAGCTACAGGATTTTCTTTTGTTTTTATCTTTACTGTTTCTAAGACTGCGAGTGCTTCAAAGCCACATCATTGTTGCTTGTACTTTCCACATCTTTTTCTACTTCCTCTTTCACCTACTGATATTTTTCAAGCATGTCATGCTCCATCTTCATGATGTTGTATCTCTTGGGAGTGCTGCATCTATCACCACTGTTTTTTTCTGGAGTTTAGCCAGCACAGTCTATCAGTCCGGATCTAGAAAACCCACATATTTATTCTTCATAATCATTCATTAACAACTTTTATAGTATATTCAATTGACATGAGTACTTCTGGGTTGGAAGTCAAAATTTGAGCCAAAATCTCAGACCCCAAATTTGGCTCACACTTGTGGTTTTAATCTCCAAATCCAAACAAAGTTTGAATTTGACAAATAAAACCAGTCTATTTAGTCAAATTTATTGTTAATTATAAATAACCTGAGTTAACATCTTGTCTCGTCATAATCACAAGCACAACCAATCACTGCTGGTCTGATTCTGTCTATGAATCTTTGCTGTAAGAAGATATTTGTAAAGACATATGGTCTAAATGACTTACTGTATGTGATAAGCACATAGAGAGCTGCATATAAATCTTTACACAGTACACCATTTTACTGCTGTGTTGGAGGTACTGTGGAAAGACAGATTGGGCTTTTCCTTGTCGCTGTTATCTTTCTTTCTTTGGTCTCTGTGAGGAAGTCAGCATGTTCATTGTTCCCACCACTTCCCACCTTCCTGGTGCCATTATAAGCGGGTGAAAAAACTGACCAAAGCATGGATATGCTTTGACATGATCAATTCCCCATAAATCTGTGATACATCAATGTTTAAGGCTTTTCCAAAAGTTCTAGCTGATACCACACAAACCGGACATCTCAGGGTATCAGTTTGGTCGATACTTTTTAGAGCCACATTCCTCAGGTACCCTGAATTGAGCTGTTCCAAAGCAAATCCTTGAGGCCCAGACAGGGCCACAGCGTAACCCCTGCTGGGAGATACTCAATTTCATCCCACTGGAAGGATTTACTGTCCAGGACTGGGCCTTTCAGTCTGCACCTAATAAGAAACTTAACTGGGTCAGGCCACCACAGACTTGTCTAAATAATAACTGAAAGCAGAGACACATTGCAAAAAGCCGCCAGATGACTGCCCTACTCAGTTTGTTTTCAGAACAAGAATGTGTGCAACTTCCTCATGCAGATTTTGTGGGAATACATGATGAATCAGTGAAAGAAAACAGGCAATGTCCTACATTCCACTGGAGGACTGACATTAAGGCTGGATGATAATTAGGTTTTGAGGAGATCGTGACATCTTGAATTTTTTGTGATGGAACAGGCTTTTGTTTACAGAAAAATAAATCCACCCTGGTGAAAACTGGTGCAGTTTATAACCAGAAATGCTCAGGGTCTCTGGTTTGGATCCTAGACACAAAGGCTACTAACACTTAAGATAATAACATTCTGTAATTAGAATAGCTGTTGACTGCTACTGTATGATTTAGCATTAGTTGTTGTGGCATGTGACTGGTGTGGCCTCTGGTCTGTGAAATAGTGTGCCACAAGAAAATGTTTTAGCATATTAGGATGTCCAATATAGTCCCAGAGATAAAAACAAACTACTCTTAATACATTCAAACAGTAGTGACCTTACTACAGTACGAGATAGTGCTGGCCCAGTGAATACTCCCAGTGTGTGGTGGAGAAACAGCCCAGACTGTTTCCTGATTAGGTTAGTGGCCCAAAGGGCTTGGTGGGCAGGAGCTGTGTGATCTGCCACTGTGTGTGAGTATTGAACATGGATCTGCATGTCTGTGTACATTTGTGTATGTGCATGCATGTGTGTCTTTCTAAGGAGGGGGATTTGACTGTGGCCGTGGTGGTTCCAGACCATGTAATTACTCCCACTTAGCATGGAGAAAAAAATAACAATTTCAGTCATAACACAGTTGGGAATTATGGTTTAGATGGCACTGGCTTTGGCATTTACTCTCTCCGTCTATATATGTCTATCTACGAAGGTTATGCTCCAAGAAGACGTATTGAGGGCAATTATGAATTTCCTTAAAATAGTCCGGGATTACGTCCAGAAACCCCCTCACAGATCCAAGTGACTCAGCATTTCCAGCAAAGTAGAATGAGGAAAAGCACTGCACACCCACTCATCCACCTCCATCTACATTTAACAAGGCTAATCAGTGAATTAACCTCGCTATAATAACATAATTGACACAGATCTTGCATGCAACCAAAAGAACATGCAAGCCACTGTGAGGATTTAGCCTCATCTTTCCTTCCCTCTACTCCTTCTTTTCTCTCTGAGAAACACCTTAACAACCATCATCTGACTGACAGTTATAAACACAAGCTGGAGCTCCTATTTGTTTTCTTGTGGGCAGCACCAAACCACAAGAATACTACATTCACCATGCCAGAGCAAATTTGAGATTGGCGATGACAGTGCATGAGAGGAACAGGACGACTGTACTGTATATGTGTATGAGTGTGCAAAACAGGCCATGAGTCACTGGCCGGCACAGAGAAACTGCTGAAGGAAGGTGGAGAGACCAAAATATTTCTGCGGGGAACTCAAAAGAGTTTTAAAGAAAATGATTTATCAGTGGTGCTGAGATGACATCACTGGGTTTTGAGACTTCATTTTCACATACTGGTTCTTTAGCAGCATGGTTGCTAGGTGGTTAGCACTGTGGCCTCACAGCTAGATGGCTCCAGGTTCAAATCTCGGCCTTTTGGAGTGGAGTTTGCATGTCCTCCTTCTTGTTTCTTCTCAAACAGAAGTGGTTTTTTTTGTTTGTTTATGTTTTTTTATGATTAATCAGTGACAGATTGCATCACTGGGTGGACGCTTGTCTACATGTGGCTAGTGATGGACTGGTCTGTCCAGGGTGTACTCCTGCATTTCACCCGAAGAAAGCTGGGATAGAGTCCCATTACCCTGAAAAGGAAGATACAGATAATGGGTGGATAGATGATGGATGAGTGTATTACACACCTTAAAGCGGTAATGCAATCAGGTGTATTTTAAATTACGAATAATGTGCTATATGTCAGCACAGTATTACAAATAATACACAAACAATGATGTATTGAAAAGATATTGAAGTTAATTTAATAAAATTAGCTTTAATACACTGTTTCTATTAATACTAGATCAAAATAATTGCATAATTTGTGAATGTTAGAAGAAGCCAAGATTGTGGTTAAGCTGAGCATGACTAAACCCACAAAATTTTAACTGTAGGTTTCCCCTCGCAGCTGAATTTCAAGATGCCACTGAATTGTACAGGAGCTTTAAAAGGCCAAATATTTTCTTCAGGACTTGGTGGAGAAAAAAAAAAGAACTAAAAGCAGAATCCTAAATGTCTAAATAAGGCATGGGCCTACTTATGGTCCCAACATCTATCATGGTTTTGCAGACATGCATGATAGTGAGCCATCATTGTGATGTGCATATGTAATGATATGTTAACTTGCCCATGCTTGGCACCAGTGCTGTGTATACTAACCATGTGGACCTTTTTTTTTTAGGGATTTTCTGAATTTGTTTCCCCCCGTTTTCTTTCTGGAGATTGTACAAGGTGCTCACAAGTAGTCAGAGTTTTACCTGAAGAAGACAACAGTCAGCACACTGAGAATTAGGGAGGATTTATGATTGGTAAGCCAAACTAACCCCAGCTCAGAACAAATCCACCACAGGAATTAAACATCTTTGGATGTTTTTTTTTTTTATTTGTTCTCTAAAACTGTTTTCGCTCATGAACACTGGAAAGTTTTAGCAGACTTTTTTGATCTGGTCTTCATCTGCAGTTGCAGTACGCATATGTACTTCACACAGCAGGAAATCTTCTGCAGGAGATGCACTTTCAGAGCATAAAATACAGGGGAGTGTCTGTCTACGGCGCCCAGGAGGCAGGACACGATGTGAAAAGTATGCTGTGAAAAACCGCCTTAAAGCAGCTTGAGAATGGTGGATGAGGTTGTTTTGAGTGTTCTTGCATTGACATTAAAAGCACATTTGGTGAGTGAAGGTAAAGCCCTGCACTGGTTAAAGAAACTAGGAAGAAGCAGCTGTTATTACTAACATGCACATTCAGTCATGGAAAACAAGCTGCTACGTGTGCATAATATGGCACTGTCTTTTGTATTTTTTCTATTTTACTAGGTAACTGAATACAAAAAAATCTCTGTAGAAAGGCACTAGTGACTTATATGGACATTCAAGCCTACATTCTCACCCTCCACCACTTCAGAACATCCCTGAGTAGCAACCTGAGTACAATCCATCCATTACCTTCCACTTATCTGAGTTTGGGTTGCAGGGGAAACAGCCAGCAAAAAAAACCCTGACATCCCTCTCTACGGACACCTTCTCCAGTTCTTCCAAGGGAATACCAGGGGTGAAGGTAACCAGAATGATTTGGAAACATCTTGCAGTAAAAGATTCTGAGGCAGAATGTCATTCCAGTAAGAAAAGAGAGGAGCAGCCTCTCCAAAACCTACATTCAAAATCAGTCACAGTACGCTTTTAATAAAAAAAAGAAAAGAAATCTGTCAATGTTAGAGCATCTTAAACATCAGACTGTCTCTTTATTTTCATTTCATTAACAGCAGCCATCCACTAAAGTGGTGAATGCTGTGCTCAACTCTGGAACGTAGAGCTGCACCGAGCTGAGCAAGACCAAAGATGCAAGTGTCATTCATGCACTCAACACTGAAGTTTTTAAAAATACAAAGCTCAACTTTGATGCAGCAAGTCCAATAATGATAATCTGACAGGCTAGAAAGACAATATTGGAAAAGCTGATTTTGGTGATGTCCCACTTTCCTGACCATCATGAGTTAAAAGACATACTGAGTCATAAAGAGAAAAGCTTTGGTGTGGAAAGCAACCTCCAAACAACTAGGCTTTGACAGATGTATGCCCTCTCTTTCTTCACAGTGAAAATGTTCCATTCTGCGGGAGCATTTGATTAATCCAAAATGTGCACAGTTTTGTGAATCTCTGTGCTACTCTCTTCAGAAGCCTCTCTAACTGCTCTCGACTCACCCTGATTTCAACCTGAAAGACGTTAGTGTACATCTGCAGCTCCTGGATGATCCTAAAAGCTCCTTCTCGCTGTCATCTATAGATCTAATGCCAAAGCTATTTTGGGTTTCAGGTGGAAAGATATGGTCTGTATGCAACTCAAAAAAAAAGTACTTGCCGACCACTTCCTGGAAACTTTTTGGTCACCTAGCGACTGACATTAAAAATGTGACGTGCATGTGTGCAGCTTGTTTACTTGTCTGAGTCTGCGTTGTGATCTTCTTGGACAGGTAGTTAAAATAAGAGCTAGCTTCTCTAGTTTCAAGTTCCATGTGAACAATATCTTTCATGACCACATGAGTGACATAATTTGGTATATTTACAATACCTAAACAGTGATAGACAAGTGGGTTGCAAATACATCATTTGCATTTATAATTGGACCAGCAAAACAGTTTCCCTCCTAAAAATGTCACTAACTGAATACACACTCTCACTCATGGTTCAATGCAATCTCCACCTACACCAAAACATTTAGCAACAGAGGAACAATATAACTGTGTCAGTAATAACAACATCAGTAGAACTTTTCAGAACTTTGGGAGTTGGGTCTTAAGTTTGAGTTTAAATGGCAGCAATGTATTCAGATAGCCACATGTAGAACTGACTTAAGGGTAATTGTGATCATCATGAAGATTCTAATCCAAAATATCATAAATGAGCTTTGAGTAAATTAGTCATGTATAAAATGGGCAAACAGATGTTATCCTATTGACCATATCAGTTTTATAAAATTGTACTACATCTGTGTTTTTTAATCAACACTAAACTCTGCCACAAAATGTTAAAATAAGACCACTTCATTCTGATTTAAACATAGAATATATCACAAATCTTTTTGGTACAAAGTTTCTAAAGATACATCAAATAGAATTGAAACCTATAAATAGAATATTCTCATGTTTTTGTCATAAAGTACCTTCAAGTACCTTGAATGTAAATAAACAAGAAAAAAGGCTTCTGATGGTTGAAAAAATGAGTTAATTGTGACCATGTGTTCATAAAAAAAGTCTTTCAGCAAGCAGAGATTCTTGAGATTTCTGGACAAGACAGTAATATTACTGCATCTGCACGGAAAAATGTATAAACATACCAAATGTACAAAAAACAAGATATTGTACCATTTGATCCAAAGTTGAGACAGCTGTTGACAGGAAGTCTTAAAGAGCTTTTGCCAGCTGAAAAAAAATTTCTGAACCATTACTGCGAGCATACAGTTTACATTCATAACACATACAATCCTGACAAAGTAATCCCTACAGAGACTCTCGGGGTTAGAAGATTGCCTTAGCAGGCAGGAGGATGAAGAGGTAAAAGGGGGCCAGAGGGCTTCATGGAGGGAGAAACAGTGTCCGAGAAGAAGGTGAAGCTCTACTACACTATTTACACTCCCTATGCTGTCTCCTTCCCAAGAAAATCCCTCTCCAACAGGACACACAACTCCCTCCCTCCCTGGCAGGACTTGAGCCTGATACAACCACAGTTTAGATAAGCATTCCTCCACAATGAGAAGCCAGAAGTGTGTGTTTTTTTCTCTCTTCTAAAACAAAGCTCAAGAAATGCCTTTGGTTTCTAGGTTCTGATGGGAGCTGCAAGTTTGTTTTCAATTTAAGCTTATCCCAGGAACACACAGGTTTCTCTCCCAAAAAGGCATTGGTGGGAGGAGGAGGAGGAGAAGAAGAAGGGAGGGCAGTTTGGTTAATGAGCACCAGATGCCTTACCTTCGGTGGTAGCCACATTCTTCTGAGCTTTAGTTGGTGTGTGATCTGTGCTCGAACTTATGTCAGAAGAGATGCTTGAGCTCCCTTTACCTGCAGCGAAGAAAAACAAAAGTCCTTGGACGTAAGAGATGACAAACTGACTTTTCGATTTACGTTTCATTAATTCAATCTCACTTTTACCCCATAGCCTTTGAAAATGAATCTCTCCATTTAAGAAACCACACTTTTTAAGTTTGAACACTAAGGAGTGGCTGTCAGAGATAATCCCACTCTGATGATGTATTTAATATGGTTAGGAGGTATGAAGTGTAATGAAATATAAAGACCATCACTCTCTGCTTTCGTGACTTTTATGTTCTTCAGCTAGGGATAAATGGCAAGCTTTGGCTCATGCACAAAGTCTGTGCTGGTTTGTTTGAGTTACTATCCATTTTTGATATTTGGAAGAAGAATAAAGTCTCCTGGAATCCTCCTTCAGTTTCACTTCCACACAGCACGAGTAAGGGAACTTTCTCTAGGATGATACAAGCATTTAATAAAAGACTACATTTTATCAGCAGCATACTTCTGAGGTCATGGAGTCTGTATTGCCTCACCACTGCCACATCAAAGTGATTTTTATTAAGCTTACATGAATATGAATTTCCAACTCTTTCTTTATGCACTATGTTTATTTTATGGGATTTAGAATTTCCACTTCTATTTAATAACATGATATGTCTAAATTTAAAGGATAGATTACTTTGAATGTGTCCCTCTGTAGCAGGAATGCAAAACCTTCATAGCCATGATGACTGCAGACTGCTTGTACAGACGTTGTTTATGGCATTTCATTCCTCTGTCAGATCATGAATGCAGCTTTGCGGCTTTACTGAGAGTAAGTTTGTGCCTTCTACCGAGCACAACGGGCCAGAGAGGTGCTTCCAGCAGTCACACCCACAGTCAGTTCAAGAGCAGTCACCTAAACAAATGAGTCACTTTGCAAAACTATCTATAAATATGAAACTTGAGGTAAGGCAAAAAATGTAACTTGTTGCAATATTCTGCCACACAATATCACAGTGACTTAAACCCGTGCAGGTCACATGACATGAGCACTAATGGGTTATGTCACAAAGATCATTATGAGAAGCTTGTAGCTTCATGACAACATTAAAGGTGGTAGAAATCATATGAATGTATGAATGTAAATATATCAAAAAACATTCCCTTAGAAGCAACTGAACACATAAATGTGTTGATGAAAGAGCTGCTACAAATACTTACTGATGAGTGGGCCTGGACGGTCAAGCCTTGTGAAATCACTTTGTCCCACTAGAGACGGTATAAATCATTTTATATGTTTTATATGTTATATGTTTAAACATATCTCTAACGCTGTTCCTTGGGGCACACTGGCCTGCATGTTTTAGATATTTCCCTGCTCAAACACACCTGATTGGATCACCATCACCATGTCGTCAACATCTGAACAAGTCTGTCAATGGTCCACTAATTTGAACCAGGTATAAATCATTACGGGATTTAAGTCAAGGAGCTGAAGTTACAGTGGCTGAGGATCTATTCTACTTGCATGTCAATCACGTTGACCGGACCAACCTGGATAGACAACTTAGGCAGCTTTCAACCTTTCAAACTCACAATTTTTGGCCTGGTTTGTCAGTCACAAAGCTCTCAGTCTGGTCAGAGGCAGGTTAAGTTACTATTCAGTGGTTGCCCGATGGCCCTCGATTGTTACACGTAAAAAAAATGTATAGATGCATCAAAGATGTTCATCATTGTGTCAGTGTCTGAAAAACATCACTTGGAGATTTAATAAGGTCGTCACACCTGTTGGGATATGACACCCCTGGTCACTTGGTGGTATCATTCTTCAGCTCTGAATTGACAAGACAGTCCTCCATCACTATATCTGAAGCCCAAGTTCAACAGGAAACAGAACTGCCTTGGCCCGCTTTCGCAGCAGTTTCTCAAGCCAGGGGTCAGGTCTCACTGGGAGCATTATAAAAGCAGATTCATGAGATTACAAGTTTACTTGAAGGTTTAGGGATTACGTGAGAATAAGACTGTAGTCTTATTTAACACCCTTATATTAGCAAACCTGTCACATTTTACTGACTGCTATTCAAATTGAATGGGGTGGAGACATTGTGCAAAGCCATAGTACCCAGATGTGTTGCCCTCATCTATCGTTGCCAATCATTTGTAATATTTGCACCAAAGTTGTAATACTAGTTTTTTGTCTATAGTCTCACTCTACTGTGTTTCTACATGCAGTGTAGATGTACATGAAATGTGTGTAACAGAGTGGACTTGTACGATTTTTTTTAATTCTCATTAGTTGCAATTTAATGTATCTACACTGTGAAGTTATGTCACAGCATTGTAGTTTTCATTGCTGCTGACAGTCTGCTATTCACTACAAGCAGCTCACTTGTACGTAAAGCCGTTCAGATGGTGGCTGTCATGGCTTATGAGTCATGGCTGCCGGTACAATCATACACGCATGTTAATGTATGTGATTTCCTGCCATGAACTTAGGGATTTTCATCCATTAAATAACCCCTACTTCCAGCCAAAAAGATAAAAAACATAACTTGTATAAGAACAGATAAGATCAGGATGATAAGGCCCCTCTTTGTGTGGTTTCTTATCACAAGTACAAGAGGTTTATTCATTAGGGGAAAGTCTTGAAATTTGCTAGCTGTGGACTGCACAACAGGGACGTGCACAATCATGGATGTATAATCAAACAAAAACACGGACCACAGCAGCTCCATTTGCAACACATATGGAGGGAGAGTGACTGTGTTCTCTGATAAGATAGCTGCTATATTTTCACATAACAAATAGTGATTTGCTGCTGTATAGAGGCTGGAAATGCAACCTAAACACTAGAAATCCATTCAGCAGCTCTACATTTATTGTACCAAGATGGATTTTCCTATTCTGCAAAAGAAAGATCTCAGCATCAGGAATATTTCAGGAACTACATGATGGATTTAGATGACAGAAACCCCTATGGAATCCTCACAGCCAATAGAATCACTTTAGGCATTATCCAATCAGAAAGAAGTAAAGATGTATTTCAGCTTTTGTACCTTCCTACTGGTAGCAGAAACAGCCAAAATTATTTTAATATCATACGTAGACTTTGTATAACATGAATCAGTGGAGTTTTGCATTGGAGTATAATTTATGATAGTGAAACACCAAAGTTCGGAGCTGAACCGTAGAGACTAAAGTTGTTTTTATAGATGTTCTTCTGCGGCTTGCTCAATGACTTTTGGTAACAAAAGTGGTCATCTTTACACTGTTCCAATACATGGAGTTTTAGCACTCAGCTAACAGCAGCTGGTCGCTACTGACTGTTCTCTGTGATGTGCTGCATTCTGGCGTTTTTACCATGTCACTCACTAGGTGTTGGAATTTGGTTTTTTTAGAGGTAACAAGTACACTAGAATGGTAACCTCGTATCCATTTACAAACTGTAATTTGATCTAAACCTGATTCTGCATACAGGTCAATACATTTTTTGAGACAAAGTAGGGCTGGAATGATTTGTCGGCAAAATTGATTATGAAAAATAGTTGACACAATTCAAAGTCAAGCTGACACAACGTTTTATACATTGTGTCAATTTAAAACCACATTTAGGTGACAGATAAAGTTTTTCTTTTACCAATTAGAAGGGAATTATCTTTTCTTAATGTATTGCACCACAGGAAGTGCAGAGGTCAGTACAGCATGTAGCTTTGCACAAAAAGAAACCAGCCAACACATGAACAATGACAGCAAATGGCTTTATGCTTTGCCGCGACCCCCGTGACAATGATGATGCCACTGAGGGCACCTGGTTTTGTCAGCCATCTTCTGCCTATAGTGGTCTGTGAGCTAGTACTGAGAAGCACGTGTCAGCCGTCTATCACAGCTGACACGTCACAGCAGCATTATGGCCATGCACATGGACATATTACACAAAAATCATTGTTAAAATAACCAACAGATTAACTGACTACCAAAATAGTTGTCAGTTGCAGCCCTACTACAAAGTGAAAATAGCAGATACTGCTCCCAGCAATGAAAAACCACAATATGATTCGGTAAATATAGCAAGTAAAAACATTGAATTCCAGCTGCTGAAAATATTTACAAGCATCAAAATCAATCACATGTCAAAAACAAAAGAAAATGTTTCAAGCATGTTCTGACTCCAGGGGGAGCTGTAAAAAATATGATAACCTGCCTGAAGGGATGTTGTTAGTCAGCATTAGTTAGATCTGAAATCCAAGCTGGAAAAAAAAACGATGTGGTCTCAGAATAAAGTAAACTCAGTAACTCTGCTAGTAATTCAAGGTGAGATTAGCTGTTACTGTCGCACCACACAGGAATCTACAAGCAAACCGAACCTTAAGAACTCAAAGACATATTCAGCACGTTACACGTTAAAGAACTGGTCCAAGTGTTATTTTTAAAAGCATAAGTTCCAAACTTTTTTTCTACTCTTATTGGCTCGGGAAGAGATTTCATTGGAATGTTATTTATACAAACATCTCAGCTCCAGGGGGAGAAATTATCTTTTCTCCTGAATACTGAGATCTGTGTGAGGCATCGGATTGGTGGTAATATGAAAAATCTGAATACTTCTGGCGCTAACACCCAGACTTTTGCTTCGACATTGTTTATAGCAACGAAGATGGCTTTGACTGTGCAGCTAAACTGATATTTCTGGATCACTAAAGCCACATGTTATAGGCTTTGTGGTATGAGGGGCCAACTGATTCAGATTATGGTTAATGTATTATCTTAAAAGAAGGCTTAATGTTGTGCTTCAGTGGGCTTAAGGTGCATTCCTTTGAGGTGAAGCAGTTTTATGAACTTATCACTTAAACAATGCCTGGCAGATTACTTTTTTTGTGTCATGCCTGATTGACAAAAAAATCCAGAGGTTTTTTATAGCATCAATTTAACACCAAATGTATTGCAAATCAAAACACAAAATCTGAGTATGAAATGGAGATGGTTTTACAACTGATGGCGAGAAAAGGAAAGTGTAACTAAGAAAGGTAATTGCACTCTCTGTTAGAGATTTTGAGTTCTTGGTTTCTGGGTTTTGGTTCTCAGTTATTTACTTTTTTTCATGCGCAATTCATTTATCATTGAATTGACACTATACTTTTTCTTCAGCATGTTTTTTTGTGTGCAAACAGCTGAACAATGTTGGTTTCTGATCTTCCACCCAACTACATCTACAGCTGCAGGAGTTACTGGACATCACAAATAATCAACTTAAGTGTGACCTAATTTTCCTAAACTGATTACCGCTTGGTCAATTCCCTACAAGAAACCATTCAGGAGGGCATGAAAGCTGTACCGATTATTTGTGTGACCTTAGTGACTTACCAGGGTATTTAACGCGGATTTCATATTTACATAAAAGATCCTATGGCTTGTCCAGTCCAACCCCCCAGCAGGCAGCTGCTTTCTTATGTGTGGTGACACTGATTTAAACTGTTAGTTTTATGTTACTTCTCATATAAATTCAGGACTTTAAAATGAACACCAAGCAAGTTACATGACTTTCAGGCCTTTATCTGTACAGTGTGAACATGTAAAATGCTGTATTAAAGTCACAGGGACTTCGTTCATTGAGTTAAGAAGTTTAAGGGCGCAGTTAACGTTTTTTTCCCCCACATTTATACTTGAAAGTGTGACCACCAGATGTCACTCTGTGTCCTGTATGAGAAATATAAGTTGCACATAATGTCAAATTTTCCTTTTCTTTTTAAGAAATTGGGCAATTATAAGTCAAACGAAGCCAACAATCTGTCCAAACAACACGTGCCCTGAACAGGTCGTTAACTGACGTGAGGAAAATAAAAGTACATAAAACAACAGAACACAATAAAAGCAAAGAAAATTCAACACTGAGGTGATTCGAGCTAGTTTTAATGAGCTAACTGAAGTCTGGCGACAAAGTCTTACGGGCATAAACTCGGGAAACAACCCCGTTTTCTATATGTGGTTATCGCGAAGAGCCTTCGAGAAAATAACGGTCACTTTTTAAAAAAAAAAAAAAAATCCCCGGAGTAACGAAAGGTCGACTTTCAACGTGGAATTCAAATAAAATGTTCCAGTACTTACCCTCGCTTCCGTACTGTTTTCCATTGTTCGCACCCATTTTAAAGAATACATAATCTATACCCCCCAGAAAATAATTAAAAAATAATAATAAAGAATGAAGTCTATCACGAAGAAGTCCGGAGTCTGGGGCAGCAGCACGTCCATGAAGATGAGCCGCTCGGGCAGAGTAAGTGCAGGGCCGTTAGCCCCGACTTCAAATAGTTAATCCAGATGTTGAACGGAGGCTTGTGGGCATTACGCAAACCCAGAATCCAGACTTCCAGCGGTGCAGAGTCTCTGTGTATGAACATCCACAGACTAGTGAGCCGTGGCCCCGCGCAAACAATGAAAAGAACAAGTCTTGATTTCAAGGAGAGAACGTTAGAGGTCCCTAAATGGTGAGCAACTGTTTATGAAGACTAAGTGCGAGGGACTTAAAGAGGCCAGGTCAGACCAGACAAGTTTGAGAGGACGCACAGCTCTCTTCCACAGGGTTTGGATTTAAAGAGACCGCAGACCAAGAAGAGAGATGTGGATATTTAAAGAGAGAGGTGGGGAGAAAGAAAAAAAAATGTTACCTACCAACACTGATTCACGATTACTGAAATCACACCTTATTACAATAGTGTATTGTGCGCATGCGTACATAACAGCACACTAAAGAAAAGCCATGACCTGTACACTTTATTATCTATAAACAAAACCTAAAAAATATGCACATCTCATGCCACTTTTATACAGTTCTGCTCAACCAATCAGAACTTGGAACACATAATCTCTCAAATATTCAGAAGATACAGACCCTCCTGAAAGAAGAGAGCAGTTTAACCACATATGTTGCTTCTATGAATAGCAGTCATCCAGGTCACTGGATATGTAGAAGTAAAAGACAAAAGGACAAAGCCAGTTGTCCGCTGTTGACAGTTGACCAAATATTCTGAATGCAAGTTAAATCCTTCCACATGCATGCTGCTGAAAGACCTTTACTCCCAAAATGCACATTAAATCTGGTTGTGAAAATCGCAATCTTTTTCTCTGCAGAGGATACTTAAATCAGACTAGTCACATTTGTTCTACATTAGTAGATGTCCTGGCTGGCATCCAGAAAAAGCACAAGTGACCTCAGCAGTAATCAAGAGATTTCTTCAAAAGTTTCCACTCCACAGAGGTTTTCAGCTCCCATGCTTTCACACCAAATGCCACTTCATCATTGTACAAAAAAAAAAAAAAAAAGAAAAAAAAATTGTCTGGTTGGGTCACATGGCACTATGCAACTGGGCTCCTGGCTGTCTGAAATCAAATGCCAAACCTCAGCAGCTTTACAGCCGGTTGTCTGACAATGCACAGTTTGACAGGTTCAACATGAACATTGTAAAGCAGCACACATTCCCTTGATAGACTGATGTGTGTGAAGAAAACAGCTTTTCCATTATCATTATATTTAAAAAAAAAAAAAAAAGGTTTAGATCAGCTCTGACAGTTTGCCAGTGCCCATCCAGCGATGAAACACACCCGCAGGGACAAACGGATAAGGGTTGACAGGGGAGCTGGAGTTTATTTCAGGAATACTCTCGGATTTAGCAACAGACATGGCACAGCAGGCTGAGGCGGTAACACTGACGCTATCCTCTGGGACAGCTGCACTCTGGGAGAACGTGGCCGACTCGCCGTTGGAGTGCGCAGCAGATGCACTCGAAGGAGCCGAGTGGTCATTTTCGGCTTCTGTGGTGGCTGGACGGCTGGGCGAAAGTGGGGCAGAGGTGACCTCTTCCAGCTTGATGCACAACGTCTTTATGGTCTCAGGAACAGACATGCAGCTAAGTGATGAAAGAGAAAGATATGAAGCTAAATATTTTCAATTTGAAAGCACCCTTTTAAAACCAAACAGCAAACCTCTTCATAACTGTGGAGATGCATTCATCCAGGGATGGATCAGGTGTTCCTGCTCCAAACAAGCTGCAGGAAATCTGATGAGGATTAGATACGTTCACCAGCACTGTGGACACAAGTGCACGTGTGAGTCCAGCTTGTAATACAGCTGCCTTTGCCATCACTGTAAACTATACTCCCCATTACTTAAAACAAATCCCAACCAATTTAGTTAAGTTCTGCAATGAGCTGATGTCAGAGCTGCACCCAAAATGAAGAGAGAGAGAGAAAAAAAAAAAAATCCTATCCATTATAGTCTCACACAGCTGAGGGGATACAAGAGGAGAGACATTTGTACTGAACTGACAGTATGAACCACTTTACTTTAATAAATTACAAATAAAAGTTAAAAAAAAAAATCCACATTGGAAATGCTGATGTCTGAACGTTTGACAGCTTTGATTAAAAAGTTACCATCAAGGATCAAGTGCCAAAATAGTTTGTAGCACTGGTTGCTATTTCTTTCAGTTCAATAATACATTAAAAAAGAAAAATACTTTGCAAAAGTAGCTTAATAATTGCTCACAAACAGCAAGGGAGTCTGCGAGAGGCTGAGCGAAGGTCACAGAAAAGCTGGTATCAGACTCCGGAAGGACTTCGAAATGCAGATCACAAATTGAACCTGGTGGAATTATAATTTTTGGAGGATTATACAACATGCTCAGACAAATTAAAATAACTTTACCACCCTTTTCTGTAATGTGAACCTCGTCCCCACCTGGGCTGGCCCTCTGCACAGAGAAGCAACTCTTCAGCAGGGTGTTGATGGTGCACTGGTGGCGCAGCAGCTCCAGCACGCCTGGGACGTGAGCAGGGTGGGTGAAGGGAGCGCCGTCCACCACAGTTGCTCGCCATGCGGGAACATCCCATGCAGCTCCAGGGAGAATGAAACTGTGCATCACACTGCCAGGAACAGGCTGGATGTACAAGTAATGATTCCTTTTTATCTCACATCAAATTTCAGCTTACGTGGCATTTACTCTGAAACAAATTGTATTTAGTGGTAAGATTAAAACAAGCAACGTGTCCACACCACTCTAAAGATCTCCTGTTCATTTAAAGTCTCCAAACGGCTGTTTGCAGCTGGTGAACCTGTCATGAGAAGCTTGGGTAAGGGTGCCCACTGCAGGTCAACATCAGGAATAGTCACATCTAAAAACACCACAGGGAAGGAAGAGGTGTTAGGCCTTAGAGACTAAAGATATTTAATGCAATAATTATCCTGCAACAAATAAAGGATTCATAACCTGTTATTTGTTTGAGCTTCTCCACAAAAGAAGAAATCATTGGTATCGCTGGATGCAGTTTAAGCAGGAAAAAGGCAGGCAGCGTCTCATTAGGCACCTCACTCAGTGGAGGAACTATGAGAAAACTGCAAACGACATCGTTTTTCCACTGTTAACACGAAAAGACTGTTTCGAAAAAATTTTATAGTTAAGAATGGGCAATAAGTCAACATAAGGAAGTAGTAGTTAGGAGGCTACCCCTGAGGATCCAGCTGAGGAGGCTGCGACATCACAGATGCCATCGGAAGCTTGTGAGGCACGCTGCTGACACCAACGGTAACCTGGGCTGCCTGGATGGCTGGGTCCAAATCTCTCACTTGTTTAAAATGTTTCCATTAAAAGTTACCTTGAAAATCTACTGTAGATTTAAAAAGGCAAATCAAAAAGGAAAAAAAAAAAAGATCAAAGACTGCATCTTACCCGAATCTGAGGTCTTCATTTCATCATTAGGGGGAACATAGAACTGGACAGTCAGAGGACAGTCTTTAAAAAAAAAAAAAAAAAAAAAAAAGTTGATGGTGTGTTTTATTTGGATATGTAGAAGTGGTTTCCGTGATAGATTTTATATTGAAGTTTTACCGGAAGTTGATTCAAGAAAATACAAATAAAATAAAATAAAGCGGCTGTGGACAGCGGACGGACGCGGAGCAACACGGTTGGTTTACTTTTACTTGCGCTCGAATTAAGATCCAACTCAACGAGTAAAACAGTCTCGTTTATATTAGGTTTGTTTTAAAAAAAAAAAAAAAAAACCTTTTTTGAACAAGTATAATCTACAGGGACATTTGTTAGTTTAAGACTGAGCGTGCACGCGCTCCATATAATCTTGCGCGTGTACCTTCTTTTCCTGCGGTCAGACAACCAATCCTGCCATTGTTAATCAAGTCCGTTTGTGGATCGCTGCATGTTGGTTCTCTGACGGCAAACAAACAAAAACAAACTTTCCATCACAGCAGATGAATCTTGGATGTTCTGATTTTGTTACTCACCTAGGTAAATCTGATATTTTCTGCAGGTCTTTCTCAAGATATTGTAGTGATGTCAACAATTTCAACTTGATTTCACTGGGGGGTGGGAGGGACACAGCAACATGACCAGAAGAAACTAACAAACAAACTGCTTAAGCATTAAGAGTCATTGCTAAATAGTTACTTGTCTCCAGGGATGTTGTATTGGGCAAAGAGGCGTCCTAACTTCACAGAGAAATCTGAAAATCTTTTGAACCTGTGCAAATCACCAAACAGCACAACAATCAGCATGTGCAGCCATAATATTTACCTTTAAGTAATCATCTAAATAACCGTATTGACTTTGTTTTAATGTGTAAGAAGGCACTGAATAATTAATGCAAACAAAAAAAACAACAGAAATTAAAAAAAAAAAAAAAAAAAAAAAGAAAAGTCACCTTCCCTTACCTCAGCAAATTAGAGAGAGACTCGCTGGGCTATGAGATAAATTAATTTAATTAGCAGATAGAGTAAAACAATGCTTCATACGGCCTGCTGGTAAAAGTGGCATCTGCTTACAACAGGGACCTCTCCATGTGCGGCCACCTTAACCTCCTGCACTCCACCACATGGCAGCAACAACACCTCCAGGTAGAAGAAGTCAGCTGTCAGGTAGCATGAGGCCTCAGTGATGTGAAAACCCATCCTGACCAGAGCATGGTAGGATGTCACCACAGTATTTTAAACAGACGTAAAAAGGCAAAATGCAAATGTATTTACATACTGAATCATAAATGCATAGATTTCTACAAATAACTGGAATGGTTCAGCTCTTTACCCTTGTTGTTTGGCTATTAATTCCAGACGGGACCTTGTGGTATTCATAGAGGTCACTGAAACATACACAAGACAGTAAAGTCAAAATTCATGCAGTAAGATGCATAAGAGGTGTTATGGGAATAATTGTTCACCGTTAAGCACTTCCTGGACTCTTTCCAGGGATCTAACCAGTGGTTCAGAGGGTTTGGATTCATCTCTGGGTTTCTCCTATTATGGAACAAAGAGGAGGAAAAAAAAACAACAATGGAGCAGTTGTGTAGCAGCGTGAGGCTTGTGTCAACAGTCTTTGGTCCAGTCTGCCCATCCCACCAGAGAACATGAGCTGCATTACACCATGGCAAAATTAAATGTTGACATTTGGATGCCTCACTTTAGGACGGGCATGTATAATAATAAAAAACAACATTATTTTTAACTCTGGTGTGAGAAAATACATTGTGAACTACACTCTGTACTTTGAGAATCCTGGTTCTTTGTGATCATCAAGTGCTGTATATCTAGTCCTAGCTCCCTAATCCCTTCGGACCACACATCACTTCGGACCACCAAGTAGTCGAGTTTCCTCACCAGACTCTAGGGACTGACCACTGCCAAGCTCCACATTGAATTCATCCATGAGTATTATCCACCCTGCTGCTCCACCCATGACAAATCTAAAGAAAAACTAGCCCATCCTTAGGTCACTGAGCCTCAGCTCACAACTTTGGTTTACATTGTTTGAGTATACTCCAAGTTCTTTGAGCTTGAAAATAAATCATCTTTAAATCTTAACCAAACAATCAAAACTAAACATATGGGAGCTAACCAAAAAGAGTATGGAGATGTCTATCAATGTAGACTATGCAAATAAAATAAAAGACCTTGTAGTATGAACGTTAATGTTAAAAAGAGTTAAATATCTGGGACAAAGCCATAGCCTTTAAATAACCTAGTTAATGCAAAAGAAACAACCTCAAATGCATTCTTGTACAGGCTTAAACATACAGTAGCAATCTGGTTGATAAGAGAAACTAACACAGTGATGTGATACCAGTTTCAAACAACAAAGACTTGGGTGTTCCAGTGTGGATGATCTAACTGCAGTGGATGACCACATTATTTCCTGACACTGGAGCATGGAGCCCATCCAGCAACCACTTCAACATTTACTTGTGGTTACACCAAAAAAAGAAGGGACTTTAAACTGAAAGATGTCTCACCATGCATCTCCTGACAAGCTGAAAGGTCTCATTCCAAGCCTTCTGTGCAAATTTATGGTGCAGATTTGAGATTATGGTCTCTTCCTTCATCACTAAAACCAAATAGTAGGAAGAAAATATATCACACTTAATCTGTATCTTCCTCGATTTTTTTGGCTGATCTTATATAGTCCATAAACTGTATATGTCCTGTACAGTTTATGTAGATTTACTGATGAGCTGTCAGCAGGGAAAGGTCTTATCCACAAGAATAAGACAAAAACTAGATTTAAAACCTACATTACCTGGCTTGTGACAGTGCATTTGTTTCCTGCTGGACAAACCTGCAAATATTTATGCAGATGAGCTAATTAGGCTATTATATGAAGCACGTTCACCGATCTGGCCTTCGTCAGAATTCACGGTGACAAAGCAAAATGACCACAGAACCTATATCGTTCATCAATGAGAAGATGATTCAAACACAGAAGTTAAATCGCTGGCTGTGTGTGCCAGTGTTCGGCGTGTGTCAGTCTCCCAAGCGGGAGGGCGTTGTCAGACGCCGGAGGCCACGCCCACAGGACGTGCAGCCCAGTCAGTCTACTGTCTGAGTTAGCCGCGCAGCTAGCCATGAGCTAACGAGCAGCTAGCCGACTCTTTTTGTTTTCACCACCACAACTGATCCAAAGTTGGGCGTCCCCGCAAACCGAATACGATTCATATCACCGGTAGGTGGCCGTTTCCTCAGACGGAGGTGATGTAACTCCTGCCGTCGGCCGCGGTTCTCTCTTTTTGTCCGTCATTTAGTTTTGATTAGCTGCTTGTCATCGCCTGTTAGCCTGTCGCTTAGCCTGCTGTCGAGTTTGAAAATACTGAGCGAGCATGTGTTGCTGGGGATATAATACTGAACACTTGTCTTGTCTTCTCAGGACTGCTGTTATTTGCGAGCCTTTGCCGTTAGTTCGCACCCCCTCAGCTGTAATTAAAGGTCAGGTGACGTCTACCTGCTCCGGTGGGTTTGGCCGGGCGTTAGCCACATCGCCCACTTGTCAAACAGCGAACTACAGCAACGACGGTCCCCACTTAACTTCTTAATAAGTTAATAAGATTATTAGACTCGTGCATGTGGCTGCTTTTCATAATAACCGTTGTTTATGCCAGTCAGGTGAAACTGACGCGTTTCGGCTCACATTGTGGTCTTGACAGTGTTATTACCGTTATCCATGTGTTTATTAGTGATATATCAATATTTATTTACATTAGGGACCGAGACACTTATGGTCGACATTTCTGACCAAAGTGTGAGTTTTTAGTCATGGCATTTATCTGTTCTCTTCCAAATATGAATGTTTTGGTGTCATAGATTTATTTGGAAGTCATTTTAGTCATTTTGAGGTTCAGATAGCTTTAAAATCTGTAAATAAGATCGATCTGCATTAGATTAACTGCCATTTTTTCATTTTCACTTAAATTTTGTAAAGAGATAGTTGCAGGTTAAAATTATCATGGTAAGAGACTATGTCTTTCAGTACTATATATAAATATATATATATATATTTATAGATGCCCATACACATACTCACACGTCATAAATGTGATATGTCGCTTTGGAGACTTTTTTTTTTTTTTTTTTTTTTTTAAATCACAGGCTGTGACTGTTTGTGCTGTAAAGGCAAACATTTTCAGGGTCAGTGGAAATGGACTCACTTTTGGAGCCAGCCCCCAGGGATCAACTGTGGAACTGCAAATATTTTGACTTCTTTGTTGATACCAGACAAGAAAGCAGAAAGTAGACCCTTTATGGTGGCTATGGTGGTTGCTGCACATTGAGAGACCAGTGACCAATAGTGTACACAAACTGTTTCTAAACAGTGTGACAACCATGCATTTATGTCATGCTTGAGTTACAAAACTGAACTTTGTTTTTAAATTTTATTTGCATTTGAGGCTACGCTCTTTTTATTTTTTTCCACCTGCCAGACTGTACCAATTTGAAGAAATTTTCAAAGTGTGTGTGTGTGTGTGTGTGTGTGTGTGTGTGTGTGTGTGTGTGTGTGTGTGTGTGTGTGTGTGTGTGTGTGTGTATATGTATGTATTTAACTTACAGTGAACCTTCTGGGGGTTGAGTGAACTAATATTCCCTGATTTTAAACCAGAAACCCAACTCAATGTTCCATGTTAAGGTAAACCAACTTGGAGTTCACTTTTTTATCTCAGTCTGCTAAACCTCTCTGAAATGGACTCCAGGGTTTGGCCACTTCTGATTAAATGTTTGTTTTTAATTCTGTTTTCCGTAAAGACCTCATGTTGCATGTTTATTTCTGATACTAATTTTTGTCTTAGATTGAAGCTTTCACATATGATATTGTATGTGCTGCAGTCTCAACAAAGTTCTCAGTGGGGCTCTGATCTTACGTTTTTACTTGATTTAATCATAGTTCTACACATCATGAGCCAAGTCTAAGCACCTCTTGATTTAAAATGATGGCATTACAAAAGATTCCTAGTATCAATATATCTAAATCCACCATCTGCAAAGAAAGCAGAACTTGAACAGCTGTTTAGATATGTGCTGCCACAACTTCTGCAGGAAGAAAATTGGCACTACATAATTAATTATAACTAAAGCTGCTCATGTGATAATGTATGCAGCGTTATACTGAAAGGATATTTATAATACTGCTATTATTATTATTATATAAGGTATGTGAAATCGGGCCAAGCATACAAGTGTAACTTATTCTTCTTAAACATGTCACAATTATCTCATAACTTTGACATGAATGTTCAGCTTTTATTTTCTAGCAATGAAAGTCAGACCTTTAAATAAAGCGTTATATCTTTATACAGAAGAGCTGTAGCTTTATCCATAACAATGATGCAATTTCATGACACACTTTTCCAAAGCCTTTGTTTTCAGAACGAGAGCAGGTCTTGAAATAGGTCTGGAACAGATGATTGATGTTGGCTTTCTTCTCTTAGAGAATTTGATGGGAACTTGCGGAACAGTTTCTTGGTGAGCAGCTAGATATTTAACCTATTTTTACTTCTTAAACTTTGTGATAATGATCAGTGATGTAAACGGAGACATTTGTGCCGTTTCCAACGCTCTTGATTTTCATTTAGCAAACCCTTTGATATTAAATCTACCATGTGGGATGACATTGTGCAATCCAAAGTGTATGGAAATATTTGCTTTTACGGAATATGAGCCTGGTTGTATTTCCTGGTTGGATTGAAATTGCTTCACATCAAATATCAACTCTTGGCCGTTGTGGGAACAGTCCCACAACGAGAAATTTGAGAACCTCTATAAGGCCAAATCATGTTCTTGCTGTGGTTTAGATGAGCACAGACCTTGAAAATGGCTGTGTGCGGGTGGTGGTGATTCAGATATGGATACTTATACTTGGATATAATGTAGGTAGATGTTCAGCCATCTCGATTACCTCTTTGAGTTGTCTCTTCTCGTTCGTTGCCACCATTGCAGTGTCTGCAAACGGAAACACAGAAACCATCTCAGCTCATTCAATGCTGTTGGTGGGCAGCTGACAAGGCGGTGTGACTTGACTTGTGACTAGGGGAGATGGAGCCTTTTCAGTTGCAGCTCCTAAACTCTGGAACAGCCTCCCTCTTTCTGTGAGCTCTGCCAGAACTCTCAATAATTTTAAATCTCTTTTAAAAGCTCATCCTTTTACACTGGCTTTTAACTCCAGAGAGCACAATCGGTAGGCCAGACCTGACATTGTCTTTTGCCTTTTATTTTTTATTTTTGTTATTGTCTTCTTGTATTTTCTTTTATTCACCTGTGCAGTACTTTGGCTTCCTTATGGTATGTCAAAGTGCTTTATGAATATAGGATCGATTGATTGATTGATTGTCATTCCAGTTAGGTTATTCTTTTTTTTCTTTTTTATCTTTACCTTTCTTATGGAGACACATTGGCTGAATGGATCATGGAGGAAATAATTAAAACGGTTACTAGTCCAGCCTCCTAGGTTTTACCCCAGACCCTTGTTAATGGACACCTGTCTATAGTTAACTCAAAGACCATTGATATGCCAGCAGTCTAAGAAACAACTGTTTCTGCTCAGTCTCTGCCTGAATTTGACAGCATCTGACTTGCATTTTAGCACATCCTGAAAAAAACCCAGAAGTCTAAAAAAAAAAAAATGCAGCAAATTTGTTGATAGTCTCTTTAATGTTATGGATTGAAAATTATAATTCTTAAGTCATTTTTTTTCCCTGTAACACAGAGTATAGTGGCCCATTCAATGCACCACATTTGCAGAGTAAAATAACGTTTTCCTGTCTGGTGTGCACCAGCAAAAACGGAGCAGATGTGTTCAAATTATGATGCAATGTCTTCTTCTTTCCTTTTAATCTCCACAGGATTTATCGTTGAGACCTTTTACCTTTTTACAAACTTCATTTTACCATCCTTCCACCTGCCTTGAACTGCGACGTCTGCATCTACAGTCATGGCAGCTGCGAAACCAAAAGGGCAGAACTCTCTTGCCCTTCACAAAGTGATTATGGTGGGCAGTGGAGGAGTGGGGAAATCTGCCCTTACTCTCCAGTTCATGTATGATGAGGTGAGCCGATTAAGTTAGAACCGTTGTGACACAATAAAGTTTCAATGAGTAATATTTGATTTGGGTTTTTCCCCTTCTAGTTTGTTGAAGACTATGAGCCCACTAAAGCAGACAGTTACAGGAAGAAAGTGGTGCTGGATGGAGAGGAGGTGCAGATTGACATTCTTGATACAGCTGGCCAAGAGGACTACGCAGCCATTCGCGATAATTACTTCCGCAGTGGCGAGGGTTTCCTCTGCGTATTTTCCATCACAGAACTGGAGTCATTTGCAGCAACAGTGGACTTCAGGTGTTGTAACATGTATTGCTTTAACTAAAAACAATTCTTACATCCTCTGTTATGACACAGTTATTATTAACAATTTTTATATTATCATATTTTTTCCTCATAGTCTGACTCAGTGTGAATATAATATAATGAATTTTGGTCCGCCTGTGTTTTGTTTACATTCTTCATGGCTGCTTGACATCTGCTGTGCAGAGAGCAGATTCTTCGAGTGAAGGAGGACGAGAACGTGCCCTTCCTATTGGTAGGCAACAAGTCCGACTTGGATGACCGGCGGCAGGTCAGCGCAGATGAAGCAAAGGCACGTGCAGAGCAGTGGGGGGTGTGCTACGTGGAGACTTCCGCCAAAACCCGTGCCAACGTCGACAAGGTTTGTTTAGTTGTGCAAACATTAGCACTCAGCTGAACAAGTCTATTGCGGTGACATGGAGCAACAGATGTATGACTCGCTGCACCTTTTTTTTTTTTTTTTTTTCTCCCTAACAGGTGTTTTTTGACCTGATGAGAGAGATACGAGCAAGGAAAATGGAGGACAGCAAAGAGAAGAACGGGAAGAAGAAAAGTAAAAGTTTGGCCAAGAGAATTAGAGAGAGATGCTGTATTTTATAGTGGTGAGATATAGCAGACTAGCTGCTTATGTACATACACATTTCTCAGACTTTTGCATTTATTTTGTGCCCAAGCCTGACCATGACTGTACCTGGCTAACAGGACATCTGACCGTGTGTCAGGAAATAGTAAGGTGCACTCCATACACCATTTATAGCTCTAACTTTTTATGTGCTGACACTCCAAATATTTTATTTACTCTCTCTTACTCTGACCACATTACAGAGCGTAATAGGTGGATGGTGTTTTAAGTTAGGCTGAGGCTTGACAACAGGCTAAGCCCTGAAATGTCCCGAAGTCTTTCATCGTCTAGTTTGGTGTGTGTAATATCTTCAGACAACTGTGCAGTGCAACTTCAAATGAAAAGAAAATGAAAGTGTCAGAGCCGAGGTTTAAAAAGGTAACTGAAGCCTTCTCCTGGAAAACCCCAATCTGTGTCTTTAGTCCACCATCTTTTCTAGGAACAAGCGTTCATAGACTGAACAGCGTAGTGTCAACCCACAGTTTAAGTGCCACGTAGGAAATGTACGACGCAGTAGTGAATCTGGGAAGGATCTTAAGCAGAGCCGAATTTTGACGCCATTCCTCTTTGTTGATTTGCACCTCAGTTTTTTTTGTTTGTTTGTTTGTGTTTTGTTGTTGTGCTATGTTTTATTTACACTATTCTTGTCTGTGAAGTCAAACTCCCACCCCCCTCTCATTTCTGTAAAATAAGCACACTAATCTTTTCTATTTTTCTTCCTCTCTCACTCTCACTCTGTCTCCTCAATCGGACACAAACATTGATCGCTACCCTTAAACCTGTGAAGGATTTTACAACACTTGAACTTTTTTAATTCTAACATTTCAAAAGTTATACCTCACTTGGTTGATTACTTTTATTGCCTCTTTTTGCAATAGAGGAATCCCTGGTGCTGTGACAAAAGGTGATTCTATGACACTACATCCTTTACAGTTCATTGCTACGCTGACATTATTGATTCAACAAATCTCTTCCATACATGCAGAGATTTCTTAAGCTAATTTAACATTTACCGGCTTCAGACTTTCAATCTAAAACTTTGAATTCCCCTGTCTTTGTTTGATTATAATTGCTGAATTGGTAGTAAAGCAGAACCACATTAATGGTTGGTTGAATTTTCAGAGAATGACGGCGGATGGAGGTGATAGACGTCCAAAAACGTTGCTGTCAAGCACCAAAGAAAACTGCTAGCTAGTATAAACAAGTGCCCGCTTATTAATTCAAGTGAACGACAACTTGACATAGTGAGCATGTGAAGATCGAGGAAGCAGAGACATTTCCTTCTGGGTAGCATGTGAAAGAAATGCAAGGTAATGAGGGATTTAGTAAATCTTGTGCATTGCATCACTGTTGCCTCTGTCCATTGTGAATGTGAATAATCCCCGTTTACTCATCCTGTTTGCAGCTAATCTCCAAGCCAGTTTATGGTTCTTGCATCTGCTTGTGTGTGTGGCCTTTGTGACATAACGATCATCTGTACCAGTCTCCAAGAGACCTCCAAGTTGCTCTGCTGCTGACTGCATGCAGCCCACAAATTTGTACCCAAATGCCCCTCAATCTGTTTCCATTCTTTAAAAAAGATAAACAAAAAAAAGAAGAAGAAAAAAAAAACATGGGAACACGGAGGCTTGTTTTGATGTAAAATTTTGCACACACACACACACATGAACACAAAACCACACTGACAACTCTACAATAAACTTTGGTCAGCCTGCTATACATACCCTTTCACTTTGTGAAAAATCCTCTCGTGAAGTGGGTCTGGTACCTCTCCCATTCACAGCCGTTTTCACTAGTACAGACTGTACCGGACCAATCCCAACGGAGCGGGCTTTGTGTAATGACTCATTCGAGGAACCACTATTTAAAACCTCCATATGGCTTCAGAATTGCTCATTTCACTTGAGATCAACAGGTTTTAATGCAAAACCGACAACAGTAATTGCTGAACACCATTCTGGATATCTTTTTTTTAAATTTATTTTAATACTAGTCTGGTTGTTGCTCTCCCTACATCACATCCTTCATTTCTGACTGCTTGTCGATCGGATGGCATCCCCTGGAAATCCAAGCCGAATCCAGAAGAACCAGACTATTGAAGAAGAAAATGATTAAGGTGGCTGGTAGGGCTATGCTGTGGTGCCCATGCGTGCAAAGATCTGGTGCAGCTGATCTTTAAAAAAAGGAAACTAGTACAAACAGAATTAAAAGCACATTTGCATCGTCCCGGTCAGTTGACACACGCTGATGTACAAACTATAAATTTGGTGTTAAGACTGCCAGTCTTAGTTCTATTCTCTATTCTTAGTGCTGTTTTTTTAGATTTTGATGAATCAGTCCATCAAGATTGTTTTATTTTTGTCTTTTTCTCGTCTGATTGTTTTACAACATGTCTGAGATAAAGCAGTGTGAGCATAAATTATCCTTTTAACAACCAAGCTCACAAACACTGTGAAATCTACCACTAAATCTGTCATTTACGACTGAGCCACTTTTTTTTATGTTATTTTAATGACTTATTGTTCTCTATATTTTAATTAAGCCTACTGATCAGCCAGAGGTTGTTGCCCAATTTCCATAAAGATGCGTTTAAAAATCATTACCATAAGCGTGAACACGTGGAGTCTATGCAAAATGATTGTTGGAATTGCAAAGAGAATATTTGGAAAGAGTTTGCAACCACCCAGTTGTCTGTAAACTACCCTTGAAAGCCGACCTGTGGTAGAAGCACTGTAGGGACCAGAAAAACACTGCATCCTTTACCAAAAGTTACGTTTAGTTTATTGTATTTTTTTTTTTTTTTTACATTTGAAGGTATCAAACACTGTTTTTATTCCCCCTGAGTCGATGCAGAATACACAGTTGTTACATGAGCAGTGCAAGCAAGATCTTTGTAAAGAATGCCTGTTTCTAGTTCAGTGAAGAACACACAGTAGAGCGAGGTGGACAAAACCCACTCTGGACGTGCAGCAGTCTAAAATGCTCTAAGGGCTAATCTCTATCACATCACACTGATGAACCACCAAGGTTACAGAAGCAGACGCACTAGTTCGTTACAGAAATCCTCCCATTGCATTTACAGCTTTTTGTCTTTGTTGTTGGGGATTTCAGAAATGACTTAAACTGACCACCACAGGGCTTGCTTAGTGTAACATTACCTTAACACAATCATTCATGTTTTGTTCCAGAGGAAAACATAATCAGTCTGCTCTGTTGATTTAATTACATGTAAAATTGAATGAATTTGATGGCCCAAATAATTTCAGCAGGATGCTAAAAGAGATGTTTGTGTGCACAAAACCTGTCCTACTGGATATTCAAATAACTTGGTTTGCCTTTTTATACAAGTAACATTGGAATAAAAATCCATAACTGTGTCTTTGGTTGTATGTATGGCATCAGTTAAATGTTTCCTTCATGTTTGAGTATAACCACTAATGTAGCCTTTTTGTGAATGCAAGAGGTGAAGCTTACATTTCAGTTCATTTTTGTGAGTTATTTGAAAATGGCAAATAAAGTGGATATTACTAATAACATCTTCAAGCTCTATTTATGACTTATGGTTTTCTTTTTCACTAAGTAGGCACAGAATGGCTTCTCTGAGGGGGACATGCCTTTATATTGACATGATTATTATGAAAGAAATTGGTTTAAAAAACGAATTCACGCATTGGTATCTTCTAGACTAGATTACTGTAACGTATTATTACATTAATGTATGTATGCAGGATGTCCAAGTAATTCTCTGAATATCTTCCAGCTGATCCAAATTGCAGCAGCGTGAGTGCTGACAGGAATCAACGAGAGCAGGTCTCTCCTGTGTTCGCCTCCCTCCACTGGATCCCGGAAAAATTAGAATCTAATTCAAAATTGTATTACTTGTGTATAAAGTCCAAACTGGCGTAGCGCTGTAATAGTTCTTTATGTTCCTAACAGAGTTCTCCGTCCTCAGAGTGCAGGTTTACTCGTAGTTCCTAGAGGATCCAAACGTAGATGTGGAGGACGGCTTTCTGTTATCAGGAACCATCACTATAGAACGAACTTCCAGTTTGGGTTAAGGAGGCTGACACCACCTCCACATTTAAAACCAAACGTTTCTGTTTAATAAAACATCTAGTTGGTGTAAAGTTTAGTGTGTTAGGGCCAGTAGTCAGAGCTGCAGCTGCAGGACCAGACTAGAGCAGCTGGTCTTCAACAGCTTCATCCCGGATCTGCTGCTGTAGACCTGCTGCAGGGGGACTCCAACACCCCCACCTCCTCTGGTTCTCTGTCCCTTCTTCAGCTCAATCCTCAGTTATCAATTAGAAGTATCTCACCAGTATAATTGTGGTCCATTGTTCTTGTAGTTTGTTGTGCTGGTCTGTCTCTTCTTTTTCTCTTCTGTACATGTTCTGCAGACCAGAACCTCAGGAGCTGCATGCTGACCTGCAGTCCCACCCTCTGACCATCCCAGTGTTACCTCCACCTGTCTGTGTAGATGTCTCTGTTGGATACCTGCTGACATGCTGACCTGCAGTCCCACCCTCTGACCACCTCAGTGTCTGCTGTCTCCACCTGTTTATATAGTCGTCTCTGTGGATCACAAACTAATCATGTATCAGTCACATAAACATGGAAGTCTTAGTTCTGCTGCTGATGGATAATTATACTTATGTATCTTGTCTTTTGTACCTTTGATGGTTTGTGTCTCTCCTCTCTCTGTTCTTCATCCTCTCTTTCTGATCTCCATTGCCTGCTCTACCCAGCTGGCCTTCGGGAAGAGGGTCCCCCTTATGAGCCAGGTCCTGCTCAAGGTTTCTTCCCTCTTAACAGGGAGTTTTTCCTTCAGGTGTTTATGTAATGTAATGTAATAATTGCTCAAGGGTCATGTTCTGGGTCCCTGGAAAGCGCCTAGAGGCAACTTGTGTTGTAATAGACGCTATCTAAATAAAATTGAAATGAATAAAAGTATGAGAATGTACAAATAAGAATTTCACAGGAATAATTATTGCACACTGAGGACATAGCAGGGGGTCAGTTTATTCACTATTTATCTTACAGTCAGATTGTGCAGTTAAAAAGCTTGAATGACGCAGGCAGGATTGATTTCCTGTTGTGCATCGTGGTAGTGTCGGTACTGTGTGTCCTCCTGAATCCGACCCGAATGTCATATAATAGTGGTCCAGGATGACCTGAAACTCGGAGAGCATCCTCCTCTCTGCCACCGAGGTCAGAGGGTTCTACTTCATCCCCAGAGTGTCACTGGCCTTGCAGATAAGTCTGTTTAATCTGTTGGCATCTGCAACTTTCAGTCCCCTGTCCCTAGACACTGGAGCATAAAATACATTACTCGTTACCAGTGAGTCGTAGAAAATCCTGAGCGTAATAGTCCTACAGATATTGAAGGACCTCTTGTCGCTTCAAAAAATAGAGATGGCCTTTCCTGTAGAGGGCGTCAGTGTGCTTCCCCCAAACCCGTTTATAGTCAATGTGAACCCCCACATGCCTGAAGGCCATCTACTCTGACCCCCTGGATGTAAACACGTGCTCCTTGGTCTTATGCAGATCTGCAACAAGTTCCTTGGTTTTTTTGTTATATTAAGTTGTAGATGGTTCTTTTCACTTCAAGTCACAGTTATCCTCAACAGCCCTGTATATTGTAGGGAGAGGTACCAGACCACTAGACTTCAATTAAATGTGACAATGTGATCACATCTTGATTAACATTATTTCAAATCCACTGTGGTGGTGTGTACATTCTAAAATACCAACTGTGACATTTACCAAATACATCTAGACCTAACTGTATATGCACACACAAACACAGTTAACGATGTAACGAGAAATGTTTAAGGTCACAACTCTCACTTCACTACAACACACTCTTTTTTTGAAAGAAAAAACATGTACTTCTGCAAATATTTTCTTTTCTTTACCCGTTGAACAAGTACGTTCTATTTTGAAGGTAAGGGTTTCCCTTCGCCGTGACGTCAGCTTATCCGGATTAAGCAGACAGATCCCATTGGCTCCTTTTGACGCACGAGGCCTGTAGTTTGAAAGCTGTCTGGGCCTCGCGGATAGTACCGTTAGCCACATGACGAACAAAGTCGTATTTCCAGTTACGTTCAGATATATTTACATTTCTTTTTGTAGCCACCGTGCGCGGCAGGATGCCTGCTAAGTCGGGGTCCCGTTGTTAGTCGATGGAGCGGCGCCCCGGCGGACGCGGCTGAAACAGACGCGCCTGTGAGCGGCATTGTTTTCCTGCATCTTTGAGTGAACTCCGAGGAGAAAACGGAGCTAACTGGCTAACTCGGGGCTAGCGGCCGGCTAGCGGCGCGCTCGCGTGTTTCACCCACTTCCTTGTTGCGTTTTCTTTGGACCGCGATGGACGGTGACAAGAAGTTAGCGCGGAGACCACTGGCGATTGCTCACGCAGACCTCCCCGCCGTGTGTTGAACGGATGTGCGCCCGTTGCACGGACCGGTCCCTTTGAGAAGAAGCCGCCGCGGGCCTGCGCGGTCACCGTGAACCGAGGAGTTAGCCGCGAGATGTCCTTTCTGGGAAACGGCGGCGGAGCGCTGACGGCTTCAATCACTTATAGTAGCGGCATTACAAGTAGGTTGTGACATACTATTTTGGCACCACGTGTCACGGAGATCCAGCAGGAGTTTTATTCGCTTCGTAACGCTGAAGCCTGTGAAGCGGCGAGCTAAGTGACTATGTTTCATGTGAAGTCAGCTAAGTAGCCTGTTACACCGCGAGCCCCAATGTTTGGTTTCACTGCTCAAGCTGGGACATAGTTTTGAGAAAGGCTCTTGTGTTATAGTTGTTAGTGTAATTATTGTCGACTTGGCGTCAGCCTTTATTTCGGAAGATCAATGCCCAACTCCGAGGTGCTTCGCGAGGGTCGCGGACGGAGCCCGTCAGCCCAGCAGAATGCTAACAGGCAGGGCAGGCGCAGTAAACCCGGGAGCGGTGCCGCTCAGCGAGACCGACACCGGGAGAAAAGGCGCTCGTCGGCTTCTCGACGAAAGAAACGCAGGCAGCCCAAAGATAGAGCCCCGTGGCATGGCGTTGCAACGCAAGACCCCGAAAGCGACCGAAAAAGTGCTTTTGAAAAGGAGCTCGAACTTCGGACGCTAGTGGAGTATGACGACGTGAGCTCGCAGTCGGAGCGGTTTTCTGGGAGCCCCTCTCCTAAACTTGAACCCCATGCTGACAGACTGTCAGTGGGTCGGCTTAGCGATGTTGACTTGGGGGACTGTAATGGACCAGCATCCCCAGACAGAGGTCACCTGAGGGATCGGGAGGCAGTGTGCATTAGTAAGGATGAACAATCAAGAGGACCATCGAAGAGGAACAAGCAAGACAAGGAGTCAGCAAGGAAAAAAGACCGTCAAAGTCGAGAGAAGGACGCCTCAAAAGTCAAAAGTGGCGGTAGCCTCAGTGGCTCTAAAAATCCCAGAGACACTACAAGGAGCAGTGACAGAAACGGCAAAAGGTCATCGACATCTCAGTCCTCGCAGTCTGCAGATAAAAGAAATTCAAAAAGACACAGGAGTAAAACAAGATCCGATAAAGAGCCCCCGTCTGCATACAGAGATGCCACAATATCTTACAGAGATGACCGTGAAGACCTCAGGGCATACAGGAGAAGTCCTGGTTACAAATCAGAAAGTCCCTATGGGACATCGTATTCATATAGCTACCAGTCCCCCAGTGGATATAACCAGCTGATATCTAGAAGAAGTCCACCTTATGGGAGTAAAAGACTTTCTCCCAGTTCCACATACTACACCCGGGATGCGGATGGGTATGGGACTTACGGTGTAGCCAAGTCGCCCAGCTCATACTCAAGCAACAAGCGGAAGCGATCCCCTACGAGCCCGGTGAACTGGCGAAGGTCACCAAGTTACGGTCGACACAGTCCGTATGAACAAGGAGATTTTGTCTCGAGTCCTTATGGAAATCGCAGAAGATCACGTAGTCCTTACAGGAAGTCACTGAGTCCAAGCCCTGACGTGAGGTGAGTTCTAACAGTGGATCTTTTGTTAGGTCTGCTCAACTACTATAGTGTATTTACTATCAGTATAATAAAAATAATAATTTATGGTTAATGGCAAGTCTTAATAATTTGCTTCCCTTCTGAAGTAAACATATTATCCAAACAAGGACAAAGTTGTGTTATTTTTATTGGGTTCTTCTCATGTGTGAGATTTCTAGACAGTTGTAGACTGACCACATGCATAGTTTAGTATTTTCTTTAGTCACGGCACATTCTAACAAGGCTTTCTGGTCCTTTCCAGGCGATCCGTTAGGTCACGTAGCAGAAGTCCATATTCAACTTCAAGACATTCACGTTCTCACAGCCGTCATCGCCACTCCCGTTCCCGCAGTCGACCTTCCAGTCTTTCGCCAAGCACGCTCACTTTTAAAACCAGCCTCGCTGCCGAGCTCAGTAAGCAGAAAAAGGTCAAAGCTGCAGAAGCTGCTGCCAAGGCCAAGAATACGAGCAACACATCGACTCCAACAAAGGGTCCTGCATCTGCTCATCAACCCAGCCCGAAAACAAATCACACATCCAGGAAGGGGCGGCCTCCCTCTCCACCTCAGCCAGAGAAGGGACCCAGAACTCCCACTTCAAGCCAGCCTCAGTCTCCTGCAGACAGGGCATCCAAGAGGACCACGGAGCATCAGACCAGTAGGGACAGAGATGGAAAGGGCAGGGATGACTCTGTACACAGAGACAAGAGGAAAGCACCAGCATCTGCACCGAGCAAAGACAAGGAAAGAGTCACTGGTCCAGTTATCTCTACTCTGCCATCGTTACCGTTGCCCCCAACGGTTGCTGAACCCACAGACAAAGGAGAAAGGTTTGGGCTTCACTCGTAGAGTTGCTGATGTCTCAGTTTGTGCGTAACTCATTCTTGATGACGCTCACCTTATTTCTCTCCCAATCTTTGCAGCTTGAAGGACATTTCGCTCTTGGGGAAGAAGAAGTCAGAAAAAAAGCCTCGGCCACTTCTGACCGATTTGCCTCTCCCTCCCGACCTTCCTAGCAGTGTGTCCTCCCCACACAGCCCACCCGAGGACAAAAAGTCCCAAACACTTCGTCGAAGACCCAAGTATGTTATCATGATGCCTGCATACCAGTTTTCTTTTCTTTTCTTTTTTTGTTGCTTGTTGTTTTTCACTTTGAGTAATTTGAAATGTTTTCTTATAATTCCCAGAATTTGCGGCCCAAGGTATGGTGAGATTAAAGAGATAGAGATAGACTGGGGAAAGCGTTGCGTGGACAAGTTTGAGATCATTGGTATCACAGGGGAAGGTACTTACGGTCAAGTGTACAAGGCTAAAGATAAAGACACTGGTACGTTTGAACATTAATGATAATCAGACATTTATTATTATTAAACATTGCCATTGTCTTTGTTCTTCATACGAGTTGGTTTTTAATGCACACTGCCTGTGAAAGACTCATCTTGAGTGTTTTTATCATTTTTTCCATTAGCTGAAATGGTGGCTTTGAAGAAAGTTCGACTGGACAATGAAAAGGAGGGATTCCCGATCACAGCCATTAGAGAGATTAAAATTTTGAGACAGCTCAACCACAAAAGCATCATAAACATGAAAGAGATTGTCACAGACAAGGAGGATGCCCTGGACTTCAAGAAAGATAAAGGTTGGTACATGTATTTCCTTGATATCCAGTGGTGTGAGCTGTTCCAAACCACTTCACCACATCACTTAAAACATCCCGTTTTTTAATAAGATAAAATCGTTTTATTCCTTGTTTAGGCGCATTCTATCTGGTATTTGAATACATGGACCATGACCTGATGGGTTTACTGGAGTCGGGCCTGGTCCATTTTAATGAAAGCCACATAAAGTCTTTCATGCGACAACTGCTGGAGGGCCTGGATTACTGCCACAAGAAAAACTTTCTGCACAGAGACATCAAGTGCTCCAATATTCTGCTCAATAACAAGTGAGACTGCTGTATTATTATTTTGTTTTTATGCTCCACCAGAAATAACAGTTCTGTTTAGTTTCATGCTCAAGGACGTCTCCCAGCTTGCTTTAATCTGTTGTTTTTTCTCTCCTAATCAGAGGTCAAATCAAGCTTGCGGACTTCGGTCTCGCTAGGCTGTATAACTCTGAAGAAAGGCAAGTTTCTGTTTTTGTAGAGCTTTTTTACTTGTGAATGACTAAGATTGATTACGGTGGTGTTGTGTGGGCTACGGAGGAAAAATGAGTTGGCAAAAAACCAAAAATAGGTGAAAACCTGGTGCACAAACCACAGGAAAATAGTCTAATAAAGAGAGAAGTGTTAGTAGCTTTTACGAACGGTTCCAGCTTGTCATTATTAGTCCCCGTCTGTGATTACGGCTCTAACAGATGTTGTCGTTTTCAGCCGGCCGTACACCAACAAAGTGATCACCCTGTGGTACCGACCCCCAGAGTTGCTCCTGGGGGAAGAAAGGTACACACCTGCTATTGATGTGTGGAGCTGCGGGTAAGAGAACAGATTTTTTTTTTTTTACATTCATTTCAGATTGTCATGTTAGAATGTATGTATAATCATGATTTGCCCATCATAGATGCATTCTTGGGGAACTCTTTACAAAGAAGCCCATCTTCCAAGCCAACCAGGAGCTTGCACAGTTGGAGCTCATTAGGTGAGTGTCGGTTTAATTCTCGAGGACTTCATGAGCTCCCACAGATTGGTTCTGCGTCCTGAAGCAGACACAAAGATCAACAACGGCTTCAGGCTGTATGAAACGGGAATCAAAGAAGCGGTGTTTTCCCGAGTGATGGTGTCGTTTGACTATAATGCCACTCAGCCACTAATGCGTGCGCTGTTTAAATAGGCCAACGCTTGTTTTAGTGGCACTCTTTGTCAGAGAAAGTTCAGGAATCATTCAAAAGTAGTCCAGAGAAGAATTGACTGAATGAAAACAGACATTTTTGGGGGGTAAAAAGGGAAAAAACAAATCCTACGAGGACCACCTCGTGTTTCAGGACGTATTCCCTTCTTGATCCAGGTTTGCTAATGCTGGCAAGTTCATGACAAGTCAGCTGAAAAGTCAGAAGCTTCTGTCTCAAGGCCTGACTATTTTATACAAGTAAAATTAAGTTTTACTTCTGTTTTTGATTTCTTCTATAACATATTTAAACAAGTGGTTTCTGGTGAGACGTGTGCCACACTGTACAACACAAAAAGGGTTTGTGAGGATGTAGGACAAATACAAAGTTGCGAAAAGTTTTCCCCCGACCACACTTCTATCAGAGCTTTTACCGCCTCCTCACTCCACGTCTGACTGCGAGACATTTTTCCTTGCTGCAGTGCTACACGCACATTCGTTTAGGAGGAGTTTAACCTCAATACCCTGCATGGTAGCCTGTGGACCAAGACATACGGTTTTAGGTGGACCAGAGTTTGCTTCGTTTATCCGCATCAAAGTTGGATTGTGGTTTCAGCGCTCCCCAGATGAACCGGACTTTCCGAGCAAACGAACTAGAGTTTGATTAAATGTCTGCTGGCAGGTGTTAAACTCTGCCACTTTCTTAGGCCTTTACCAGAGTAATGATTTAAATGAAACGCATACTCGTGCACCCACTGCACAGTCCCACGGAGGCGGATGGTTTTGTTTATTAACCCCGACGCTGTTGCCATTTTTAGTTTGCTGTGGCACCGTTTTTTTTTTTTTTTTTTCTTCTTCTTCACTGCTTGAGGATTCTGCAGCATTCATCATCATCATCCCAACGTTGGCATCAAAACTTGACATTTGTGTCCTTACTCGCCCTACTTTTGAGCTGCTTTGTTTGGGACATCACCATCTATTTTTATCTCTTAAATCCCCTGGCACGATATGACATGTTTAATGCTCCAACTGTAATGTGCACGTTCAGGTTGCTGGCACTGGGCCCCCAGTTGTTGTAGATCTGTAGTGTAGTTGTTCAAAAGTCTAAATCCTGACTATAGGAACATCTGCCTTTTCTGGCTAAAAATGTGGCTGGAAATTCTCAAATATTTGTGAAGTTTAAAGCAGGAGGATTTTTTTTTTTCATGTTAATAGACTTTTTTTTTTATAGTTGCATCACTAACGGTATAGGTGGAGAAAGTGATGTGATGCACATCTGTTGTCAGTTGCGTATTATGGTAAAATATACTGCATTGTGCTCAAACAAATGAATCCATGTCCCTTTTCCTTTTTTTTGTTTTGTAGCCGAATATGTGGAAGTCCGTGTCCAGCTGTGTGGCCCGATGTAATAAAGCTTCCCTTCTTCAACACCATGAAACCAAAGAAGCAATACCGAAGACGTCTGCGAGAGGAGTTTGCTTTGTAAGTTATTTAAATTGAATTCATAGTACGTGCATGATTTTCTGATTTACCGCTGTCTTCTGCTTGTGTTGTTGTGCAGCATCCCACTGGCTGCCCTGGACCTCTTCGACCACATGTTAAATTTAGACCCCAGCAAACGCTGCACAGCGGAACAAGCGCTGGGCAGCGAGTTTCTGAAGGACGTGGATCCAGACAAGATGCCTCCACCGGAGTATGTTGAGGTTCTCGTTGATCCTCTGGTGTACAGCTGTGGCTGTCGCGTCCTTTCTCACCCCGTTGTTGCTTCTTCCATTTCTGCAGCCTTCCACTTTGGCAAGACTGTCACGAGCTGTGGAGTAAGAAGCGTCGACGGCAGAAGCAGATGCCAGAAGAACTGGTGGCCCCCAAAGCGCCCCGCAAAGAGCTGGGTCTCGACGACAGCCGCAGTAACACCCCACAGGGCTTCTCTGCCCCCGGAGGCATCAAAGCCCAGAATGCAGCTGCCTCTGCGCTGCTTGGTGAGGAAAATGCGAATAAGACGGTAGAAACAGTTCACGGATTGAGAGAATAAGTGACACTTGAAGGAGAAACTTTTCTGTTGACAATAGGAAACGGATGCTAAAGTAATTCTTTTGCAAAGTAAATGGTCTGAACACTGGTTTGATAAAGGACTGATTTACATAACTTGTCTTTTCCTCGCATTTGCATGGCTTATCCAAGCTCATTAAAGCTGCAGCAGTCACTTCTGTTACACCACCTTTTTTTTTTTTTTCATGTGTAGATAATGCGTTCTTACACGTTGGCAGATGAGTAGCCGAAACGTTTAAGTACATTTTAGACTTATTTCACTTTGTCGGGTCATGTTTAGAGGCATCTGCAGGGCTTCCTTCCAAAAGGAATACTTTAGCAGACTTCCCAGGTATATTAATAACTAACCAAATGTGTTTTGGCAGTGCATTCACATTTTTGATTAATTATATTAAACATCTCCCTATTCCGTCCTCTCCTCTTGAGTCCTCTGCTGATATTCATGTCAGGATCAGGAGTAATATTTGTTGGGTCACCCTTGCCGACCAGAGTTTCTGACTTCAGAGTTGGGGTTAGGTTGTTGCTTGTTATGTCAGTAAATAAACTAAAAGTCACATTTTTGGGGTGTCTTACAGACTCAAAGGGTCCAAACTCGCAGTTCACCCAGGAGCAGCTGGCAGTCCTTCTGAACCTCCTCGGCCAACCCAAAAGTGCAGTCAGCACAGCCCAGTTTGTCCAGTCGATGAGCACGAAGGTCAACCAGGAGACGTTGCAGCAGCTCACTAAAGCCTTAGCTCCCTCTGAGCCGCCTGAGCCCCCGCCTCAGCCCCCACCTACCAAGCCTCCCCAGCCAGCAGCCTCAGCCGGAGTTCCCCGGACTCCCCCGATGCCCAAGCCTCCCTCGCCGCCTCCGTCTGCACCGTCAAATATTCCAGAAGGCGAAGCTGCGGCTGCCAGGCAGACGGCCATGACGATGCTGCTTGCTCAGCTCCTTCAGGCTCAACAGGCTCAGAGGCAGGACGCAAGTGACGGTGGAGAAGGAGCAGAGAGCACCAACCCTGCTGGAGCACCGGCGGCGCCGCTTCTCCCTCCAGAGGTCAAACAGCCTCCAGAACCCAGCCCAGTGTCTCCAGGTGAGCCCCGTCTACTCGCACTGAAGAGCAGTAAGGACGTTTGTTTTTTGTTTTTATACAGAATTTCACAATCATTTCCTTGATTTCTTCATGTTGCAGCCAAAGCAGAATAATCATAAAAAAAGACAGACCCAAAAACCTTTAACGAGATGATTATATTGTTGTTTTTAATTTTCCAGTCTGTTAAACACCAGTAAAGTAAAAGAAAATTCACATTTTTGCACGATAATGTCACATCTATAATCGTTAATCAGTCAGCTTTTTTTACTGAAAATCAACATCTGTGTAGATAATCATTGGCCGATGCTGTCATTTCAGTGTCAGAGGTAGGAGGCATGTCCATACTCCCCCCAGACCAGAGACCACCTGAGCCTCCAGAGCCCCCCCCACATGCTGACCTGGACTACCGGCAGCCACCTCCTGAGCCCAAGACGGGCCACGCTCCCCCTATTGTTCCCGTAAGTGGAGGTGATGGGGGGAGACCCCCAGAGCCAGGCTATCCACCTCTTCCCTCCACAGAAGGTTCAGGGTATGGGGGTGACTACAGCCACCCGCCTCCTCCACCTTTTAACCCTGCAGGATTCGGGGACAGCTACATGGGTCACATGCTGAGTGGAGGCCTGTTGCCCCACTCTCTCAGAGAAGTGTTTAGTGGGTCTGGACAGGCTGTGGGCTCCTCGGCTGCCCCTGGTGTTCTCCCTCCCACCCACCCAGAGCCGTTTCCCCCGGGTGGAGCGCCAGCAGCAACTGGACCCAGTAGCATGGTATTCACTGGGGACAAGGACCACCGATTTGAGTACAATCACAGCCCTTTACCCGTGGAGGGACAACCCAACCCAAGCACGATCCACCTGTACAACCACACCATGGCTAGAAAGGATGTTGCACCTCTGCCCCCACCCATCCCAGCACCAGGACAGCCCTGGGGCTCCCCCTCCCAAGTCGGGGCTCCACCAATACCCCTCGGCTTTGTTCCACATGTGAACTCTACATCAGCAATCAGAGGACGAGGGTTGCCTTTCTGAAAGACTGTAAAGTTTAAATGCAGCCAAGGATGAAAGGTTAGAGGACTCTGTTTTTAACCTGAAGCCCCTTTAGGCCAGATTAGAAGGATCTGGAGATGCACATTCAGTTTTGATAACTTAAATTTGTGTCAGGCATTGTATTTTTTCCTCAGTCTGGAACATGTTGCAGGAGGACAGTTGAATAACACCGGAGGAGCTTTTTCTCGCTCATACCATTTTCGTATTTTTTTGTAATCTATTCTGCTGTCTTTTAAATTAAACTTTTATCTTTTTTGGGTGTATATGTCGGGGACAGGTAAATTTTAAATCTCTACCTTAGCCTTTCTGTAATACTCCACAGCAGAGTAGTGTTAATGTTTTGAACTACTGATCTAAGTAGGCAGAAACTATTTTGGCTGTGAAAGGAAATGGACGTGTTACATCTGCACAGTCAGAAACGTTGGAGTCGTTTTATTTTGTACGATTATGATGAGACATGAACGGCTCGTTTTGATTGGGTTGATGGATTAGGCTTCAGCACAAGGAGCTATTTGAAGAACTAGACTGATGGCACTTGTACAACTGCTGCAAATCTGATTTTACATCACAGAGAAAGTTTTCACTTTGAATTTCACACGCTTTTTTTGGCTGTAAGTGTTGTAAAGTCATGAGCAAAAAGAAACAAATAACTCAAAAAGGAAACTATCCTTTTTTTTTTTTTTTTTTTGTACTAAAATGATTTGTCCCCCTCCCTCCCTCCTTTTGGCAAATGTTTATTAAAGAAATGCCAACAGTGTGTGTGCGTCTGGGATCACTGAGGCCTGAATCTGCCTTCGTGGGTGTCGCCACTGGAGGGCAGCATCGTGTCAACGATCACGCATGGTGTTTGTTGCACCGGCTGCACAAATGACTGGTTTCTGTGACGCATATTAAAATTCACTTGTGAGATTCAAATGTGCAGGCTTGGAAACTCGACGCCTGGTGTCACATTTTTGATAGGAACATCTGTGACACTGCTGCACCATCTCCAGAGTCACAAGAGTTGCAAAAAAGATTCATATAGAATTACCTAATGTATTTATAGAAATACAAAGAATAGATAAATTAGAACACTTCCAACCGAATTGGGAGCGTTAATTTCAACAAATAAACACTTGGAATTTAAAAGATCATTTTCTGTGTATTTCATATGGCAGGCATTAAGGGGTTAAATCTTAAATCACTTCATGTATATGCACCATTCATGGGAGGAGGATCTCTCTTATCCAGGACCTATAAGGAAAATTGATGCATGTTGCGATTATTCCTACAGACTACATGCTGAGGGAAACATGGCCAAAAGGGAATCTGGACAGGATTGACGGTACACGGTCGACATCCTCAGAAGTGCGATTGTCAGGAAGAAAGAAAATGTTCCTCCGTGTGACAAATCCTAGTGGATTTAACCTTCAAGTACAGAGCTTTTCCTTTAAAGGAAATCAATTTTCCAGAAATCTCAACCTGGTCTTTTATTCATCTTTTTGTCAGTTATCATTTCCCCCAATGTCAGACCCTATTGCCATTTCCTCCTGTGTGGAAAAATGTGTTGGACTCAGATAAAATCAGCTTTGCCCCCAAATCCAATTGATTTATTTTTCCTCTGCTGCCTTGTCTTAGTACAGCTACTCAGTTGGATGTCTGACCGAACTTGACTGCAACATGCTACAGCAGGAATACTGAAATAAAACATTACACTTTGGTGTCGTGATCCTACTTAGTGATATTCTCCAGAACGTGCAGGCAAATGAAGAGATTTGCAGCACATCTCTTTTGTTACACTCATCTCTACGTCTGAATCGGTGATGCGCCACATAGCTGGTGATGAAAAAGCGATTATCCTAAGAGGCAATCCATTCTGCAAAGCTAATTCTGAACGAGGATGACAGCTAGTCTGTGATTAATATGGCGCAGATGATGGATGGCTGAAATTTTACAGCACCCGCAGACTGGTAATGTACAGTAATTTTTGGGACTGATCAAAAGAACAGTGAGTTAAATTCAAAGAGATGAGAAGGACGGGAGGTGTTATAAACCGTGGCATTCAGTCAATGAGTTTGATCATTTATATCAAATTAATGCCAACTCTAGACTTGAAAAAGGAGTGAATCCTACTTATCAATCACTTAGCACAGAATAATAAGACGTTCATGTGGGCCTCCCATAAAGATCATAGAGTTAGTGGGCGTCTGGAGTAAATGTAACGTTTTTTCCTGCACTGCAGCACGAATTCTCATAAGATCTTTTTTTTTTTTTTGTCAAATTTGTGTCCTAAATCAGTATCAGTTCTAACATCAGTAATAGCTGACTGATTACTCAGTTGCTTCCTGTGGGAGAGGAGGCTTATAATTGATCAATAATAAAACTACTAGCACTTAACTCCTAATATTGCTTTGTCAAGTAACTTTTATCTACGAAGCATCCAAAAGGTTTTCCATTTAAAGGTAGGGTAAGCAATTTCTAGATGATATATTGATCGAACAAAACAAGACACGGAGAGCTGGCTCCTCCCTCCAGATCCCTCCAGATGTTCCACGGACAACACGTCCATGTGGCAGTGGAACAGTGTTCACAAACAAAACCAAACAGTTTGATCAGATTAAACGGTTGTAAGTAATGACAACAATCAGCTGGGGAAGATTCACAGAGGGCGTGGAAAACTTTGAGGGTATCCAGTAAAGATCAGTAAGGATTGATAAAAAATTCTTTGGGTGATTGAAAACCAGGTTTGATATTAATGACAGCAGCGAAGATTGGCGTCTACGTTGAGACCGGACCAACTTTCTGTGCAGCGACGGGCAGTGATGTTAACCACGCCTAAAATGATTATTCACAAAAGAATAGAGTTGACACAGAATTATGCCATTTTACTCACCATTTGTCACAAGAAAATCAAGCCTTCAACTGATAGTAAATTTAAAAAAAAAGAAATGTAACAGGCTGGTAAACTGAGACCTTTTTATAATAAAACTGACTAATAAAACAACTGTGGCTCCACAACAACAACAACAAAGAAAATGTTGCCCGCTAGGGTTGTAGTGGTTAAGGCCCAAGTGTCCTTTGTTGTTCTGAGGATTTCATTTCATTTCATTATTTTTTTATGTGGTGGTTTAAGCAAGAAAGTAAATTTAACCCCTGCTAAAGCAGTTCACCTGGTTTAAAAGAACTAAAACTAAACCTGGATAAGGTTCAACAGAAGCAGAAATAATTTTGTATCTCAGTGGTTGTTTTATTCCAACTTTCTTGGCAAGTTGTCAAACAGATAAAAGAGCAGAGAAAAGGTGCTTTAAAGGTTCTAAAGTCTTTTATAATTTTTGAAATATTCCCAATCACAAATAAGCGATGGCAAACAAACAGTTTTTAAATGTTTAAAAGGTGTCGGCACAATATTTGACTGAAAACATTTTTACTTTTTACTTCTGGTTTTCCTAATCTTTATTGTCTAACTATTTTATTTCTGTCATTACTACACACACACACACACACACACACACACACACACACACACACACACACACACACACACACACACACACACACACACACACACACACACACACATATATATACATACATACACACATGGATGTAGCACTGCCTTTTCCAGTTCAAGGCACAGAGTGGTGCTGCAGGACTGGGAAGGAACTGGGAACCAGACTCCACCGAAACATCTCACAAACAAGCTGCCGTCCTTTGACTGAAGCCTGTAAAGATGATCCTCATGCCCATTAAGAATGATCTCACAACACTGGGCGGGCGACTCTCGATGCTGACAATCAGGGTAAGGGGCTTTTCCCAATTTCCTCGGATTCTGGCTCCAGTTCGAAAATGGACGAAAGCCAGTTTCATAATGAGGCAGAAGTTTATGATATTTGGCCCACGGACTTGCACAGACTGAAGCTTGTTAACTCATTACTGTCCCGAGGTGGCTCAAGGACAGGAAGAGGGATTGCTCATTTAAAAAGACTTTAAAAGGTGATTTATTGAGAAATAAATGTGCAGATTTAGTACAAACCTTTGAGTTTTAACTGTAAGTGAACCGTTATGTAACCACATCCTTGAAGAGGAAGAGAAAGTAGAACGATTGCAGTGATTTTTGATTTTTCCTTTTCAAGCCTTTTCTCATTTTGTGTTGCAGGATAACAACGGCGTGTGCAGTCCAAACCTCTCAGAGAGTCAGTAATCATCATGCATATGATTAGGTCTAGCTTTGAGACACCAGCTGTTAACATGACTACATTACAGGGCATTAATCTACTCTACTGAGCGACCGCTTAAGAGAAAGGAGCCGTGTTAACGGAACAGCAGATCAAGATCTGGGATTTTGCTCATATTCTGTCGTGGAGGAGGTTACAGGGCGGCCTTCTCTTCCTGGTGTCAGATCTGTGTGATGCGACATCTCAAAAGGATCTTATTTTTTGTGCCGTTGTCGTACATAGTTGCAGACATGACCCCTGCATTCCCAGACCATCCGATCACGGTCCTTTTAGACCTTTTACAACGAGAGCGGGGCGACCGTTTACTTCTTACTACATAATCAGCTGTTTCGCTTTTCCCCTGTGAGTTGTGGTCTCATCTTCCGTGTGACGTCTCAATTAATGCAACGAGGAAGACAAAGGGCTCTGCAGTCAATTACAGCCGATGTAACTCAGAAATGTCATGGTTAACCTAACTTTGCACCCTACCTTTGACATGTGAGGTCACCCCTTCAATAAAACACTTTAAAAGTGAATCCTCCTCTGGAGCAGTCACCGCCCCAACCGCTTTTAGAGGGACATTGTTGAAGGGCTTTAATTCAAAAAAAGTTTGACTGCACGAGGCTTCGAAAGCTCTTAAAGAAGAGGACCAAGACTGGAATTGTATTATGTTATGAGACGTCTGCCTCTGCCAACAAACAAAGGTCATTTTGTGTTTAAAGTTTACGAGGACTGTCATTTATAAAGCAAAGTTTAAATCAATAATGTCTAAACATAAATTGTTAAGCCTCTCCCATCACTGTGGAAGAACATTGGGCAAGAGAAAGTCGAATCACTGCCTTGGTCCGACTGATATCCAGGTTTTTTTAAAGCCATGTGTACACCTTAGTCGGGCTGTAGTCGAACTGAACTGGAGTTCTTGAAATCGAGCTTTTAGACGGCATGCTTCAGCTTTTTCCGCCGGTGTTTAACAGGATTTAGGTGACCTGACGCAGCAATGCAGCTCCAGAACATAACCAGCCCCCTCCATGTTTCACAGTAGCTACAGTCTTCTTGTCTTCGGAGGCTTCTCTTTTGCTTCTGCGAACATAGAACCTTTGTGACTTGTCCAAAAAGATCCAGTTTCACAGGGAGGTTTCTCTGGACTACTGTCCGTTGGTCTCTCGTTCCTGTCATCTCACTGGTCCCTTTTTGCACTTAACAGCACAATAAGCATCTTTAAAACAAAATGAGAGTGCTCTGTAAGGTCTTTATTCACAACTAAGAAGCCAAATGAAGTGATGACAGTTATTGGCTATAGTCATCTGCCAATCAAACAGTCACACCCATAAATACGCATAGATTTGTAGATTTATATAATTTTACTTGATGGGGTGCATAAAAATTCACCCCTGTACAGTTGTTATGGACATTAAATCTAGCTATAGAGACCGAAACCATTCATTGAACCAGGCTGTCAACGTGTTTATTCCAATAATTGTTTACAGACATTTTCTTTTACAATACTGTGATTCAAGTCAGATCTATTACATTTATTTAGATCACTATTCTGTCCTCTAATACAAAAACACAACTGTTATAGTTGATACAGATGCACTAGAGGACTAGGATCAACATACTTACATATATTTGTTCCAGGTATTGTGAACGTTATGAGTAGATATAATTATATTTGATGCTGGTGATCTGTTGCTGTTATGCTGCAGGGCGTTTTCAATCAAGTTTAACAGGAAATGGCAACACGTGCTTTATTCCCTCCTCAATCCGTTGAAGGGTAGAAATGAGCATTTACAGTAGAGTAATTCCTCCCTTCAAAACAGATAAAGTCTCATTATTTCCAAGGTGAAGCAAAGCTACCTGATCTGTTAAACATGGTGGAGCTGGTTTTATGAAGCGACTTCCAACAGGTTATGTCTTTCTAAGTCATGGTAAAAACAATTTCCAGAGCCATTAACACAGATTGTGCATGAAACACAGCGCTCTGCCACAAATGCGAGGAGAAATATGAAACCATGCGTAAAATGCGAGTTGCAATCCGGCTCAAATTGAAAAGGCGTTTTGGGGATGGGGGATGGGGGTTGGGGGATGGGGGTTGGGGGGGTGGATGAAAAAAAATACCTCAACATGGTTAAAGAAGGCATCTTGGTTACGGCACATCGCTTCCTCTGCAGATGAACCCTTGCAGAAGAATGTTGCCGTCTGTGCTCAGTGGCTCTTTCTGTGGGGTTGTAAAACATTTAAAGTAGGACTAGATCTTGGAGTTACAGTTTATGGAACTTCTGGCTCAATGGCGTATTTTTTAGTTTTCTTTTTTCCCCACCAGCTCCTGTAGAAATGCATTGTTCCCATGTCGAGTTTTAAGTTGTATATCACGGTGACAGCTGCAACCACTGACATCCTCCTGAGCAAACAACCTGTCAGGGAAAACACACACTGCCTCACAGCCAGGACTGATATTTACCTGGAGGGAAAAAATTCACCCCACAGGCCCTTGAATGCATCAAAATGAAGACATAAACACACCTTGTAGCAGGTTGTTTGAGATGAGGGGGAAATGAAACGCTCCATCAATGATGATTGACACCATGTAATAATATTCTATCATTCTGCAGGAGAGAATTTAAATACCTGCAGGCTTTTTTATTTTTAATAGTTTGTGCATTAGAATCATAATGTATCATATTTAGTTTGTATATTGAACCTGCACATCAATAAGAGAAAATAAAAAGAAATGTAGTGATGGCATTGAAAGAATAATAATTTCACTTCCGAGACAGCTGCAGTATTCTAAAAATGATATGAGACAGATATTAATTTGTAAGCAAACATGAAAGTTTTAGCCAACAGAAGAAATATCCAAAAGATTAAGTGCAAAATCAATGAAAAGAAAGCAAGAATTTAAGACTGTGAAATTTATAAAATGAAAGCCTTTGAAGGATCAATAGACATGGCTATCAGTATGAAACAGATGAGTTATTGCTGAAATGACTAGTACTACTACTAATCTATCCTAAAAGAAGCATATACGGTACAAATGAAAACACAATGGGCCCTAAAACCAAACTCTGAGGAACCCCACTTAAAAGGTTGGTAGCCTCTGACATGAAGGGATACAAACTATAAAAATGCTTTAGAGAAATAAGAACCATCCCAGAACAATTTGTAAAATACCCAACAACCCATCAATCTTATTCGACAAGGTGTTTTATCAATCCGTTGTATCAAAGGTTGAGGTACAGTCCAAGAAAACCTGTCTGTCTCCATCATAATGTGGTTTGTAACTTAAGGAAGAGCAGTTTAATTGTAGTGCCATCTACAAGAACCAGATTTAAATTGATCACAAATGTTGTTTTGCTTTGGGAGGTCAATAAGTTGTGCAATTACAGCTGTTTTTAAAATCTTATAAATTAAAGGTGGGCCTATAGTTATTTGGTTGGGAGGATCCAAACGGGATTTCTTAAGTAAAAGTTTGACAGCAGCTTGTTTAAGAGGCTGAGGACAGAACCTGTTGAAGACAATTATCTTTCAAAAGACACATTATTTTCTCCACCTTTAAAGCAACTTCATACTGACTTTCATTGTAGTCACCTAGGGGGTGGTAAACCGTCCAACTTTGCAGTATAAATCAACATATTGATAGCCTGATACTTTAAGAAATATAAAGCTTTTGGTCTCCATTGCCACATTTACAACCTAAGACAATGGGAGGGTGAATTTTTATAAACCTCATAAGGTAATATTATGTATACCACAAATCTATGCATAATTAGAAGCAACATTTTTTGAGTGACAGCTGAAGTGCTCTCTGTGGTGTTAACAGCTGGCTGTCATCGCCTCACTAAGTACTTCGTATTTTTGGTGAATTTGATGTCTGAGCTGTAAATTAAAAGCCGTAGTGTGGTCATTCCTATTTGAAAGATTTTGCTTGTTGGAATGTTAATTGTTAATTGAGTGTTGCACTTGACTCTGATTTGTGTTGAAGGATCCAGGTGCAGCAGCTGACAAACATCTAGCGGCTTGCAGCGTTTGGCTGTGGGTACTAAGCAGTCGGAAACAGCTTTGTCCGGCCCTGGTTGAAGGCTGCTGATGCCCCGTCAGATGTCCTCTACCTTATTGGCTGTTGCCTTTTACAGCAGCCAGAGCAGCTGGGTCCTTCAGTTTCACAAACTTTATCTCAACCCATCTAAGACCCTTCCATGTTGAGTAAAAGCACCAATACCAGTGGGTATCCGATGCGCTCTGGAGTGACTGGAATGCCACGAGACAACTGAGCAACTGCGGAAAGGTAACGTTGATTGGCATCATAGGCTTGCATGAGCTAAGCTTATCTACAGTAGGTAACTTGTGGTACCTGTGCAAAGGTGGGTGGGTTCTGGCCGGTTTCCAGGCTTGCTCATTGCGCCTACTTATTTTTTCTCAAGAGTATGTTTTCAAGCCCAGTCTAGGACTCTTCATACGGTCTAATTTTCAAGGTCCAGACAGAAGAAATGCACTGTGGGGTTGGTGTCTCCAAGCTTGGACTAAAATGATGCTTCCATAACAGCCTTCTCTGCATAAATCTCCTCATCAATAAAGGAGATGATAGCTCAGATGATTTTACAGGTTGTGTGATACTCCTCATGATGAGTAATTGACCGTGACGTGTCCACCATCATCCGCCACTGATACCAGGCTTTCTCTAAGGGGCTAGGGCTCGTCTCTCTGCTGCCTCCCAAGGATGATTCTTAAATAAAGAACTTGTAATTATACTCAGTTGTTGTTTCAGCAAAATAAAAACGCTCACAAGTTAATTGGTACTGGGAGAGCTTCCTGCTTTTCCTTCGGGTTTATCAAAGAGGAGACATTTGGGGCTAAAGATGCAGCTAACACAATCTAAAGAAAAAAAAAGGGGATTTGTTTGGATCCAATTTATGTGGCTGCCTCATTAGGTCTGACTGTGAATCATGCTGTAATAAAGGCTTATGGGTTTAGGTTGCAGGTAAATGACTGTCCCTGAGCTGGCCTTCGAATGTAGAAGCCAATTAAAGCAGAATAATTAGAAAAAGGAGATTATTTGAGGAAAGGTCCTCATTAACGTGTCCTTGGTTCTTTTTTTTTTTTAAGTTGCAGGAGATTATGTATCAGTTGGCATCTCCTTTGCACATTCTTCACTTTTCTACAGTCTATTCAGGACAAAAACTAAGATCTTGATAATCAGTCCTGAAAATGAGAAGGGAAACTTGAAGTAAAATGGCAAGACCTGGGAATGAGCCCAAGTAATCACGCCAAAAAAACCCTCAGTCTTCATGATTGCATCCAATCTGTGAGTAGAAGCATGTTTTATAACCTGAAAAACATTTCTGGAGAATAACCGTTTGTCTCTCGCAAGCCAACATAGCGACAGTAGTCTTGCGTCGCTTGTACCTTGTTACAACTTCAGTTCTCTGGCGGTAGTCGAGCTATGACCCGAGCTTGACTTATCTGTGTATGTAAATGTATTGCAAAACATTGGGAAAATGTATTAAATATGGGCAAAATTCTTTTCAAATGTCACAGAGAATTTAAGATCACTGGCACCTCCAGTAATGGAATTAAGTACTATGAGTTTCACCAAGACACACCTCCAAGAACAGTTTTTGGACTCTAATGCTTCTCTACAAACTATCTGACTATAAGGAGAGAGGCTGCAGACGGAGGAGCACGACCAGAAGGAGGAGGGACTGGAGATGGTGCAACCCTGGACGCATCACTGTGAAGGAACATCTCTTCACACTCACTTGTTCAAATTTCCAATTGTCTGCTGTCTAACATCCAGGCAGGAGGTACCTGGTGGTGGATGTGTGGTCAAAGGACTTCAACTGTTTCTCTCACGAAGGTCAATTGGTTGAGTTGTTTGGATTTGAATGACCAGTTGAGGGGTGATGTGTATCCGGTACATCATTATTTTATTGGAATGACTGATGACTGTGAATGACTGATGGATGTCTTCCTCTGAATCTCAATCTTCTTGCCGTGAGTCGTTTTACTGGTGAAACAAGAGGATAAATATAACAATTTGTGACTTCTGTTTTCTCTAAGACTGATGAAAATCAAAACCCGGCAAAGCCGCTCAGTTTTTTGTTTTCAAACAGGGGACGGCCCACGTAGGTGACAACGCCTCCCTTCTCCAGCCCAGATACTTGCCATTTCAAGAAAAGTTTAAACTTGATTGAACAGTTTTGCAGAGTTAGATGAGAAGATCCATACCACTGACTTATCTGTCCACTGAATAAAATGACATCCTGAGAATGGTTAGGGAGCTCAGCTCTAAAACCGGAAAGCCTGGCTTTGTCCACAGGTAACTAAATTGGTCTACTCTAAAGTCCAAATAATCTTTCGCTTGATCCAAAACATGCCACAATGGGGAGATCACATTTCTCCTTTGTTAGCTGCTCTCCTCTGGCGCCCTGTTAGAGGCGAATTTAAAATCCTTCTCTGGTACAAAGCCCTTTTAAATGGCCAAGCAAAGTCTTATCTGAAGGATGTCATTGAGAGCGAGGGGGCTCTGAAAGGTGGCGGAGAACAGTCTGTTGGCTTGATCAACTTCCCCAGAATTGTTAGACAAGGTGAGTGTTTATGACACCTAACTATAAAACATGTCAAAAAAATACAGCTCTGCCACTTCCTTTGCTTCAGTCTGAAGATGTATCATTTTTTCCCCCTTTTAACTATAAAAAGTTTAAAAACTTCTCTTGCTTCGTTAACTAGTGTGGTTTGTGAGGAGCCAAAACTCAACCATAAAATTACTGATCTGGACTGCATCTTTATGCATTTTAGTCATTTTCAGTTGCTGAGTATCACTGGCAGAAGGAAGCCAAGCACGTTCACGAACAAGGCTGGACACTAGTTCACGCTGATGAGACTTAAACATAATTATACTTCAGAAACGGAAACAAAATACATGATATGAATGCTGGTGTTCTCGCCTCAGCCATCGTTTTATTCACACACGACTTGACTTAATCACACACACCCGAGTAGACATCCACAAAGACGTTGAACAAACCTTGTTAAATCATTTCATGTGTATAAAACAATATGTGAAAAAACACTAGTGCAGTATGTACATTGATAGTGAGATTTGTTATAACCTATTTCTATAAGATTCATCTTAAAATAAATACATCTAAAACCAAATCTTTCCAATTGTTTTCCAAACATGCAGTCTTTAGTAAAAGTTTAGGAGTTGATTGACTGTTGTAGCCATGGCAACACTGCAAAGACAGAACACCTCTGCCAAAACAACCTGGTTTAATATCAGTCTCTGGGAGTTAATTTATAATAGGTATAACATTTTACACAAATGCAGGTGCTCACTTTCCACCTCATGCATTGGCAGAGCTTCGTTAACAAGAGCAAGCCAGCTCTTCCAGGCCTGCTTATGAGTCATTTATGACCTTTTGTGGGTTTCTGCTGTTAAAGCACTTTGTGTGGAAAGCTGAGATGAGGACAAACTGTATATTTAGTGCTGGGCTCAGTCTCTCGCAGTGTGATTAATGAGCAGCTAGACAGACAACCAGGGTGCATTCTAATCAACCGCAAGGACAAAGAGTGATGGAGAGAGAGACAGAGTGTGAAGAAATGCCTGCTTAGTAATGGCTTCAGCACCCAGCTATCTACACAACATTTAACTGAAACTGTTACTGAAAACACCTCTTAATGATCATAAAGATGACATTCTCGCGCACTTCCCCAACAGTCTGCCCTTGGACACCTTCGCCTAGTTATCTTTAAATAAACAGACGAGAAAGAGGCTTGCGAATTAATTTGGTGACCTTGCACACATTCATTTGAACCTTTTAATTACTTCAGAACTCTGATGAACATCCCTGACTTTGTAAATATAATGTGTATTTTAGGTTAATTGGAGGAGGTTTGTGATTATAAGACTAACCGCAGTATAAAATTATTGCAGCTGTAAGCCTGAAAACTAAATGTTAAGAAAGAAAAAAATCTATAAAATTGACAAGACACGACAAAATGTACAGGGTTCATTTGATTTTCCTTCACATAAAAGAAAAATCACTTGTTTTTCTTCATTTGTTTATGTACCATTCCAACTTTTCTCGATTTGTGTATGTAGGAAGAAACATTTTTTTTGCATAGAAAGTGAAGCTATTAGTATTAAAGTATTAAAGTATTAAAATCCTGTTTGAAAACAGGCTGGCCAGCTCTGTCCATTCACGTCTGTATAGTGTAAAGTTTGTTCTCCTGAACCACCGCAAACACAAGTCCAAACTTTTCATACTTGGAATTGGGAAGCGGGTCAAGAGCTGCTACTCGAAACAGCAAAGATGCCTCCTCCACTCGATTTGACAGAAGCTTTTGAGAAGTTGCCTTGTGCCTCGTCAGGATCCTGTCAAAGAAAAGTCTTGGTGCAATATGTTGGCTTTCAGTTATTTTTCTTTAGTGGACTTTGCATTAACTGAACTAAGTTTGCACCTTGATTCCACTGTCTCAGCTGCCCTTGGAACGCCCTGGGACACCACCAGATGGGCTGGACGAAGCGGCAGGGTGGAGGGAAGTCTGGGCATCCCGGTTAAGTGGAGGAAGATGGATGGATGGAGGGACTGAACTGAAAATTAAACCTCTTAAGACCAAGTCGTGTCACCATTGACACGTTTGCATTACTGTAATTATTCGTTTGTGCTTTTCTGAACGGTTTGTGAAGTTGCACTTCCGTGCTCTGCCACTCTGAAGCCAGGCTTTTGTAATGGATACAGCAGATGGTTTAGCATCTCCTTCCCCAGAATGAGAGGTTTTCTGGTCGGAAGCGTGTGTTGCTGTAAAACCTGGATACACCTTTCAGCACTGAATTTTTCCCTCTATAATCTGCTCAGTCCATAAAGCACTAATGCACACACATACAGGCTTTAACTGAACAAATGGCTCCGTCTCATTTATTCTGCCGGACACACTGCTCATCGTTTCTAAAGAAAAATTCACATTTCAATTAATGTACCAGCAGCAGCAGAGTTTTACACTTATCCTTTAAAATGGAGCTTTGACCCAGAACAGGACAGTGTTTCTCATTCATCCAATATTGATTTTTTGCCCAAGATTCATGCGCGCAGAAATTCCTCCAGACTCTTGTTGAAAGTATGTACAAGAGACGATGAGATGTTTTGGTGAGATTTTGATGAGATTTCTTTTTTTTTTTTGCAGATTGGTGAACTTCTGGCTTGACTCCTGAGAGACTCTACCTCTCTGATGCTCTTGTACACGATCACACCACTGACCTGTTGCTAATTAACCCAATTAGATGCAAGCTGCCTGTCCGGGTTTGAATGTTTAGTGCCACTTCCTTTTCTAGCCATTTGTGTCTCAACGTTTAGAGATGTGTTGCTGCCATTCATTTCAAACTGAGCTAAAATCTTTCATGAAACAATAACATGTCTCGTTTCAGTGTTTGTGTTTTTTATGTTTTATTGTGATTGAAACACAGATTTATTAGATTTGAAATTCAGTGCCTTCTGTTTTTATTCACATTGTAGACACAGTGTCACACCTTTTTTTTGTTTTTAGGAATACTCTTTAATTGAGAGCTGACATCAATCATATTTTCCAAAGTAAGAAGGTTTTTACATTTGAACTATATATATATATATATATATATATATATATATATATATATATATATATATATATATATATATATATATATATATATATTCAGTTTCTGCTTACCTGACTTCCAACAAATTTTAGCACCAAGAAAAATTTTCTCTGTCAATCACAATCTTGGGAAGCTCACTAACAATTCGGGTATGAGATGTTTTTGTTGGCTGTAATCTGCTGCATAAATGTAAAAACAAAGCGGTTGCATTAGAAATCAAGTCCACATCAGTTGCCTCTCTTGAGAAAACTCTAAATATTGTAATGCATGTGTGATTAAAACACAGAGAACGTCTGCAATGCAAAACAGTACGAGGATGCAAAATATGTATCGATTAATTTAACAAAGACAAAAATCCCAACACCAAGGGCAAGGTAATGTTTGAACACCATTTTTGACTCCTTCACTAATATTTTGTATTGGGTGCAAATTCATACATTCTAATTATTTTATAAATTATTTTATAAAGTTTAAGAAATAAAGTACCAAATTGTGCTTCATTGAGGCTCAAACTCTGGTTCTTGTATTGGTTTTCTGTTATGGCTTGTATCTGTGGCCATCTGCTTTCAGATGAGCCAAAATGAAGATAAATTCAGTGGCAAACAAACTGAAACTATACTTAGACTCGGTATATTAGAAAGAATGACTGCACTCAGTTATATTTATCTACTTGTTAAACACAATTAACAGCAACAAACCAGACTGGAGCTTCTCTCTTGTGGCTTATTCCTCTAATAAAAACTGAGCATCCACATGCGAGATATATTGCAAAAGTCAAAACAGATTCAAATGATGCATCTGCTGTCACTTTGTGAATAACGCTCTGACCTTTTCTTTTCGATTTCAGAAGAAATGTGGGCCAAGCTGGTGAGAAAGATGGATATGCAAAGGATGAAATCTGTCACAGGAAGGAAAACTGAGCGGGCGGACTCTCCATTGTTTTGTTGTGACGCTAATAAATCGCTCTCAAACGTGAGACGTTCAAATGTTATCAAGCAGAAGGGTGATATATGTTGGATTTTGGATCAGAAAATTGACTTAAAGTTATCTTGAAGGAAAAAAGAATAACAGAGTGAGAACAAGAGAAAAGAAAAGGTGTAACAAAGATGGTTTCACAGCATAGGAAAAGTGACTTTTTCTATGTTTCAACTTTTTGTTTAAGTCATTAAATACTCAAACAGACCAGAATATGGACTGGTACTTTTTAATGTGGCTTCTCTCCCTGCACACAAAACCTGAATGCAACAGAGTTCTTGCTATTAAAAATGGTGCTCACGGTTATTCTGTGGTACAATTATGTTTTTATATTTTAATTTTATTCATCATTGGTTTATCTCATGGGGAGGTATTGTTTGTCTGTATTCAATCAAATGGAAAATGGAATGCACAAACACTTTAAGGCTATTTCTTATTAAATTGTGGTTGAGTGGTTGAGCATAAGCTTAAGAAGAACCTTTAAACTTGCTGTGAAAACGAGCTTCGGCTCAAAATCCTTATAATTAAAACAGGTTTGGTTTTTCTTATCAAACATAAGTAGACTTTTAGTCTTGGCCAAGGTGTCTGCTCTTTGAGAGCCTTTCTAGCTACAGATAATGATCTGAATTTCACCCGTCTGGCCCTTTTTATTATGATGGGTTATATTTAACAGTATAATCTTAACTGAAGTGGCGCACGGCTCTCTGCCACGAACAATAAAAATCTTGACTTGACAAGTTATTTCTTGAGGCCACCTAACGGATAACAGTTGAGCATTACTGTCATTAGATATCCTAAACCACAATACAGTTGTAATAATGGGGCAGTTCCTGGTAACAACAGTAATAATTATAATTTGCTACATTGAGACATAGAAGACGCGAGTAAAACTGGGCTGCAAACATGGATCCCAGGTAGGTTAGTCCACAGATTCCTTGGTGGGCCTGCCTGTGCTTCCCCGTACGGACTCCAGGTGGGAAACTGGTTCATTAGTTTACTGGCAACGATAGGAAAAACACAATTTGGCCCCTGCCCATCTAGACCACTCATATCCCCTATTTATTTGGTGCACATATTACTGAAACCATATGGGATCCATGTCATTTGCTAATTTCAAGCCTTAGTCCACTTTTAACCCAGATGGGACCCACGTGGACATGCTAGCTGGGGTCTTCTGTGTTCCTCACAGTTCCTTGGCCCAAAGGTGTGAAAAAGGTGTGTAGACAAAAGACAAAATCAGTGCCCCTCCTCCAGGCCGCAGTGGGAACCCTTGTCTGAACGAGGGACATTGGGCTCTTTGTTTTCCGCCATCTAAAAACAAGACTGCAAATACACATGACTGACATGAGTTTCCACTGCAGGATTGTCGGACTCTCCTTTGGGGGTAGGGGAGGAAATTAGGAGGCACTCTTTGTAGAGCTGGTCACTGCTCCACCTCATCCGGAGGAGCAGAGTGACTGGTTAGGATGTCTCCTAATCGCCTGGACCAGCCATCCTAATTTGTTTCCCTGGTTCCTCTGGATTTGACATTGATTTCCAAGGAACAAATATCACCAATGGATGCAAAAAGAAACTACGACGGAATGCCATTTGTTAGGTATACAACCCGTTGAATGAATCGAATGATAAAATGTGTGACTTAGAGCAACAACGAGACTAGTACCAACAGAAGACATCCAAAATAGCCTTCAGTGCAGTAGGAACATCAGTGAACATCAGTCTTGTTACTTGTTGGGGTTTTAAATATTGTCCTGATCATTCAAAACAGAGGCAAGAGCTGTCTGGACTGGAGTCATCCCTATGTTCCCACATCCTTTGATGCTGATTGGTGTACAGTTGTAGGAACACAGACCAATGAATGGTGGCTCTTGGATGTTCCTGTATGAGCCAACACACATAAAGCCCTCGTTGGCCCTGTTGCAATTGGCTCGGGACGTTCTGTACAAAAGGAAATGCGTGTAAATAGAGGGGATGCCAGACAGAGAGAATTTTTGCAAAGTGGATGCATATGGCTGCCCAGACTACTGGACATCTCTCCGGGAAGGTGTTATTAGCACGTCCAACTGGGATGAGGCCCTGAGGGAGTCCCAGGACATGGGGGAGAGGTTATACTTTTAGTTGGCCAGGAAGCACCTCCACATCCTCCTGGAGCAGCTGCTTATGCTGCTGTCCACACAACCTGAAATCAGATAACTGGAGTTCCATCTCCAACCTACTGGTGCCTGTAAACTACTCAAAGTGCAGATGACAAAATTGTTTTGGTTCTGACCTTTGCAGCATTCCCAAAACACGTGTGTTCGAAAACTCAAATAAAGAATCTAGACAGGCTTTCCACCATTGGCTCGATGCTCTAAAATGGAAAGAGGAGATTTGATTATAAAGTAATATTAGATAATATTTAGGCAAAATAAAGAAGTAGCTTTTGTATCACATTTTTAATTTGACTCTGAACGGACGTGAAAACCCAAGCACGGGTAAGTCCTCCGTCTCAAAACACAAACTGATAAATGTTTAAGTTCCATCAGGAAGTTTGTGGAGTTTATCAGGAAGAGACCAAACTTTCAAAATGTCCTGTTGATGCTCAGACATCAGAGATATGTGATCTTAACTTTGTCATAAATAACTGACATGTTTGGATAATTTCACGCGGTGGCTACTTGCCACACAGTGCTGAACTTGTTCACTGCAACAGCTTCTGGTGTGTGTGTGTGTGTGTGTGTGTGTGTGTGTGTGTGTGTTTTGTTTTCTTCCTCTGCTAGTGGATTTCTATACGTAGCTCAAACGCATTTGCTGTGTGAAGCCCGAAGGACTTGGACGTATGAGAAATCCCAGCACATGCTGTGCCAGTCCCTTGGCACCTGAATTCCTTGGCATGATCATATGTATGTTGGAATGGATGCCTGGCTGCAGCCTGCTGAGAGGTGAACGCCATGCTGGGGCGTCTGATGGCTGTCGGATTCGCCTGGCTCACATATATATGGCAACAGCTGAGGCGAGGTTGTCATTTTCTTTCAGATTACCTCCACTTGTCGCCCTGGAAAGCATGGATGTCAGTCGTCTCAGTGTGATCCAGCAGCAAACTTCCCAGCCGGAGCGGGGTGGGGGTGAGGGGGTTGGGTGGGGCGGGTGGGTTCTCAACAACGCGAGCCATGATGACAGGCTGTAAAGTAGCTGTGAACCATCCAACACAACTGCTGCATCAGGCTGCTTAAACAAGATATGACACATGCCCCATTCTCTTATGCCAGCCACTGACATGTGATCAGGCAATTTCATATCTCACGCAGCGCTGTGGTAGCTGGAGCACACATTTGAATACATCTCCTTACACTGCAGCTCTGCTTCATTATTTTAGTTTTAATAGCAATGATAACCATTTTTGTAACTGTCCACCTGACCGTCTCTTTGATGTGAGGAAACACGTTTTTGCTGCAAGCTCCAACAGTGGCCCTGAAATAAGAAGCAACGGCGTTACCAGCAGCACTTGGGAATGCGCGAGCTGTGACCTGGAATTTGAAATGTGATCCTATAAACTGCAATTCATATTTTATGTGCAACGGAGCATGAATTCTTTACCAAGAGTTGGAAAGAAGAGGGAGGAGATAAAACTATAAAAGCCAATGTATTCATTGGTTCCTGATCCGGTGCTCTAACTAACTCTTTCTAATCATAACATAACAGTAATGCATAGCGTAATGAATTTGTTCACATTGTCTACAAAAATATCCAGATAGCAGACATATTCTGGGCCTAATCTGGGCCACTTTTGGGACTCATGGCTCAGTTGCTGCACTGGCAAGTTCTGTGTGAGACAGATGTTTCCCAGAGTCATGAATGGACGCAAATGTGGGTTTTGGCATGTGCTGTATCCGCCAGATATCCTTAACTTCATGAGCTCTGTTTGACATTTGTATGGAGCGAGTGCTGCGACGGCCAGGGGTGGTTAAAAGCCCAAGGGAAAATAAATATTTTCTGATGAATGTGTGAGTTTAGGCAGCCACACTCACCTTAAGGGATACAATCAAAACCAAAGGGGGGCCAAAGAAAACTGCAGATGTGGGCCAAGTTTAGGCAAGGCATTCTTTACCATCTGGATTTGGGAACACTGCAAACTTCAGCTCCCTGCCAAGTTAAGTAAATGAGTTAGTATATTAAGAAAAGAGCTTTGGAAAGGCTCTTCTCTGGGACTTCTAGGCAGAGCCAAGCCGGCTGTTTTCCCTCCTTTGTCTTAAATTTTGTGCTTCAATGCTTCACAATCATATTTGTGAAAATATGTCAACATGTTGGTTTAATTACTCAACTGTGATAGCAGTTTGAGTTCAAATATACCGTGGTAGCCACAGTCTCTTATCTAATGTGGTAATTCATCTTTTAAATAGTGCATGATTCTTTTTTTTTCTCTTTTTTTACACCCTTTGCCTGAATACATGTCTATGAAAATAAAATATCCAGATTGTCTTCTCAGATGAAGCTGTGCCAGGGTGATTTCAGAAGGAGGAGTATTAATACCAAGACCACTTATCGCCCCAACATTTGTTGCGATGTATTAATATGTAACATTTTGCAGGGCTCTCCAGGACACTTGCCTTGGCTCCGAAGAAGGACAGAGCCCAGCGTTATCGAAGGCTGGCAGAGTGACTTGGTGATGATATCAACCACGCTGACTGGATTCCATTAGGCTGTGCCTACATCTGTGTCTGCTGAACATATTGGCTCAGACTGCAGGGAGCCCAGCAAGCGATAGGCCTGCAGTCGTGACACATGAGCTATCACACAGCATCCAGGAGAGGCCTATCAATGCATACACATTTACTACAGACCTGAAGTTGCACTATGAGGATTAAAGTAAGTTTTCTTTTACAAATTATACTTTTGTTTGAAAAACCCCCCCCCCACAAAAACTTAAGAACAGTGGGAGCATTTTTCTGTTGTTCACACCCTCGCTACATCCCCAGTCAACCAAGCTTTTCAGTCGTAACAGGATGAGTAATTTCTTTCCTCAGCTTTGTATACACAGAGCTGCTGATTCAAGCACCAGATTTGCATTGCAAAAGCTAGAAGAAAATTTCAAAAAACAAAAAGTTGGCATAACAAGACAGCAGTTAAAGGATAAGTAATGAGAGTCAGTTCACAGCTAAATGAGGTGGTCCTTGGGGGTCAGAGATGCAAGTCTGACGAAGCTAAGTTGGCCTGAAACTCACAAAGTCATCAATAATTAAAAATAAATAGGTGTGTGTGTGTTTGTGTGTTTGTTTTTGGTGTTTTTATTCAATAATTTTTACTTTGAGAACGCTCACCTTATTTTAGAGAAAACTACTCTTTTTCCTGCTGAAATATGAATGAAAAGATCGACACTTTTGTTATTTCTCTGCTGAATATAAAGTGTGCAAAAAAAGAGAAAAATCTTTGTATTCTAGTACAAGGTGAGTTTCCGTTTGTAGGAGTCTGGAGTAGTTAAAGGCCCTTGGCTGTTGGTGTATGTGTGCATTATCGATAACAGCTCAGCAAAGACAACTTTCAGGAACTTTAGTGGGGCTGAGCCAAGGACTGAGCACAGCCTTCAAAAACCTGTTGGGTGGGCTGCGGCATCCCGTCGGGACTGACAGGCTAAATCGGAGATTAGGTTCAATACTATTGATTTTCCCTCAAACAGAAATACAGTGACCATTTCAGTTCTTTCTTCTTTCACGTTTATCTTGTCATTTTAAGTTTGTTTTTCTTCTTTATGACAGTCATGTCATTTTGTTGGGTCACAGCGTAAGTAGTGCATTACTGCCACCAGGTGGCTACAGAGTGTTAGTTTATAAGGTCAGTGGATCCTGCCAGGATCAACACCACGAACTGCGTAAAAAGAACCGGAACTCAATCGCAAGTTTTCTGAAGGGTCAGTTTGAACCATTTCATTTATCTTTTTTTGACTGTATGGAGCTACGTCAGGACATGACTCTGCAAACCTGGAATACATGGATTGCTTAGCGTTAGCTCAGTTAACACACGTTATCCGTTTTAACTTGCTTAGCTCATGTTAGTCTCTGGCGCTAAATAATACCGGCACTGAAATGAGGACTGGTGGAGTTCTAATAAAGCACCACCTGAATCATGGCTAACAAATTGGGACTTTGGGCTCCATCAGAGCCTTCTCTATTGCTGATCTGTGATGCTGACTAGTGTTACCTTACATTCATTCTGACTGAATTTGTCCATCCATCCTTATTCCTGATGTCACTATCTAAATGACATTTGAAACTAATACTGCCAGAGCTGAAAAAGAGGACTGGCAGAGTTGTTTAGATCCAGATCCTCAAGCTGATACTCGCTTCACTGACTTCAGCCTTGAAGTCTCGCGGCTTTGTCAGACCTGGATCTTGGAGGAGATCAGGGTGCACCGCACTACAGAGAGAAGTGTATCCTTTTAAATACTGTGTTGCATGTTTTGGATAGTAAGTAGGTAGTGAATGTTTCTTGCATCATCATTTCTTATTAACCAAAAATACAATGCCTGCACACAAATTGTAAATTGCTGTACACATGCAGAGGATTCAGAGGAGGGTTAACACAGACAGCTTGAAGCAGAACAGTAATTTCTCTGCTGCTGAACAGAATATTGCGGCACCGTTTCAATCGCTTCCTCTCCTCCTCTGTTTCGCTTGCTCCCTCATACAATGGGCTTTGTTTTGTGTGTGGTTGTTCGTTTATTTTCTTCAGCGGCAGCTTTGGTTCAGGCTTGAGTTCACAGTTTTCTCGTAGTTCAGACAAACACAATGTGTTGCCTGTTAGGATTATCTATGGAGGCAACAAGCCTTGGACAAACTGCCAAACAAAATCCTAATTACACAGACTGGTCTGTGTTCTGCGGTTTCTTCGGAAAAGTTTCTGCATGTACAGCTGTGTTTTTATAAAGCGCTGTGACAACAGTCATGAATCATAGGCCATTAGTCCTTTCTTTTAAAAGTGAAAGCCTTCACTTTTCATAAATAACAGTGTTTCATTGAAAATAACAATGGCAATCAGTAGAAAATTACATATTTATAAAAATGTGAAGTTTAAAAGCTATTTTAGATAGGGTATAGAAAACCCTTATAAAGGCTTTGCCTTAAAAGGAACATCATATTCAAATTTTCATGCAAAAATATTTCTTTTAAAGTATGCAGTAGATTAGAAAAGGCTTTAAAGCCACTCTGGAAACAATATAACTTCTGAGCACAAGGGGGGATAAAGATCTGCCGTCTTCAGGACTGTGATGATGAGAGAGGAGAGTCTGGCATTTAGGCTTTGACACATGTGGGGTTTCGCTATACATAGTGTGGCTTTAACATGTTACATGGGGTCCAGCAGTCTCCTCAGGTTTTTTTCCCTTCAGGCCAACCAGAAAAATCCGGTCAAACTTTCAGGTTGGAAATCAGGTGGTTTAAAAACAGATTTGTGGCTCTTAAAGCTACTCGGTTCTCATTGACTCCCATGTTAAAATGTCCAACTTTAGAGCGGAAATAAACCTGTTTGCAGCCTGGTTAAAAGCAAAAACCGTTTTGTTCTCAATTGTTAGATTTTCCCATCCATGACAACACTGAGGCAGGTGAATGTTTTTGTACCATCATAGGAAAATTAATATAAAGCACCACTATCATTTCCTTATCCATAATCATAACCCAGCATCGATAGTAGCCGGTAGCCACAGCTAACTTTGACTGACTGCTCCTGCCAGTTTCCTGGGCAACATGCGCATATGAGGAAAAAGAGTCTTCAAAACGGCTCCTCTGGAACAAAGGGGTCACATGACTAATGTGTCCATTGTTCTTTACAGTCTGTGGGCAAATCTGGTAGATTTGATTTGACAGGTATGACGGTAGACGCCTGGCCACAACGTGCCCACATGTACGACTGGATAAGGCAAAATATATGTATACAGGGACAGTATAGACACTTTGTGGAGACACTGAAAAGTGGCTCAGCTTTAGTTTGAGGATAATAAAACCTGGAGGAAGTGTTAAAGATTTCTAGCACTTCTATGTTTACAATTTCTTTTTCAATGAAAACTAATTGGAAAATTGACTTTAAGACTATCTCACTAAAAGCTGTGGGCTGTTTTTTTTTTCATTATGTCTTTTCATCAAGTGAAGGATGAAAAAAGACATCCAATCAGGAGCTATCAATGCAAACATGTCACCCGTAGGCTGTAAGAAGAAAACAATCTTTGGGTTCCCAAATCAAAAGTTTGGTATATTATGAAGGGAATAAGAAGAAGAACAAACACTGAGCCACCTAAAGAGGTAAAAACATCGGCGCCCACGTATTTTTAAACAGAAAAGACTTCAAACGACTGAATCCAGAGGTAAAAACCATTCCTATGGCCCAAGAACAGAAAACGTAGAATAGATTTTGCCAACAAAACAAAAAGAAAATACAGACCAACTTATTTTTTCTTTTCAGATAAATCAGGATGGTTTGTGAACTGAAGCCTACGTGTGGACAGGACACAAGGACACGGATTTCAGCTATGTATGTAGGTACGGTACACATCATTGATGTCTTTTTTTCTTCTTTTACATGTGATAGCTTTTTCGTGTACATTTTTGACCTTCCTTTTTTCCTGCTTGTTCTGCTGCTGATGCGCTCCCATTTACCAGCTGTGTGATCAATAAAGTCCAATCTCTTATGTCTTATGAAAACGTCTAACGTCTCAGCTAAGCCCCCACTGTTTCAAGATCTTAGCCTCTGCCAACAAATCTTGATGTTTGGGGTAAAGGTGATTTTGCTTATTGCCTATTTACAACTTTTCATTCACTATTTTTACACTGCATTTTTATTGATATACAATACATTTTCATAGTGCACTTTTTTCACATATTCTTTTTTTTGTATCTGCTTTAAAGCACAAAATAGACTTGCAAAATAACTTAAAATAACGGTAAAGGAATTCAAGTGAGCCAAACTGATACACAGAAATTTCCAAGTATTTATTCAGTAAGTGTCTTTATTTTAGCTTCACTATTATTTTACAGTCCAACTCACTTTTGGCACCATCCTATGGATTATGTTGTCAAGTTTTTTTCAATATTTATGTATCATATAGTAAATGTGAAGTGATATTTTGATCTTCTTACAAGGCAAAACCTGATAGATATTTCTGCAGAAAGTAAGAATATGGTTTGAGTGTTAACGCGCCGGACTACGGTCATCCCTCTGCTCCCTCCCGTCCAGATCTGCTGTGACAATGACATTGAAGAAGAAACATTCAAAGTGCTGCTAAACCTAAATGAATGGGAAGAGGATGACTGTTAACATTTTTTTTTCTGTGAGTTGTGAATGTTGAAAAAAAAAAACAAAATAAAAAGGTTGTCATGAAGGCTTTATGAAGTTTACTGTGGATCTGCAGTTTGTTGAGAAACTGAATATGAGGACACATATAAGCTGCATGGATGCATTAAAGAGGAGAAGAGAAGACCAGCCTGCACGTTTGTGCAGTATAAACCACAAAGCGAGGTGAAGAGAATGGATGGAGGTTTTGGGAGGTAACTGATTGCGACCTGCTAACAAGGCCCAGTAACTGAGGTAAGTAGAAAAAAAAAGGAGCTTGGAGAGTTATTTAACGGGCTCTTTTTGTATTAGTGGATCCAGGAAATGGAAATCCAAGATTTTCTTGAAAGTGAAGGTCCAATGTTGACTCTGGCTCCAAGTGAGCTGGGGCTCTGTTCCAGAAAGCAGGTTATGTTGAAACGCTGAGTAACCCTGAGTTGGGGGAAACTCTGGGTTACCTGGTAACTCCTACTCTGGGTACCTCAAGCCTGTTACCATGGTAACGGACTCCGTGAAGTGATCCTCCTTACTGGGAGGTTCACCATAAAGAAACCCAGAGTTTCTACCCATCTCCTTCTACCTGAAGCCAGCGTTCAGGGCATGGGTTGTCATAGCAACGTGATCCCAGAGATGCAGAAGCTGAATTAATACACAAAGATTTAGATGTAGAGAGAGGAACTCGAACCAAAGTGTTATTTCCTTATCAAAAGCTCATCAAACGGTACCGTTCCATGAACCGTTCCATGTGATGGGTAGAGATCAGCTGTAGGCCTCTCTGGATCCCAGCAGACGGTGTCTCCTCGAACATGTCAGATGTGCAGTAATTTTAAGGTTTTGATTTAATTTTTTTTTGTGTTTGCACCTACAGAACATTTGTTTTGTACCTAAAGAATGTTCATTGATCATCATTTTTTGTATATATTAGTTTTTTTTTTCATAAAGCCTGTTTCTTAAGCCTTTATCGGTCGTGTTTCATTTTCATGTGCCCCTGCAGAGCTGGATGTAAAGTGCCTTTGCAGATACTCTAGCTCGGCTTTGTCCTTTTTGCTCATCAGCATGATCACACACGGGTCCTCAGACAGTCGGGGAACCAAACAGGTCACCCAGGGAACGGCTCAGCGAGGATGGGAACTGACAGTGTTGAAACGAGCTGTGAGACGTTGAACATGTTGCACTGCAACCTACATTTGGTGCATGTTACATTCTTGCATCAGGTACAAGTATAATTGTGGGTTTGCACTTTTACAGAAGCAAGAAGAGATGAAAAAGAATGTGGTATTGATTGGTGTTCTGCATCAGTTTGCAGTGAGTCAATGAGATATTGTAATTGTTGGTATGTTTTGACCTTCGACACATTGTGTTTGTTGATGTGAATTTGTGGCTTTTATAGACAAATGAATGCAGAAAATGTATCTGTTCACTTCCAGTGAGCTTCGTCTCCTGTCTAACTACCAAAATAAGCCTCATTTTTCACAAATAGACCATCCAGGAAAATGTTTGGAGCATTTGCTGTTTTGTGTCAAATATTGCTGCAACTGTTGCATCAGGAACTGATGCCGAAGACGAACCTGTCCTAATTAAAGAGGAGCAGCAGTGTTCAGTTCACTGCGAGCTGGAAGCTGGTTGCTGTCAAATACAAAAATCACTCAACTTACTTTTTCATTCTGTGCATGTGCTGCAGAGAATAACCTCTGATTCAAATTTCAAAACATTCCCAGGTACACACACACACACACACGCACACACACGCACACACACACACACACACACACACACACACACACACACACACACACACACACACACACACACACACACACACACACACACACACACACACACACATAAACCATAAAAATCATCTGATCATAGTAGGTCTTATTATCATATGCATACAAAAAAACAAACAAAAAACCCCCTCAGTTAAATGACAACAGGTAGACTAGGTTACATATTTAACAAAATAAAAAAAACATATCTATATGTGATGGACTGGTGAGCTCCCCTAGGATGTTCCCCTGCTTATCCCTCAAATCGAGCTGGGATAACCACCAGCATCTTGAATTAGAATAAGAGAACAAAAGTAAACATCATGTAAACAAAGTACTCCTTCCTATCAGTAGGTGGATTGTACGTCTACATACCCACTAATGTAATGTAAAAGCGTGTACATGGTCACTCTTCTATAATTTTCTTATATAAATCACCTCTTGTATACGTGGTGACTGTAGAAACTTGTTTCTATTGAGGAATATAGCTTAAAACCTCATAAATGATGGATTTCAAAGCAGGACGCAGTGCGGAAATGCATTATGTTTACAAAGTGTGTTTGGAAATCCATTAATACTTTAAGCCTCATATGATGCACTGATGACTTCGAGTAGGAAAAGGAAAATCAATAATACATAAATGTGTCACCGCTGAGTGACGGGTCAAGTTTCTCTTTCAAAAGTTGCTTGTTTTGTACGTACATCGGCGAGGAGAGAAACTGTCCAGTCATCCAGGAAATAAGAGAGCAGCCATGTGATTTAGAGAGGAGAATCTCTGTCAGGCATCCAGTCCACCTGAGACCCAGATCATTCTGGGTGTTCAGCAGCCCGTTGATGGATAGACACACTTCTTTTATTGCTTTTTTCCTGGCCTTTGATCATCCCATTGTGAACACAACATTTCATGTTTTATCTGCACTGCAAAATTATTTGCTGTATTTTACACTGTGGACAGAGAGAACTGTGGTTTCAGAGCGCAACTTCAGGAGATGTGTTTTTGGTCTTTTCCCTCCTGGTTCCATGTGTGTGTGTGTGTGTGTGTGTGTGTGTAAGGCAGTGAAAGATCATCCCACTGGTTGATTAAACCGCTGCAATTCAAATCAGCTCATGGCCTTGGTGTTTATCGGCAGGTACTTGTGAAAGATGCACTCTCAGGTGCGACACGCACACACACCTACAGAAACCATTCAAACACCCACAGTTCTATTGAGCTCTGCCTCGTAATGAGCATCTAACAGTAATTTAAGGCCATAACACTGACACCTATATTGATCCAGGTGGACGGGGCGTGAAGAAAACCCGCAAATCAGTGCAGAAGTGTTGAACTGCCTCCTTGATCAGATCAATCTGCGGCGTCGACCCAGCGGAAGTCCAAGTCTTCCACCGCATCTCAACAGTTTCACAAGTTATAAAATGTTTTCATCAGACTGCTAAATAGAGTAAATGTGGTTTGCAAGAAACTCACACGGACTGCAACGAGGATTCAGTCTAAGCGAGGTGTGACGAAGGGCAAGCTTCTCGTTTTGAAAAGGCACAACTCTTTGAATATATTGTAAATAATATAACTAAAACAAATACACTGAATAAATAAAATATTTCCGAACACGCCTGTACACTCGCTGGGGCATTAGCCGGGCCGTGTCCCCTCTTGTGACATAATGAACCTAAGTTCAGTGACACTTTACTGCATCTGGCATCATAAAAACTTCCAACACGGAGCCTCTCCATTTCTCTGCAGGAGTTCTCTCTTCACCTGAAGCAAAACTCATTTCATTGGAAAATTGGCTCCAGCATTCTGCCAGCCCGCCTCTCTAAATTCACCCGTTATTGTAGTGCCTTAAGCGCTAATCCAATTAGCTATGGGAAGCAAATTGAGCTATCTTTCATTTGAGTTTGTCACCTGCACAGGGGGGCACGGTGAAGGGTGGGGGAGTATTTTAGAGTTTTAAGGGGGATTGTGACTTGGGGAACACAGAATACCCAGCATGCAGATTTTATAAGCCTATAGATTAGGAGGTTTGACATTAAACTGAACCATCCTGAATTGAACTCGCCAAAAAGAGACGACTGCGGAGCTTTATAAGAAACAAAATATGGCGAAAGAGACTGTAGAAAATAAAAACGACGTGGCACAATTCCTGGTGGGCCCTCATCTGTTCATCTAACGTGAACGTATCACTCTTCTGACTACTTTGGCCTTCCCCTGGCCCTCGGTAAACGGTTTCCTGGCCCTGCGCCGATCTGTTAGGGACTGTAAAGACATCTTTAGCTACAAAGCACTTACCTCCGACTGCCCTCGGCTGTCAGGAATCCACACAGCAGCCATACTTCTCACTGTGCTCCCCTTTGTGCCAGATGGTGTCAATGCTCACAAATGTCCAAACATTGTGTGGGAGGCAAATTCAGACTACTTGCAGTTACTCATAATCTAAAATAAACGAATGATATGCTCTCTCCAGAAGAAGGAAAGACTGATCTCTGTAAACCCTACATGATGGTGAGGTGGATGGCGCTGTCACAACACAGCCAGGCTATTTCCAGTTCAAATCCCAACGGGGATCTTTCTGTGTGGAGGTTGCATAAGTGGGATTTTGTCTTTTTTTCCAGCAGTGCTAAAACATACATGTTAGGTCTAACGGTGCTGATAGAATCCAGCGTTTAAGTGGATCCGTAATGGACTAGTCCTGCCTACCTGTAGAAATATATGGATGGAAGGATGGTTCAAGTAGAAGCTCCAAATCCCCCTCGTGTTGTTTTCAGATGAGGTGGGACTTACCAGTTCATCAAGCACACTGGAATTGCAAAAATGCTTAGATGATATTCAACTCTGCCTAAACGAGAGCAAGGCTCAATGAAACCCCGCCCCTTCCCTGAGTGCATCTTTTAAAACTGATCCTACCCACTTCAGAGGAACCGCAAATATTCCATGGAAAAGAGTCTGTGGTGTCACAGGACTCACTGACTGGTATGTTTTCAGACCCCACACAAACTGACATATTGTCACCTTTACAGCAAAACATAACTTTTTAATTGTTTAAAACAAACACACTGGGGTTGGAGATAGTGAGTGGAAATGACTGAAATTACAGTCACTTTTAAACAGAAAAATACATTGGAGAGGAATATTGTCCCCTTCTTGGCTTTGACATTCAAGCTGCTCAACAGTTTTGGGTCTTTTTATTTTTGTTTCTGTTTCATGATGCACCAAATGTTTTCAGGCGGTGAACTGGACTGCAGGCAGGTGAGTCCAGCACCTGGACTGCTATGGTCCAGTATTGTATTGCTGAAAGATGCAAGTCCTTCAACAAAAGTTACACTGGATGGGAGGATACTGATCTAAAGGCTGCATATACCTTTCAGGACTGATTTTTCCTTGCTAGATGTGCAAACTGCCCCTTTCCATTGGCATGAATGAACCTCCATACCATCGAGCAGTGAAAACAACCTCTTCAGCTTCTTTTTCAGCCCAATCACATCACTGACCTGTTCCTTATTATACTAGTTAGTTGCAAGATTATATTCCAGGTGTTTCTCTGTTGTACCTCTTACTTTTCCATCTCCCAACTTATTTTGAGGTGTATTGCAGCTCTGAAATAAGCTTTTTTTTTCATGAAATGGTTAAGTGTCTCTCTTTAAACATTTGATTTGTTTTCTGTGTTGTATTGTGAATTAAACCAAAGCAACCCAGCCTTTTTGGAACCGGTGTTGTAAAAACAGTTAAGCTCCCGTCCTTAACTATTTCAAGAAATGCCACGAGACTGCCGTGTGTGTGTTATATTTGTGTCCATGTACAGAGAGAGAGAGAGAAAAAAAAAGGAAGAAAGAAAGTCATGTCCCAGGACACGCATCAGTGGATAATGTTTTGTGACAGTTACACGGAGCGCCGTGGGACTGTGTCGCCCCAGCTCAGCGGGGAGTCGGGCCTGAAAATGACACCCGGATTTATACGCTGACCAAAAGTTTTAATTCAAAATACCACGGTGCAACAATAAACCTGTGATACACAAAGTTACTCAATATGGATTTGTTAAAACACAAAACACTGCTGTGAATTTTTCTCAGCGACACACTTTTACATGTCACCGCTCACCCAAGTAGGGCTGATGCATCCATGAACTGATCCCAGCAGACAGCGTGCTTTTGAAAATGCGGAGGTGATAACGCCATCTCCTTTTCCCTCTGCAACATCTAAAACTCGTAACAGTGTTGGAGACCACCACGTCGGACACGTTTCTGTGTAAAAACCCTCTTGATGAAGGTTTCCTGCAGCACGCACACCCTCTTTTCTCCAGTATTTGTGTGTGGAGGGCAAGTGAGACATTTGTAGATTTGACCTGTTCTGACTGCCGCCTATATCTTGCTGACAGACCTTGCCGGTGGTGCCGCCGGCATCTTTGACACCCTGTTTCCCTGTACTGACGACAGCTCTGTCTTTTGTCCTTCCTGAGATCCTGTTACAGCGCAGCCTATAGCTGGTGGTGGGTTGCAACGTGATAAAAAGACTCGCAGATACCAATGACCTGCTGGTGGTTCAGTCTCTTATTTTAGCACTTGCTCATAACCAAAACAAGAAGAATTGCTCTGCAGAGGTCAGGCTCGGTTACATCTCAGCTTTCTGGAAGCACTTTGTATTATATATATATATATATATATATATATATATATATATATATATAAAAAGACCAGATGTTGGCTCATGGCTTTTGAGCATTAAAAAAAAAACAAAAAAACTGCAGATCTAAACACTGAAGACAAGTGTTACAAGTGACTTATCAAGAGCTCTCAGCTTTCAAACGTCCACCTGAGACTGTTTTCACAGATGGAACTGCTGAGTTTCTTCATCAGAAAGAATACAATTGTGTGCAGATCACACACACACTCACACACACTCACACACACACACACACACACACACAACAAACACAGGACAACAAAACCCTGTCGAGATTTCAAAATGAAAGCTTTCAAGTCAAAGACGGCTTTTGAATGCTTCACATTTCACTCTGTGATTTGGTGTCAAGGAGAGCGTGGACCCCCAAGCTGCACACAGGACGGACACACATGCACGCGCACACACACATACACACACACACACGCATCTGTGAGCTGCTCCTGTCTTTGCAGAGAAACGAGATGAAACAGGAGACCAATCGCTGCTACTGTTTGCCAAGGACACTCGCCGCAGGTAATTAAAATGCCGGAGAACAGCGGCTCCTCAAGCTAATATGCAGCGACAGGCTGAAACCCAACATTAAGGAGAATATTACTGATTTTGGTTGTCATAAAAGCTTCCTGGTATATGCAACTGCTGCGATCTCTGCGTTCATGCTGCTGCTCTGATATCCCTCATCTGTTTCCCTCCTGTGTTGTGCATAAAAAAGACAAAACATAAACCACAATACAATTAATGGAAAAAAAGGACAAAGTTACCGCATCAGCAAAGCAGTTTCTATTTTTAAATACAGAAAAAAACAACTTCATGCATCCTAGTCCTGCTTATCATATCATACTATCTGAATCTTTCAGCAAAAAAAACAAAAAAACAAAAAACAAAAAAAAAAAACGGTATGTAGTGAAAATCAGAAGGCTTTAAATTATTTAGACCAGCTGAATAGTTGCATGGCTGAATCAAAGTGAAACGATAAATGTCCCTGTCCTGCGATATCTTCTTTTGCACTCTGATATAATAAAACACTGGTCCTTTTGTGAGACATGTTGTTCAGAGAGCTCACTGTTGGTATAGTTTATTATGTAACAAGTCACAGCAAATCTGCACGGCATTTTTTCCTAAGTCGACTGTCGCGTCTGCACAGAAAACTAAAAACAACTTTTTCACACATACTACAGAAGTAAAGACTGAGATAATGAGAAAAAAAATATGCATTTATTATTATTTTTTCTGTTGTTTTGAAAATTCTGCTGGTTACAAGTGCGCGAAGCTGCAAGAGTCTGTTATGTGAGCAAAATGCTAAATTTACTCGCCACTGCACTGTAGAGTTTCCAGGAAATAGACCCAAAGGCAGTGGACTGGGAGGCAGATTAAGCAAAAACATTTGTTTTCTTAAAAAAATAATAATAATAAAATGGAAATGAACAAATAAAAATGAACTCCCGGTTATCCAAAAGATATTTCTCTGGAGACATCTTAGAAAAACAAACAAACAGAAGTTAAACAGTAAGAAAGAAAGAAGTACTAACAGATCAAGTGGGATGGAAAACATATGATCCTTCCTGCACGGGTGTAAACTTCCTTTTTTAAAAACACTGCGGAGGCTCTTGATCTTGTGAATGAAAGCTGCATGGAGAATATGATCATATTAGGAAATTCAACCCTCTGTGATATCAATAAGAGCCCAAGCCAGGTAAAAAACTCTCCAGAGGAAGCATTTCAGCCCCCTGAAAAACCCAGTATTTTGGACAAAAGAATATGACAACATATATTTACCTTGATTTTTGTTTTTTTCACTTATATTGAGCAAATCTATGAGTCTGAACATGGCCCAAAAACAAACCAGCAATTTGAGATCAAAATCAAAAAGGTTTTGTGGAAAACAAACACACAAAAAAAACCCCAAAACACCACAGTTAACTGCAGGAATCGTACCCACAGGGACGTCTGGGTGACTGTAAAGGTAAACTGGGTTGTTTTGTACACCTACATTTTAAATGTATTTCAAATATAACAAGGCTTAGTGATTCAATTCAGTTTCATTTTATTTATTAAATACAAGTTGTCTGGGGGGAACTAAGACTTCCATGTATATATGACAGATACGTGGTTGGTTGGTGGAGACGACTGTATAAACAGGTGTAGACAGCAGACACTGAGGTGGTCAGAGGGTGGGACTGCAGGTCAGGATGTCAGCAGGTCTCCAACAGACATCTATACAGACAGGTGGAGGTAAACACTGGGATGGTCAGAGGGTGGGACTGCAGGGCAGCATGCAGCTCTGGAAGCTGTGGCCTACAAACACGCAGAAGAGAAAAATAGGGGTCAGTGATGCATTTTATGATTGTGATCACCGTGGTTGACAGTGATGGAACCTGGCACAATTACAGAAAGACAAAGCCAAAAGTGGCAGCACAAGCTCTCTGGATCCAAACACTGGACTGTGCGGAGGTGTTGGCACAAGCAGCTGCTCTTCCCACCACCAGCGTATGGAGAGAACAACACAAACCAGAAAAAAAACCTCCACTGGCCTTTTGAGTCCAATGCAGAAAATAAAAATACAAGCATGGCTGGAGTTGTAATTCCTGATTGGATACAGTGCTTCCTGGCAGCTACAATTTAGAAACGACAGGAAAAAAAAAAACCCGTATCAGTTGATGGCTAAAAACTACTGCTGACTCCAGTTGAAAGCTGGGGTGCAGAAGCATATCCGATGCAGTTTATATCAACATTCATCTTGAAAAATCTAGTTTTCTTGGCAAAAACGTATCAAAACCATGACTTATGGCTCCAGCTGTAAAATTAAATGTAAAGTGTGAACTGCTGTTCTTTGTTTGCGTAAAAATGTAGAACAATCAGAAGTTTATTCTTGCTTTGCAGCCAAGTAAACCTGCCGATCAGAAAACCAACGGTTTGATCCGCAGTTTACGTGGTAAAGTGCCCTTTAGCAAGGCACCGAACCCTGCGTTTTCATGAAACATTCAGTCTGTGAGTGTGTGTACAACAGAAAAAAAGCAGTGCACTGACTAATGAAAAACTGTGTGGAGTAGGAAAGTGCTGTATGATTGGTGTTTAATAAATGAATTCAGTATATTTATTAATCACTACAAAAAAAAAAAAAAAAAGAAAACAGAGAGGTTCTGCCTTCTGAAAGGCAAAGGGTGAGGAAGAGGAGGAATTTTTAAACAGGCTGAACAGCAGATGCAACAATTTATCAGCAATGAGCATCAATTATTGCAACTGGCAGTCCCATTAGGAGAGCACAGCCCCTGACCCAGGGGATTCTCCATCTTCTTTGAAAATCAAGCATTCGGTATGTTACTACTACTTGTTCCTAATTGCCGTTTGGCACTCAAACTGCACATTTACATCCAAGAAAATGAGCTTTGGTTCAAAACGTAAAGTTTTATAATGTTAACCCTCTTGCAGAACACGTCTTCCTTCCGTTTCAAGCATAGTGTTATTTTCAGAGTTGCTGCGAAGAAATGCGGAATAAAAGTATGATCATTATCGCGTCTGTTTCAGCTATTAAAGGATATCTGTTGGTGTTCATCTCAACTAATGAAGTTTTCCCTGTAATGAACCAGAAAAGGAAGGATATTGGTTCATTTCCATTTAGATTTTACAGGGAGCAAATGGTGCATTCGGTGTGGTACGACCACAAACACGGAGGGCCCTGCATAAACTCTGTACCATGCAAATCATGGCAAAGTTGCTTGAAAAATCAAGCTGCAAGTCATTAAAGCTATTAAATTAGAGGCTGCCCATCCCCACTGTTATGAGTAAGAAAATGAAATGCCCACAAGCTAGAGTCATGGCACATTGTGTCAGCATCTAGTGCTGGATGATCATTTCGCTTAACAAGAGTAATTACAACATTCAGCATGACTAATATAATTCAACATAAATTAGCGTGACCCTCCTCAGGCATCAAACTCCATCAATGTTCTTTTTCCATTTTAGCTCTACTGAAGCCTGCTGTGTTTTAAGGAATGACACAGAAAGATACCCGCATGATTCCTGACCCTACTGCTTCGCCCACTATGAAATGAAGATTATAAGTAAATTAGAACAACTTTTGGTTGCTGCCCCTTATAACATAATGTAAGACTTTCTTCTTTCATTCAACCTTTAAAAAAAAGTTCACATTTGTTGGGAGAAAGGATAAAATAAATGTAAATGATCATAACCTGAAAAAAGAAGACCTTTTCATGTACTTTATAAGGAAATTTGGAGTTTTGGCCCAACCGTTGCAGGGACATCCCCCCACTCCCGGCACAGGTACCATCTGTCTGTCCGTCATGTTTCCCTGATGATTCCCTTCTTCACTCCACCTCCAGTGATTCCACTAAGATGCAGTATTCCCTAATCCAGTGCCCGCTTTCACAAAGCATTATGGCATTTCTGAGTGTGAAGTCCCTTTCCTCAACTTTGTGGAATAAAGGTGCTGCAGTGGCAGAACGAACTGGCTGTGTGAATGGGGTTACAGGGATCCATAAAGACCAACCGCATGCCTTTTAATTGGACTCAGAAGAGGTGACTACATGTCTCACAAGATGCAGATGTAAAAGCCACTATGTACCAGCACCACCACCTCTGACCACTTCCAGAAAACATATCACAAGAAAGTAAACAGAGTATTACCAAAGTGGGTCAATAATTTCTCTAGTCATTGGTCCACTCTTGTGCCAGTAAGGTTTGTATGTGGCTTCTTTCATTTTTGTTAGGCCGTAAAGGAAAAGTTAACTTGAAGCAACTGTCTGGTAACTTGTGATTCTACGATAGCCTTCTAGGGCTGTCAGTAGATTTTTGGTCACATGTGACTTTTGCAAACCTATGTCAGTTTAAGTCTGTTGACCTCCTTCACAGCTTCTAACTCAGGACCAGCAATGCAAGTTGAGGTTATTCGGACTTTCCTTGGTGCCTCCTTTCCAAGATGTTTTCCAATGATCCATTTACTAAAATTTCCTTTGACCTGAAGAGACTTTTTAATGCCGCAGACCAAAATATGAACAAAAGTAGTGACAAGACATGTCAAACAGGATTTTACAGTCCATTTTTTGCTGTCGTAAATTTAAAATCCTTAGAGCTTTCATCTTTATGAAACTGCCACAGACGCTAGAAAATTTAGTTTGTTGCTTTTGCACGCCTACCACTAAAGTGTGGTTATATCCCCTGTGAAATTGCTTTATTGCAGTGCTATTTAGTCTTGGATTTCACCTGCAACCAACCATCTTTAGTTTGTTTGCCTACAGAATCCTGCTGCAATGACGACTGACCACCAGGGTACAAATACTGCAGTGGAAGAAAATGATTTATGGAAGGAACTCTCTCTTTTGTCAGATGTTTTAAGTTGTTAAGACAAAAGCACATGGCTGGTTTTAGGAAAACCCGTAGTTAAAGTGGTTCCACATGCTTTTTATGAGAAAATCCAGCTGCTTAGAATGAATATTTAAATCATATCTGTGATGCACAAAGCATTTCTTTTAAGATTAACTCAACAGAACTAATAGCGATTTATTCTACCGCTTCATCGCAGCGTTCATCGCTGGATTTCAATTGCTGGTCTGTGAGCACACACACACACACACACACACACACACACACACACACACACACACACACACACACACACACACACACACACACACACACACACACACACACACACACACACACACACAAAGAGACGAACGTGTGGGCTGAAAAAAGGTGAAATGAATGTTGGCTGCAATGTTATATCAGCCATCTTAGTCCAAATGTCACCCGGGCTTTTTTTTCTGATAAAGTGACAGAGTTATCAAACTGCTTCCTATTGCTGCTGCCATGGTGACAGGAAGGTATAAAAGAGGTGAATTCAGAGGTTGATAACGCCAGTAAATGGATGCTTCTGCTTCATCCTTGCTTTGAGACTATCTTATGAAACTGTTCACACCCAGAGTCAATGTTTTTAAAATATTTCTGTGCATGTCATGATAAAAGTTGCACAAAAGACCACAGTCTCAATTGTCAGGTGTGTATTTTTAGAACATGTGTTTGCAACTGCAGCATATTGTGCTTTGTGCAACGTATTGCATCTTTCTTGTCTCAAATGTCAACTCCAAACAGCAACCTGTTTTTTCTTGTTACACTTTGATCGTTTATCCCACAGGATTTGAGAAGGTTTTGTCAGACAAATTAAAACATTGTCAGAACATCTAGTGCTTTCAACCTAAGAAGAAAACAAAGAGTGTTGCAAGAATGACTTGAGTTATGAAAGTAAATAACCAAAATGCTCAGCTCCTTCCTTCTAACATCCATTAAAAGCCGCACAGCCAGAAACACGTTTCCAGAATACGTGAAAGCAGTTTGATAGCCAGAAGAAAATATGGCTTTGGTGATGCCTACATTGAAGCAAATGAGGAGTAGCTCAGCTTTCAACTTATAATACCCATTTACATCAGAACAACCATATTTCCAACACTAATTGCCTTAGTTAACGTGTCATTAAAAGAGGCAAATGTACTCCAGAAAACGGGTCGGGTCTACACGCTCCAAACGCTGGCTTGTTTAGGTGACACATCTAGTGAATAACTTCCATTTAGCTCTCCCGTTTATTTCTTTCAAGTAAAACATTCATTACAATTATGTACAAATGGTAAATTATGCAAATAGTTGATGACGTCCTCCTTGAGCCACCTTATCATGGTGGAGGGGGTTTGCGTTTCAATGATCCTAGGAGCTCAGTTGTCCGGGGCTTTATGCTCCTGGTAGGGTCACCCAAGAATAGAAAAACATAAGGACAAGCATCACCATTTTCCTTTGCCCAGACGCGGGTCACTGGGGTCCCCCACGCTGCCAGGCCTGGAGGCTGGGGCTCGATGGTTGAGCGCCTGGTGGCCAGGCCTGCACCTATAGGGCCCAGCCGGGCACAGCCCAAAAACGCCAACATGGGTCCCCTTTCTTATGGGCTCACCACCTGTGAGAGGGACTATAGAGATACACAATATTTCCAGTTAAATTCAGGAAAAACAGAAACTATTAATTTCGTTCTTGACAACTTCATTTCATTGACTTAAAAAAAGGCTTGGGTCTGTAGGACCTTTTGCAAAACCTGTCCATTGTGGACAGTTCTCTGTCCTTAGAGACACATGTGCAAGAAAAACGACTTGCTCTTTTTCTCCCATCTAAGAAATAATGCAAAGTGAAGATACATTGTTTCTAAGGAAAGCATAGAATTGATTATTCCTGCTTTTACTTCTTTACAGCTGAACTACCACAGTCTGTCGGTGTTCTTATCCCTTTCGTTTTGAATGGTTTAATTGCTTTCATTTCATGATTTTTATTTTATTGTAACGCACTTTGCAACTGCTGTCTGTGAAAGGTGCTCTGCAAATAAATGTCATTTACTTATTTACCTGGCAGAAGGCCAGCTAATTTCTATTTAGCAGCTTCCTCGCCCTGACCCTTTAAGGCCAACCCAGAATCATTTGCCGCTGTCTATTAGTAGAATAAACAGCACCATAAGCCACATTATCGTAACCCTTGGAGCTCAAGCAGCACAGTTCAGTATCTGAGGCCACCTTGGTAAATAGCTGGGATTAATGGAAAACTCCTCGTTTGGACATCATGGTGGTGTTTGTTTATATAATAGGTCTTTCGGCCTAACAAGATGCCTTTTTAGGTGTTGTCTAGTTAAAAATATCCTGTTATTTTTGTCATATTAAGAGCCAAGTTACTGTAGAGGAACTGTAGATTTCCTAGATTTCCTTACTCTGGGATTGAGTGAGTTTATCAAGTCAGATGTAGCCCATCAGTTGAAAGTTTAGATGCCAGAAAGAGCAAAACGTAAAATAACTGGCAGTGTTTTGTTTTTTAATTCTGTGTCGCCATCACAGATGACAAATGTTTTTCTTATATGACTCTCAGAACACAGAATGTAAAAACCATTTTGAACAAATAAAACAAAACAGATGCGCCTTGACATGATCATTCCCTCCACAATGAATTCCCAAATATACAGAAAGAAAGTGTCAAAGGAACGTCGACGGCCTGGGAATTTTGTTTTTTCACAAATATCAGATACATTGATTATATTTTCAGAATTGCTTCACGTTGAACAATATTCCAGAGACTTGATTTTCTGGATGCAATGACAAATACTTTAGAGAACTTTATGTACTGATGTTAGGATTGCACCAGACAGAAAATTAACATTTTATTTTCCCCTTGTTTCTTTTCCCCCCCCAAATACTTTATAAACTCTCAAGAAAAAAGTGCCATAATTTCAGCAGCCTTCACCCCCCCCCCCTAATTTGCATATGAATAAAAGCTCTGACTTTTAACATTTTCGTTGATCAAAGTTTTTTCATCGCAGCTTTTCTGTGGGATGGAGATCAAGCATCAAGATTACGTCTACATCATGTTAACTTAATTAACCTTGCTGCCCACCAGAAAAAGGCAGTGAAACTCGTGAGTGTGCTGCAGTGGCTGCATGTCATTTTAAATATTCAGATAAAAGACTAATATAACAGTAAAACAATAACGTTTGTGTTGAGAAAGGTGCATGACACAGTTCAGAATTACATCCCGCCACTCCTCGCTCACACTTCCAACACTGTTGTTTTTATTAACGTTCCCGTCCCCGAACTCATAATCATACCTGACAGTGGCAACAAAGAGGGAAATAACCAAAAATGTAGATTTATGCTCCTCTTTCACTGACATAAATAATTTGTTCACTCTTTCCCAGTTGTGACATCTTTTCTCAGCTGACATTTTATTTAGTGACATCTGAAGTGAAGACAAAATGGGATAAAAAGGATGAGATAAATATGTAGCATAATGCTTCTCCAAATTGTTGAAGTGCAGCTTATTGATTGCTGAGAGAGTTTTTGTGTTTCTCTGCTGTACAAAACTGGTGTGTGTGTGTGTGTGTGTGTGTGTGTGTGTGTGTGTGTGTGTGTTCCCTCCCATTTTCTTCTATAGAGATTTAGTTTTATCTATATTAACCGGTATTCAACCATGCAGGTAACTTTGTATGTGTTGGGTGTTCATGAATAAAAGTAAATATTTAAATACATTCAGCTTGTCCTTAAATTATAGCTAAGTCCCCCCCCACCTTGTAGTTGACGTTTTGTCTCGGGCAACATATCCTACAAAGCAGAATAGTCAAATATCTATTTTAAAAGAAATTGATTTGTATTCTGGTCTTTCTGTGGAAACACCCCAGTTAGACAACTAGAACTACCGAATAAAAGCTTGTTCCTAATGTGGGTCACCTCCCACAGAGCCTGGAGCCCCAAGAGCCCCAGAAGGACAAGATTTACAGCAGAAGGTGTTTATGGATTGTTAAGCATAGCTGTCACGGTTTTGTTATTTAAAAAAAAAAAGGCGGGCTGGGTGGGGGTATAAATCATAGCCTGCTGTGTCAAACAGAATCTCACATCTTGACGACCCGACCAAACACCGAGTCCCCGTTGTTTGTAAGCCACATTTCCCCTCTGGGACATTAAACATTTTCTTTTCTGTTTTTGAACTTGGACAAGACAAGACTGCCAAGTAACTCTCTGCTTATCACAGACATAATCTGGAGTGGTTGTCCCAGATAGCAGAAACACTTTTGGGTCTGATCTGGGCTGCTTTTGGCACTTCTGGCTCAGTTACGGCACTGGCAGCCGCTATGTGGGTCAGACGTACCGAAAGTTAACGAACAACGTGAGATACGGAAAGCGCTTTGAGAGCCAGGTGTGGCCCAAGGGCCTGAAAACAAAAAGGATTGTCTAAGTTTAGGCAGATACACTAACCTCAAGTCAGTGGTGTCAGTCAAAGCCAGACATGGGTCAAAGAAAACCCCAGACAAGGACCGGGTTTGGGCCAAACATTCTGTACAGTGGTTCACCTGCTGACTCAGGTCTAGTATTAGATTTGTTTTGACATCTTTCCTATGTTGACCTAAACGTAATTCAAATCTAAATGGCATAATTCAACTACAGTGTGACTTGGTTATTGTATCAACAAACAAAAAGATGGAAGTTTACATTTTCATGCATGAATACTGGATTATCTCTGGAGAGAGCACGTATTATTTGGAGTTATTATTTGGAGGAGTGAAGAAAAGGTGCTCTGTTTTGCTGCCAGTCAAACTGGCTTTTTGCACAAAGTGGATTGTTTAATAAAGAAAGAAGATTTCCTCACAATCGTTCAGCATAATCTCAAACAGCTTTTGAGGCTTGGACACAGTTTAGTATTCCAGAAGGACACACTGCCCAATAAAAACTGGTTATGGACTTAGATGCCCAAGTCCGATATGAAGTTTTTGGATTTAACATCCCAAATCCCTGATCTCAACCCCATCAAAAACAGAGTGCATTTCAGGAAACCCAATATTTAAACTGAACTGTGCTGCCTCAGAGTCCCAGGCAGCCTGGATGCAGACTCCTGCTGTGGGGCCTCCTCTGGTGCAGACTCCCTTCTCAGGTTGAATCTGTCAGTCCTGGAAATGACATGCAAAATATAGATGTAGATGCATAAAGTGGACTCGAAGTAAAAAAACTAAACAAAACAACATTTTTATAGTTTCTTTGTGCAAAGACAAACGACAAACGTCATTGACACTTCACCCCTCTCCTCTCATCTGCTGGGCATGCTTCTTTTGAAACTGGTGTTGCAGGTTTGTGTTGTAGTAAATGCAGAATGATGTGAAGGTGCATGAATTTACAGATGTGGAGAAAATTACACCAGTAAACTTTGTTTAACTGATGTATTTATACTCTTTGGTTCATATAATTAAACTGCAATTTCCTTCCCAAAGCAAGTCAAGCTGAAAGACTGGGAAAAGCCTTCGTGGGTTTTCACACGCACAAACGTGTTTGCTTTCTGGATTTACTCAAACACGTAAAACGAGAATGCAGAGCTGATTGGTGTCTAATTTGCGGCAGCAGCTTTACGCTGATCTATCCTGCGTTACTGTCCTCCCGCTGCAGGATGACGGAGAAGGAAGCGGACCATGATGAAGCCGATCCTCTCCTTCAATCATTAGTGAATATCTGTTTCACTCTCAGTCAGCATCCTTTAACGGCTCTCAAGCACTTCTAATACAAGGACCAGAGTGAAAGCTTTAAAAGCTGCAGCTCCACTTCCAAAGCATGAAAAGGAGTTTAACGCAGTGATTAAATAAACGTCAAGTCATTTCTACGTGTCATACTGATGCACTCCTGTATGGCCCATTTATCCGATACGTTGACTTCACACTAGCAAACAGAACAGGAACATGACACACAGCTCTCAGCATTTGTTCACGTCTTCTTTTTTTTATTCATCTGACAGAAAAAAGGAGGAAAAACTAGTTACCTGTATTTATCTACACAACAGCTTCTTCTTTGAATGGCAATGAGATACCTTGAAAGGCTGTCTTTTATCTTTAAGAAAATGATGACCATGAAGAGCAAAAAAAAAAAAAAAACGTTTGCCAAGCTGCAACAGGGAAAGTTGGGAGGGGAAAAAAACCCTACAACAACAACAAAAAAAAAACCAAGGTAAAGGCCGTGCCCTTTGATTCGTCCTGCTGTGTTAACAGGCTGTCTGCCTCGTCGAAGATCAGAGGCGTGCGACTCCTGTCTCTGCGAGGACATTGTAACAACACAGCACCCAGTGGACCAATCCAATTAAGTATGCTGGTTCAGAAAACATTGTGGAAGGTTGTGCTGTCGCTCTGCTGCGGCCCGATTAGAGTCATGTGACCACGGCAGCCGGCCAAAAACGGAGCTTATGAGCGTATTTATAGTGAACGCACAACCAGCAGCTCAATTACTCAGCATGCGGGTGAAACATAATGACTTTCTCTCGTTATTAATGACCCGTGCCTGATCTTATTTATGAAAGGATACTTGTGCATGTTGGGCAGGAGATGAAGGGAGCACCAGATTGAAGATATTTCTCTATGTGGTGATTCTAATTAATTAAAAGTTTTATGAAGTCCAAACAAATAGTGTGTCTTTATACTTCCTTTTATGTGCATAAAAGCTATTTGATTTCAATTTGAAATGCCAATTTCAATAATTTATAAAATATATTACTTTCCTTGAAGCTTCTTTTGCTGCAAGCCAATGTTTGAACATCAAAATGTCAGCTTCTGCATAAGCTTGCATGATCACGCAACTCATTTTTGAGGAAGAAAAACTTCCACTGATGTAAAGCAGTGACCTCTCTTTGAAAAGCAAGGGATGAAAAAGGAAGGAATAAATGTAATATGTAAAACAAAGCGGGAGGCAGTCTGAAAGCCGAAGCAAATGTGCATGTGGAGATGCAACATGTTTAAAGCTGCGAGAATGGAAAGGAACAGAAAATCGGAAAATTTGAATAAAAAGAGATTCATGCATTTGTTTTTTTTGTTTTTTTTTTGTTTTTTTTGCTGATTGCAGCACAAGGGTCTTAATGTTTGACACATTGAAGATTTAAAAACATGTGATCAGGAGACTGGAGTATTAACTTTTATTAATAAAGCAAAGAACAGCATATAGACAAAAATAAGCCGATCAGACACCAGTGTCGACTATTCAGACGGCAGGAAAGGATGTGATAAACAGGACAAAGTAGAGTTAAATCCTTTCAAAATAAAGGAGAAGTCCAGAATCAAAAAGACAACCAGTGAACCAAGACAAAAAACCAACAAAAACAAAAAAACTGAACGAGACGCCAAGTCCTCGTTGACTTGAATCAAGGCAACTGGACTCTCTTTTCCCAGTTTTCTCAAGGCATTAACTTCCCACCCAGAAGGTTTTGTCAGTTCAAAAGTGACTGGTGGGGAGTTTTGGGCATATAAGCTGTTGGAGTCGAACGCTAATCACTGATCCTCACGTCACTCCAGCGGGTCGGTGATTTGCATATGACTTCAAGAGCTTATTAGTTTGAAACTCCTCACCAGTCAGCCTGAATTGGCAAAGCTTTCTGGATGGAAGGTTAGCGTCTCTGAGACCCGAGAGGAGGAAGTTCAGTTCCTTTGAAAATGACTCTGACCTAGATGACTAAGACTCTACTGCAGCACGTCACTCAAAATCAACATCCCTTAAGAAAAACACCATGTGTACCTAATAAAGTGGCTGGCGAGCGTATGTGTGTATCCAGTGTTTTGGACTTAAATTGGCTACAAACTATGCCACCCAAATCAGATTGAAACAAAGGTTGTCAGACAAAAAAGTGTTGAGCCTTAAATTGCAGTATTGGGCGTTAAAGAAACTTAAACTGTACTTTTTGCAATTTCTTTAGCCCAACAAGTCCCCCGTTGGTGTGCAGAGTAAACTGCTTTTATACTGTTCAATATTTACTCTAGTTTGTTCATTCTTTTGTTTTTTTCATCCTTCATTACTTCCTCGAGGCTCTTACTCACTTCTGCCACGATGTGCACTGCAGATGTGCGATAGAAACCCCCCCCCGTGGCAGTGTTTGGTTTGCTCAGCTGAAAGGCGTTGATGTGGAGGAGGGGTTCTGGGAACAGATTGTCACACCTGCTCCACACCTGTGTCATTGTTCTGGCTGTCTGCTGACATGTGCTCGCTGGAGGTACTGTATAATTACTGGCAGCAGCAACGGCTAGAATGATTTTTATTTGATTTTATAATAGATAGTGAAAATATCATGAAGTGATATTTTGAGCCAGTGCAAGCAAAGAAAGTCCTGCGCTTATATTTCTCCGTTTTCTTGTTTTGTTTTTTGTTCCGTTTTCTGAACTGCTGTTGTGTCTTGTTCTTCACGTACGAATCACGTTAGGATCGTTATCTAAATCCCTGTGTGACCCTGGAATGATAATTTATAAATCCACGTTAGTTGATTGTGCTGATTGCAAAAATACAGGCATTAAGCCTTCTTTAAATTAAAATCAGAACGTGGTGATGAAGTTGACTGATCTCACAGGACTTGTAGAGGTGATTTGGATTCAATTGATTTGTATTAAACAGTCACTTTAGCATCCCAGTGGAGATGTTAATTATTGACCTGTGTGGCTTTAGATATTGCTGTAACAGATCCTCACACGGCGACCAGAATTAGGGAATGAAGCGCTGACTCGGGTGATGTGGAGCCGTAAATGCAGAGAATAAAGCCACTTTGCCAATACTTATTGAGCCAAAATCTCACTGGATACATATCGTAAGTGAATCTGGGACAAACTGGCCGCTAATCAGCGTGTATTTGTAAACGCGAGGAGAGACTGCACAGTGTCCAGTGCATTGATAACAAGAGTAGGTAAGAAAAACGATTTTAGTTTTAGTTAGTTTAACATTTGATAGGCAAAGTCCCGCATGTTCCTCTCACAGAAAGACCTACAGCACCGTGACCTGTTATATGTATATATGTCGGCGCGGCGGAGCGGCCCTATCACCTTCAAGCAAGGAGTAGGTGGTTGACAAGGCCGCGTATCTCCTTTAAGTTTTAAAAGTTACACGGATTTTGATGGAGATTATTTTGTTCTGGATGAGAGTTTGTTGCCACTCGAAGTTCATAGGTTTTTGATTTACCACTGCAGGCAAACATTGCAGTTTACTATATTACGCAAGCCAATGGTTTGCTCAGATTTGAACCCATCAGGTAGTGACATTGAGCACAGCCCTTCAACCAGAAGAAATCACATGAGTGGCGCAAACATAACAGTAGGCGTCTTTGGCATACACAATACACAGGCTGCCCTTTACTTGCCGCTGCGTTCTCCATTAAAATCCACATGAGGATTAAGTGGCGTCATGAAATACTTTCTTAGCTGTCAGATTGTCAAATATATGCAGAGCATGTTGTTGATTTTGACAGTTTAGGAATGCACATGACTTTTGAAGTCTTCCCTTGAGTGAACATGCCTGGTACGCGGAAATGTTAACCCCTCCTTTGGAGCACGTCTTTAAAAAGCATACTTGGCTTTGACAGGCAAACGGACCTCACACCGTTTCTGATTTTAATTACTGTTTCACAAATATTTATATCCATTTTCATGTAAAGCTTCTGTTGCAATTTTTGTTTTTGGAGTGTGAGTTTAGCCTCTAAAGCAGGAGAGGTGGTATTGTGCATCACTGGCCACTAAGTCCCTGTTGTGGATCCAGAGAAGCAGATTGTCATCTTTTTTCTCTTTCTTGAACTGTAAAAAAACAGCATCTCTGTAGTCCCTGTGTTTCACATCTAGTCATTTTTTCTTTTATTCATTTTAGTGTGTCTCTCATATCGTTGAGAGTCAAATGGAGCAGGACCCAAATGCAGGAGTTTGTGGCAGCAGGAGTATTTTATCAAACAAATGCTGCATAGGCTGGAGCACAAAGCATAAAAAAAAAAAAATAAATAAATAAGAAAGACCAAAAAAAAAAAAAACTTAGTTGCGTAGAAACCAAACAGATGGATAGAAACAGCACAGACCAAAAGGGAGGAAAGGAAAGACAAGACAAGATATAGTCACAGGGCTGACGAGACACAGGCGCGAACAATCAGGACAGATGGGAACAAGGGAAGTCAAATTATAACTAACCACAAGGACACAGACTTTCAACAAAAACCGGAAACAAGTCCAACACAAGTTAAGAAATAAAGAACCATGTAAAACGCAACAAATGAAACTCAAAGCCCTACAGAAAACCCAAATCATAACACACATTTTTTTATTTTTCTTGCTTTTTTGTGCTTTTCTAGCTTTAATTGACACATTTTATTGGCAGCGAGTGAGTTGTTGTCCTTGATGTCTAAAAGACATGAAAGTGACCTTAGGGCTTGTGTTTTTGCTGGAGTTTCATCACCATGTTCTGTTTCAACCTCGGCACAAAGACGAAAACAAGAAGATCAAAGACAAGTTCAAGTCCCTCACTCCTAAATTACACCTCATGTAATGTAATTTAATGTAATCCACTGCTGAAGTGGATCAAAACCTTTCATTTAAGTTGTCCCAAGACAAGAATGGATAATGTTCCAAATTCTAGTAAACATGTTAGTGTTTTTGATCCACTTCAAATGTTGATTATTGTAAATTATGGAATTGATCCTCGTCATCTTTCTAATTGAATACAGATTACCTTTATATAGTGTTAATAAGGCTTGATGTGTGTGTATTTGTTGTCCTGTGTTTGTTGTGTGTGTGTGCGTGTGTGTGTGTGTGTGTGTGTGTGTATCGACTGCCAATCAAATGTTTGGAAACACTTTTATTTAATATGTATGCATACTTATCTTAATGATTGAAAGTTCAAATCTCCAGGAATTGAACTAACCAATCAAAAACCACTTAAACAAAAATTTGCATTTTCTGCCTCTTCTTGTGATTTTTAGTCTGTTTTTTTTTTCTGCCTCTGCTGGTATAAAACTACTCTTAAGGTACCAGATGGATGAAAATGAACATGATATGGTCTCTTTAAATAAACATTTAGCTTTCTAAAAAGACCAGGACCAATTTAAAATCTGGGTTCTGACAAAAAAAAAGTCCAATATGATTTTCCCCTCAAAACCTAATATGAACTGATGGTAATCATAGGAGGGGTCAGCTCTGGCACCAGCGCTAATACCAGGGTACCGCTAGAACAGCAGTATAGTTGTTTGTTGTTATTAGATTGAACCTTTTTCCAAGAGTTGTATTATCGACCATGGCTTGTATTTATTTGGACAGTTGAGACCGGTAATATGCACTTCTGAGTTGCCCTTATGCTTGGACAGGCGGGAGCTGACCCACATGATCCATTTCCCAAGACAAGCCTCAGGGAAGGAGGCTGTTTATTAGAGTGTTAGCAGCCTTATCACGTTGATGTTGACAGTAGTGGGGTGGCCCTCCATCCTCACGTCATCCTCCACCTGGACCCCCCCCGAAACAGCTTGGGCATGCATACAGTGGTTCATGTTGAAAAGGCAGAAACAGATCAATACCTGAATGTTAAAAGACGGAATGGACTTCATTCAGATGGAAAGCTTGCACTCACTCACTCACTCACTCACTCACTCACTCACTCACTCACTCACTCACTCACTCACTCACTCACTCACTCACTCACTCACTCACTCACTCACTCACTCACTCACTCACTCACTCACTCACTCACTCACTCACTCACTCACTCACTCACTCCCTGATTAATGCTCCAGGGACATTACGGGCTTGTGTATCTTGTCCAAGGACACTCCATCATGCAGATTGGTCCATCGGCCTTTCGATTGGGAGAAGACTTCTCTAGCTCCTTAAAAGAAAGAGAGATAAGTAAAACATTAAAATGCAAAACTGAAAAGGAAAACAAACTAAGAAAAACCATTAAAAAAAAAAAAATCAAAATTCACAACAGTGCCTGAATTTATGCGCTTTTGCTGTATGTAATAATAATGCTAATGGCTGATGAGCATTTTGCTCCTCTTCATCCTCAGTGACCTTGCAGCAGCAGTGTGAGTCTTTGTGCTTTTATCCACCGCTGTGAGGATGTCAATAAAAGCCACGTCTGGTGAGGCTTGCAGAGGCATTTTACTGCTTTGTTTGTCCCTTGCTTCATAATATCGTTGGGTACAGTAATGTTTTCACTTTTCAAAACGTGTTCAGTTTCCATGGTTGTGGTCACGAGCTGTAACGTAACTTCACCATGAAAAGCAGCAAGTGATGGTATAACTGAAGGTTTTTTTTTAATTAGTTAAATGTGGGTTTTAATCAACATCAGCAGCAGGAAGAGAAGATCAGGACCTGAATGTTGGAAACACCTGACGTCCGTCAGGCCTGATTGTAATACAAGCAGCTTTCTTGTTCATTTTTATTTTTCAAGGGTTATGTTTCTTGTTTAGCTGGATATTTGTAAAAAAGTCGAGTTTCTTGTGTTGCTTTTGTTTAGCCTTGATTTGTTTTAGTTTAACCTTTCGCTCTCATCCTGTTTTACTTTGCAAGTGTCTGGCCCACTCTGACTATGTTGTAAAACTTCAAATAAAACCGATATTATAACATGAACAAAAGCACTTTTTGTCCTGCTTTAAATGTGTACATGATGTTTTTTGGTAACATTGTATCATGAGACATTTTTGTTGGTTTGGTTAAGGCAGGAACAGGTCTTGGTTAGGTTTAGGAAACTGGACTTAGATCATTACCGGGGCAGCTGAAGTCTGACTGACCTCCAGCAGTGCTCCTGAACTGTCACTACTCTGGTCTTTGTTGGATCAGGGTTCTTCAGCATGTTCTACCTTCCTTGTTGCCTTTTTTTTTAATAATCACACAAATACAGCAACACAAAAGGTATACACTTGCATCAAACTCATCTTTTTATCGTCTAGCTGCTGTCTATAGAGTAATTCTTCAGGAAAGGATTGTTGGTTTTTTGTTGCCCAAAACTAATACATTAATTCCTCCAATTGTCTCAGGTGTTGTTGCATGCGTCCCGCTGTTGACTCCGTTGTATACAAATTGGGAGTATGCACACAGCTTGATGTGTGATTACCGGCAGACACAGGAGATTGCAACAATCACACTTGCTTCAGCTGAGCCACCAGGCAACGCTCAATCCTACACCAATAATAAGAGCTCCACGTGGGTAACCTTGCCGGGGTGAAGCATCAAACCCTGCAAAGTCAATTTCTCTAAACTTATTAAATCACCCACTGCACAATCAGCAGCAGGGTGTTGGAAAATAAACATCCCGCTGATGGAGTGTGATAGAAGGTGTTAGCAGGTTCCTTGGGAAAGGATTTTTTTGACCGAGGAAACACATGTTGGCTCTTTACTCTGACAGGGGAGAAGCACTCGATGTGGAGCACGATTTAAAGAGGGCTTAGAAAGGATTTGGCTGTTTATCAAACAGTCAAAGGCCGCACAATGATCATCCATGTTTGTTTTACAGCAAAAACGTCTCATATTAGAATAAGGCCAATCAAGCTCTTCACAGAAATGGATGTGCAGGAGTTATGATGACCAGCTATCCTCAGTATTACCAATATTTTATAAATGAACAGCAAAATCTGAAATAACCTTAATGGAAATGGAGAAATGCACTCTCGTCTTTGATGTTTATTCATTGTAAGTTGCCTCCAGTTGTATGATTCCTTGTAACATTTGAAGCACAAAACAAATGTATTATTTCAGAGCTGACTCTATTATGGATCTTTGCTGGGACAGAAAACTCAATTAAGATGTAATTTTCACATCAATTTTCTCGCAGAATGCTTCCTCAAAATGCCAAAGGCAACTAATCTCAGCGTCACATTATTTATATATACACACACACACACACATATATATATATATATATATATATATATATATATATATATATATATATATATATATATATATATATATATATATATATATATATATATATCCCTTTTTAACATGCTTTAGAAATCACATTTTCCATTTTCCGGGTACCAAAGATTACGCTGTGATAGGTCAAATATCTAATGGGGTTTGCAAAGCCAAAAAACCTGAAGGCTTCATTTTCATTCCATGACAATTTTTGCCTGAGATTCAGAATTTACTTCCACACAGTCAAAGGGGGAAAAAGATAGAAGTGAAAGACAGATGCCTTTACATATACGATTAGATCCAGAAGTATTTGGACAATCACGGGCAAGTCATGACTTTTTGAAGACAAAGAAATAAGATATTCCTCGATGACCAAGTCAGTCACCTGATCTCCGCTTAGGAGAGCCCTGCATGTTTTAGGTGTTTCACTGCTCCAGTAGACCTTGCTCAAATTAAAGGGTCATTGAAAGACTGATGCAGACCTTGATGTCGAGTTTAAGAGGTGATCGATTCATTTGAATCAGGCGTGTTGGTACAGGGAAACACCTTAAACATGCAGGCAGTGGCACTTGAGGACTGGAACTGAGAAACCCTAAAATAGATCAGCTTCTCAGTTACTGAAGGCAGAAAGACCCACAGACAAGCAGCTGCTGAGGGCGGCTGCAGTGGAGACCTGGGAGCACATCTGTGGGGAGTTAATTCAGAGTTTGGTGATGTTCATGAGCTCCAGACTTCAGGAAGTCATTGACTGCAAAGAAATGTCATGTATGCATTAAAAATGGGGATTATATTTACAATTATGCAAAACTTTATAAATACTATATGTCCAAAAGTATTCGCTCACCTGCCTTGACTCGCATATGAACTTAAGTGACCTCCCATTCCTGATCTATAAGGTTCAATATGACGTTGGTCCAAGTTTCGCAGCTATAACAACTCTTCTTGGAAGGCTGTCCACAAGGTTTAGGAGTCTGTTTACTGAGCTCCCAATCACTTCCATGGTCCCCTGTGGTCATGGAAGTGATTGGGACGCCTAATTCAGATTATTTGGATGGGTGAGTGAATACTTATAGTAATACAATATAGTGTAAATCAGAAGTCTTTTACCTAAAACCTCTGTGATTCCTAAATGCAAAATAGTAAATATTCTTTCATTGTCCAGATACTTCTGGACATAACTACATGTTACAGCAGCGGCTTCACTGTAATAAAAAACTAACATTGCTGGTTATAACTGCATTGCCAGCTCTGATTTGCAATACTCGTTTGCACATAGATATTACTAATTTGTTTGCCTCAGATACCATCAGGATTAATGTAAAATAGGACTAATACTGCATTTAGGAAAGACAGCAGGGATTATCATTAATTTTTACTGCAAATGAAATAGAGTAATTACTTCAGTAAACATGATTAAGATGTGCAAATGAAAGATAAGAGGCAGGGAATAAATATGCCAATATTTGAGTGAGGAGACAGCATCACTCGTTTTACTTACTATGTGATGTTTAGGCTTTATGGCTACACATAAAAAATATAGCTCCATAAAATATGTCCAACCAGCATTAAAAGAAAAAAAAAAAAGTAAACATTATTTACAGTCTAGTTTTAATATTTTATGCCTCTGTTTTCCCCAGACTTAAATTTTTATAAGTCAGAGCTGAGTTGTACATAATGTGTGATAAATGTTTAAAGTCAGTATGGTGCAGAACTTCATACACCTGTAGTTGTATTTTAAGAAGAAATAGTGACCGGAGGAAGTTCTGGTGCTTGTAACTGAAGGAAATATGTCAACCTGTTGAACTGGTTTTAGATTTACTGGGTTTTGACAGTCGCATACGAAGCATCCCGCTGGGAGCCGATTCAGGCGGCAGGCAAAGTTTGATGCTCGTTTTCACGCCTCTGCGAGGTTCATTCCAGTTGCTCCAACCTGTTCATAGGTCTGTTTAAAGAAGCGAGAGCTATTTGTCTCTCGCTTGCTTTGTGATCTCTCCTGCCCACTGTGCTCCCTCCTGCTTTTAAAATCTCACTTCCTTCTGTGGGGCTCTGATTCTGTGGGTTTGAGGTTAAGTTGAGTTCATCACCCATCTGTGTTTGGTTAATAAGTGGGAATTGATTAGACTGGAACCTCGATGCCAAAATTCCAGCATGTTTTGTAATTAAGCATTTGAAGTCTTTACTTCAGAGGGCTGAAATGACCCACATTTGTCAGAGTTCGAATTAGACCCTGACCAACACTGGCGTGGTGGAAGGAAAAGCTTTTAAAAGCATGTGTTGGGTGTTTCTTTTTCTAAGATGGATTCTCAAAGTCAGCTTTTGAAAACAGGAGGCCTGAAGCAAGATGCTCTTTGGGGCCCAGGAAGTAAGCAAAAGTGCAAAGTATAAGTTCCTATAAATAGGTTTCCAGTGCGCTTTGGGTGGATCTGCCAGGATGACCAGAGGGATTTATTTATGCTCAAAGAGAACAAACAGTAAAAGCACTGCGCTTGACTGAGAAACTGCAGAATCATCACTGAGTGTGTCTGATGATAAACATCCCATATCTTGCCCGTAGAACTTAAAAATCATGTTTTGGATCTAACTTTCCCATTAAAAATTAAACTAAACAAAAGGGCTGAGGAAAGCAAGGCAAATGGTATAGATATCATCTCTGCATTCCTTTTATATCTTATCTCTATTTCATCTCCCTTTCTCCCTCACACTAAACTACTCCTTTCCTGTGAGTAACTCCGGGCAAACAAGAAATGGCACTGCAGTTTCATGATAGATATTATATATTCAGCAGATGATAAATATTCTGCTTCATGCACTGTTTACGTGGTGGTGTGTCCCTGCCTTGCTCGGACACACTGGTTCTTGTTGTCGATTCAGCTGTGAGACCATCTCCAACAACAGAACGACAGGCAGGAAACAAGTTGACATAGGATATGAAGCACCAGACAAGAGATTCAATATAATAAGAATAAAAAAAAAGACAAAACAAAGACACCTCCTCTTATTAAGGGTCATGGGTCCACATCACAGCTGTCGTATACCGTGGACAGATCACGAGTCCATCACAAGGCCACAAAACAGCCAACCTATGTTGCCATGTTCCTATGTGAACATAATCATGTGAACACAACTCATTTGAACCTATTGGACTTGAAACATTTTGCTGCAAGTACGTTTGATGAAGATGGCGCTTAGAGGGCGCTGGTAACAATAACTCATTATGCAGCATCGTTTACCTGCAAGTGTAAGTTCTCTGGATTAAAGATGAAAACACTTCAATTTTTCTCCTCTAGTGTAATTCCTTGGCTTTGAGCCAGATCATGTTATCACAATGAGGCCCTGTTGATTTGTTGCGTTATGAGCCAGACCACTTCCCCTGGCCTCAAAACCTCATTATGGACCCGAGCGTCCTCTGTTTACAATAGAGTGCTTTATTTATTTATTTTTTGTTTTTTGATGGGCTTAGTACACAGCAGTGAATCTCCTGGACGGGCGCAGCCCCTGGCACAGACTGAAGAGTGCGAGCCGTGGAGCCAGCAGAGCAGGAGACGGTGGATAAGCCTCGCTGCTGAGTGAACAAAATGGTTTCATTTAGTCACGCTTCATGGGAATGAGGAAAGACGCAAACACAGTGACACATTCGGAATCAGCCGCTTGGTGTATTGCACCACAGCAGAGTATCTGACATAGATTTTAATTTACGTTCATGCTCGCTGCCCCTGTTGTAGTGTCAGTCAGGAGTTTACTGTCTTGTCAGGCCAGATCCTAGACAACCTGCTTCCCACCTGCTACATCACTTTATCTTCTATTTCTATCCCTCTGTACACAGTTATATATATATATATATATATATATATATATATATATATATATATATATATATATATATATATATATGTATATATGTATATATATATATATATATGTATATATATATATATATTGCTTGCTTTAAAACAAATGCTTGTTGTATTAGAGGAGCAAAACTTTAGTCCAACAAGCAAAAACCAATGATATTGCAGAATAATGTCCATTAAACATCCTCTGTTTTTAAGCAGGTTTTAGTAAACATATTTACAGCCTTGTTTAAAAAACCCACTTGGTTGTATTGTTTAATTTAGCATCCACAGTAACTTTGAAGTGGTTGTAATTTCATTTTTGTAATGAGATCAGGTGAATTTATATATATATATATATATATATATATATATATATATATATATATATATAAAAATTATGAGACAGTCAGGTCAGCCAATGGCGAGCCTTCATCCCTTCATAATCAGCAGTTTATACTAACCAGGGTAACGGTAATTCCTGTTTTCACCAATGCCGGCAGCTCCTCTGATAAGGTCAGTTGAAGGGGGCCGTAGCCACAGCTAACTTTGACAAATGGCTGTGTTCATATCAGCTTCCTAAGAAACACGACTGTTAAACACGACAGGTTAAATCAAAGCTGCACAGGCAGAATCACTGCACTACAGGATTCCCCTAATTTCTTATTAACATGGTTTTGTGCGTTCATTTTTTTTTGCAATGTCATATTCAGAGACGGATGGAAAGAGCTGCATTCCTTATCGCTACTTCAGTTGGAAATCAGACCGGGCCATCTATTCGCTCGCACCCTCACTATAAAGGTCGGCTTGCAGCCATCTCCAAGTGTCTCCTGTTTTCAGCATTCTTCTGCCACGTGGAGTTTCTGAGGGGCACCTGCACACCACCCTGTGAGACCTTCTTCCTTACGTAGATATTAATTAAAGGATTCTTAAAAACAAACATACACCTGATCTTAACTTATTATGACATCCTTGTGTGGCGATAAAGCAAGATTCCCCACTTGCAATCAAGAACCTGACCATAATGTTTCTTATCGTTAATAGTGGGTTGCAGTGAATTTTTTTTTTTTTATATTTAATGGGTTTTTGCAACAGTTTGAGGTAAACAAGATGCTTATTTGTGCATCTTTATAGGACAGACTCATTATTCACACCAGGATAGTGGATTTTTTGTATTTCACATGGCAGATATACCCAGGAGCTGAGCCATATTCACAAAACCATATAAATATTTGAAAATCCACTTTGTGGGTGTGAATTTTTATATCCTTTGTGCTTCTGAATACTTCAGCGGCTACTGAGGATATATCTGTGTAGAGGGCTGTTTTTCAGCACACATCTGCTGCAGATTCTTTACTTCTGAAGCACAGATGGCAACAGCAGCTTGACCTCACCCTAAGTAAGTTAATTTTTTACAAGAGTTAATTATGCAGGTATAGGTTTGCTGAGCACACAAGCTTCACCTCAGCATCAATTTTCTTCCTGATAAAGGTTACACATTTCCACACTTGAGAGCTGCCATATACAAACACAGTCCTCTTGGCCGAACGTTTTGCCCCTGGACTTTGACTACAACTCACTAAACCTCACCTACCAGGTTCTCCCTGCTGATCAGCCAAAGGGCAGGATTTGAACTCCTGACTTTACACACACAAACCCAAATGTCTTCGGGCTACAACTGTACCTTATTTGCAACAATTTTATTCTAATTTAAGCAAAGCACTTGGAGACGTTATTATAAAAAGTTAGAAATGATTCACCTTCCCCCACTCCTCCATAGGTTCCCCATAGCCGACCTAATTGAGATCGTGTATAATACAGTGTTCATTAAAAAGCAAGCCAGTTTAGCGAAAAGGCAAAAGGAAGGATGAGAGCAAATAAAAGAAGGATAGTCCGGACAGACTGCACCTGTACAGTCAAGGGAACGTTTCTTATATTTCAGGATAAAACTGAACAGTTTAGATCGTTATGTTTGGTTTGTCAAACATAATGCCATAACATAAAAAAAAACACACAAAAAACCCCCCAAAAAAAACAAAACACTAAGGCATTTCTCTTTGGACTTTGTGATAACATCCATCAGTTCATCAAATTCACGGGTAACACACCAACCTTATCACCAAATCCATTTAGCAGCTGGGAGCTTTAAGATAATCTCGTGATTTTCATCAGCAGAAGACATTTGTCTCGCAGTGACTAAAAATTATAAAGGGCCATAGCACATGTGTAGAGTTCATCTTTTAAAATGACAACAAAAAAACGGTGTCAAAACTAAACTGAAATACAGTTCATACTTATTGTTTATATTTTTTTTTTCTCAAACTTTACAGACTCCTGGTATAGGATGTCCTAAACATCCACTTGTCACAAACTGTGACAATTTGATTTAATAATTACTACTGGACAAAAAGGACATGAATCCATTGATGTGCAGTGGAATAACAATTTCAAAGAGTTTTTTTTTTTTTTTTTTTAATCTTCTACTGGGCAGCAACTCAGGGTTTGAGAAGCTCTGATAAAGACAAAGTGAAAGAGGACTTGATTGGAAATGAAGGTTTATTCATCGATTAACCATACATGAAACTAACCAAAAGCCTTTTTAACGTGGAGATAAATGGTGTAGAGAGGATGGATATTTAAGACTTCAGAACCATGTTGACACAGCCGTCTTTAGTGACTTACTTTGGTCATAAACCAAACAAACAAAGTTATCTTTGAGTTGATGGCTAATGTTGGTTAATCTCTCTTTGGGGATTAATAAAGTAGTTTATATATGTTCGGGTATGAAGGAACCACTGCTCGGCATGTTTTTATATATTTTCCTGCTGCACCACACCTGGCTCAAATAAATCCGTCATCATCAGACTTGTGCAAACCTTGAAGACAAGCTGCTGAGGTAATCCATTTATCTGAATCAGGTGTTGGGGCAGGGAGCCGCCGAAACCATACGTGACAGTAGTACTTAAGCACTAGGCGAGGCAAGTTTATTTGTATAGTACATTTCAACAACAAGGCAATTCAAGGTGCTTTAAATAAAACTTTACATAACATTGTTTAAATTTAAATTCAGTCAAAGGCAGCTGTGAACAAATGAGGTTTTTAACCGTGATTTAAAGGAACTGGTGGTTTCAGCATTCTTGCAGTTTTCTGGAAGTTTGTCCCAGATCTGTGGAATATAAAAGCTGAATTCTGGTTCTCCATGTTTGGTTCTGATTTAGAGGGCACAGAGCAGACCTGAACCAGAAGACCTGAGAGGTCTCTGGAAACAACAGGTCTCTGCTGTATTTTGGTCCTTAACTACTCAGTGATTTATAAACTAACAGAAGTATTTTGAAGTCTACTGTCTGAGCTACAGGGAGACGGTGCTTAGGACCTCAGAACTGGAGCGATGTGGTCCACTTTCTTAGTTCTATTGAGAACTCTGACAGGAGCATTTTGGATCAGCTGTATCTGTCTGACATTTTTAGGCAAACCTGTAAATACTCTGCTGCAATAATCAATTAAATTGAAGATAAACGCATGGATGAGTTTTCAAGGTCCTGTTGAGAGATTAGTCCTTTGACCTGGAGATGATCTTCAGGTGATAGAAGGTCGACTTTGTCATCGTCTTAATGTGCCTCTGAAGGTTCAGCTCCATGACTACATCCAGATTTCAGGCCTTATCAGTGGCTTGTAGCTGTAACACCTGAAGCTGTGTGCTGACTCTTAAACACTCTTATTTATTTTTCTGGTCAAAAAACAACTACTTCAGTTTTGTTTTGTTCAGCTGAGGAAAATTATGGCACATCCACTCATTGGTTTTTGGTTCGTTAACCTGTCCACAGCAGCCAACCAGGCACGACTGTTATTGATGTTTTAGTTGATGACTTCAGAAAAACAGGATTCCCTTGCATTCCCGAGTTGTAAATAATTTCTGTGAAGTCTCTTTATAAATATCATAGTGAACCTGGAGTCCAGCCTTTCGTCACCTCCTTTTGACTTTTCTGCACTCAATTTTTTTCACTTTCTTACTAGTGGCACATTTCTTCTTACCAGAGACAACCTTCACTTCAGTAAAGTTCATTTACTGAGTTACAGGGCAGAGTGCAGGTGGAAGTGTAGACCTGGTTAAAGGATTTAGTTGAGTTGTCCTTTAGAAAGCATTTGTTCACGACTTCTTTTTTGCTACTCGAGTAGACGGAAATGGTGCTTTCAAAGAAAACAGAAAAGTGGTCGGACAGGGCCACATCAGTCACACAGACCTTGAAAACGTTAAGTCCCTTACTGATGATCAAGTGCTTTTTTTGCCCCCATTTGTGCGTTGCCTGTTTCACATGTTGAGTCGAACCAAAGCGTTTTAGACGTTTTAGCTCTTTAGCCCCTCTGTCATGAGGTTGTCAGCGTGGCTGTTACGGTCTCCCACAATGATTAAACAGATCCACACATCTAATCAACACATATTACAGACAGCAGGGCATTGAAAAAGTTTCTATTGTTTTGGAGGCCTGTAGACATTCACAAACGTGGATCGAGACGGACCCTTTAGCTGAACAGAGTCATATTCTCCTAAGAGCTTTTTACACTTTATTGAATCGTGAAACTGGGTGGCGACCCCCATCCCATGCTCTCTACTGTCACATAGAAAACTAAAATTGGGAGGTGTTGGCTCCATCAAAGCAGGCATCTTACTATTTTCATCTAACCATGTTTCAGTTAGGAACATAACGTCAAGATTATTGATTAAAAATGTTTTCCCCGTCTGAGCTCTGATGTTTAACAGTGCCAGTTTAAGTGACAGCAACTGGTTTTATTTATATATTATTTGAATACTCATCATCCCATGCTGAGGAGACAGATCATGACGCCACCTTTAAAGAACAGTTTGTGGAGGAGTTAGGGGAAGTCGACGACTTTTGTTGGGTGCTTGTTTAGTGCGAGTGGCTGGATGATGGAGGTTATAAGGAGAGTGCATGAGATTTGTGTGTGGTGTGAGATGGATTTGAATCCTGACAAGGCATGTTGTCTGTGAAATCCAGGAGAGGGATGTCTGGGCTGAGTGGAGAGTGAAGAGGAGGGTGGGGTTCAGGGTTCCACTTGTTCCGTTGGAGTCTGGAGAGACTGCGCTTGTTGTGGTGACGTATTAGTCTCTTTCTGGTTCTGGTGTCCTCCGTGGTCCTTCCTTATCTCAGCAAGCAGTAGCAGCTGTCCTTCCGGACACCGTCTTATCAGTTGTTGTTGATTTCCTCGCCTCCTGTTCTTGTTGAAGGCTGCTGGTGTCTGATTCAGAGAATAAAAATGTTGGAGGTGAACAGCCGTGCCCCAGATTTATTAAGACAAAATCCATCTGCCTTAAATAGATGTCTGCGGTCCCAGAAAATGTTGAAGTTGTCAGTTTGGCAAGTTGGCACATTTAGCTTTAAGCCATTTGATGAGCATCAGCAGTCTGCTGAATCTCTCATCTCCACGCCAGACTGCCGTAGAGGTCCACTGAAAAACCCCTCGGCATTTAGGCCCTGAACCTTGTTCAGTAGGTAAATATAATCCCCTTTCAAGATTTCTGACTCTTGCTTTACATCATCAAGGTTTTCTGTGAGTGTGATGAAGTTTTTTACTGTCGGATGCTCATCAGCGATCATCAATATTTTCTTTGAAATATCAGAATCCATGTTCTTGGTAAAACCGAGTACTTTGGTGTTTTGATTGATGCAAAAGCATTTGAGCTCATTCACAGCTCCGTCACCCACTACCAGGGTTTGAGGCCCAGGGGCCGGCTCTTTCTGGAGCCGTTTAGGGTATGATCTGGCCTCATACCTTTTCTGCTGTTTGAAGATGACTTTTCCTTTGAGAAATCAACGTCTTGTAAAAGTGGAGCAAACCAGCTTTCTAGGGGAATTCCAGTGTTTTCAGTTGGTTTGGTCCGATCATTTGCTGTAGCCACAGTTTTCTCCTCGGTGGAAACGTTCCTCTTCAGTGCTGGAGAGGCAGTTTCATCCAGGTGCTGTGTTCTTCCTGTCAGCCAGCTTCCAAGGTCTGAAGGAAGTGATTTATCCTTAGGCCGTACAACGAGGGAGTTTCACGAAGGACGACTGTCAGCCTGCTCATAGTTGTTGCTCATCGGTAGAGTAGTTTCATTTCCATATCGAGAATTTACCTCAGCACTAATTTCAACCAGAACAATTACTAGTATTTTCCAGAGAAGTTTGTCATACCTATTGATGGAAAAGGGAAACATCTTGCACTGATTAGCTTGTGTTCCTAGAAACAAATGCAGCTGCTCCCAAAGACGTCTGGTCCTCCTCTCAGAAGTGATTAAAAAAAATAAATTAAAAAACAACACTGCTGAAAAATCCTTTAGTGCCACTGATTTAAGTCCAACGTTTCTGTAGATTTTGGCTGAGTGGTGAGAAGATATGAGTAAAAGAAGCAAAGCAAAAGCAGCCAAGCAGAGAGCAAGCAGAGGAAGCATCTGCCCCGTAAGGAAGTAGTCAAATAAATATTTTACCAAAGTGTGGAACTTTAGAACTAAAATCAAACTTTTGGATTTAACAATATAAAGACCTTCAACTGCATTCGATTGTCATTTTGAAATGGGCACATATTTTGATCTGCGTAGATATTAATCATATTTTTATGGCCTTTACCTCTATTTTTAATTGCTTATTTTAATCTGAGAGACAGAATGTCATAAAAACAAAAACAAATAAATAAATACAGGATTCTTGCTTTAAGTGCCTATGTCATGGCAATCCAAAGTATTTTTTAAGGCATTTAAAAAAAAAGATGCATGTTTATACAGATATTTATCCATCCATCTATTAAATTCCACTCTTCTGATGTCAGGTTGCAGGGCAGCCGCTAAGCAAGGATGTCCAGACCTCCCTCTCTCCAGCCTCCAACTCTAGCTCTCTCGGGGAATAATAAGACGTTCCCAAACGAGCCAAGAGATGTAATCCCTCCAGCGTGTCCTGTGTCTGCCCTGGGGCTTCCTCCCTGTTGGACATCCCTGAAACAACTCCTTAGGGAGGTGTCTAGGAGGCAACATTCAGTCACTACCCACAGTTCATGACTATAGATGAACTTAAGATGGTCCTTTCCTAGACAACGTATGGAATTGGTTTTTTTACTAATGTAATGCTGAATATAACTGTATTAAAACAAGGAAAAATGTGGTTTATTTATGGTCTGTGTGTGTGTGTGTGTGTGTGTGTGTGTGTGTGTGTGTGTGTGTGTGTGTGTGTGTGTGTGTGTGTGTGTGTGTGGAACAGACCATACATAAAGCACATATGTACTTGTTTCAGTTAACAAACTTTTCAGAGTTGACTTTTTAAGCATTTGAAATACAAACAAACATGAACTGATAATGTGTGTATTGCTGAAATGAGATTACCTTGTGGTGACGTCTGCCTGCTTGTATGTCGGCAATCCCTTACATTTTACATGAAAAATATCAAAGTGAATATCAAAGAACGTGAGAGCTTAGAAACAGGATTTATAAAGAGAATGGGAAGCAATTTAAGTGTGGACTCGCAGTGAAAAAACCTTGAGCCTGCCTGTCAGCTGCAGCAGAGCCTTCAGAGAATCTCTGCTGGCAGTGCTGAAAGTCGAATTCCTGGCGTCCTGCTCCAGCTCTCTAATGAGATCTCTGGGCAATCTGAATTATTTGGATGGTTTTTCAGTATGTTTTACCTCAGGCCCTTGCACCCTTTACTGATAAAGCCTGGTTATAAAAGAAAATAAGCTGATGTGATGGATGTATAAATCTAGCATGAGGTTACTCTATTTACGTTTAAGATCAGGGTTTATCATCAGTGGAAGGTTTGGGGGGCAAAATATTTTCAAAATCAGCATAAACCTCACTGCGTATTCTCACAAATCATTTTAATGTTTTTCTTAATGTATTTCCTTTAGATTAGTAGTGCAATAAGTATGTCAGAATCGGTTGCTTCATCTCTGCTGCCAGGTGTTCAACCTCTGAACTGCCTTTTACTGTAGTGCCTAACTAGCATTGATAATGAGTCTGTGGAGACTGCAGTGGAAGGCATTAAACTTACTGTTGCTTGATAAACACTGAATAGCAGCCATCTGTTAGCTCACACTGGGCGCATTTCGGAGGCTCAAAGTTGCAGGGAGATTTAGAAATGCAAATTAACAGGAGGACCAAAAACACATTTAATCCACAGCTAATAATGCAGCTGTTTTTGATGACTGAGTATATGTGACGAAAATAGGTTTTCTTCTCTTTAATTGGAGCTAATTAACGATTTTAGTTGAGCATTAGCTGACTCAAGGCATCCATTGTAACTAATCTTTATCAAGCTATGCACTGATGGATGTGGAAAAGGGAGCGGTGGAATGGATGGAATATGCAGATGCATATTTAGAAGTGGGATGCACATCCATGTTCAGCCTTGGGACGATGTTGTCTAGTCTGTAATTCCATTTGATTTATGGCTGAGGCAATGCGCCGCTCCCCTGCTACTTTATTATGATCTCGGAGCTAATTGAAAGAGCTGTAAATCATTATTTTCTTGCAGAGCAGCAATGTCCCCTGCTGCTAGAAAAACATGTTGTTTTTTCGGGTTTTTCTTTTTTAGCATCATTTATCCATAGTTACTTTTATTCCATTTAATGAATATATAGCACAAACTTCAAACTAAGGGTATTTTCCTTTTACTATTTATGTAGAACATCACGCTCAAACATGCCTTTAGACGAGTGATTGTGGTTTTTCTTTTACATTTTTAACCAACATTAACAATAGGATAAACAAAATGTACAAAAAGAAAAGAAAAATTAAAAAGTAACCGACAGATTATCAAAGAAAAGCATTTTAGGTTACAACAGCAACTGTGGTGAAATTAAGGCTTTCAATGTACCAACAGTCAGCTGTAATGTAAGTGCCATATTGGTACAAATAAACATACATCCTCTCAATTGTTTGTCTTGTTATGGCCAGTTGTTTGTAATTGCTGTGTTTTTTTTCTTTTTCTTTTTCTTTTTCTTTTCTTATCTTTCTTTTTTTTAAGATAATGGGACAACATTATTAGACACGAACTCATTATTTTGAGAGAAATTATTGATGCTGAATAATTATTTTGAGAAAATACAATTTTCTTTTGTTTAAAAAAATGAAATACATGTTTTGAGGTATAAACAAATTAAATGACTGAGTCTTATTTTGAAATACCAAATGCCTGATTTTGTAATAACGTTTCTCATTATTATTATTATTATTATTAAAGATGAAATCTTCAGTCTTTAACTACTACAGTATTTGGGAGCTCAAACCAGATTTAAGTACTAAGTAATGTTAAGTACTTTAAAGACACTATGGGGCAGATCTACTAAGCAAACTGGCTCGTGATTGTAGGTCAAAAATATCACCAGTGGGAGTGTTTTGTTCTGAAGGTGAGACTTGAAAACTGCCCGGATCTGCTAAAAATGAAATTTCCCAAACTTTTTCCTCCAATACCAGGCATGGGTGGTGTACAGAGATAAAACTAACACTAATGTCTCCCTTGATTTAATCTTCTTTAATGCTTCTTATTTCCCGAGAAACATCTTCACAGCTAAATGTTCTGGCACAAGTTTCACTGCAGACACTCGTGGTCCCCAGAGGCAGAAACGTACTTTTATAAGACATTTCTGGTTCAGGTTATACAATCTGACTGGTGGAGGAATTATTAAATACCTGCACGAGCATGTTCTTAGTTTTTGTTTAAATATCAGCATTTCACATAGATTGTTTTCTTGGCTTGTTAGTTTGTCCTAGAAAAACTCTAAATGAATGAGAGATGGCATATTGGTGCAGTTGGCTTTGGTCAGATGGAGCTGCAGGCAAACTGCAATTATATTTGCATTCCAAGTTTGGCTCACTTGGCTTGCTCTTTAATTATTTTCCCCTTAGTAATTAAAAGAGACTCTGACAGCAGGGCTGATCAGTGAGCCTTGTGATCCCTAAACTTTGTTTTTTTTCCCATAATACTAAGACTGGTCTGACTCACATATGCTCTTTTTCCAGTTTGTACTGCCACCTCATAAAGACTCTGTGGCTGTGGACTCAAGCTATTTATATGCTGTTTATATGGCATATTGACCCTCCTCAGGACTATTAATTCAACTAAATGTTGTAAGGATGATCATCAAAAATGGTGGTGGGGAGTCACAATCCACCAGTTTTGGAAAAACGTGTGGAAAAACCCTTTAAGTATATATTGTCGGTATATCTGTCTTAAAACACTCTTTTGCTCTTCTGCTTAGTTTTCCAGGTTTTCTCTCCCCACCTTGGGCCAGGTCAGGTGTTGTTTTTTAAATAAATAGCCCTTATTTTTTCCTTTTCTCGTTCCAACTGTATTTGTGTTGGATATATGTCTGCTTGCATTACTTTAGTTGAATAGGCCAATATATTTAAATTTTTTTTAATAAATTATTTTGAAGCAGGCTGTGTGCTGTTGTAGGGACAGCTGCCACCCTGTAGGCTTACTTTATTGCAGAAAAGATTCATTTTATGTTTTAATTATTGTTTAGAGAGTTATTTCTGGTTTGAGGCCACTGCTGCCTCACTTACCTATGATTTAAAGCTTAATTTGTTGTGTACAAACAGATGCTCTGTTGCAGGTTTTTTTTTTTAATTTTTTTATTTAAATTATTTTTTAAGTCCCTCAATGTAACTGCATCATGTAGCGTCAGATTTCCACTCACATATTTGCATTGTGACTGGGTTTACTGTCAGGTTGGGGCTCTGCATACACAAACAGTTCATGGGCTCCGCCTTGGTTTTCAAGTCTTGGACCACCTTGGACCAATGTGGAAAACTAAACTCCAGTTGAGCAGTCAAGGTTCAGATCACTCCAACATGGAACTGTAATTATTCAGACCAATGGGTCGTAGAAGAGGTGAGCTTTAAATATTCTAAATAATGTACATCAATAATATACCAACCCTAATGTACCAATTGGATGATAGATCAGTGGGTATTTGCCGGAATACAGAGGATTTGAAATGATGGAGCGCTGCAACAATGAGGTGCCACCAGTCAGTTTAAATCTGTTTATTTTATATTAACATAATTTACCCAAAAGGTGAAAATGTGGTTACCCGAATTGAAATCTGGATGTCCACATAATCCAGCCCTACTACGATGTCATTAACAACATACTTAACAGACAGCTGTTAAGGATTTTGTGATTTTATTTTACTTATTATTATTTATTTATTTTTTTTACTTGCTACTGACTTGACTGCAGTCGTAACATTTACTACCAAGTAATTATGTTGACTTATGCTGCTGCCTCTGCCTGCTATATTCCAACGTCTATACCAGAGTGACTGTGTGAGTCATCTCATTCACCTTCAACGCTCCATTTTCAGCTGGTGTGGATTTGCTTTCTGCCAGTGCAACTTCAGAGGTGCAAATCCAGTGTTTGATCACAGGCAGCCAGGGAGAGTTTCTTTGGAGATAATGGGATTGGACCATGTGACTGGACACATTCCTTCAGAACACAGTTTATTCCAAGATTGGGGGCTGTAATATCCGTGCATTCATGGCTCTACCTGTGATCCTGCAATTGATTATGCTTTGTGAAGATGCCTTTCTGAAAGTAGCAAACTTCTATTTGGGCATAATTCATCAGGCATTTCACCCAGCTATCAGCTGCTCGTGAACAAGCTGGAAACTGTAATTTGCATTCGAAATTGCCTCTTTGAGAAGGAGCTGACAGCATTAGCTATGGGACTGTGTTCACTACGGTATCACTGTGTGGTGTTTGCAGCTCGTCTGTTTTTCACAATTTCAAGCTCACCTTGGCAATGAGTTACATCGTTACTTGTGTCATGTCAGCCGGTATGATTGGTTAATTATGTTTGCGCTCACAAACGACTGCAGCGCCAAGTGCCTCAGAGCTGATTCGTCATATTTCATGCAACACTTCTCTGTGGTATACACTTGTGGTTTCTTCCAATAGTTAAACCTGCAGAGAAAGTTTATGAAAAATGAAGCTGTGCCTGTCAGCAACTGGACTGTGGCTTGCAGACAGATATAAACAATCCATCAGAAGGAAAAACTTCCTGAATGAATACTTGAATACGGAGAATGGGGTGGTTTATTACTAAAAATAAGACAAATTAATTCTTTCTTTCAATAAAAGCCTGTCTAAGAAGTTATAGTATGGTACAAACCCAAATCAGAAAAAGCTGAGATGACAAATTAAAAATCGAAGCAAACTGATAATTATTGGCAGATAAATAAATGATTGTCCAGCGATTTATTTATTTTTATTTGATAAATTTTATTTGACTTATGTTTTTTTTTTTTGTGTGAACCCTACATATTTCTTTTTCTTCTTTGTCAAAAGGTGACGAATGTTTAAAAGCAATGCTCCTCCAAGATAACTGGGAAGGGATTTACGTGTTTCTTATTTTAGTGTCCATAATATCATTAAAAGTTTTAAAGTAGTTGGAGGAAATCAGACACAATTAGGCACTAAATAATGGAGCTACAGTCAAAAACACCACTTCAAACTTTACTGTGTAACTAGAATTCTCATTTTAACCTTGTCCAGAGGTTTTCTAGACATCTCTGGGCTCAGAGGCATCTATGAAAAATGAAAATGTGTATTGTGGTCGGATTAATTAGTATTCCAAATTTTTATTTGGAAGATCTGGCAACAGTCTAGATTGTCTTCGATCCTTTGTCCTGACCAAAGACTAAAAGTATAGTATGCTATCAGATCCCTGGAACTCTTCATCAACTCCTGTTGACACGGAGAGGTAGTATCAACACCTTTAACAAAGGTCATTTCCTCTTCTGTGATGGCACCATTATTGCAAAAAAGTACGTTGAGCTTTGAGGGCAACATATACTCCCTTCAAGACCATTTTTCCCCCCCAGGATGTTCATGTGTTTTTCAACAAAGCAAAACTGTAGTCTTCCAAAGGCATTACTGATGAAGAAGAAATTACAGGTACTGGACTGGCCTGCCTGCAGTCCTGGTCTGTCTGCAACAGAGAATGTATGGAAAATGTTGGAACAAAAATGCCATAATATCAAGTTCTGTGCAAACCTAAACATATTTGCAGAAACAATGGGACAATAAAATAAAAATAAAATCTGGTTCTTTGGTGCACCAAGTAGACCCCAGATCCATTCATCCAGGTAAGGACCAGCTTTGGGCCCATGCTCAGCCATCACTCATGTACCTTGGCTTTTAACTGGAACAAATGGTGAATCCCATATGAGACCCCATATTTCAGACCAGTTACATCTCAAACGGATCCCCGATACGAATGTTGGATGGGTTCTACACAATGTAATGCCTGTATTTGCTTAAATAAGCACACAAAAAAGCATTTCCAAAACAATTAACTGTGAAATGAGGTCTGAGAATGACTCAAGTACACTAAACACGCCAAAGTGTATGACTGGTTTATGACAAACCATCGCTTCATCAATTGAGAGAGTTTTGGTGGTCCAAAGTTAGTAATTCAGAGTAAACTGTTTGCTTCAGTTCATCTCACGAGTTTAACACACAAACAAGAACAAGGAACCTACAGCAAACCACAAGTGAGTCCAAACTTACTGTTACATCAACAGAACAACTGACTGGCTCATGTAGAAAAGGTGCAGTGCACATACATGAGCTCTACACAAACAATGGCAGTCAAGCGTGAGCTATTTGATGCGGGGCGGGGGGGTTATTGTTGCCCTAAATAGATGTATGTGGCATTTCTGAGAGCAACATTTAATTTTATGGGGCACAAAGATGTTTTCAAACCATTGTGTTCTGGACCAGATGAGACCTGTCAGGTGAGACAGTGAGAACAGCTGATCCCTGCAGAATCATCTTGGAGCTGATCCAGACGAGGACGCGGCGCCGTAATCGGGCCCCGGAGGTAATCTAAGCAGGACATTATCCGCTTCGCTGCCTCTCTGCTTCTATGCAGCAGCATCTGGATGGCTCTGCCACCTGTCCAGGCAGCTTCACAACACTCCTCCGCCTCTTTTTCACCATGTTTGTTTTTCTTTTTCACCCTCATTTGCTGAACTTTGCATTTAGCAATGTCAGATGGGTTTGTGCATATTGTGGATCCGTTTTATTGTTTATTTTTCCATGATTTATCCCATAATTCAAGTGGCTCTTGCAGGGTTACAAAACTGCATTTTTCCAAGATTATTTTAGTTTGATATTGTGGAAGTAGTTTATCAGTGTCATAAAGACTCTAGTGACGTCTGAGAGTACAAGATGCTACGTTTAATTTTAATAACTACTTGCCTTATTTGTTATTATGACCAGATCCAATAATTCTTAACTTTAAAGCCTTAAACGATTAACATGATGCATCATTTTTCTTTATAGATACACAACTTAGTATCCATTTTTAAATGCAAGACAGCGATTGCAAGACAAAGTTGGTAGGTTTTCATTTTAAAGAGAAAGTTAGGCTTCTAAATTATGCTGCTTTGGTCCAAACCTGCTGGGCAACCTCCCATCATGCACCTGTCCTCATCATTGTGTAATGTACACATAATAGTCTTGATGTTGTACCAAAGATTAAGCAGATGCAAGCTGTACAGGGAGACATGTTATATTATATCACTGTAGAAACAACAGAGTACTGAGGAGCTTCATAGGAGTCAGACAGATGGATGAGCTCTCAGGGCCTGCTGCTGCTGGAGGTCCTTGTCTCTTCTGGTTAAAAGGCAGTTTAGTAGTTTAGAGGGACTGTTGTCATATCACTGCTTTGATTGTTGTTCTGCGTGGATCGTGGAGAGCATAATCATAATTTTAAGTTTGGGCAAAAAAAAAAAAAAAAATCATGATAATACACCAGAAAACCAAAGTTTGTATTCATCATCTTTTCAGTCCTGTGCTGGTTTGTTTGTTTTGCCTCTCCACCGACTACAGATGCAAATTAGCTGCCAGCTTTTCTGCTGCGATTAAAATCAAGAATTTAAACTGGAATTTATTGGATTACGAATGTATTATAACACACTGGATTGAGTTACAGTCTATTTAACAAGCTGCTCTTGAACTGGTTTGACTTCACTAAAGTACACTAAGTTGACATTGGTTGTGAACTGGTTTATGCAAAATAACTAACCTAAATATAAGTGAACTGACTTGAGCAGATGATGAATTAAATATAAATTATTAACCTTCAAAATGATTGCAGTACAAACTGATAACAGACTAGTAGAAATGTAGAGGAGAGAGCAAGACATGGCCTAAATTTCCAAAGATCTCCAACGATGCTCTGGGGTGTGTGTAGACTGACAAACAACCCATCTGATATCATCACATGCAAATAGAAAACATGGATGGAAACGTGTGGACAGGAGTTCAATATCTGGAGTGCAGAGACGCTCCTACACCAAAAAACTGTTGTTAAAACCTTCGTAAACCCTCCTTCTTTTACTCTGGCGGCTTTATGAGCGCTGAGTAGAGAGGGGTGTCCACGATGGCTTCATGTCTTTAGACATGTCTTGGTGAAACAGAAAACGTCATTGTCAGGACTCCTGACTTGCCATCATCATGGCTCTACGCTCTTCTATTTGATCAAAGTCGCTTTATTGTCAATTCTGCTGACAGAATTGAAAACTGACAGAGGATTGGAATTGTATTTTCCCTCACATCCACGGCAAAAAGCCTCACAGCAAGAGGGTTCCTGGTTCGACTGCCAGCAGGAGTCTTTCTATGTGGAGTTTGCTTGTTCTCCTCGTGCTTGCGAGGGTGTTCTCCAGGTACTCCAGCAGTTTCCTGACAAGCTGCTGATCCTTGTCTGGAGGCTCCTCATTCGCCACCCTGAAGAAGCAGTGTAACTGCTGCTGTCATTGTTTCAAGGACCTCACATTCTCCATGAAGATTTACAAAAGAACATGTTGATGATTATTCTTGATTTTACTTCTGCTCAGCGTCCTCAGCATCTCTTCTTCAGCTTTGCTGAGGCTCAGTCATGCGTTCCTAAGCTGACCTGCCTTCTTAATTACTTTGCTTTTCGATGTTTTGAATGAATTAGTCTGGTTCTTCTGGATCTGACTTTGGCTTCCAGAGAGAAGTCCCAATGGATAGGGGAGCATCACTGAGAGTAACAAAGCATGTGAGGACAACCGCTTTAGTTGTTTGAATAGTTTTGAATAGCTCTTTTATGAGTCGTTGCATAAAACTGTTTTGGTCCATTCAGCACTGGTTTAAACTGCAAAAAAAAAAAAAAAAAAGAACGGGGTACCGGACCCATTTCATGAGAGAATTTTCCTCAAGTGAACGGATATGACGGGTCTGGATGGAAGGTGAAGAACAAAAGGAAAGGAAATCAAATTTAAGCTTGGAATGATTGTTTTTTGAGTGTATTTGACGGCAGTGTACGACTGACTAGTGCGATTACAGCTAGTGCGATTACAGCTTTTTGAAAAACACAATCACCAAAGGCTCATCCTTTGCCTTTCTTGATTCAACATTTGTGAGCTTAAGTCAGCCTGGGATTCAGATTTCTTGTCAAAAAATGAGCAGCATGCGAGGACAACTCCCAGAGGAGGCACGTGTTTACTGACTGAAACTTTTATGTGAAGCTTTCTGGCTCAGATCATTCAAAAATGAAAAGAAGCTGTTGCTACCCAGTTTACTTTAAAAGAAGCTTTATTAAAAGGCAAAACAAAAGCATTTGTGAGATTGTGGAAGGTGGTAGAATTTCGAACAGAAATTGTTGAAATTGCTAAATAATAAATAATTATTTTTTTTTTTCTAATAAAACCTTTTAGGTCTTAATAGGTTAATCAGTATGATCTCTTATTTATCCCCTTTTTCTTATTGGACATATACAGTTTAAAAGTAAAGCTGCTATTCCCAACTCAAAGGAATGTTTGGCTCTTTTTTTTTTTTTTTTAATTTTAAGGCAGGACACCCAAGTCAAATACTAATTAGCGTCATGACAGGGATGGATCCGTACTCTCCAATGAAAACCTCTCTAAATCAATACTTGTTTGTTTTTGTGATAATTTTAGCTCCTTCCCTTTAATTAGTTTTGGGGAAAAAGGGGAAAAAAAACCCTCAACTTAGATAATACTTTAATTTATCTTATCAAAGACGCTTCAGTGCTGTCCCTGTGACTTTGAGGCTCCTCGCTGGGCGCTCCGGTTTCCTCTGACATTTCACGGTCATCCGTTTTTAGGTTAGACAATCACTCTAAATTGACTTGAGGTAGTTTTATAAGTCTGGGTGGGTGTTTGTCTCTGTTTTAAGCACAAATGTGCAGCTTTAGGAAGCTGAGTGAGGGCAGCTCTGTGCAGCAACTACACGTTAAGTTGTGTACTGTGCACGCTTGCAGCACAGGTGGGACAGCACACAGGGAAGAGTCACTGGCATCCCCAGAATCTGTCAAAACAACAACCATTTTCAAAACAAGTCAGTCACACGTACAGATAACTTTTGGGAAGAATAAATAGGCGTGAATGTTGTCTGCTGAAATATTTCCACGTCTGTCAACAGTACGCGTGTGAAAGAAGCTGCTGCTGTCATCCGCATCGGTGCCAGCCTGCTCCCCCAGGAGACCCAGTGCAAACCTTTCATGCTAATAAAGCCTTTCAGAGGGCAAATATGATAAAAATGAGGACTGCAGGTACAGTACACGGGGAAAGCAAGCGCAGTCTGAGCGTGACAAATCATTCCCCAGAATGACATTCAGCCTAATCATGCACAGGATGCTGCCGTAATGCACTGTGAAATTGATTTTATGAACTGAATCATGATCTAAGACAGAAACAAACCACAAGATGCGTCCTTTCTGCTTCCACGAAGCTCCAGTCAAGTTTGCATACAAACCAGTTTGATAGAGTTACCTGGATTATTTTAGAATTCAAATGCATTTGCTTGGACCGATCACAAAGTGAATGCCTGAGCAGCGACAGCCCTGCTTCCTCTTTGAGTGATTTGAGTCAGAAACCTTCACATGAGTTTCAGTCATTAAAAATGTGCCTCCTCTGGGACTTGTCATCGCATGCTGTTCATTTTTTGACAAGCAATCTGAATCACGGCTGACTAAAGCTCACAAATGTTTAGTCAAAAATGGCCAGGGACGTCCTTTTTAAGTGTTGGTTTTTTATAATGAGGCGATCATAGAAGTTACTTGTACAGTGTCATCAAATACACTCAATATTGTCAAAGTAACAAGGCCACTGTGAGCATTTAACAGCGCCAATGAAATGATAAATGTTCTTGTTGAACATAGACCTGGAAGTTCATATCAGTGGAGGGGATGCATACATCAATACCACATGAGCCAACAAGGGCTCATGTGGAGGGATGGCTGTGCTGCTTCTGCTTATCCAGCTGTTCTTGAAGTGGAAACCAGAACCATGGTGGCTCTGAACTCAGGTCAGTCAGGTCTCTGTAGGCGAAGGCGCGTCGTCCCTGCTGCCCATCTAAAGGGACAGATCTCAGCACAAAAGCTTATCTGCCTTTATTTGATTTCTAATAAGATATTTATAAAATTCTTAGATCAGTAGATTGACCTTTTTCGAGCACGTTTCTGGTCTAAATGTTCATCATGAAGCTGATTGCCTGCACTTCTTTTAGCTGAAACATGAAAAATGGTTAGTCAGTCTCATGCGATTTGGAAATAACAGTTATGGAGATGTATTTCTAACCAGTGAAATTGTACCCTGGTTGCAGATGTTCAATTACGAGGGAAAATCCAACACCTGGGAATGGCAGCGTTCCCAGGGAGAATGAATTCTACATTTGGGTCCATCATTGCTCTGGGTTTCTACATTTCTTTGGGGAGTTTCTCTCATTTCTGCAAAGCAAACATCAGAGTTTGCTGCTGTGGTACAACCCTCTTTCCCTCGGACTTGATATACTCTTTTCTTGCTTTTTCACGTGATGACTCCTTAAATACTTCATGCAGTGACTTATAAAAATTGTTTCGATAACATAAAGGTGACTGAAACCAACAAATGTTTTGTGTCATGCTGCCATTCAACTTATGCCCAGCGATAGTCTAAATTAAATTAACAAGTGACGGCATATTGCCAAGGATCACATGTCGTAACCTACAGAAATGCTGTCACTTGAAGCTACACTAGACATCGCAGAAGTTGCAGTATCAACATCACTGTAATACCAAAAACATTAAAGAATGCTGCCAAGAAGTCTCCTGGCCGTGGGCCATCATCACCCTCACCCTCACCCTCTGATGGAGATGATGCAGGTTCCAGCGGTTCTCGGGCATCGCCAGTGGCATCAGTAGCTTCATTGTGGCCTGCACCTCCTCTCATCATAAACTGGTCCTACATGCCAAACTGCTGTCACCTCCCGATCCATGGTCTCGCGTAGTATCTTCTTCTCTTTCCACCTCCTCTTCTCCCGGCTCTATTGGCACGGAACTGGCACGCAACTGGCACAGTGCAAAATTGATGAGGTCATGCTGATGCTGGAGGAGAGCAGGAATGTATTATCCTCTCAGCCTTGCCAAACCCTTCATGTCTCAGATGGACATCTGCTCACCATAGGGTCTTGAGATGAGTACTGATGGGTTCCTCCCGTGAACTGGGTTTTTATATACCAATACGCCAGGTGTAAGTTGGAAATGTGTCCAGTAAGTTCTGTTTTTGTTATTGGTTGGTTTATTTAAGTAAAAATGATACTGGTATCAGTATTACAGCAACTCTGCATACTTCATTTGTCTGCCATGCCTCTGTTTTCTTTTGAGTTATCTCTTTATTCAGTATCTGAATTTTTAGGTATTTTATTCCTGATTGCTGCTGTTGCATAATTTGTCAGTCTGGGATCTATAAAGTAGATATATCTATTTGTCAGTCATGACGCCTATAATATGAAGTAAAGCTCAGGGAGCCACATTGAAAATGATGGCAGAGGTAACTCAGAGACACAAGAAAGTAATGACTGAATAAATGAGGAAGAGAAAACAACAGAGTGATGGAGAAAGAGATCAAAGAGCAGTAAATCTCATTCAGGTTTGTAAAAGAGATTTTTTTTTGTCCTTCGATGTGCAGAGAGCCTATTATATGGAAGATGCTGAGCATATCCTGGGTTTGATGATCTGGACCAACTCACCTTAATGGTGAAGAGAAGGTTAAGTGGCATCACTACACTGGTTAAATCAGCTTGGATTGTCATTGTTTTTTTACATATATGCATGAGGTCATGTAATAAAGCTGGCTGTACTGTAATCTTTAACAAAGATAAGAATTTTCATATTCATAGTTATAATTTAAAAGGAACATAGCGGCTGAAGCAAAAGCAGGAAGGAAACCTGGGGAAAATATCGCTGATAGGGCAAAAACTCAAATTAATTAGCTCATCAATATCACTGCCAAACCATAAAAGAGAGTAGAGTTGAAGATTAACAATTACTACTAAATGAATGTGCTAGGGATGTAGCCTATTAAGGCATGTGAAAATGTACACTTGTTCTAAAAGATCCAACATTTTCTGTTTCAAACGCTGTTCATGTTAAGTAAAGAACAAATGATTTTATAGCCATTCAACCCAGTCAGGGAGGGTTTTCTTTTGTAAATGTATGCGTGCATTTTCTGTCATCTGAGCTTTAAAGTCCTATATAAAAAGGATTTTGGTGTCCCAGTGATTTTAATTAGCGTAACAAAATTAAATAAGATGGATGTGATAGGAATATGAATGTATATCATACAGGATTCGGTGCAGCTGGGTGAGTATGTGACACAGTAGACACTTAGGCTTAAAAATTGTGCAAGACATTGGTACGGCCGTCTTTATAGTTCAGGGTTTTGTTTTTAATGATAAAAAAAATAAGAATTAAAGTGTTAGGTATTTATAAAAGTCAACAGGTGCGAGCGTTGCAGTTTTGTCTATTTCAGGCTGCATGAACATACCCTTCTGTTGAGACGTTGATTCTCAGGTGATTCAAAACCCTTTCTAATTTAAGAGATACTAAGAAGCCCATTTCATCGTCCACAAATTAATCTTTTTTTCAAATGTATTTTCTAAGAGAATAGATTGGTTGAGAGGCTGTTTTTTAGGACCTCTTGACACCTGGTATTAAATCCATGCTGAGTGATCTGACCACAAGTGGACAGTCTCTTCAATACTGGTGTAAATGCATCCAGGATGTATTTGAAGTCCACCTGAAATCTGATCTTCTAAACCACATGTTATCTTCTATGTTTTTGTATATTTTCTTATTGACATTATTCAGTTAATCTTTTGTAATAAAGCTGGAGAAAACGTCCCACATTAAAGGAAGGATCTTCTTCCTTTTGTTCTTGTTCTTCTTGTTCTCCTTCTCCTTGGTGACAATGTGCAGCTTTTTGCTTTGCTGCTGTCTGCAGGTAAAACACAATGCATGTGCTCTTTTCAAATGTAAATCATGTACTTGCGTATATGGACAGAGGGCAGGGGAGTAGGAGCTGATCACAAATGACCTCTGAAGACGTGTGGAGACAGATGCTAATGCCAGGTGTGAACAGATGTGCTTGGAGCTGCCCACGTGATCGGTTCACACAGTAAGGACTTTAATGCCAGGTCTAAACTGGTCCTTACATGTGTTGGTCTCTTATCCATAAGCTTGACGCGCTTTAGTATGAGCTCCTTTGGGGATACAGTCCAGTGAACCAGCTTCGTGACACTGACAACACGGACTTGAACCTGAAGTTACTTTGCAACACCAGTAACTTTGCTACAGAATCCAAGCGTTGCTTCTGTTAAGGTTGACTACATTTTGAATTAAGTCTTACTGCCCTTTTGTTCACCCTGGGGACCACTAACTTCTAACGGTCAGACAAGATAACATAAACTCAGACAAAACTGAATAAAAGAGGAACGCTTATATCAAACCATACGCTGCCCAAACAATCTCTATTTCAGATTCATTTTTACATAAGAAGTTTTCATATGATATACATAATCAACAAATTATAAAGTAGGCAAATAAATCTAAAACAAGTATAGTGACACAAAAAGCCCAGCACTTACTCAGAATAATATTATAATATTGTTATACTGGAACCCCAAAAGTTTTCTAATAGACACCCCAAATACCCCCAAACTTAAATAACCACCCACAGGACAGACTTCTAGGAATACTATTATATTCTTTTAACAAATTCTTACACTGTTCATTACTCTTGAAAGAGTAATTAGCCGGTCTTCACCAAAATTACATTAGTGCTCAGTTTTCCCAGTCAGCATTTTATCAGCAAGAGTAAAGGCTGTTCCTCAGAACGAAACAAAGGACAAATAAACCAGTGCAATGGTGATGGCTCTGACAGCTGTGGCTCATTTCAATAAAGTATTAGATATAGAGCCAAACAGCTCTACATAACTGGCACTTAATAAAGCCCTTCAGACAGACCTGATTCTTCTGTTAATACTGTGTCAATGCAACATCAATGCCTTCGGGCAACAAGGGCTCATTTCAACAGAGTATTAAGGTATTAAGTCAAATGGTTCCACGTAATTAGCAGGAAAAAGCCCTCAAGACAGACCCTATTCTTCAGATATCCATTTAATTGTCCAGAATGATCGCAAAGTGAGAAATCATCTCACTTATCAAATTAATGGATTTGAAAAGTGGGACAGTAGAGTACTTAATGTGTATTAAAATATGCCAAAGGTAAGCTGTTTATCTCTAGAAGGGCAGCACAAAGTTGAAGAAGGATACCACCATGGAGGTCCCCGAGAGATGGGGAAAAATGATTTCCAGTACTGCATAAAATGTGAATTTAAAAAGAGAATGCACAGATTTGCAAATATTTATTTACAGAAGAACCCAGAAAACATCATATGTATTAAAAAATGAGAGCCTGTTGTTGGTGCTATATTCAGAATGACCTCTGTTTTTTGTCTAACTTGTCTCCAAGACATTGAGGCAGAGTGATGTTTCCATTGTGCAGCTTCCTCCTTTTAAAAAAAACAAACTATATAACATCTATGAACTAAGAAAGACTGATTGCTGGGGTTTGGTGAGATGGATTAGTGTCTGTTATTGTATATGTCTGGTATTTGAGCTTTGCTGTATCTTTTTTTTTGTTTCAGCATGTGCCACGTCTCCAGGTGGTGAAAGGTCTGGACTCCAGATGGGTCAGGTCAACACCCAGAATCTCCTTCCATGAAGTCATGATTTTGTAATAGACGCAGCATGTGGTTCGGAGTCGTCTGTCAAGAAGATGCAACACGTTCCCTGACAAAGACACTGCCTGGCTGAGAGCATATGCTGCTCGAAAGCCTGTATATTGGCTAGAACATTTCCAGTCCAGTCCAGAGTCACTAATGCACCCCCATACCAGTCAGAGATGCAGGCTTTTGAACGGACTGCTGGTCTCGCTCGTCTTTAGCCCAGAGGACGCAGCATTCGCAGGTTTCAAAGAGAATTTCTAGTTTAAAGTCCTATGACCACAGGACAGTTTTTAAGTTTGCATCAGTCCAGTTTAAATTAACTTTTGTCAAGAGAGGAGGGCATCGTTTCTGTATCGTGTTCACGTATGTCTTCTTCTCTGTATGATACAGCTTTTAACCTGTTGGTGTGGTGAACTGCATGCTTAAACAGTGATGTCTGTGAATATTTCTGAGCCTGTGCTCAGAATCATATCTCCATTACAGGGTCATATCTGTATTTAAATGCAGTGCAGCCTGAAAGCACAAAGATCAAGGGGATCTAATTCTTAGTTTTGGCTGTGTCCAATGCCAACAGAGACTTTTGCAAATTCTTTAAATCTTTTGATGATAATGCGTAATGTTGATGATAACATATTCACAATTTGTATACATAGTTTTTCACTGTCTGGTAAACTTCTCCCTTCATTATTTCTAAGAGTCCCCGCCTGTAGGTTCTCTTTTTATACCCAATAATGTCCCTGATATATTGTTAGTTAACCTTAGCAGCTGCAAAATGTTCCTCTGGGGATTTTGGTATATTACCACTTACTTTTTTAGTCTTTTGTTGTCCATGTCGCAGTTTCTTTTTAGATGTTTTAATACAATCAAATATAAAATAAGTTCAATTCTTTTTAATGAAATAGGGAAATGTCTCACTTTCACAATTTTACATGTTTTCTGTCTTCTATTCTTAATAAAGTTTGAATTTATGATACTTGCCAATCGTTTCATAGTGTAATATACTGCAAACGATAGTTCATGCCATCATTCAGATGCCTGGAGACTCAGGTTGTGCCATTATAACCTATAAATGGTGGCTGCTGCAAGAAAATAAATAAATAAAGAGTGATAAATACAAACACATGGACACAGTAAAATCCGCATACACTTCTTCCGCGAACAACCAACTTCCTTATGTTTTATTTATGAGAGTAAAGGTAGTGTATGGCCACAGACGGGCTATCGTATTTCTCGGTGCTCATTTATAGCTCTCCTGCATGAGCCTGGCTGGGCCTAGATAACGGTGAAACCGCCTGGAGGGCAGGCACAACATCCCAAAGAGTAATACAGGCCGTCAGAACACCCAGCAAGAAATATGCTAATGCAGGTCAACTCAAAACTCTTATCAAAATGCCATTCAGCGAGATGAGTGAGCATTGAGGACCGGCTGCCAGCTGGCATGACAACAGCAGACGCATCTCACAGACGAGTGTGCTGGGTTTAAGCTTTGCTGGTTTATTATAGGCATAAAAATGAAGACGTCTGTACCGTTGGGTTCATTCAATAATAGTTTATCATGTCACAGACCAGAGGTGGTTACTCTGAAAAATGTTTACCCACAGGAATGGATGTATAGAATAAAAGAATAATTCTGAACCAGATCACAACTGTCCTAAAGTGACCTGTGCATGCAAAAATGACCATTATAATTTTATCATAATTTACCCCGAACATGCACCGTTTCTATTATCCACCAGTCTGAGACTGAGGACAATACATTATGTACGTTAACTGTGATCTTTTTATGTTAAAACCTAATTGCATTTTTCAGCATTATTAAATCAAGTTGTTTTGTCAAAGCTTGGTAGAATCTGAGATATACATACGATGTCCTTTCATGGCCCTCTGGTGATGTGACACACTGGCTGCAGCTGCATTTAATGCCTAACGCAACTGTTATTTTATGAATGAGCAACAAAGTCCACATAAGAAAGCTGAAAGGAGAAAAACTGAATAATTCATTAGACCATTGCCCTGGAGATCCAGGTTTGGCTCATGTGTGAAACTGCAGTTTAAACATTCAACTTGGCGATTTTCTAAGGAAGAGTGTTTTCAAACATTCCAGTGTTTTTCTTTCATGCATTCATTGACTGAAGTCAATATCCTCCGCTCATCATCTTGCTGATACAGCTTTGAAGTCATTACAATCAACGGTTCAGAGTCCCTGTTTGAAATAATGTTACTGTATTCTTTCATCTCTCTAATAGTATTAAGTCCCTCTGTACCGTTTTAGTTGATTTTATTTTTTTTAAGTGTTCTAATGGTCAAAATTAATGTATATTGGCCTATAACATTAACAAACCTTAACAATCTTAGGATCACACTGTGCTGAAGTTCTCCAGATGATGCACCAAATGGCATCTGCTGGCTCGACACTGACATGTGACACACTTTGATGAGAGAATATTGTTCTCCTTCCTGAACTCCTTTGTTTCCATTGTGCTCTTCAAAGCTTATTGTCAAAGTTAAATATTCAGGAGACAGGGATGGAGTAAAATGAAAATAAGGAGAGTTCTTCCATGTGCATACTCAATGTTTATGTTAATTTTGCCCTGAGGTCCCCTCAGAGAGGTGAGGCACTGCACTTGACCTGCGGAGCTCTGAAATCGACTGTCCGGGCACGAGGGGTCACCAGTGGGTGCATGAGGTGGACATATCAGGACAAGAATCATTTTTCTAAAAAAAGAACAACTTTGCACTCAGAGCAGCGAGGCCATGTGTGCTCAGGTTTTGCTTGACAGTGCAAATTTCCATATTTTTTACACTTGGCGAAACATTTTCAGGCCCCTTGAGGTAATCGCAGATCAAATGCCACGGGACTAGTACAGTCAACCCTTCCTGTTCAACCAGCCTGCAGACCTCTGTTTGACCCCGAGAAGCAGCTTCCATACAATATTCCTTGTAGTATTTCAGCATTCTTCATTGATGGTCCTCCAGTGATTCAAGACAGCCACTAATCTCTGTAAGCTTAATCTGTAATTCTATGAGCAAATTTTGCACAGTGGTTTGTACCTTAGCCATCCATCTTCGAAGAATCGTGTCTCTGAAGTCGTGCAGAGCCCTCAGTGTCACAGCTTTAATAGATACAAGTATTTGGTTTCCTCTTGCATGATTCTATTTTGGTAGAAAACATCAACAGCGAAGCAAGGAGTGCAGACAGTTGCACTGAGGCAAATAAAAGCCAAAGCAACCAATCTTTTCTCCCTTTCTATCTTTTCCTTTTTCTCTACAGCTGAATGACTTCATAACTTAGCATTCGATACACGAGAAAACGAAGGGAAAACGTAACAAGCCTCAGAGCTGCTCTGACACTGACTTCTTGGGTCATATCACTAAACACGGATATGGAAAACAACTTGTATTAAAAGGTTTCATGTCAAGCTTTTGGATACTGTTAAACACTTGGGTACCTGTTTTATTTTTTGTGCATGGCCAGAGGTGTGTATATATGAGTATTGCTGCACATATCTTACAAAATGCACAAAGAAGTACATCAAATGTACCAACAAAGGCAAGGGGGAAATTCTTTTTAAGCCATCCAGTATACTGTATTGCAAATAGCTGTTTGTACAAAATCTAGTTTTAAGATCAATGATGCATCTTTAGTGTTGTGTCAGTCACCTGGAAACAACTGTGGTGCTGAATTCGCATGCAGCATTCGCAGGTGGACTCTCAGTAGACAGCATGCATGGGAACTCAAAGTCAGAGGTTCAACATCTGGGGTGCAGAAGTTCACCATCACAGTCACAAAGAGATTAGCGGGAGTCCAGAACATGCTTCTGCAACCATGTCTCGTAAAACATGCAAGATTGCCCGTCTCACACTGCCTATGCATGTTTTCTCCTGCTCTCTAGCCGTGTGTAAGTATAAGCATCGTTTATAAAAGCATCTTTTTTAAAAGCTTCAATTCAGACTTGTCAGTAAATCACTTTTTAAAACATTTATAATAGTCTTAAAAGGATAAACTAACGCTGTGTTAGGTCAGGACACATATAACACATTTAAAGCAGGTCTACAAAGGCAAAAAAAAAGTAAAAAAACAGTCAGGGGGTAGTGATACATATGGCTGGTTTTATGGGCCGCAGGGCTTTTTGTGATTTCAAGCTGTTTCAAAAACTGGTTCAGTGACAATATTATTCAATTTCAATCCTCCTGAAACATCCAGCAACAAAACTGATGAGCAGAACATAACGTATCTGACATTAGAGACATAAACACTGCACTGGTTTGACTTTGACAAAAGCTTTTAATTTGGCTTTGTAGCAGCAGCATCTCTCTGCAGGAATATAACTTAACAGGAAACATATGAGTTAGATAAAGAGATGTAATGTGTATATGCAGGCAGCACAAAAAAAAGTATTTGATCTACCTGTGTGAGTAGGCAAAGTAAGACCAGCATTAATTAAGCTTTAATGGTTTTGATAAAAACTTCATCTGGCTTGTTAATTATTCCCCAGCAAAGTCCTGCACTGTCCCTTTGTCAGAGCAGCAATGCAGGACCCGACTTCGTCTGCCACTGACTGGAACATAAATTCAGCAGAATGATTCTCTGTGGTTATGACCTGAACTTAGAAGCTTCATGGGAAGTCGTTCCCCTAGCGGTAAATGTAAAATAAATATCGAGTTACCTTTCAACTATTATAATTCCTCCAACTTATCCAACACATAGAATAAGACTAGAAAAGTCTCCATTCAGTACTTTGTGTGCCATGTTGCAATAAGAGCAAAGAAGGAATAAATTAAGACGGAGCCCAGTTTGGCTCCCAACAGGTCACCTGTCACCTGTAGGGAGGATATACCGTTCAACATCAGTGCACAGTTTAAAGCTCGGTTTCGCAAAAGAGTGTATTTCATGACTTTCTCCAAATGGGTTCTATTTCCCCAGGTAGTAAGTGTAAATTACTGATACGCACAAAAAGCTTTAATATTGGACCCATATTGTCTGACAATTGCATGACAAGCAACCACTTGCGTTTGCAACTGAAACAATCAAATGTTTCTATGCGTCTGAAAACACAACACATCCGCCAAGAGAAGCCTTTTTGTCTTCATTTTACCTCCTCTACTACTTTTGAGAGCTGGCATTATTTTAAAAGTCGACATTTTCTGTTTTCCAAGTCTGTAATATTATTCCACTCTTCCAGGGACAACTCTCTTCACTCGCCCTGATTTTTATACTCTCTTGCTGCAACAGACACCTCCTGCCAAAACAGTCATAAATCCATCACAGATTTAGCCCGTGATGATTTCAGATGCTTGTAAATACAAAGTCAGTTGCCAATTTAAGCTCTAATTATTGTGGTTTCCAGCCATGGAATTTATTCAGAACTGAAACGCAGAAAAAAAACAGGCCCAAAGCTGAAAAACCTTCCCGTATACCATATCCCGCTGTTTTAACAAGCCTAATCAAGTAGTCTTTGCACCTATATACATACTGACTGTCAGAGCCAGCATTAACCAGTTTTGCTGCAAATATGTGACAGAGCATAACAAGTCTTACACAGAATTAGAACTTGGATGTCTAAAATTGGTTTGATGTCTCTGGACTTATTCCACCATCATTTATTTTTAACTTCTATTAAAACAACAAAAAGGAATTTTGTCATGTTAAAATATGTGTCATAATCCTGCCTGGCTGGAGAGGTGTGTCTTCTGATTTGTAGGCTGGGCTGAGCAGGCTCGTCAGGTCACAGGCGGAGCCTGGCTGTCTCCTGCTGCCACACCTGGTCGTCATCAGGACTCATCAACACTCCCTCTCAAAGAACAGCAGGAGCGCCAGTCTTTGCCAGATTGTTATGCCCTCTCAGTGGTAATCAGGCGGAGTTTTGTGTCCCGGCGCTCTCAGCAGTTTTGTTGTGAAGAACTCATCCTTTTTTTTTTTGTCCTACAGTGTGTGGATTTTTTAGAAGTCTTGTTCCTTGGTGTGCTTAATTGCAACCTTTTGGATCTCCTCTCATTCCCTGGCTGGATCCTCTCCCTGCACCAGCCACAGCCCATTTGAGCAAATTGCCTACCTCCTGACTACTGTCTGCTCGCCCTCCATCAACCCATGCAACACCCGTCACAGCCAGCAGATCTACCTCCTCCCAATGTCGGTTTCCACCAAAAGCCTCCATCCCTCATCACTCTAGTAACTACCTGTTTACAAAAAGACTTTCTTTTTTTTTTTTTTTTTAATAACTGACTGAGCTCTCGCTCTTTCAAGAGCCCTTTCACGGTGGAGCGTTAGGGCAATTAGCAGCACAACATGCCAAATTATATCCAAAGATTAAAAAACCTTTATCTTAAACCTTTTATTCACAGCTTAGAAGTAAAGTTCTAGGCATTATAGACTGCAATATAGGTATCACTCATAAAACCATGGGCCTGTACATGCATACATTTTAAGGCTAAATATTATCTCAACTGACTTGGTACAAATTAACTCGCCAACATTAAGGTGAATTATGGAGTTAATAAAATCCATTCATACTGAGACTAAAGAGACCAAAATATAGTTGCTTTTTTTTCTTTTTTCAAACATAGGTGTCACTGGGAATTGACTTACTTTTGGGAACTCTAGTGGCCATACAAGGATCTGCACCCGTTTACCGTAGGTGGTCACATTTGTTTAAAAAGTAGAATACTGGCTTTGATAAAACTGTAGGCGTCTTAGGTATCCTGGGAAAGATGCACATTGGACATGTACATTAAGTGACAGAGTGGATAAAATGAACAACTGCCACTTTGAAGCCTTGCATTTCTTTTTGAGTATTTCATGTTATTGAAGTGATATTGTATGGTCATATGTCACACAAAGGCCAATGCAGCATCTTAAAGGATATTGGGTGTAGAACGAAATAAGAGTTTTTGTTTTATTCCCATATCTACAGCACTGGTCTGCTTAAATTCTTAGTGTTAATAAACAAGAGCTAAACGGTATAAGCACACTGCATTTTTATTTATTTTTCCTTATGTTGGCACATGCATGCATAATCTTGTAAATCTTACAGCTAAACTTCTATGAAGACCGAAATCACAAGACGTTGCTGCTTTAAAATGTAAAGTTTTTAGCTGTCACGTACAAGCAAGGTTCTAGAAAACGTACAACAGCTGAACCCTGTTTTCAATCACAAAAATGTCAATTTCTGTCTCTCGCATTGAAACTAAGATTAGCCTTCACGGGTTATAGAAGATGGAGGCGGCATTCTAAAGTACACAATAGCAAATGGTTATGAAAGCATCAAACCATTCAGACTGCACTCTTTACGTGAGTGTCCAAGGATCTTCTGCTACTTTTACATTCACACAAGAACACAGTCACGCATGCATAGGCACACACTGCATTCTACATTCAGAATTGTACATTTGAATGTGAACTGCTTCAGAGGAGAAAGCCTGAAATTACTTGTATGCACCATTACAAGAAACTTTGCAAAGAAACTTCATCCCACTTTAAAGCTCTGGCATTTGGTAACTGGCACTCCTGGTTTTTGTTTACACCACATAATAAAGGAACATCATACTCAGTTCAAAAAAATTAATTTCAACTTGCCTATATAGCACCAATTCACAACAAAGAAATGTCAAGGCACTTAATACAAATATTAAGTTAAATGCTGTCTAATAAATACAATGGAATTCAGTCCAATTCATTGTTTAAAAAAAGACATAGGTCTAGTCATTCCTAATCATAACAGTCATTAAAGATTAGTACAAAATGTAAAAGTAATAAAATTCCAGTTCATAAACAGCTGAGGAACCTAACAGATTGCATTGAATTCTGATATAAATGCCACATGGACAAGGGCACAGTGGAGAGGAAAAATTAAAAATAAAACTAATTAACAAACATAGTAAGCAGAACCAAACTCTGGGTCTCTGTCTGACCCTAACCCTCCCAAACACAAATAGGAGCTGTTTCCACGAGAGAGGGACTTGATAACTCAATGCTGTTCCTCCTATTCTACTTTTGAGGTGTGTTTCTATTAGCAGCGGTTTAGGGTGAAACCTATAGGAGACTGGAATTGCAACAGGGCCAACCTACTCAGTCCATTCAGCTATCTTGTTTACATATACAATGAAAGCCCCAGTAGGATCCATTGACTTAGCAAACAACTGCACCATACTACCTAGTACCGATCGTGCACCCCTTTCACTGTTTGCCAACTTACGATAAATAAGAGACGAATATGTCAAAGAAAGAAAGGAAAATAAAAGAAAAACTAAATGAAATGACAAGATCAACATTGAAGGAGCTGGGATAGCTGCTGTGTTTCTCTTTGGTGATTGCCTACACAGCAGTGGTGACAATGAATAATAAGAGTTTATGTTAGAATAAAAAATAATGACTAGGAGTTTAAAATTGATGGCGCCTAGAACTAATACATAATTTTCCCAGTTGACTTTGTTAGCAAAAAACATTTGGTACCTTGCTGAGTGGCCGCATGTGCAATTTGACTGTCTAATAAACGGTCCAGCAGTCTACGTCTATTCTGCTGTGCTTCTCCATGTATTTCTTGATCCGAACTGCAATGAGTGTCCCACAGATTTCTGCTTTGACTCGGTCTCTTTTTTGATCAAATGAAGTGATCATTGCCTTTGATTCAACAAATCTGACTTGGACACCTTGAACTGTTTCCCACTTGAAGTACACTACAGTATTGAAACTTTTGTCACTCCCATCAGAGATTGTTATTCCCCAAGGCTTTCCAACCCAGTCATCTAGTGTCAGGCTTCTGTAAAAAGGGATGTGATCAGGCACACACACTTTTCAAAAAACTTAATTGGTTCCTCCCTGAAGCCACCAAACAGAGGTTTGTCCCATGAGTCCCATGACACCTTTTTAATTAGTAGCTGTTATTAAACACATCTGGATTGATCAAACCAGCTACTTTACATTTACATTTAGCAGATGATTTCATATAAAGCAACATACTACAGAGGAATACAATCAAGCTTCAGTAGCATAGAGTAAAAAGAAAGAAGAGGCATCTATGCAAAGGAGAATATCTCATCTTATGTAACTGGGCAACCCAAAAGTAGATAAAATAGTATTCAAAAAAGTGCATCTAAATGCCACATAGGCAACAGGCTCAGGTGCTCTCTCCAGGTTGAAGGATTGGGAGTCTTTGTTGTCATTTCTTCTTCAAGAAGATTTTAACTAATCTCCTTTCTTCTTCCTGAGAAATTGATAGACGTCATTATTTAAAGCTTGTCTCTTTCCACCAGATAACCAACTCTAAGAGCCTTATTGTCCTCTTCTTTCATTTGATTTGACAGAATAAACATGATGGGGTTTCCTGATAATGTTACAGGATTTCGTTGGACTTGTATCGGTCTCCAACTTATTCCAACTTCAGCACGTTACTGAATGCTGCAAGTTGCAACAGTTTGTTTATTTGACTTATTTCATCTAGTGAAAATGTCTGGCCCAAGTATGAACCCCTGTGGTACACCCCTACCAATTCCGGTGTATGAAGAATTCCCATACGCATAAACCAACTGGAATCTATCAGATAAATATGACTTTGATCAAGCTTATGTGGTTTCTTCAATTCTAATAACATGTTTAATCATCTGTACTCGAATATTGTGATAAACTGTTTCAAATTAGGTTAATTTAATGTATCTTGACGTAGATCAAGCTAAATGTCAGACAAATGCAACCCAATTTAGTGAGGATGTACAGCATAACTGCCATAATATATACACAAACAACGAATAACAGACATCAATATTTAATATATACTTAAGACATTACTACTCTGATCACAAGTTTGTAGAGGGAATTAAATGCCTGATGTTGGCAATTGAGCAACAAATGAACAAATATACAACCCCAGAAAGTAAAGCCAGGAGGGATAAGCAAAACTACTTTGATTTAAAGTAAAACAAAATTCTGAATAAACAAGGTTTAAGCAAAAAAATAAAGAGCTTTGCAGTAAATCCAAAGAGAGTATTCTTCTCCTTGATAAAAGCTGAAGTTCACTGAGGTTTTTAAAATTAATATTCCATCAGTGGCACATATCTGTGCATTAGATATCTTTTTAAAATGTCATCTGTATTATAAATGAAAAAGAATACGTTCCACAGACAGGAGGCGTTTCTGGGTTTTACAGTCTTCTGGCATTTACAGAGGCGCTCAGACATAAATAGGACACGTCCTTCTCTTCCCTTCAGGAAGCTGCCAGGTAAATGCAAAGAACATGATAGCAAATGAAATCTCTTAAAGCCCTTTACTAACTAAAGAAATCCTGTAGAAACATCTCACATTTAAACTAACTCGTGTAATACTTGATGTTTTAAGTCATAACACTATATTTCACATGTGGGTTCAGTATTTTCTCTAAGATTATCCAAACTTTAGTTAACGAGTGTCTGCATTAGAAACGGATCTGCTTGATTTCTGCTGAATCAACACACAGACACTCACAAAAAGTAATACACATATTTTACTGATGCAGATTCGCTTTTTTTTTTTTTTGACTCTACCTATTTAACTTTATTTCTGTGAACAGTTCACTACTTGTGCGGTGAATGTATTTTATGCTGGTGTGAAGTAACTAAATCAGATTAGACGTCAGACTTCATCAGGGCTGCTCTTTGTCACTGATTCTATTCATAACCTCTAGAATTAGGCTTAAGTGTGACGTAGCAGGGATGAGAAGCAGTACGTCAAATTCTTAGGCGATGCCCTTTGGGTTGGGAGTGAAGTGATGCCTCAAGTTTAGGAATTTAGTATCTTTACGTCTTGTTCAAGGATGGAGGAAGAATGGAGTCAGATTGACAGACGTATCAGTGCGGCGCGTGCAGCAACGTGATCTTTGTACCAGTGTGTTGCGGTGAAGAAGGAGCTAAGATGATTGATTTATGTTCCTACCCTCAACTAAGGTCACAAACTGTGTAAATGAAAGAACAAGATAAAATTTTGTTTCCTCTGTGGCTGAAGTCTCCTTTGAGAAGAGCTGTCTGAGGAGGTGTGAGGATCTGGTGAGGACGCATGATGGACCTTAGCTATGTGTTTTGGACATGTGCAACCAAGATGCCTCGAGGCAGACCAAGTACACGCTGGAGAGATTACATCTCTCTGCTGGGGCTTTCTGGTTTGGCTGCTGCCCCAGTGACCCAAACCCAAACGCAAGCAAATGATGAGGGATTTTTAATTTCACAATACCAATGCTGTTTTATGCAATTTGGAGCCAATATATCACAGTCACCATATTCGTTATTATCACACATCTTATGTTTTGGATGTTGTTAAATGTCACATACTGTAAAAATTGTATTAGGGAAGAAAGTTAAATTACATATAAACCTGAAGTTTTGTTTCTGTAGAGTTAATGTAAACCCGCTTAGTTGAGCATACAAGCCAAAACCCTTATTTTAATCTTTATTTTGCATAATCATGCAATAATTAATCATCATAGAGCTTGTAATAGAATTTCTTTAACTTTGTAATTAATATTCCAGATAAACCCTCTTTTGTCAGCTGTCAACTGTTTATTTTACAACTTTCATAACATGTATACCTTTCATGTGTTCATTTTGACCAGAATGAGTCCAGTCCTGCCACAGCTTAATCCTGTCAAACGTCACCTGTTAACAGGGATAAAAAAAAAGCAACTAGCAACTTTGAGATTGAAGTGTGCAAAGCCTCACTTTAACACTTTTAAGAGCCACAAATGCTTGTTCATGCTATGAAAAGATTCAAGTCATTCTCATTGTTAGTTACTTCAACTTCTTGGTTTAAAACCCGAGTTGAAAAAAAGAAAAGAAAAAGAAGACAACTTTAGCAAAATAATCTGTGAAGAAGCAGGAGGTAGAAACTCTGACAGGTGGCATCAGAAGGTGCTCTGCTTTGGTCTCAAAGCTTTGATTTTGCCTCCACAGATATTCTTTTTATGTTACTTTCCAGACAGCAGCTGTCAGCGGGTGCAGTGAAGAAGGTGATTTATCACCTATCTTCCCTATTACTCTGTTATGTTTCACAAATTTGCTAGTGGATAAAAGGAGTGCCAAAAACAATAATTATGTCCAATTTGATTGGAAACAAAGATACAAAATATATGTCCAACTACATAATTTATTAATAAGTCAAATGAAAAGCAAAAGGCAGAACTGAGAAGATTCAGGTACTCAGGTAAAGAAAACCCAGTACAAATAGCCTACACAATCCCAAACAGTGTGTCTACACAGTGCCAAGAGGGAAAGACATAAGCAGTCCCCTTAGAGAAGCCACTGCTGCACATCAATCTGGAGTGTTATAAAATAATTTTCAAACACTTTGGAGGCCAACAAGAGTTTACATAAGTGGAAAGTAAAACCCATTCAAGACAGTTGTCACTCTTTTCAGGTCAGGATGCCCCAGCAACACTACCACAAAGGTCAGACCATGCAGACAAAATAACCAGAGAGTTACATCTCACGCCCTTGTTGAGTATGTATGACAACAATCTGAAGGACACCAGCAAATCTACACGAGAATGGTTGAAAAATAAAAGAATCAAGGTTTTGGATTGGCCTTGTTCAGCCTTCAAACCAACTGAAAAAGTGACATGCTGTTGTTCACTTCAGGTTTCATTTATCTCATACACTCACCACAATCATGTTAACATGTTCACATAAAAAAAACACAAGTTTCAAAGACTTTTACACGTGACTGTAGTACAAGGTATGGTTAAAAAATGCAGAATTTGCACTTTTTGTAACCTCTGTTTTTTTTTTTTTTTTACAATAGTGGTTTCAGCATTTCATTTAGAAAACATAACGCACAACTTTTACAAGAAAACAAGTAATATGAAACTGAAAACCCTGCATGACAAACATTTTAAAGCATAGGCATTTTTGAAATGTATCATTGTTTGAGGTCAAAGTAAGGAAGCTAAATAACTTATGAAATTATTACATTTTGAAATCCTTCATAATGTCACAGGGGTTTCACTTTATAAGAACCTGCAGAAGTGATGAAACATATTCCATACAAACATTATATTCTTGTCATATTTCCTCTTGGACCATCTGTTGTACAACAGGTTGAGTAATTTAGAGTTGTAGTATAGACAAAAGTGAATTAACATCTTCTGTGATACTAATTTCATTCTTCCATTAATCTGTCCATTTCTCAGCCACTTAGCCAGGATCCACCCTGAGTATGGTTTTTCCGTGTAAAAAGAGGATATCAAGCATGCTCGCTGTCCTCTCCCGACTCTGTGTTCAGCTGAGAGCTGATTACTGTCCTGGATTTAGCCTCTGGTTTCCTCAAAGGAATCATCGTCAAGACATAAAGCATAATTTATAATCGAAAGTCCCCCTATAGTTTTGAATGACTCAAGCTGGAGTATTGATAAATGCCATTTTAGTCTTTTGATTTGAAAAACTATCCAGCTCAATTGACCATTTTTATCTAATCAGTGATACTGAAATGCAGGAACTGCTGACCAACGAGGTGGTTTGGCATCCTCTCTCTGAAAAGGCAAAAAATATCATGAAGAAAAGGCGATCAGTTGGTTAGCTTAGTGAAAACGCTGGAAGACAGTTGGCTCTGTTCTTGGGACTGTTCTGGAGCCTCTGCAGCTGATTCTGGGAAGGAGAATACTTCATGAACTGAAGATGATCATGGACAGCGCTGAGCTTTCTCTTCACAACACAGTGTCTTAAGTCAGAGGCTTCTTTAGATCTGCTGCAACACAGACCGCTACAGGAGATGCTTCTTGCCCACAGCTATTAACCTCCCCAATGAATCTTTGAAGAGACTTAAATTACTACTGCAAGAATTAATTTGCCTTTGGGGATTAATAAAGTATTTTTACATTTTAATTGGATTTGAAAAGCATCATGATCAACCAGCATGAATTTATTCTAATTCATCTGTTTTGGATTTGTGCTGAAACATGTAAGAAGGTCCATGTTTGTCGTGGAACTTTTATCCAAAGAAAGACAGAGGCAGGTTCACGTTATCGCAAGAGCCAAATCTTTCTCAGACCTTGCATTTTCAGCCCGTTGGCAGCGGTTGTTTATTGTAGCATCATAGATTTTGGAAAACGTAACGTGCAGTTAGGATAGTGGAGGAAAAGTCCGATCCAGCTGAAAAGTTTCTTGTAAAGTCGGTCTAGCTTGGTTTTGACTGCATTAACATTAATTGTTATTTTTGCTGCAAACACATATTCTGTTCCAACTCAAAAATGCTTTGATTCATGTCGCTTTGGTTCCTGACAAATCTATATACCCGTGTAATAACAACCTTTTGCTTGTTTTAACTCCAGGATATTGCTCTTAGTTAAACTGTAGAGTTTGTAAGAGATAAGAAAACATTCACCTGTCCAGACATCAACTGCCTAGGTTGCAGTAGTAATGACGTATCCAGGCTTGTGATGCTTTCCAACACTGGAGTTCTTCCAGCTATGGTTGAGCAGGAGACATCCCCCAAAAAGTTTCATCACACAATTTATTTTGGCCTCCAGCCATGGACTTTAATCCCCAACGTATCCCTAATAGTCACTGGTAGTGACAGCGCAGATTATCCTCAAGACTTTTATCTCTTCGGATTTGACATCTTGATTTTGTGTTGTGTTGTAATTGATGTAAGGGTGCACTCGCACAAGGCGATCCATACTGCCCCCTAGCCTGACTGACCACATGACCAGTGCGAATGCTCCATTTGAAGGCCAGTAGGGAGTCGGGAAGGAGGGTCATTCGTGCCTGGGCACAGCCTGGTACAACTTTGTGAGCATCCCCTGAAAGACACTGACATCAGATCTGAACTGTCAGAGCTTCTGGGCTGAAACTTGATCGGACACTTCACGCCACCTCAACATGTTGTTTGGATGCGATTTCATGTACTTCTGGTGGTGTTTTTCCATCCACAAAATTCAATCTTAATAAAATATGGATATATAAAAAAAGAATATATTGAGTGTGGCAGTTTAAACATAGCCTTAGTCAGGTTTTTGCACACTGGTTGTTGGACTTATTTATCATCCTTGAACCTCAAGATGCTCATTTTAAGCTTAGCCACTTCTAGCTTTAGCATAATACTTCACATTAAAACAGTGAACGTGACATTAATCTTATGATTTAACTTAAAGAAAATTGCTTTCCCAGTTATAATTTTAAAAGTGTTCTAACACAGTATCCCCATGGGAACCTTTAGAACATCACTGTGGATGTTTTTATCAATCCACAAAACACATTAATGCAGGAATATATTTGGGCCTGAAAGGTTGTGAAGCTTAATTTCAAATTTTACCCCAATAGGATTTCACTATAAAGAAGTTTGCAAAAATCTAATAACATAAGTTTATACTTTATGCCAAAATACTGAAAATTCTAACGTTTCAATTTCTAGACACCTCTTAAAAAATGCTTCACTGACTTATTTTAAGTATTTAATCCCATATTTCCATGGCCAGGACATCAAATTTCTTCCCGGGACATTTCACTCAGTCAGGAAATTTTAACAAAAGATTGCCCATAGAAACAGAGATGTGTTACCTAATGCTGCACTTTATACTTTAATGGTTCCTAAGAATAGTTTGACCCTAATGTATATCTACACCTTCTAGCCGGTTACAGTTAGACCCATGACGACAACCAACAAAAGAGACACCAGTGAAAAGTCCAAATTAGGAATTCCATAGGGTAATTTTTTGTGAAGTGTCATAGATCATGGCATTGTAATGGATCATCTAATTGATTAAGAATCTCGCTATTGTAGTTTGGTAAATTAAGGATCCAAAAAGACACGCTGCATAGGGCCCCCTCAAAGCTAGAAATGGCATTGTTGAGCATTTACCTTTTAAAAGGCAGTAAATGCTCATAGGTCATAGCGATCAAGTAAAACCATAATTAAATTAATAAAATTTTGATCATGACTCAAGAACTCTGGTTCTGGTCCGTCCTAAAGCGATCAAACATGTAACTGCCACTCATGTGTCACAGAGACAACTGGAGGACATTTCTTATTTTAAATTGAATCAAGTGTAAGAGGGGCAGGGCTGACCCCACATGGGGACTGATGCATGGGCTTGGTTGAGCTTCACTTTGAGTTTAGAAGGACAATCTGCAGATGCAACTAATGCAGAAAGTCATTTTTTAAAAAGATAAGAAAATAAAACATCTCTGGAAGCTCCGACTGCTCTCTCAAAATTGTTTAATCCTGTGTGCATCTATTAAAATGACTGCTAGTCAGCCTGACAACTGGGTATATGACAGTTTAAGACAATGACGCACCTTTTAAAGAGTCAAGAAAAGCCCTTTAAGAAATGTCTGCTGACTTGCATCACATTCAGTCAAGGTGCTCTTGACACTAGATGATGAGAAAGAATTTCCTCACAACATATTGTGTCTTGTGCTACCCACTCAAACTCTTGATTAAAGCTGAAGCTACCTTACCAAGAATGGGGGGTTTTATGTTACCGGAGGCATCACACATCACTGCCCCCGATCAAAGTGAGCTCAGGAAAGGTCGTGTAGTGTCATGAGAAAGATTGTTCACCAACAAACACAGAGGAACTTCACATCAGACAGAGAGTTGGCAACTTCACTTTTCTCCAAATAAATGCTCCCTCTGTATCAAAATGAAATTACCACCTATGTTCTATTTGTTTTTCTAATAGAAAAAAATCATAAATATTTGTTTAGTTTCTTATTTTCTCAGTGTTTCTTTGTTTAGTTTTTGTATTTTTTTTTTTTTTTTTGCTCTTATTTTGTTTTCTTCTCTTCCTGTTCAGGCACAATTTATTCTCTAAGAAGAAGAAAATGTTTTAACTTTAACAGTTTCTTTTCTTTTTTTGTACATTGTGGGTATAAATTGTATTCTAAAAAAACCTGTGTGTCTGTAAGGCCTTTCAGTTACGTACATATTTTTTTTTTTTTGTCAATTCTCTGAAAAATATCAATGTCTTTGGTTGCTGGAGGGAATCAGGGACTTTTCAGTTATTGCTAAAACAAAATGAATTATTTATTCAAATTGTGTTTTATAAACAGAAAACACCTACAGACACCCACATACATATACTGAATTTAAATGAATCCAACCATAGACACTATCATAATAATAATAATAATAATATTAATAATAAATTCAAACTTAAAATTATGAGTGATTCCTTTCAGTGTAATATGATACAGAGCAGATGTCAAACTAATCAATTTTCTAGTGAATAATTCAATAATAACAATAAAGACAAGATCTAAAGATATAAAAGTACATTATTACTTTCTATTTTTCTACTTTTCTGGTAATTTTATCAATATAGACTAAAACTGCCTGGTAGATAGAGTTTATCTTTACTAAAGGGAGACTATGACAAAAACAAACAAACAAAATGTTTTCTGTGCTTAAGAGCTCATGGTGGTCTATGATGGGTAGTGTGACATCACAGACACAGATCAGGATAAAATTGTTCAGCGTCCACATCTTTATCTCCACCCAGTTTCACATCTTGCTGCATTTGCGTCACATTTGAAGCAAACTATCAGCGTAGAAATCTAGAAATACTGCTAGCATTTTTAAATTTGCTTTGTGGGTATGTTTAGCCACCGTCCGTTGGAGATCAGCAAGTATGCCCAAAAGCCATGGGGAGCCAATCAAATTAGTTTATCCTTGTTGGGAGAGTCTCCAGGTGGGCTTAACACAATGAGAACAAAGCGGCAACATGGTCATCTGGATGTTAAACGGTGTAGGCGGCTGCAGCCGACGATTAACGGCCATTTAAATCATCTTTGGCATCGACAGTTTAAAGATTCAGACTTTTTCTTTGAAAATTGAACAGAAGATGGCACTCAAATCATTCCTTTGCAAGACAGATTACAGTGTTTGGTGTTTTGCTGACAAGCTGCAGCAAAAGTTTAATTTACTCCTGTACACAACAGACTCTCCTGTTGACTCGCTGTTATCGTTCTGAATACATCAGCTTGTTCGTTGTTCTGAGTGGTCGTAGCAATAACGAACTGCGTGCCAAAGCAATTTCGATCGGGAAGCCTTATGGATCATTTTCCCATTACAGCTAGATGTGTGTATAAACTATCAGGCTAGAAAACAATAACACTAATTAAAAAAAAAGACACACCCCATAGAGGAGGGTGGAGTTAAGTGAAGTGGCAGGCTCCGCCTACAAAAACTAGCTGTGACGAATTTTTGGAAAAGGGAGCTGCTCTGCTGTATCTCTGTGATATTTTGAGCAAAATATATTAGGACATTTTATAAATGCCTCAGGAAATTAAGTCAACTTTTGAAAAAAAAAAACAAACAAACTTATAATGTCTGTGTTTTCATTTTACAATACAAAGAGAAATGGAGTCTCAGTGGAGCCCAGAGTCTTTCGAACCTACATGTGATGAAGGAAACATGCTTTAATTTTTGACAGGTGTATTCCCTGTCAACTGGCTGCTACTTGAACTCCTCTATGTGTGGCACACTGTTTCAACAGCATAGGCCGGTTCAAAGTATCACGAACAATGACATGTTGGTTAGAACTGCACAAACTGGCTGTGGTAATATGCAGTTAGGTAAATGTATTTGAGATTAAAACAACTGTTCAGGAGCTTTTCTGTCAGTTTTAAATGAGTGAGTGTGAGATCATGGCTCTCTTGTATGGTAATAACGTGCTTTGAGGGTGATTGAGTATAATTTGTGTCTGAAATAACATTGGCATTGCAGCTTGAAGCTTTAGGACAGATTTTTAACTGGGTTTGCACGGCAAAATCGAAGGGTGGTATGGAGTTGAGTGGGTAGGTCCAATTTAAAAAGGGGCAATTGCACTCTCTCTGCATGGTGTCTCGAACAACCATGTCACTTACATTTCATGAGGACATCAAGAAATTGGATCACCTTGTGGAAAAAAGAAATAGCTTTTTTCTTTTAAGTCTTAAATAGGAGTATATTGGCCTTCAGTCCATGATGCTGTTATATTTAGACAGTATTTATTCTGTTTGCATTTCAGAACTTGCTTTCTGTCATTTCATCAACCATATATTTTTTTTATTGTTCTAGCAGACTTTTTTTTTTTTAAATGACAGAAAATACATAACTATCTTGCAGCGTTATTGACTGAGTTCTCTTTTTCTAAGGAAAAAACACAGTGTCTGTGATTGCCTGTGTTTTCCTCTCATAGCCTTGGTCGGGTTCCACTGAGTGGGTTATGACAAAGATGATGTGTGACACTGAACCATTACAAAAAAAAAAAAAAGATTAAAAAATTGGAAGTATCAGTGAAGAATGACCCCATACAGTTGCACTGGCGATAGACTTTTGCTGATGTACAGTGAAATTTCACATCTCTCGCCTCCCACTCTCCAATGTGACACTCTCAACATGATCGTACATGACCGAGGGAAAGCTCTAACCTCTGCCTTCCCTACCTGAAACCCCATCTGGGTTTCCAAAGGCATATTCACCCGATTTGCGTCAAGCAGCCTTCCTCTTCTCCTCCCCCTTATAATATACACTGGCCTTTGTGTTACCATGGTAACAGGTGGAAGAGTTAATATTAGGGTAGAGACATTGATTTGATTTGCTGGATATTAATATAAACATAGCATGAACTCAACAATGGATAAAGGGGGAAAAGAAGAAAGTGATTTGAAGTAACCGTGATGGATCACAGAATAGATTTGAAAATCCTCCTGTTGGTTTATAAATCTCTGAATGGTCTCAAAACTCATCTCTGATCACCTGGTCCATTATGAACCAACCAGAAACCCCCAGGTCGTCAGGGTCATCAGAGTTAGAACCAAACATGATAAAGCAGCGTTCAACTTTTGTGCACCATTCCTGTGGAACAAACCCCCAGAATGCATCAGGGCTTATGTCTGTCTGTTTTATTTTCTGCTTTTAAACCATTTTACTTTGTAATGCATTAAAAACAACATTTTTTATGTAACTTTATGTAAAAACCTTGAATTGTCTTGTACATGAAATGTGCTATAGAAATAAGAGTAAAGGTAGAACACTGATAACTTTTTCACTGACATTGACGTGATAGATATTGGTGCATAACCTCAATGAGTTTAATGAATACAAGGATGGAGAAGTCGCATGGAAGGAACTGATTTTCATTTATTGCTCAGTCAGATGGAATACCAAAAACTTTTTTTTACCTGCAAAAAAAAAATCTTGAGCAAAAAGTATGGTTTTTGACCTTTTATTTTTATCAGAACTGCTCAGACTCATTTAAAGGATGTCTGATATAAACAGGTCTCTCAAGGTTATGTTTATGAGATTAAGGCCTTGACTTTAACTGGGAGACTCCAGAAGTCAGATTTGTTTTTTTTTATATATAAGATAGTTTGTTTGTTCTTTTGCCCTTCATGATGGCACATCATCCAGCTGTTGTGGCATTGAAGGAAGCCCAAATCATGATGCTCCCTTCTCCACATTTCACAACTGGGATGATGTTTTCACCATGGTAAACTGTGTTTTTTTTTTCATGCTATACACAGTGCCAGGATTTCTTCCCCAAAACAATTCAACATATGTTTCATCAGCCCAAAGGCATTTTTCAAATAATGTTGTGGCTTTCCAAGGTGTTTTTTTGTAAACTTCAAGTGGCCCTAAATCTCACATCTAAACTAATTTCTTTAATTGGGCTCCAGGTGTGCAAACAACTGACTCTAATTAGCTTTTGTTGAAGTAATTAGTCTCTGAGTTTACATGCTTTCTTATCCAGTGATGTAAATGTTTAATTGTTGTCCAAAATAAAGACATGAGAAATTAGAATTGCTTGAGTGTTACTAACTTAAGCACATTGCGTTTGTTTTTTATTGTGACTTAGATGAAGATCAAATCACATGTTATGGCAAATCAACTCAGTAAACTTTAAACTTTACTTTAAATTTTAAATTATGATTAAAACTACAACAAAAAAAACAAAAAATGTAGAAGAATTTCTAAACAAGCTGCAGAGTTTAGCACACGGCGTGTTTCAGGTGTGCAGCAGTTGTTAAAAAATAGTTCATTTTCACTTATAAAAAAAAAAAAAAAAATATTGCCAGATGTGTCCAAAAAATATAAGTTAATTTTTCACCAGTGAGGTTTAATTGTGTGTCCATCTGGACAGACACTTTAAACAGTTTGAACAAGCTGGACCTTTAACACTACCATGAACAAAAATAACATGTCATTATATTTGCTGAAACTGTTACTCTGCGGTCAATGAGGAAAGATAACTGGTTAAGTAATGGGAAATGTGTGCATGGTCTGTAACTGACTCACAAAAATGAAGTCCATTTTGCTTGAACAAATGAATAGGGGAAACTCGTCTGGGGCCCTGGTAGCACTCGGTATAATCCTGCAGCAAACCCACATAGACAAACCCACATGTGCATTTAAGACTGAGCCAATATGGAACCAGTGAACAGTCCCATATGGGGCCTATTTTTCAGTCCATTTATTACCCACAGAGGCCCCACATAGAAATGTTGGCTGAGTTTGTTGACCCCCCACTGTCTGGAATGATGCACAACAGGGACATTATTGCATACCAATAACAACAATAAAGAATAGAATAATTTGTTTTCTAAAGGCAACTTACTGGGAGCACGTCAACAAAACAGAACAGCAGCAACAGTAATTCTCTATCTGGATTACATTCTGTGTTTTTTTAAAGTATTTTTTTGATCAAATGAATTGCATTTCTTATGATGATATGACCCTTTTCAAAGGCAGCTTCAAAGGGATCAATCCCCAAACTTCAGCTATAAAATTACCATAGAAATGACAAATCATCTCTGAAATCTCCAGCAGCTTTTCATCCAACAGTCCTGAGAGTATGAATGTTAGAAGGATTTAGCCCGCAGTTCCAGTCTGATCATGCCCATGAGGTTGTCGTCTTCAAAGGAAATTACAGCTGAAGGTTCGGTAATTAGTCAGAAGAGCTATCTACATCAGACATCATCACACTGTACAAGCAGCTGAAAGTCTATTTTGTCTCATCATCTTGTTCCTTTTTCTCCCAATAACTCATATCAAAGGGAATTTCAAGGGTATTTAAAAGTTAAACTGAATCTTTAAAGGGAAATGACAAATCTTCCCAGCTTTGTGTGATGCACTTGACTGCACGACCACTTGTCCAGTGGTTAGTCCCCCGAGACTAGACCAAGGGCATAGGTTGGTCACTAGTAAAGGTAGGGAAAGATTTATCCCATCTGTATTAACAATTATACTATTCTTTTGAAGTCCACCTACTGTAACCAGATTACAACATGTGGCAAGTTTCCATCAGAAAGGATCTGAGGACTTAGGAGGCTGACAGTGTAACAAGGTTGAGCAGCTCCTGGGTCACTTTAGCCCTTGCATCTCCATTACAGTGTCGGGCCAGGTATCCACTGATCTATCAAGCCTCATACCTCTTAGGAGAAGTAATGCATCACTTTCATTGTTTGCCAATGGCCAATAAGTAAAAGAAGAAAATCACTATTATTTAACAAAATAACATAAAGAAAAGGCACAGCAAACTAAAAGCAACAAGATAAGCATGGAAGAAGCTGAGATGGTTGCATCCTTTCTTTTTCCTGTGGTGTCACAGACTGTGATGGTGGCAGGGAGTGAAGAGAATCAAACTTCAAGGAAGAATTGAGATGGCTGTACATCATCTCTCGCATGCAGCAGAGCCAGTCAGCATCGTCAACACCGTTGCCCCACCCAGCAGTGGAGCAAATTTATTGTTTTGAGGCCATTCCTAGTAATGGACATGTGTACAAATCACCTAGTCCTATAAAAGTACCTTGAAGCCCTGCTAGTGGAAACCCACCAATTCAAGCTGGGATGACTCACCCCACACATCCAGGACACGGCTTCTCTGATTTACATACGCACGACTGCTTAAACGGACTATTTGCTGAAAAGAAAAGAAAACTCAACATTGTCCATCTGTATCTGAAATGGCAAATTCTTCTATTCCATCCCCGGATAATAGGAACAGCATACAAATAGGAAGATTATTGTCATATGCCAGGTTGGTAATTTACAATCAACTCATAATTATGAACTTTGTGCAGCAGGATTTTTAGATCTCACCAGAACCCCTTAAGACCAAGTTGCTTCTCCCTCCACCTGCTTTACAGCACCTGCAGTGGATTTTGAAATTTCCTGTGTGCAACAAATGCATTCATGGATAAGATGTCTGAACTAGGGGGCACATTTATTTTTGATGGACTCATAAATTATGTGGACCTCACCTGAAAGCCGGATGCATTTATTTCTTAAGCGTGCTGGTCTTCATCAGCAGGTTGTTGCCCTGCTCCACTCGCACAACATTCGTACATGGAAATAATTATGGGCCATTTCTAAACAGAATTCATTAGAAACCAGGAGTTCATTACGAACGTTTTCTTTATACTTTTATCCCAGTGTGACATACCCACATCCAAACACACAGATGCATAAACCTCTTCCTAACGTCTTCGTGCATGCATGCATGATCATGTGCTTTATTCTTTATGTGCGCTGAGTAAACACCCGCCTGCCTGCGTCTCACATGTTTCTGGCATCACGATGATGAAAGACACCTGCTGTTCTCAGCAGAAAGTCCTCTCTGGTCCATGTTACTGACATCCTGCCTGCATTATTCACAGGACAAGTGGTAATCCAGTCAGTTCTCTGACAGTCTTCCCTTGTGGAGACATGGGCTGATGTGAAAAGCAGGATGGCTTAGTGTGGATCCATACTCTCATGTAACCTTTGCTTTGGTGGGGTGGGTGGGGGGAGGTTAAACCTCATTGTGGATGATGTTCCAGTCACTTCATTTTCACCTTGTAAAATGTAACAATTATTCTCATTCTGCTGTCTGAGATAAGCCCATTTCAGACTGTATGAGGCACCCTGTAACTTAATTACATTGTTGTGATGCAGTGCATATTTTACAGCACATATCTCGCCAGCTCCAATGCAGGATTCACTGTAAATGGTTTATGGGTATTTGTGTGCTGGAAATGAGTCCAGAGCTGCTTCTAAATGGATGTGACAATGTGGCTCAAGCTGATTTCAAAGATGAACAACTGTTGTCATCACTAGACAGCGTCTATGAATCAGTGTGTAAATAAATGTTCTAGTGCATATCCAATTGTGTAATATTTGGTTTTCAGCTTTGTGTTGTAGTGAAACACCATTTCCTGCAAAGGGAGTGTAGTATGAACAGCAGGCTAGTAGAGCAGAAGCAGCAGCTTTTGAGTCTGTTTGCACAATATGCCTTCAGGTCAACACAAGTAGTGAAACCTTCAGTATAGAGGTTGTTTGTCGCTACCCTTCAACACCATCCACAAGAACATAAACCAAGTTCTGATGTTGCTACATGCCACACAGACACTAATTGATGATCATGTTTTCGTGTTTCACTTATTCATGTTCAATGTTTAATTTGCACTACATCAGAGGAAATTATTTTATTTAATTTTTACCAAACTGATGACGAAATGTCTGACTATTTTCGGATGTCCGGCGGAACAACTGACTTTCTGCTTCACTGTGAACCACCTCATCAGGTGGAGAGGACTGCACAGAACACCTGCGAGGGAGGCTTAGTGGCTTAACTTCCTTCTGTTTCATTTTCTCATATTTGGTAAATGATTGAGTCACTGTGCTCAATACTGCCCCCGTTACTTCCGGTGGTATTTTTACATTTAATCCATAATATTAAGCATTGAAGCTCCTTACCAATATACTGATGAAATCAAGGCCAGAGTCCGTCCGTCCGTCCGTCCGTCCGTCCGTCCGTCCGTCCGTCCGTCCGTCCATCCATCCATCCAGATGTCCTTCCTGTGCAAACTCTGTGGTTCTGTAACAAAGTTGAATGACTTCCAGTTTAGCCCCTATCGTGTATATTGTAGCCATCTCACTGCCCCTGGGAATCAGGTTTTAGGAAAGCACTGGCTTGGTAATAACAGGATGCTACACAGGGTAACCACAAAACTGCTGATCAGCTTCCATGGATTTTAAACTTTTGAACTCCAGTGAAGTGCATCAAACCCAAAAACATGCAATGCGTAAAAATGTGAATTAAAGCAATATATCAGAGTCAAACGTCCAGTTAGACTCCAGATGATGTTTAGTATTTGTTGTGGGTTGACAGCCACAGTACATGAGTTCACAGCTAATTTTCCACACAGGCGTACACTCATGTTACAATACACTGGGAAATGAAAGAGGTTGTTTCGTCTTGCACTGAAAATGACAGACTGATGTAGCAATAGAGCATAGCAGGGTAATAGTTTAAAGCTAATGTTCAGTGATGTTCCTCTTCGACATTTAAATAGGGTGTCAAGGACTAAGGAGAGGTTCATCCGTCCTTCTGTCATCAGGGAGTGGAGCGCCTTCCTGGGCTATTATTAGACATCTGTCTTCCACCTCTGCATTAGCTGTCGTCAGAAAGAGAACTTTGAGCAGCATTAACAGACTTGTTTCCATGTTAAAACACAGTCAGACAAGAGTACAAGTTCTCGTAACAAACCAAGAGTCTTACACAACATTCTTGCTTGTGCGGTGAGTTCTGCTTTGACATCAAACCAGTGGATGTCAAACACTGTCTCCATGTTTCCCCTCCAGGTGATACCTCTCTTATAGTATGTAAAAACGTGTGATTTGATTTGGACTCATGCAGTACGTCTGTGTTGCCACTCATCAACACAACAGCGCCATCGAAGCGTGCAGTCTAATGTGTTTTTCTGTCATATTTGATGAGACTCTCAGCAGGCCATTAAAGGATTCTCCCACCACCTCTGTGTCTACCTGCACACACTGCTCATTTTTTCCCCCACTACAAAAACTACATTTTCATTTAAATTTATGCAAAAATAATGTATGCAAAAATATAGCAATAAAGCATGCACCATCACACAGCTGTGTCATCTATCTATCTATCTATCTATCTATCTATCTATCTATCTATCTATCTATCTATCTATCTATCTATCTATCTATCTATCTATCTATCTATCTATCTATCTATCTATCTATCTATCTATCTATCTATCTATCTATCTATCTATCTATCTATCTATCTATCTATCTATCTATCTATCTATCTATCTATCTATCTATCTATCTATCTATCCATCCATCCATCTATCATTTACAGCAGAGATCCTCAATTCTGGTCCTCAAGGGATGGCGTCCTGCATGTTTTACCTGCTTTCACACACCCTGTTGTGTCATTAACAAACTTATGTAGACCTGATGACAAGCTGATGATGACCTTTAAGTAGAATCAGGTGTGGCGATGCAAAGAGACATCTAAAACATGCAGGACACCGGCCCTCAAGGACCAGAATTGAGGATCCCTGATATGCAGTATATCTTTCTAGGAAAGGTCATACAATAAATCTATCTAGGAAAGGTCTTTTACAGTATATATGTCTAGGAAAGGTCATATACAGTATATCTATCTAGGAAAGGTCACACAACGTATCTATCTAGGAAAGGTCCTATAGAGTATATCTGTCTAAGAAAAGTCATATACAGCATACAGTATCTATCTAAGAAAGATCTTATACTATATATCTATAATTTCCTCGCCTTAAAGCGAACTCTTTAAGACATCTTCTGATCACGCTATCATGGCCTGCAGAACTATCTGAGATAACATGTTACTAAGGAACACTTTTGACCCCTCAGCTGTCCATGAATTTAACTCCAACCCCCCTATCCTACTGTCCCCCACTTCAGCACTCACCATCTTAACAACTTTAACTTGTTTGATTGTGCAGTCAAGTTAGTGTGTCAGTATCAGATCTGTTTCCTTGTGTCATTTATCTGATTTCAGTAAGCAGATTTAGTTAAAGATCTGAGTATGTTAAACCTAAAATGATATTACACTTCAGATAGCAAGGTAACTTGGGCCTATTTCAGGAAGTGAAGTAACTTTTACTCAGAGTATGTTGCCATGGTAACATAGCACTTACTCTGTAAATATAACCTTGTAGATTGAAGGTTTTCTTCCACAAACCCAGAATTTCTCTCTGTCTCCTCCCTTTCATAAGGCTGGAACACCATTGATCTCATTAGACATCTCTGAATAATGATGTTATCTTTTTTTTTCTAAAGAGGCTGAACTGGTTAAAATGAAGTTGCATTTGTGTTAGGAAAGTATGTTAAGGCTCCAAATAGATTGTTTGTTTGGCATACCCCAGTGAGTGTTGTTTGAACATTACTGTTCTTCTGCATAGTTGCATAAATGCATTGTCTGTCCATGCATACAAAAGATCTCATTGTTGTGATGCCCTTATGCACAAAAAATTGTGTGTTGTTTTGTGAGTTTTCCATATGACAGGAATGTTAAATACAGAAGCAGACTTGTGAGAAAAGTGGCCATGCCTCTGAACTTTTGTTTTAAGGTAATTGTAGCTATTTCTGGTCATAAACCCATAAGAGTAATCAAAGAACAGATTCACAGGTCTTTTAGTAGCTTACACAATTTAAAAATCAATATCATTATTTATTTATATTTTATATTTTATTAGCATCCAAATGCTCTCACCTCTCTCAGTAAAAGAACTTTTCTTTAGGATTTCCCCCTTGTAACTTGATGTATTGATTGCACCCAAAGGCAAATTCCTATCAACGCTCGTTCAATGATTTTTTTTCCTTTACTAAAGCAAAATATTATTAAAGTGAGAGACAACCATTAGCCCGTTACATTTGAGTAACCTGTGTGAAACATGTTTCTATAGTTCACTGTAATTCCTAAATTCCTTTTTGTCTCCAGCAGGATTGCATCTGCATAAAAGTTATAATATACATTCCTTTATTTATTCAATTTAATTTAATTTCAATTCAATTAAATTTTATTTATATAGCGTCTATTACAACATAAGTTGTCTCTAGGCGCTTACCAGAGACCCATAACATGACCCCCGAGCAATTATTACATAAACAACGACAGGTAAAACCTCCCCTAGTGGGAGAAAAACCTTAACCCTAACCCTGTTGGTATCCTCCTGCAGCGTAGGCCTATAGCAGCATACCTAGGAAGAAGCTGTGTTTAAAACAAGCTGCTCTAGTCTTGTCCTGTAGCTGCAGCTATGACTACTGGTCCTAACACATTACAATACTAAATATATGCTTTACTAAACAGAAACATATTAAGCTTGGTTTTAAATGTAGAGGTGGTGTCAGCCTCCTTAACCCAAACTGGAAGTCGGTTCCATAGTGATGGTTTCTGATAAGAGAAAGACCCTCCTCCAAATCTACGTCTGGATACGCTAGAAACTTTGAGAATACCTGCACTCTGAGAACGGAGAGCTCTATTAGGAACATATGGTACTATCAGGTCTTGCAAATGTGTGCTATGATGCATTCTGAACCCTGACTGAACTTCAAATAGACCTGGCTGGCCTGGCTTGCAACTACATTTTCCAGAATTTTATATATAAATAGAAGGTTTGGAAATTGGTCTATAATTAGCTAAAACCTCTGGGCCAAGAGAGTGTTTTTTAGGTAAAGGTTTAATTACTGCAACTTTTAAAACATCTCTAATTCTGACAATTTTACTGCTAAAGATGCTCATAAAGTCTTTACTTCTGAGAGCTGCAGGGATGCACGGCTCAACAGAGTTGTGACTCTGTCAGAACTGGCTGCAGTGCTGAACAGAAAAAGTGTTCTAGCTTTGCAAAGGGCTTTTTTAAATATTATTAGACTATTTTTCCATGCACTATAAGAATCTACAGACAAACAAAAGTACCACTTTCTGTTTCTTTTGTCTGTCACTTTTTGTTTCAGCATACGGATATGCGAATTATACCAGGGAGTTAAGCTCCTATGGTTACAGGCCCTCTTTCTCAAAGGAGCAACTGCATCCAAAGCTAAGTGCTTTTTATTTTGAACTTATGCAATATTATAACAGTCCTTAAATATTTAAATTACACATTCACTCACACTGCAATATCTTCCATGCAACTCTCTTTCTTTTGCTACTTTGCTCTTTCTTGTGTTACTTTTCTGCAGAAAGATATACTGAAATTTACTACATGAGTACAATGAAAGCTTGAAGTTTTGCAGGTACAATTAAAGTGTAGGGTACATGCATCATTGTACAATGGGAACCATAAAAGCAAAAATTAGGCCATTTTTGACTTTATTAAAATCTACTAACACATCCTGCTGATATCAGTTGAGTCATATAGAGAGGAACCACAACCTCACCTGAAAAATAGTCACTGTGCCCTATTTTAGAGTCTGGCCTGAGGAGGTGGCTCACCTGCAGGCGTCTTGTGGTCAGGCCTTTACCCATGGGATCAAGCTGGGCAAAGGCGAATGGGCCTCATTGGTTTGCCTGTGGGCTCACTACTTGTAGGAGGGACCATATGAGTTGGGTACTTTGTGATTTGGGTAGCAGTTGAAGGTGTGGGGCTTGGTGTGCTGACCATTGCATTTCAAAATGGGCTTTTAGTATGATATTTACTGACTAAATCACTATGTTACCCATAAAAAGAACAAGTCAGGTCTGTTGTCTTCAAATCAGAACCAGAACACATCTGGAGTAGCTTCTCCTCCTTGTTTCCTTTCCCTTCCACCCAACGTCTCTTCTTTGGAGCTTAAACTAGCTTCTTATTTCTCCAAACATGTTTCTTAGTCTGACTGGAGATTCTGAATCACCCACAGGAGTGTACTGAATGTGGGTGCGCATGATTGACTCATTTTGTCTTTGTGTGGCCCTGTGATGGACTGGTGACCTGTGCAGGAAGTATTGGACCTCTCAGTCGATGACAGCTGGACAGTCTCCAGCCCCCTCTGTGACCCTGAACAGGATGATTCTGATGGGGAAAAAATTAATAGATGGATCGAAATTTATGACTGGGGGGAGCTCGGAGGTTCATGTCATACCTTTAGTGTTATACCTTTAGTGTCTGACAGGAAAGACATACGACTGTAAAGGAGACAATGTTCCCTTAATTAAAACAATATTCCATTGAAAATCTATAAAAATCCTCACCTTTCAAAGGTCTAAATGACTACTGGGAACATTTAAATTTGCCCTTCAGTGGAGCATAGAGACTGCATAGTCATATAGTCATGAATATACATTAGTTATAATAGACTGTCATATTTGCTAATAGTGGAAAACAGCAAGATGTCCTCCCACTCTGCACTTAATTCATTATTTTAACTGATCGGCTAACAATGTTCATTTAAATGACTACTTGATATGACTGTAAACAAATTATAATTGGTGAAATTTACAACCAGTGAACTCCAGAAGACTCAATGGAATATAAATGGGTGTTCTGTTTTACTTATTTTGAAAAATAAAGAGATTTATGTTTTTAAATTTATGCACATTAATGATGCAATTAAATTTTTCTAAACGAAACAAAAACAAATGTGTGCTATTATCAACAACCTTTGTAACTAATGCATGTATGTTTTTATTACAGCTGCTTGTTTGAGGGTTGAAGATTTTTCTGCAAAGATCCTGTCAGAAGTCTGTCCTCCAGGCTCCCCATTAATGCTTGCAAATTCATTTTGGGAAGAAATCCACATTGCAGTGTGGGCGGTATAACTGCAGTTTGAGAGCTTGTGCTTCCACTACTTTTTCAGTTCAGCATTCAGAGCATGATCTGGCTCAATTGTGCACACATTTATAATGACAAATCTGGAAAATAAGAGGACAATTAGAAATGTGTAGAATGATCCCATAACACGTAAGCCCTGTAGTCATTCCTGAAAGGTAAGTTTCAGTGCAGACATGCCCAGTATCACATCCTGATTTAATACGTGCACCAATAAGTGCAGCTAGAAAAAAATAATCAGAATGACATATTGGAATATGTAAGTTTCTGTGGATTGCTGGGAAAATTGAGAATTTGCATATTTACCTTTGATTATTATTAAAACCTGATATATTAAATAATAGAAAAATACTTATTTTCCTGAATTACTTTATTTGTGTATATGTTGTAGTCTAGGTTCTGATTATGAGTTTGTCTCAGACTTATTTAGTCTTATTTTAAATCCTAGCTTTGGTTAACTGTGCATTTGTTGTTTGGACTCCTGTTTTGTGTTTAGCATTATTTATGATTTTATTTTGAAAGTCCTTTCTCTGGTGAGTGACTTCCGCTATTCTCCTGTTTTAATTGTCAACACTTGTGTCTACTTGTCCCCTGAGAGTTAGTTGGTGGCCATCTCTTAGTGTTTTTTCTAGACATTCTGATTTGCAGCACAAGTTTCCTAGATAGAAGGTACCAAGTCGGAGCCTAAAAAAAAAGAATAAATAAATTATACACATTTTTTTAGTCAAATTGTAAAGGATACTGAATTTGCAATAAAATGTTAAATAGAAAACTGGGGGTATGTTTTTTTTATTTTAATGTATTATAAACATTTAAAATATTAAACAAATAAATAAATAAAAGGATTTTCTGTGTATTATTTCATAGGTTATGTGGGTGTTCTGAAACTCTCAGAAATGCATCAAATATATATTTGGTACTTTATTTAGCACCAACCATTAAATTTGAGGGTGTTTGTAACTGAGCTTGAGAGTAAAAAATGATGCCAAACCCATCCCATGGCAGAACACCAGCTAAACTTGGGGAAATGTTGCTCTCAAACATTGAACATGCGCTACACTTTCTTTACTTACTTCACTCTCAGTGCAGAGATGCAGCTTCCACATCGTTGCATGACCACAATGCTCTTGTAAATGTTGATTGCTGACTTATGAGACTTTTCTGCAAATCTGTCACTGCATTAATTCAGTTCAATTCAATTTTATTTATAAAGTGTCTATTACAACACACGTTGTCTCTAGACGCGTTCCAGTGATCCAGAACATGACATTATGATGACATTTAGCCTGGCCTGCCATTCTATTTTTTTTTCTTTTCATTTTCAGTACAAGAAAATTGGAGCGGTCCCTCTAGATTTGACTTTGATTTCCAGGGGTCAAGACCAGAAGAAACAGGCACACAACAAAGCGTGCACCCTAATCAGAGAAACGAAGCATGTGAAGTAGGCAAAGAGACATTTAGACTAGTATCAATACACATCCGAAAAGGTGAGTAGTAGAGTAAGAACACTGGTATGTCAGTGTTCCTACTGCTTTGAGTATTGTTCTTGGACAGTGTTGCACAGTGGCATGGTGGTTACCACTCCTGCATCACAGCGGGAAGATTCCTGGTTTGACTCCCAGCAGTGGAATGTAGAGTTTGCATGTTCTCTCTTTTCTCCAGGTACTTTGGCTTCCTCTGAAAGTACAAAACCAAGTTTTTCAGTCAAGGTTCAGAATGCAGAAGACCCTAAATATAATATCAATTATCATGAGAAAACTTATGAGAGAGACTTTTTGCGAAACTGAAGGGGCAGGGCTGGCCAGGTTAGATGACATTCACCTGCATGTTGGCCCAAACATTTCACACACTTCCAGCACTTACAGGGACAAGTGCAGGGAGAGGATGATCTTAGTCTCCGGACTCCTATTCAAGACACTGATGAGATCAAGACCCATCTTACATGACCTTTTCCAAAGTCTTTAAGTTTTCTGTTTCCTTCTCAATAGCAATATATCCCACTAAAGAGTTAGACACATAAGGTGAAGCTCAAATATTACAAAATACAGCGTTAAGATTAGAAAAGTTTACGTTTGGCCACATTAGTCTTAATGGGTGAGGGTTTCCCATGCTCATTTACAGAAATCTCTACTTTTTGTCACATTTCAAATTAAATTCATTTCAGTTTATTAGTACTATATTAATCCCTAATGGGAAATTACACATGATAAAGAGTTAGATACAAGTACAACGTCCCTGCACATCTTTAACGAGCTTCAGCATGGTACATTTGTTAATTCATGTTGCAACACAAAGCACTAATGTGTTTCCGAGTTTGATTTAAAGGGAAAAAAATCTTCAAAAAATTGTATTAAAAAGGGAATATTTTACAAAGGTTTCATCCTTATGTAGCTGTGAAGCATTTATCACGGATTTTTGTAATCAAATCACCCTGCTGAAGTGACTTGTAGCGCCTTGGTAACACTTTCCCCTCTGTCTTGCAGGGAATGAGCAACGTTATTGCCTGGTCTAGCTCCTCCAGAGGCATGCTAATGGAACTATTTGGCAGCTTGCCTCTGGAGGCAGGAAGGATGGACTTTTTTTTTATTTGATGTCACTGAAGAGATCTGGAAGAGAGAAGAGAATTACAGGTTGGCATTACTTCAACTGCCATGAAGGGAAGAGGGGAAAAGACACCATATATCACCAACTAGACAGAGAGCCAAGTGCATATTATTTCGGGGGGAATTGTTTTCGTTCTATTATTTTGGTTGGCTTAAGGTTAAATGGCCAAACATGATCTTTGAACTCCATTAACCTCAAACACCCTAAAAGCTCGATTTAGATGTAACTGCAGTCTGTTACAAGTGAACCAGTAGGGCACATTTTCACGTTTTCCCATCTCAGGATAGAAAGAGTCCTGATTTGTACAGTAATTAAAACATTGAACACTAATAGCCCACACATATGGTGCTGACTGGTTGTTAGTGCCGCTTCCCTGGAGCAAACAGCTGTGGGTGCTGATTACCACGAATGGCCTTAAAATTACTTGCCAGAAGGTTTTTTTTTTTCCCTTCCTTTTCCTTTTTCATCATTTTGCCTGTGTTGTTGCAATGTGGAGAAGGGTCAAACAATGTTTCTGGACTGAGTTGAAGTTTCTTACAAAATTTCAATAATTACACATGCACAGAATATGCAATTTTCTCCAGATTATGACGTCCAAAATGAGCCAAGACTAATGCCCGTTCATAAGACTGTTGCCAGACTCAAGGGTATTATGTTGGCTCAGTGGTGAGTCCCCCTTGACTCTGACTGGCTGTGACATCCATGATGGGATTACTTATACAGTATTACCTGTCTGTCTGAATCCAGCGGCAGACAATTTCATTTAAAATACCCCTTCTGCAGTTGTGCATGTGTGTGTGTTTTCCAAGCACAAATCTCAATGTCAGAAGCTTGTAATGACATTGTAATCTCAGAGAACACTGATAATGCCCTAGTAGTTCCACTCTTTGGTGTAACACAGAGATACGAGTATGAGACTCGAGTGTGCAGTGCTGATGCTTGGCAGTCCTGAATGCCTCAAGCTCAACCATCCATCAGCTCAGTTTAGGCAGTCTGCAGCTCAGAGCTGTGGCATGGCTGACACGTACAGCCCTGACAAGAAATTCTAAGATACAGAACTCTTGTACAGTTCTATTTGATTTTTTTATTTCCCTTTCTGCAACAATGGCCTGATGTTCTATTTCGAAAGGTGACAGTGGAGAAAATGCGACATTTCGCAAAACATGTAATTTCTGAACCCTCAACAAGACAAAGTGCAAATCATATAAACACAAAAAGAGACTGGAACAGCCACAACGGGTGATCGTCATCAACGTCAGCCGATGCTTGAATGGCTTTTTCAATGCCCAACTTGCATGAAAAGTGACTAAATCTGGCAAACGTTGACAAAATGTCACAAGGATCAATTCAGTTTTTTTAAAAACCTGAACATGTACATCAGAAAATATTGGCTACTTGGCATTTTAAGGCTTTTAATTGTCACTGGTTGCCCTTATAATTGCCTACAACTGAATGATGGGAATGAGTCACTTTCAATTTCATCAATTTCAATCAGATTTTTAAAATGTCGTTTTTAGGAAGAATCATCCAGTGCCTCTCCTGTATCTCATCTCTGCTGTTACTGGGTCTTCTTCATTTTCACCTCACTAAAATCGAAATGTCCTTTTGAAAATGTTTAACATCCAGCCCTAACTCTGGATTAAATTAAAAAAAAAGCAAGCCTTGATGTCAGCTGAGATGGGAAAATAGATGAGGGAGGAGGATTAGTTGGCGGTTGGCATGCTAAGGAGAAATCAAACAGCCCGGTGAAGCTGTCTGTGGCATCGAAGGTCACCTTTATTAAAGATTATTATGAAGGGGGCTTGAAGACACTGTCAGATGAGTGGATTACCATAAAAATACAGTCCCGAAATGGCAACAGGAGGTAAGAAGGTCCAGAAAGGTCAACTGGCTGATCAACCAACATTAGGTTTCATCTCAGGTGCACACAATATATCTGTCAGAGGTAACCCAAAGGTGTTACTAAGTAAATTTGTCACTGATGATTAGGAGTCACTGGATATGGAGCAGGGTTTATGACTGTCAATATCGACTGCTTAGGGTGCTTCATCACTGTTTACTTAGAATCCAATTTATCAGCAACCTGCAGTGGAAAAGTCAGCAAAATTGTCCACTTACACAAAAAGTGCTGCATCAGAAGAACCTTAATAGCTGCAATGATGCCCAAAGCCAGAGAGTGGCTCTGTCATTGAGCATTGATCAAGATGTGCTAAATATGGAGAACCAGGCTGTTGTGAAAGCAACATTGGTAGAAGCACTTGGCACTTGGCGGCAGGGCATGAAAGGGAACGAGATTATCCAGTTTTCCATCTTGCAGGTTTCTTATACTATGTGTCGTAAAGCTCTGATTCTCACAGGATAAAACTTTCCTGCAGGAGAGCAAAGAGGAGTACAAAGGTAATCCGGTATGATGTTAGCCGTTTGAACAAACGTCAGATTCAAATCAATCCCATAACAGTGCTCCCCTCTCCATGTCCTGAGGATGCTTCCAGAATGAAAAACAGAACTGGTGGAGAAGTGCATGGCACCTCTGCAGAGATTATCTGGCCTGTATTAGGCGATACAGGATATTTTATTTATTTTATTTTTCGTACAGTTCTGGGCTGAGGCAACAAATCAGAATGTCTGTAATGGGACACGAAGCAGTGAAAAATGGTTATTTCACAGTATTAAAGCTCATCCCACTGACTTTGCTTCTGCCCTTGATCTTTTTTTATGTTTTTTTTTTTTTAAGAGCAATCTTTGGCACACTTTGTCTTAAAATGGCAGGATGTAAAACCTTATTTTCCCTGGACTTGAACACCTTGATTTAGAGTGTTACAAGATGCTGTTTAGTCAGTACCTGTGTGTGTATACGTGTGTGTGTGTGTGTGTGTGTGTGTGTGTCAGATAACCAGTTTTCTTTGCATGTGATTTAAATGCTGCCTGCTTTCATAACGATCCGGTTTATCTTTGCATCTGACATTTACATGAAGTCTTGTTATCGTGATCGTACCAAGAGCGTCATTAGATCGTTGTACATAATTACATTAAAGGGACTTGTCAACAAATGAATGTGATGCGTTCCAGGTGAAGAGAAGTGATGTCGCTGCATTCGTCTGGCTTGTCTGAGGGATACGCGACAGATCTGCAGTGGGCGGCAGAAGTCATGTGACCAACAGACGAAGACAATTACAAGTGTTGTTTAAGGGGAAAACATTTTCAGATGAAATATTTTCTTTCCTCTTGCACATTGACAATGTTAAAAGTACATACAAATGTACAAATATTACACAATAATCCCCTAGCAAGCAAATTACATGTGAGTAGTCAGGTCAGCAACACTCTTCTATCATTCTATGCCCTACCTGTTTACTGATTCTTGTGCTCTGTGTTCGGATTGCCCGTGTGCAGGACTGCTGGAAGTTTCTTGGAATGAACCACATTCATCACTGGACTCACCTGCCCACCCCTTACCAGCGGTTACCCCTAGGAATTCCAGGACACAGGCATCAAACCCAATCATGCCGTGGAGAGAGACTTTGTTGGCAAACACAGATGGTCTTGTAGGTGAAGGGGGATTTTACGGACAATACCAGACATGTTCAGCTACTCTCTGCAAAATCCCAGTTATGTGATGCTATTGTTCATTTTATACTCTGGGGGTACCCGGTGATATGTGCTGAAAGTTAACCTTATTTAACCTTATAGATTTTTTACAGCCAATGGTTAGCTACTATCACGTCCTTGTCACTCGTCGTCAAGATACGAAGCTTGCCGAAAAAATCTGCTGTTTGCAGCATCTGCTTGACAGAGGAGTTATTTCTGAGTTCTCCACCAAAGCTGAAACGATATTCCGCTGTAAACGTTTCCCGGCAGCTCCAAAGCTCCTCCTTTATTTGTGAACTTGTATGTTTGACTTGTATGGCACAACCGATAAGGGAGCAAAAACTGGCCGACTCTGGGTCAAAATGAGCAATTGTTGTGTTGCCACGCCTCCCAGCTCACGTCAGGCTAGTTGTCATGGAAACATGACACACCACCAGGACTGACGTTGACCAAACAAAGCTGTACAAAGCTGTAACATCAAAGAGATGCTTTGCACTGTTGGGAAGCATCTAAGTCCATGCCTTAAAAAACGGGCTGTAGTAAACCGAGCTGTAAAGACATGTTTGAAAAGGGAGCTGTTGTACTGTATCCATGGAGTGTTTTAACCAAAACATGTCAGACATTTCATTTAGGATTATAACTAAACACATGCAAATTTAGATGATGAAAAACTGGTAGTAAATCGTATAACCTTGACTTACTTGTTATGTTTCCAGGATTTCTTTTAAAGCAGCTTCACAGTCTAGAAAAACAATATTTTTTTCCTTCTTTTTCCATTTACATTTATCCGTTCACTTGTAGCAGGCATACATCCACCTACTCACTACCAATTATTAGGCGGCCGATGTGAACTTATTGTGGGCTGGTTCCCTGTAAGCCTTTTAAATAATCCACTAAAGCTATTTTTTCCTTTTTCTTTTTCTTTTTATTACAATTATGCATATACAAATTTTCTGTTGCAGGAAAATTTAATGGGGTCTGTTGTTGGTAAGCTCTGTGCAGCACTTAAAAGGGTATTTTCATTTAATTTAGGTATTCAAATGCTATGTTTAATTATTTATTTTTTTCCATTGGAAAAAATAAAAAGGTTTATTTTAACATGTGTAATCTATTTGGGTGACCCAAAGTAAGATGTAGGTCATGAAATGCTTGTGTCTTTGTTAACAGGGAAAGACAGTTCAGTTTAAAGGTCAGCTTAATGTAACACATTTTCATGAGGAGTAAACGTGTAAACTTGTTCCTGTGCTGACAGAAATGAGTCTTATGCCTTTTTATTACTCAGATTCACAAGATTGGTTTGCTTTAATCTGTTGGTGACTGTCAGAACGCAGATATTTTCTAAATGTGGCTTGGTTAATTAAAGACTTACTGTCTTACCATTTTCCCTCACAGCTGATGAATGATGACGATTGTCATGGTGAAGAAAGTGATGAGTTTAAAGGCGGTATTGTCAATGTACCTTCTGAACTGCATGCCAAACTTCTTTAGCCATGAACTGTAGGGGCCTAAAGATTGACATTACAAGTGATTGAAATAAGAAGGTCAGGTTGAAGGGGGTCAATCATCTGTGAGGGTCTCAGCGTAGAGTCACAGCTCCTCTACATCAAAAGAAGCCAGTGGAGGAGGTTCTGGCCTTTGGTCAGGATTCTTTCCTGATGCCTACTAGGGTGGGGTTTTGGATATGTCTCATCAGGGGTAGGTCTCAAGGCAGATCTTGGACTTGGCACAGAGATTATATCACTCAGATAGTTTGGGAATGTCTTGGTCTTCCCCTACGGTGGTTCACAAGAGTAGAAAGAGAAGATATATTTCATAACTTGGACTGCTTTGAATTTTTAGATCAGCTATTCTATGGTTATCATCTACATGAGTTCAAGTGGTACTCACCTGTATACTGTTTGTGCTAAATGAGTCATTTTAGACTTTGATATATTCACTGCTCTACCTTTGTTATAAAAATGTGCACAAATGTTTAAAATGAGTAATCAGAGTACCGATTATTATTATTATTATTGCTGGACCAAGTGTGGAAAAAAACATGTCCTTTGCACTTTATAAGATAAGTATTTGCAACCAAAGAGTTAGACTTAAAGAAGTAGTCAGTAGCTGATGAGCGAGAGTCCGTGCGCTGTCGCGAGCACACCTGACCTAATTTTGAGTTTACCTAATTTCTTCCAAACGTAAATGCTTTGCATCAAGAATGGCCATTGCAGATGCATCAGGTAAAGGTTTCCCATATCCTGCATGTTGCTCCCTAGAAATGTTCAGTAACTACATTTGATGTAGAGCACAACAACTACAACTGGTCCACTTTATGTGTTTATACTGCTTATTGCTTTCTATAAATATAGTACCTCTGTGGAGCATAAATGTAAAATGCAAAGGCTTTTATTGTATTAGGCTTGCTCACAATGATAACACCTGAACTAATATTCTGCCTACAATAGTTTGCTATTTTCTCATTTTCAAGTCCACTTGTGAACTCAGTCATTCAGATCTTAGACATGCCATATCCTCTTACGTCTTCCCTCTCGACTGAGTCGCAGCAGTTTTAGTCAAAGTGACTGTTGTTCAACATTTATTAGCTCCCCACGTAGTCATGCGGGCCTCCCATCTCTGATGGATTGAGGTGTGAGACTCGCACAATTCTCGCTTTTGTCACACGCTCCCACCGCACATCCATTTTCTCACACAATGAAAGATTTAAAACTGATGACGCTGCAGCATGAGAAGAAGAGACTGACATCAAACATAGAGAGAAGACAGAGCTGAGCTGAGCTGCAGCAGCGAGGTTTAAGATTAGTTAGGATGAAAGTGAGAAAAAGGATCCTGTTAATGACCTGGTTGATTTCACACAATTGCACAGTGTTAACACTCGATCCTGCTTTATGTTTGATCAATCAACCTCACAAAAACACGTTAACTGACCTTTATTTATTGAATTCTTACTGGCACTAAATGGAAATTTAGGACTGTTAAAGTAACATAAAATATAAAGAAAAACAGAAAGGTCATTATTTTATCATTTACACCTCTTTTATGTCACACTTCTTGCTTCCAGTCCCCAGGGCTCTGTCTCTCCAACTCCTCTCCTCCTGCCTATAGGCTGGAAATGATGAACGAAGCCGGTGCAATACCACCAACAGTGGTGACACTCCAGTCCTGCTCCAGCTGTCTTGCATCTAAAGTCATTTCTCCTATTAAGCCTGCACTTCTGCACTTCTGCACTTCTGCACCCCTATTCCAGACTAGCATCTCTCGTCAGTGTCATTCCAATCATATTATTCCCGTTTACTCACCTTTAAAGTAGTTCCCAGTTTTTCTTTATCACTGTTGAATTCCTCCAAAATGAATCCAGCATCAACCTCTATCTGTGCCAACTTGTCTCTTGAAATATCTAAAAAGTGGACAAATATTTTCTGGAACTTGTTTGTAAATGAGACTAGACAATAATGAAACCTAATCTCATCATCTATCTTTGTCTGAGTTCAGTAAGTGAAAACTTACTGAGAGATTTTAATAAGGTTCAATGTATTATATTTTAAATCCTAACACAGTAAGTAAAGGAACACTCATTTAAACATATTGCATGCTTTATGGTTAGTTTTTGGTATAAAAGTATTTTTATTAAATTGTGAAACTGGGTGCTTTTTTTGTGTCACTTTTTTACTTTTTGTCTTGAGTTTCATTTCTTGTGTTTTACTGGCAACCAGTCCAGGATGTATCCCTGCCTTTCACCTATAATGAACTGGGATAGGCTCCAGCAGACCCCTGTGACCCTGTACAGGATTAAGCGGGTATAGAAAATGGATGGATGGATGGATTTCTTTTGTTTTCCTTGGTTAGAAGTGTGAGTGTGTATGGTTGTTTGTCTATGTATGTGGCCCTTTGATGGACTGGCGACTTGTCCAGGGTGTATCCCTGCCTCTCGCCTGTAATGAGTCGGGATATCCAGCAGACCCCCGTGACCCTGCAAAAGAAATAAGTGGTTGACCTGTTTGCTGTTTTATTTTGAAAGTCTCTGCCCTTGTGTTTAGTTCTTGTTTGATTTCCTGTGATCCCATGTTCCTGACTGTTTGCACCTGTGTCTCGTCAGCCCTGTAATTATAGGTTGTCATGTCTTTTCTCTCCTCCCTGCAGGTCTGCTCATCTTTCACTCCCATCTGGTTGATAGTTTGCATTTGTTTGCATCACCTTTTAGATTTCCTATATATTGTGTTATATGTTTTTTTTGTGTAATTTTTTTAAACTCCTGCCTGAACAGTGCTTGTTGTTTCATGAAAGACTTTTTTTATTTGCAACTTCTGCCTCCTGGAAATCTCCTGCAATTAGGTCCTCACCACAACCTTAAACACAAAACATGGATGGAGTCAAATAAAATGTTTTTCCAATTATGTTAATTTTAATTAACTTTATGTGGGTGAAATCTCTTCTGAGTCCTTCTGGCTTGTTTTGTATATTAATGTGAAAATTGGAACTTAGTCGTGGCCTCTTATTTTGAAAATTGACTGGTCATCTAAGCTGTTCTTGCATTTACCTTCCTGTCATCTCAAACTGCCAGTTAAGGACCAACATTGACTTGGTGCATATCTTTAGTGGTGGTCACTTCCAAAACACCTTTGAAATAAACCACGGCTTTTCTTGTAAGAACACTTTCAAAGGCTGGAGTCTGCGATTCACCATAGTCGGTGCAGCACAGCCGCACCAACGCATTACTGTGCCCATGTGTCACCCAGGGGTAAAAAAAATGTTTGAATAATTTGCTTAAAAACAAGTACAATCCCAGAGTACAATAAAAGCTAAATTAAATTAAAATACCTGCATTCAACAGCAGTAAGGTATTCCTTATGGAGAACAAACACTCTAAGAACACCAAACTGAATATTTCAGCATCTGGTAATTACTACAGCTGTCAAATAAATACAGAAGCAAAAAAAAAACAAACAAACAAAACAACAATCAGAAAAATCAAACAGACTATTTCCCTGAAGGTTTAAAGTGTGACTACATTAAAACTATTAACAGTTGCATCAGCCCAATTAGAGAATAGTACACTGTTTTTTGAATGTCAGTGTGCATCAAGTTTGTGAGAAGTAAAAATTGAACAGTTCTCAATTTCCACATCTACAAGTAAGCAGTGTTATGTACAGTATTCAGGACTCTTGGGTAGGAATATTTATTTACTAAAACAGATTTTGCTGCTTGCGAGTGAAATGCAGCCTCTGTATATGGAGGGAAATGAAGGCAGAGAAAAAAAAATATCAAGAAGGAATATTTCATTCCAAAAAGAAACAGAACAGACTAGGTAGGTGAAACAATTTATTCAGACCCCTGACAGGAAAGCTATCTGAGACTGAGCTAATTTCTCTCAGAGCTGAGGAACAAAGCGACCACCTGGCTGTTTGCACAGTGGGCCCCACCTGTGCCTCGCTCCCCTGTGGTGGGAGTTACTCTGCATCAGGGTCCAACTAGTCTCCATACGGCAATCTCCCAGAAGAAAAGGCAACAGGTCTGAAGTTTGTTTTCAAATGTCTCAGTTAGCAACCGATTTATTTGTAAGAATCTACAAACGAAGAGCTGAGTCCCACACTGTTCCCACATGCCATCACCCATCTTTCCATCTCACACATACACATTTCAGTGGCCCCTTCTCTCTTGAAAAACACACATACAATCAACACATGATCACATGGAAGAAGAAACCTTGTCCAGTTACACTATTCCCAACGGGATGTAGGGACATCTAGATGTTTTTTATTCAAACCTAATGCCTCTAAAGCTGAGGTTAAGGTTCTCAGTCAAAAAACAGAGAATGCCCTTGTTGGGTTGGGAGTGAAGTGCTTCCTCAAGTGGAGGATTTAAATTAAATTACCTTACAGTATGTTTGACTCCCAAAGATCAATGTGCCTTTGTGAAAAGAGAGCTGCGTTCTTGCTCACTAAGCTGTCACCAATATGTGCAGTTGTTCGAATGACCTCTAGGAGATTGCTCCATAAGTTAGTCTCCATTGACCCCTGTGTTAAAATGCCAAGCTTTACAGTAGCGCCAAACAAACCTCCAGCCTGGTACAAAACAATGGTTTTGATGTACGACAGCTGGCCTCAGGCAACAAGGGCTGCAGTATCTCCAACGACGCTGGTGCTCTGGCAGTCTACGTTTTGGCTCTGGCAGCCCTGCTTTAACATATCATTTCAGTAGCCACATCTAAATCGAGGACTGATGGACAAATTGCATCAGAATGAATGTAAGATACATTACGTAGTGTGAACTAAGTTAAGCGGAAATTGCAAGTTTGTGACTGAGGTAACGTAGACATATTCCAACCAGGTTTGTTCATTTCACTTATTTACCCATATTTGTATTAACCAGAGTCCAAATGTCCCCTTAGGGGAAGTGCCCTCTCCTTTAAACATAAGGTAAAAAGTTCAGTCCTCCAGGAGAAACTTGTAGTAGAGTCATGGTTTCTTCACATGAAGAGGAGCTAGATGAGGTGCTTCAAGCATCTGGATGCCTCCCTGGAGAGGTGTTTTGGGTACATCCATTGGGAGGAAGCCCAAGACAGACCCAAGACACACTGGGGAGAGTATAGTTTTCGGCTGGTCTGGGGACAGTGTAACATGTCCTATGGTTAGGGTTTGGGTCCGACTCTGTGGGACACATGGTAGTCCCCTGTATGAAGAATGGTAGTGTAATGACATCAGATATTTTGCATATTAAGGTGGCAGGAGAAATATGTTTTATTATATTTCTTATAATGCATTTGCTCTCCTGTACAAATTGACTTACAACTATATTGAAATGATCCATTCTTTTTCCAATTAAGTGTGTTCAAATAATCTAAATTGGCAATGTCAGTTTCTTTCCAAGACTGTGCAGACCTCATTACCAAACAACCTCTGAGCTCCATATTCTCACTGGCAGGACACTGCAGTTCTCGTTGATTATGAAAGGTACTTGTTAGCAGTTCTCCCTCGTTCCTGCTGTTCTTTTATTCATTCTGTTTCATCTTCAATAATCCCTGAGATTCATCAACTTTTCTCCCCACTGTGGATTCAAGAACCAGCAGGGGATGAAAATCCTTCTGTCCTCCCTCTCTCCATCATCATTTCTTCTCTGCCTTCTTCTGCTTTATTTTTTTCATCTTGCCTTGCTTTGGAGAAAATTATTCCCATGGTGTAGTCTGCTGTTTCGTATGTGCTGACTTCAGCATCTGATCTGAGGGCAAGTCTTGTGATGGCAGGAATCGTACTTGTCAGGATTGCCTACTGCTCCAGTACAACTTTTATTTTTTTTTCTAACCTCTCTTACTTTATCACATCTTTTTATCTTCTCTCCTTCAGCATAATTTGTTTTTTTCTATTCTGAAGTAGAGTGCCTCAAGTCTATACCTTCTCTGTCTTCTTCTTTTGCGTTATTCCTTCTGAGCATTGTATCATTTGCCTTAAACTTTCCAAGACGATGCAGGGTTGAAAAATGTTTCAGCTTGAATTTACACATGCAGTACACTTCTTCACTGTAACGTGTGAACATCATGGTACAGTCGATGAAAATGTGTGAAAAGTTCAACTTTGGAAGTTTTTACCATCTTAAAGAATCTGTGTAGCATTCTCTCTTCTTTTAACAACAGTCCATACATGTCAGGGAACTGAGGAGAAGTTCCTTGAGTTTGGAAGAGGAATGTTTTATTCTTGTCAGATATAGAGTTTGACTATTGGATCTTCTTTGTTGTTCCATTTATTTGCCATGGAGTTTCCATATGGTTTAGCATTGCCTTGCTGAAAACACAAGACATTGGCTGAAAAAGATGTTGCAAACTTGCATACACTTTCCAGAATGGATGTTTCCTTTCCAGATGTGGGAGCTGCTTAGTCCGTATGTACTAATGTGCCTCCATACTAAAAGAGATGCAGATTTTTGAAATGAGCACTAAGAACACACAGGAAGGTCTTGATTTTTTTTTTTTTTACCTATAAGACGTGGCATCCGTGGGTTTTCCTCAAAAGAGTTTAATTTTCATTTCTTTCACTAAGTGACACTTTTTACACTTTGCTTTTGTTGAGTACTTACTTTTGCACCCTTTTTAAGCCTATGTCCTATTTTTTTTTTTAAATAAGTGTATACTATAAAAGCCAAGTTATGGTTATATTTTTCCTCATTGCTAAAAGGTCTCACTCTCGCCATAGACTTTCTGTTTTGTCTTGTTAGAAAAATAGGATTGTGGCATTTGCAAATACTTTTATTGCATTGTGTGTACATTTTGCGGAAATGGGTTTGTACCACTGAAAATGTATAAAGCCATGCTTTGTCTTTTCAAGACTTTGTCTAGAAATATCGAGCCAATCCATTGCACTTACCCCCACATTTCTTTTGCAATGACTTGAGACACAAAATATAAGAGGCAACATTTTACTCCATTTGTTTGCCACAGTAAAAATTAATATTGCAGTCTGTGTCAAATATTAAAAAGTGATGAAAAAAGCCACAGAGGACAAAGCAGTAGACATCCGTTTCAGCGTTAGACACATTTATGTGGGTATCTGTGGCTGAGTGGGAGGACTGTCACCTTCCATCTCGAAGGAATAGTACCTTGTCGCTGTGGCACTTTTGTGAGATGATCACATGCTTTCTGTGAAAGCCTTGTGCTCCACTTTTCTCCCAGACTCACAGACATGCAGTTCAGGACAGATGGAAATTGTGAACGCATGGCCCTGAAACTGAATCTGTCTCTCTTTCTCACTCTGTCTCTCTCAAATCCTTGTAATGGTTCTACTTTGTTTGTGCTCAAGCAGATCCTTATCCATTATCCAGTGTATGGATGGACTGGACCTTGGAAAATAAAAACAGAATAAGCATTGTACACTGGATAAAGTTTGAAAAATATTACAACTTTTTTTTATTTGTTGAGGAAAAGGATCCAGTAAAACATTCCTGCAAGAGTATTTTTAAGATTAGGAGTTGATTTCAGGTGTTTTTTAACCATTGTAATGACAAACAAGAATTGATTACAGCATTTTGCAGAGTTGAATCAAAGACATTCCAGAAAAAGAGAAAGAAATAGACAAAACTGCCGGTTTTGCTTTTTGAAGTCCAAGGAGAACTTGTTTGGTGTGCAATTCCCCCCATGAGTGAGTCAACATATTAAAATGTCTCACTTTACTGCAGAAATGAACACATTTTAAGCCTGATACAAACAATGGTTTTGGTCTTCATGGTTTTATTTCACTTCCATGGCAATTGAACCAGAGGTGAATTCTTATGCTCTTCATCAGGTAAAATTCTACAAAACCATAAATCTATGTGTAATTTGAGGCATTTTTTAAATTTATTTACAGCCTTGACTAGCTGTCACTTTGAGCTTTGATTTAAGACTTAATCATTCTTATTTTACAGATAAAATGGTTTGTTTTGCTTTTATTTTAATAACAGACCATCTTATGTCCCATTACCACTGAGCGGTGTGGTCTTGGCCAGTATGGTTCAGATTGGTTAGAATGGTCCAGTCAATTAAGATGAGTGTGCCCACTGCAAGTTGGACCGCCACTGGGTATGCGGGGTTTAGACCATTTACCTAGCGTGGCATCATAATAGAGCGACGGCAACAAACAACAACAATGGAGGTCATCCAGCAGGTTGTTTATGTTCTGCTTGACTTTTGGTTCTTTGTAACTGTACTGTACCATTTTCCTATGGAACCACAACTGAAGGGGGCCCAGAAATGGTGCAGTTTGGTTCAGTTGTAAGGGACCCTTTAATAATGGAAACACACAGCATACCTGACCATACTGGCCCGGACTGAACTGCTCAGTGGAAACAGGGCTTTTGGGTTCTCTGTTTCTTCAGTGAGTGTAATTTCAGTCATTTAATGATAGTTAATTGATTAAAGGATTTAAATAATATTGATTCAAACAGTACCTTCAAATACATTAGTTTGTGAGATGTAGCTGTCGCGTTGGCTTTATGTCACCATATAAGAATATAATATGTCCACATCCCTTACGCTTGAAATGGTTTATGTGTTTTAGTGCTCCTTGATGTAGAACAATGTCCTCACGCAGCCCCTCCTGGTGGTGGCTGGCACCCACCAGGCACATTTCATCTGCACTGGTCTGTAAATGATTGGTTCTAGGTCAGCTGAGATGGGCCTGGAGCAAAGGTGGCCATGTCTTCAGTTCATACATGGGCAGATAGTGGCTCTGCGTTAGGGTGGCAAGTGTGAGATACATTGGTCAGTATTTTAAGATGGGTCAACATCAGTGCAGCAACTTAGCCACTGTAAAGCCCAGTGGACCATCAGATATGCGTTGAGCTGCCATGGAGACCAAAGATTCTGAGTCAGAGGGCTGTAAGATGTTATTCTCAAAACAATATCTGAAACAGGAAAGATGGATGGGTTTGATGAGAAGGAATGTAAGGCACTATCAGATAGTATTATTGTTTAGCAGAGGTTAACCTACTGTGGTGGTCATAGCCTGAAATAGCGAGTTTGAGGTAACTGAGGTAAGGTGGGCGTAATCCAGCCAGCTGTGATGCTTCTTTGTTCCACTCATTGGCCCTTTTTTAGATTAACCAGGTGTTTTAACCAGCTCTGGTCAATAAAACATTGTGATGAACGCTGCCTGACACGATACTAAGCAGGTTAGGTTGTGCCTAACCTAAGGCTTTAATTTTACCTCCACATGTGGACTTTCTTCTGAAAGTGCTTGTGAGTCTCTGCTACTGTAACAAAGCTGCGCTAATGCAGTAATAGGTATGAAGATGGTTGAAAAAAAAAAAGGTCACAATCCTATTATCAACTAAAATGCTAAGCTGTTTACAGTCTGATCCTCCTAACTGAAGACAACATGTACAAGGTCACTTAAGCTTTGGGAAATCAATAAAGTTTTAGAGTTTTATTGTTCTGCTGTGCACAAACTGAGGCTCCAGCTGAGAATGACTGCAGGGGATACTTTCCAAAGACCCTCGAGTTTCAAACAATTACCCAAAGCTGGCTGCAAGATTAAATTCAGCCTGCAGTGCTTACTGAAATTATTGTTTCAAGTTACAATACAAAGAAAGATTTTTTGGAAAACTTTGGGTACTTGCCTTCACATTGCTTGTGGGACACATCATCCTAGCCTTAAAAAAAATAAAAGTATAGTGATCCCATTAGAACACTATTACAACCAAACACACAGAATATCGCCAATGTTTTACTTCTTCGGATGGAAGTTGTTCCCCCTCAGGGATGGTTCCTGCTACCAGACTCGTTTTATAGTATCCTAAGGCTTTTGCACATTATCAAACATGCACATTCATTTATTGCCCCAAGAGTTCTCATAAGCTTGGAAGCAGAAAGTTTTCCTGCATAAATAGTAAGTCGAGTTTCTTTTCTTCACTTTAAATATTCTGTTTTATTCACACAGAGGTACATGAGAAAACAATAATAAAAAAGCAAGTTTAACATTTATGATAAGCCAAGAAATAAATGTGGTGGATAGTTTTGTAGCAGTGGATGCACTGAAAACTGCTAAAGATCTGTCAAAAGTATGTGGCATTTTTGAAGCATTGAAATTATAGCAATCTTACAGCTGGTCATGTGTGAAAGTTGCCATAATCGGAAGCTTGTTCATGTTATGTCTTTAAAAGTCAGACGTAATATTTTGAGCCTTTATTGTGAAAAGCCTTTAACTGTATCGTCTGAAGTCAGTCACAACAAAAATATGTTCTAATTTCATGTTTCTGGAAGCTAAAGGTATCTGCAATGTAGACGCTGCATGTAGGCATTTAAAGATACAGTAAGCAGTTGGATTTGATTTCCAACCCAGACCTCTTTTTGTCATGTTCAGTGAATATTTCCTCGCCAACGTGAGCAAACACCTCTAACCTATATGATGTTGGAATATTGGGTTTGTAGATTTCCTGTTTTTGTTTAGAAAAAAACTTTCCCTTTTGTGTGACTTTCTTTGGTGGCTTGGTCTGTCCTGATTAACCTTACTTTTCCTGTTTAGCCCTTGAGTGTCTTGTCAACTAGTATGTCTACAGTATATACCGTATTCTAGCACGTCTACACACAGCCCTGTCTCACAATGTTTCCTTCCTAGTCATCATCTGTCTTTCTGACCAGCCTTCTGCATCTGTATTTGTGAAACGTCATCAGTAACAACAGTACTTTCAAAAGTACTGGGCAAATACCGTTGTCTGGATATGTTCTTGTGCTGCCCATCAAAAAGGGGATTTGCACTTCTGCATCAAAACTACACTGTAGCTCTGGTGTAGGTGTGAACCCACCAGCGTAGCTACGCCATAGCTTGACATGTACCTTTCTCCAAATGCAACGTGGACCACAAAAAACCTAATAGGTAGGGTTGTCCTTTTTTTTTTTTTTTTACAATTTCCTGCCACTATTTCCGCTCCATTTCCTTCAAGTTGTGTAGAACGATTGTTTGCTGCAATGTCTGTTAAAAGAAATGATTTGATTTAAGGAAATAGGTTTCCCTGTACAATTAAATTCTTACTTCGCTGTCCACGCTGAATGCCATGAGTATGAAATATACATCAAATCATTTAACAAAAGGAAATTACAAGTGGACATGGCACTCAAAAAAGGGGGAATAAAAACAAGCATAATATAGACTAAGAATAAGTAAGACTATATACATAAATATGCAATGTACAGTCAGAGGGATAAACAGTATGACACATTCACAACATTTATCAGCTCCACTTTGCATGAGATATGCTTGATTTGCTTCGTTACTATGTCTGGGCAGGAAGGAATGACTTGATGGAGACATCAAAATTATATACAGGAAGGAAACAACAGGAAACCCAGCAATGCAAGCTGTTGTGCTGCAGAAAAAAAACCCTACAGTGCAACCTAGCCGTTGGTGGTGTGATTATAGAGCGATGCAAACAATGCAGAAGTATAAACGCCAGAGACGGCCTAGGCGCCACGCGCAGCCCACACGTGTTGCTGCTACGCAGAAGTATAAATGAGGCTTGATTTTAAACTGGGTATGGTTAACTAGATGGAACATATTTTAAAAGTGCAGTGTTACATTTATTCAAATGAATTGTATCGTATTCAGTGTTTATTTTACGTTCAATTAAATTGTTTTTGAATATGTGTTAACCTTGAAGTACACTTGTTCACTTGTACACAGCTATTCCAACAACATAAAGATGTCCTCTGTAGCATGTTTCCCTCTTGTCACACAAGTACACAAGTCCAAACCAAGTGCCACCCATCCAACCATCTAACGTCCAGGTTGAGGCTCACGCTGAACTAAGATCCACTGGACTGTCTCTAGAGGCTGGCTCCAAAAATGAGTCAATCTCTGTTGATTCCCATGTAAAATGTTCAGCTTTAGAGCACAAATAAATATATTTACAGACTGGTTACAGAATTGTTTGATTTCACACCCATGGCAACTCTGAGAGGCGGCATTTCACTATTTGACATGAATGATTAATCTATAAATACCAGCAGTTACTGTACATGTCACTCTCTGTTCATTGCTTTTGCTGACCATCATGGCTGAGATATCAGTCACACTTATTTCTTTGTGCTGTACGAACTGCCTCCTAAACATCAAAGGTCTGGGAGGCAGAGCATATGGTATATTAGCACAAAGTTTCTGCATGTATTTACATATCAATGAGCTCTCTTTTGTTAATGTGCTTTAAGGACTGTTGTTGTCTCAAGTTATTTTATTTTATGTTTTTTTTTCCTGGAAGTTGTTTTTTTTTTCTGTTAGTTTTACCAAAGGGTTGAATTTTCTGAAATGTTCTGGCATTTTTTCTGCAATATTGTGGTTTCTAGTTTTTTTATTTGCAAAGTTGTTGTTTTTTTTTCTTGACCCTGATATTGTGAGAACTAGCTCTTCTAAAAATTTGCTGTTTTCTGAAAATGTTTATGAGCTGAGTCCACACTGCTGTAGCTCTAAAAGAAAACCACAGAACAAGCTCTTAAAAACTCCTCCACAATCTGAACTGCTGTGTGGTATTAAAATGAAGCCTTTTGAGTGTTGATGAGTTCTGTAAAAGACAACTGATGGGTTGTGGATGACAGGTAAAAAGAGCAAATGTCAGATGTGGTGATGTCAGAGTGCGTAAATATAAAATATTTGACATTATGAATAGCTGGAGTGATGGAAAAACCCTGAAAAAATAGGCATTCACCTGTAAAGGGATAAAGGCCAGAAAGACCAGAAAGTATGGTTATTGATGTATCCCACAAAAGGTTCAGAGCGTTTATTGTCTACTAGGTACTTTTTATTCTTAATTAAAACATTGATTAATGCTAAAACATTTCATTTTAGAGTCCAAGTGCATTTAATTCAAACTTGCTGCAGACTAAAGCACATTCACAATGATTGAATGTATTTTATGGCACAAGGCACAAGCCAAAATACTGTCACTGTCCTCCACCCACAAATGGCACGGTAAGTATATTCACAGTTTTGAAACATAAACTTACTTATTAGTCTGGACTTGTTCCAGAAAGCACTGTATGAATGGACAGGAAATATTATGGATGAGCAGGATGTTTCACTTTTTATGCCTCAATAAGCTCTTTTTTACATAACAGCCTTTCTGCACACTCATCGCTTGCAAAATGCTCAGCGAGTGCTCCCTCTCAGACAGCTTCAGCATCGTTTCCAATTAAGTTTCTATTTTTTTTATCAGTGAAAGCCAGGCTGCAATTTTATCCCTGTTTTATCTCCTGTCAGAGACTGTTAGTCTACATTAGACTGCTCACCTCCACATGTCAGAGCACATCCAGAAGTAGCATCTCCATATTACGTAATCCTTTAATTAGCCTCCTAAGATATCAACAGTCCAGTATTCTAATAAATTGCTGGAATTTTAGATTCAAGAAGCCAGTTTTGTCGTCATGTCCCTAGATGAAAAACAAAAACCTTTTTTTTTTTTTTTTTAAATCATGATTTGCTTTTTAAATTTGATCGGTGGAGTTAAACTTCCAATCCCAATCCCAATTTTTAGCACTGGTAATGTGGGTTAGAGATTTAAAGACATTTGTATAGCACACTTTATATAACTTAATGTAAAACATTGCATAACTATACAAATGTGATAGATGATGCCCACTTTGAGTATGAGTTCCCATTCGTGGCCACGCAACAACCATCTCAGCTCCTGTGTACTCTTTGTCTTGTATTTATTGGTGATTGACAAAAAGGGAAACTCGTGCATTACTGCCACCGAATGGTATGTAGTAATTTTGTTAAATCAGTGGGTCCTACCAGGTCCATCACTGTAATGGAGACACATTGGCTGAAAGCACCAAAAAGGACGTCACCCCCTGTTACAATACTAACCCACTAGTTTTCAGCCCAGTCCTTCACAAATAAAAAATATTGCAATTGATTCATGTGCAACTAAGTAAAATATATTATGGAAAGCAGCAAAAGTCAAGGAAAGACAGTATGGCAGAAGCGATGCAGAGACTGCAGAAAATAACGACAGAAGAGAAGCAAGAAGGTGATTGAGCAGTAGAGCAGAGAATAAGTCTTAGACAACGCTGTAAAAAGAGATTTAGTCACCATGACCATTGGGAGACCATCTAAACTAAAAATTGTTCCTTTGTGCTAATTTTAAGTGGGTTCATCAGATCAAAAATGTAGAGTTATCTGTTAATCCATGAGTAAAAAAAAAATTGTTAGGCAAAAAGAAAATCCTTTTGGTCCCAAACCCTTTAAAAATGTATGTCTCTTAAATTACAAAATATGAAAAGAACATGAAATGAAAATCTATTAATCAGAAGGAATGAGCAGCTAAAAGCACTTGTCTTCCACTGGGATTTAAACTAGGCTACATTGGGAGTGCCTTGAATATTTTCTAAATGTTTTTTTCTTTCTGCATCTACAATCAGTAGATTTATTTGCAAAGATCTGACAGATCTCATATAAACTATTATAGTGACGGCTATGGAGATGTTGTAGGCGTTGTCACTTGTAAGATGCCATTTCTGGTCTGACTGTGGGATTAAGGTTAGTTTTTATGTGTTCTGTTATTATCTGGTCCTTATTCTATGTTGTTCTTGGTTAACTTATCAGGTTGAGTTTTATTTGTTTCAACATCATAAGTAAAATGGGGGGGCGGGTGAGGATGGCTCCGGGGTTCGTGCTTTGGTGTGTTCACTGTCTCTAATAAAGTCAAAGTTCTGTGTTCTCCCAAGTAATCTCAGCTGTCCAATTACTCAACGTTGCAGTGTTGCTGCAGCATGTTTTCCCCCCTTCAGTGATTTATGACCAAAAAGCAGTTCTTTAAAATCAATTCTTTGATTTATTTCCTTCCAGTCTGAAGACTTAAATTTTTGTGTGGTGGGACAAATTCCCTCTTTCTTTATAAGTTCAATGTGTATTTTGTGTGACTTATTCTTTTTAAAACATTCATATCTCCTCTCTGGTTTCTCTTAAAATTTGAATGTTGATCTGAAATCGAATTACTGAAGATAAATTGACATTATATGAATTTGGAATCTGGATTCTATTGTCATTTTTTCATGAATTTGTGTGATACGAATAAAATCAATTCAGCTGAATTTAAAAATGTTCAGCATCTTCTCTCTTTATATAAGCTGCGGTTCAAATTTGTCAAGGTTTTACTAGTCTGGATTGTGAACAGACTAAGAATTGACACATTTACCCAGTTAATTTTCCTGCTAAGAAAATGCACGTTTCTGTCATTGGAGTTTGTTAGTTGCTGTCTTATTTTGAAAGTTTTTACTTTGCTCAGATCCGTTTTATTTCCCTTACCCAATCTTGCCTGATTATTTGAACCTGTGTCTCATCAACCTCTTTGAGTGTCTCTGCATGTATTGGCTTATCTTTTCCTTCCTCCCTGCTAGTCTGTACTGCGTTATGCCCTGGTTTCTGTTCATATTGTGGTTAGTTGTTCTTCGTTTGTTTGAGTTTTCTCTTGGGAGCTCCTACTTATTACAGGGTTTTTGGTTAATTAAAAACTGTTGTTTTGCAAACTCCTGCCTCCAGTCTCTTGCAATTGGGTCATGCCTTTCCTGGCCCACGACAGTTTCGCCTAAATATGGACATGTGTACTTGGTTTATTTCTTGTGCTCAGTATTTGTGTTTGACTCCTTGTTTTGAGCCAAACCAATTCTACTTAAGCACAAGATAAATTCGTGTGATTTAGGATATTAACAACTCAGTCTTTGCTCTAAAAATACATTATTGAAGTTTACCAAACTGTACCGTTGTCCTGGCAACCGCCAATCCCAGACTCTTCCATCAGATTGCCAGCTGGAGAAGTACGATTCCAGAGAACACGTCTCCACTCCTCCAGAGTCCAGAGGCGGCGTGCTTTACACCACTGCATCCAACGCTTTGCATTACACTTGGTGATGTACGGCTTGGATACAGCTGCTCGGCCATGGAAACACATCCATGAAGCTCTCTGCACACTGTTCTTGAGCCACGGAGGGAGTTGCTGTTGTTCCCAAACACCATGTTCTTATAATACAGCTGACAGTTGACTGTGGAATATTTAGAAGCAAAGACATTTCATGACTGGATTTGTTGCACAGTTTGAATTCACTGAGCTCCTGAGAGCGACTCATTCTTTCACAAATAGTTGTAAAAACAATCTGCATGCCGAGGTGCTTGATTTTATACACCTGTGGCCATGGAAGTGATTGAAACACCTGATTCAAATTATTTGGATGGGTGAGCCAATACTTTTGTCGATATAGTGTATATTGAGTTATTGCTACAGTCATTTTTGACATATATGATGAATAAGTGTTGTATATTTTGAGGTGCTAAACATTTCTATAATAGCACTTGTTGAAATTTTAATGCAGTTTTCATCTTTACATATACATTAGACAAAACAAATGACCAGAATGGTCCTACCTAACTGACCCTTTTGCCCTTTTAGTCTGGTCCTTTAATGCTTCGCTGAGGTGGTCTTTATCTAGTTTCTCTTCCAACTGTTCACTCCTGTCTTTTGCAGCCTTTTGCTTTTGCCTACAGCTGTCTCTTCATTTGTACCTCGCCAGCTTTTGAATAAGAAATACAGATTACCGGCTACTGAATGATAAACAATAGAGAACATGTTATATTCAACATGAGCCGGTTTTGCATTGTGCCCTTTTTCCAATAAAGCACAAAGACATGCGCAAAGCACAAAGGATGGCTGTATTTCCTTTCCACAAGCTGTTCAATACAATGTGTAATGGAAGATCAGTCTGTGGCCTGCTGGGGGATTACTGAAACCTCTGGCTGAACCTCACATAAAAAAATGAGCTTAAGGAATTATGTACAAGCAAAACCTTATTTCTAGAAGCAAAATGAAGCCCAGGTTTTTTCTGCCCGGGAGAAGAGATGTGTAATTATGTTTTTTGTTTTTTTTTGCTATGTCAGTCTTATATTTGTCAAAGATACTGGTTTAAACGACTGAAAACATAAATCAACCCAAATGAAAGAAGCCACATGTGATGTAACTGAGGTGTGGTGTGATGTGCTCACCACATCACCTCACAGCAAGAAGGTTCCCGTTTTAAATCCTTTCCCGGGCTTGTTTTCATGTGTGGAGTTTGCGTGTTCTCTCTATTCTTGGTGTGGCTTTTCTCCGCGTATTCCAGCGAGTTCCCACAGTCCACACATAAAAATTAGTGGTGTAAATGAAGAGAGTAAGTAAGAGTTTTTGGAAGTTTGTATTAACTTTCACACAAAGATCGTTCTATGAAAACACTCCAGAGATCCTCTCTTTATCCTGTCTGTGCTGTCCTGCTGAGGAATCCCAGTGATCCCAGGAAAACACAGTATTCTCTCTTTGGTGCGTGCTTTTACTACGTATTACAGTGTTCCCCCCACATGAAGAAAATTCCTTTCCTCAAGTTCCCATGTCTCCAGTCACTGACTGCTTTTATTCACACTGCACTAAATAAACTTAAAAAAAAAACAAAAACAACCCCAGCTGCTTCTTACAGCAGGGAACGCACACAGAACTGGGCTCGGTTCTGCTGTCCCTGCTGGTGTTTGTGGTGCTTCTGCAGCTGTAGGAGGGTGATACTGGGTCAGTTTGAGCAGGTGGTGACTTCTCCAGGTTGCCAAGCGCGGCAGTAGGGTTCACTGATTAGCTGAAACGCCACATCAATTACCAAAGTTTGTAATACTGTCTGCTTTTTACAGCTTACAAGACCACCCCTCCCTGACCCTGTGATTCTTTTTATTCCTTTTTTATTCTCCTCTGTATGGAGTTCACAACCATCCTGATGCCATAGCATGCCTGTCCACATTGCTAACTCACACAGCACTAATTTAATCACTTTTACACCTCTGTCCTGTTATTGCTTGGCTCGGCATAGGGAATGTTTAACTGCCACAGGGAAAAAAAATGTCCAGCCTCCACAGAATTCACTCAGCACAGTTGGGCGGGATAAAGGTGCTGCGGTTGTGAAATAAACAGGCTGTGTGAACGGGTCTTGTGCTGGACGAGGGTCCAGGATGCATTGACTTGATCTTACCCTGAACAGGGCGTAGTGGGTAGAGGAAAAGGATAGATGATGCAATCAGAAAACTTTTCTATAGAAGTTCTGTTAAAGGCTTTTTTTAGCGATACCCCTTTTTTATTACACACAAAGCTAAGTACAGTATTTTTCACTCGAGTTAAAGTACATTGTCTCTTTAATTGATTTTTATAAACGTTTGAGTGGAGACCGATCATCCTCCTTTAATCTGCCACAGGTTCGCTGGATGCCATTAACCTTTGATTGAATATCAACACATGAATGAACTTACGCGCATGCAGGAGGATCCTGAAAGATTGATTTTTATTATGTGTGCTTTTTTAAGTCAACTCTGACAGCAAAGTATTTACTCTGAAATTCTATTTTTATTTTTCCTGCATTCAACTCCACCCCTATGAACCATAAAAAACAAGGCTGCACGATCGCTTGGCGGAACCGTGCAGATGAAAGTGTCTAATTAGCATTAGGATGTCAGCTTGAGACCTCCCGAGATTGACAAACAAATCCTTGCAATGCATGTCCACAAACTGCAAAGAAAAGTTTGTTTACAGAGGGAATCATTGAGAGAAGTGAATGGTTTTGTCTCAACACGGTTTGAAGGACTACATGATTTATGTAAAACACCAATCACCATGCAGTGTGGAGTGCCAAATCCTCGACCCGGTGTGGATGTGACCTTTCATGCTAATTCTCAGCTATTCATTCTAGACAAAAAGGCTTGCATCTAAACAAAACAGGCTGTGATTTCAGTCTGCAACACTTAACCGTTTACCACTTAATTGTGATCAGTTATCCACATTGGTGGAAATTAATAAAGGCTCCCAGGAAACAAGGCAAATCAAAAGAATTCCTTTGCATAATCAAATATGCTAATCAGAGGAAAAGTGCAATTAATTTGCTGCCATGGATTAGTGCAGCACAACAATGGGGTGCGATTTGCCCAACTGTTTTCCCGAAGCCCTGACACTTAATGATACAAGCCATTTGTGTTTTGCAAATGTTTGCATATGAAAAGCCCTGCGATTGAAAGCTCTAACCTGTTTTTGTCTACCAATTTGAGACTGGAGCTCGTGCTGGGTGGGTAATTGAACCAGTTCAGAGCTGGTGCTACTTTGGAGCCATTTTTAAGAACTGGTTTGCTTTTCCGCACAGAAATTAAAGGGACACAGAAAAGAATTTTCCTTTAAAACCTTTCTCTTAGTATTGCCATTGTGCTTTTTACATCTTTTTTTTTTATAAAGGTTGTAGTTTGTTTCTGATTGCTCGTTATGTCCCAGCCACAATTTCCAAATGACTTATACCAGATGTTTGAGAAGGATCCATAAACACACGCAGGTGTTACAGAAGGACCCAACATTGTCTATTAATGAATATGCAAAAATAGTTTTAAATACAGTAGAAATCCATGATTTTAATAGTGTTTTCTGAAGGCATTGAGGATCCCAAACACAGGGGATTTTACAACATTAAAAGTTGACCTTTGATTGCTTTTCTCATGACCGGCAGCCAAAAAGCAAGAAACTGGTTTCAGGTTTGGATCTATCTCTGATCTAGCCCTGGAATCACTACGCTAAAACATGCCTTCCTCCACATGCGTCTGTGCAACCGTACCATGTGCGAGCACCGCTCCAACAAGGCCTGAGCCCAGAAAAGTGTTGCTTGACACCTGAGCATGGGATGAAGCACTGGCACTGGTAGAATGGCCCAAAGGGTCAATCGTGCTAGGGCACGGTACAGATTGTCTAGTGCTGTGTTTCTCAGATCCAGTTCTCAAGTACCACTGCTCTGCACGTTTTAAGAGTTTCCCTGCCCCAACACACTCGGTTCAAATCAACGGGTCATTCACAGACTTATGCAGTCTTCGATGCCAAGCGATTGAGGTGATCCATTTATTGGAATGAGGTGTACTGACACAGAACAAAACATTTTTGCAATGAATTAGAATGTTTAGAAAACTGATATTTTGTATATATTAGATATAAGATATTTTTCTTTTCTTGTGTAACAATACAATTCACCTGCTGTCAGTCCACTTCCATTCACACATCATTCAGCCTCTTGAAATGACCAAGAAACCACACATTGCTACATTTAAGAAATACAAATGGTCACATCAGGGTGAACTATGTTGTATTCAGTTCTTTCCAAAATCCGACATTTCCCTGAAACACATGTAGCTGCAGCTGATCCACTGTTGAAGTAATCCACTTCAGTACTGTACAAAATGTGTTACGTGCAGGTCAGTCGTCTCTGAAGGTCAGTTATTTGCAACTTGTTGCCACGCGGTACGCGGAGGAATACAGCTTCAGAAGCACTCTTCAGGAGGCCTGTGGATGAATTTATGGGAAGACAGTGGCTTGGATAATATCTTCTGTTGTTCTTCACCAAATCAAGGATAACAAAGCGCACTCAGAGCTTACATTATAGCCAATTATTTTTACTAAACCAAGTGCCAACATAACCATATAAATGTGCACAAAACACTAAAGAGACATGCCAATGTGCTCATGGAAGTAGGCCAGTATACTGTATCTTCTATTTCATCTGTTTTTTATTTAACTTGTGTTTACTGAAAATAGCACAGTGGTTTTTTCTTCCTTGTCATCAAACTTTGTACCACGTCAGTGGCCAAACCAACTCCATTTTGCACATTGTTAGGAACCAGTTAGGGTCCATCCAGCCTGACATCCTCCTGGGCTCTCATCAGCCCTGCTGCAGCCACCGTCACAATAAAAAGCACACCTAGCACTTAAGTGAGCAGCTGAATTTACAGGTATCAGTGCTGTGACTAAGACAAAATCATCACACCTACTTTGAATCTTAAACATGGTGCAAATATTAAAATCCAGACTGAATAAAGTCGAATTTTGCGGAGAAAATACTTTAGTTTATGCACTATCTGCCTCTAGTACAGCACACATCCTTTGCTCTTTTGTGAATGTCACTGCAAGGAAATATTCACAAACGCTGTTATAAATCAGCACTGACACACACATTTATACACACGGAGACGTTAATACGGAGAGGTCAAATTAATAGCCATCTAAATCGCCACCGGCCACTCCATGTTTCTGCTCCAAAAGCTGATTTCTATTCATACCCACAGTGCTGAAGATCCCAGTGATGATTTCTTTTCAAGTTGTGTGACCTTTTGAGAACAGAAAATAACCCAAACACCCAAAGAGAAAAATGATGATTAACTGCAGGCATTTCTGCAATTAATGAAAATTACCAGAGAATCCATAATTAATGCGGAAGCACAAGGAAAAAGTCATTGCCAGCTCTTGATATGTGATTAGAACCGTGGAGGAGGCACTTATCTGTGGAAAATGAACTTTTTGAGAAAATGTATTGCAGTCATTTGCTTCAGTGTCTCATATTTTCATCTGATGGCAGAGGTGAATGTGACAACCAGTCAGACACCTATACACATACACGCAGAGACGTAATTAACCCGCTTAGAATTTGCAGCAATTTTGATGTTTAGTCTCGTAGAACAATCAAAAAACGTAAAAATGAATCCTACACATACTGGCAGGTGTCGGATTATTTCCTTGGAGCTCTTAACAGAAGAAAAAAAAAAGATTATACAAAGGTGTTCCCACTTGGGTGATGGCTGTCAAGTAATAACATATTGATGTGCAGCCTTCCCTTTTCATTTGAATCAGTGCTTGACTGTGTATACTTCAGTTCCCATGTCGACGGGATCTGATTCCCGGGGAAGAGGCTGAGACCAATGGAACTTTGATTTGATACTCTATTTTTTTTCTCCCAAAATGAATGCATTGCAGACGAGTTTGGGGTGTGGTGGGGGTGGGGGGGACCAGAAGAACCAGTTCAGTGACTCAAATGGATTTCTGGAGAACAGGGAAGGCTCTCAGAATGATTTTCAATAAGGAGATGGATGAATATGGTGAATAGCAAATGGCTGCTGGAGCCATTTGTTTTGAATCCTTTCTGTGAAATTAAATCCTCAACTGATTATGAGAGAATGGTATTACATGGATGAGGAGGCAGGGATAGAATTATGAAACAATTCAAAATGTAGAGGAGAGAAGTGTTTTGTCATATCCATTGGAAATAATGTTTCATGTAGATGCCTCTCCCCTGTGCACAATTGTCTCTTGCTGATAGAAGTCATTCAAGAAATGGCTTTCATGATTGCGGCTAATGTTTGCATTCAGCTGTTTGGCAGTTTGAATATAATCTCTTCTGCTTATTTGTGCATTTGACTCAAGTTTAAGTTCCTGTGAGAGATTGCACACCTGCATCTTGAGGAGCAGTTGCCTTGACCATGCATGTTTGTTTGACTAAGGGAAAACACAAATTGAAAGGTGTTGTAATTACATGCTTATCATCTAGATGTGGTTTTATTTTGGCAAAATTCCCAACAGACTGCAGTGTTCCTATTCTCCTTTGGCTGCAAAGCTGCCAACGTCTCAGAGCTTCAAATCCCGGCCAGGAGGACAATGTGTACATAAATGGAGTTCAGTGTTAATCTGATTAAGGTGAGGAGATGGGGACGCCTGAACTAAAGTCATCTGAGCAGAGTATCACTGCTATTGATTAACTGAGCAAACATCAGATGGAGACACCAAACATTTGCACAGACATGTACACACAGACATACACAGGCAGATATTGTGGGCAATGGCAGATGGTGGCCCGATAGACCCTCATTGAATATTTTGGTCCATATTTTGCAGGATGTCATCACGCCAAACCAACACTGTCCACTCTACCGACAGTCTGTTGGTGATAATACGTTGGAACTGAGACAGATGTCTCCCATCAAACAACCATTTATAATGAAGTGAAAATTAGAACATTATGGAACTGTTATGAGAAGTATTTTAAATTCAACCTAGACCCTGATCAAATTATGATCAATGAATCACAGATTTCAGAGGCTTTCTGCCATCACACCTCATTGACCGTGTATGTTAATTTGTATTGAAATTAAAACTGCATAACTGTGCCGAGGAGTATCGTCCATCTGCAGTGCTGAGTAGAGCTAAGTGCCTTTGGGCCAAGCGGCGTGCATGCGTGTGTGTGTGTCTGTATGTGTGTGTGTAAACGTTATATCGCTTATTTGTGTATTAGAGCCACGAACAAGGGACAATAGAAGGGATAAAAAAACACAACCCAGAATAGATGAATAGGCAGTAATTTGTCATGGGGGAAACAAATTCCTGCTCAAATGACTACATGTCCAAACTGGGTTTGTTTTAATGTGTAATAATTAGGATACAAATCCCTTTGCAATTATTAAAGTCTGTTGACTTTCAAACATTACATGTTTTCCATTGCTTAACAGTTAACGTTCACAATATTGAAAAATCATATTGGTCATTATGGCTGTGATTTATGCAAGATTTCCTGTGATATGCAAAATGTTTGCATATCACAGGATGACAGTTTTCACATGGCTTTGGGAGAGAGGTGGGCACCCTGAGAGAAGGTGAGGTGCACGGTCATCCCGAAGGGGGTTAGAGTAGAGCCGCTGCTCCTCCGCATCCAGCAAACCAGATGAGGTGGCTTGGGCAGCTGGTGAGGAGCCTCCTGGATGTTTTGTTTGTTTTTTTTTTTAAAGCAAAAAGGACATTGTGTGGTTTAGATTCACCAAAACTCGACTAAAGGTCTGCAGACCTGAGATGTAAATCTTTGGTCTTTTGCAGTTATGTGTGGTTAGACTGTGGAGTGAAATTAGTGGGACATCTCCTTAAGACAGCTGTATATAATTGAGATGTACAAATGAGATGAAATTGACATGGTAAAGAACGACCCAAAATTGCTCTATAACTGTTATTAAATTATTGCTGCTAATATGTGGCTCTACAGTTGACTTGAATCATAGCGTTTATTGTTTTTCAACATACTGATCATTATTATGGGGCAGCACGGTGGCTTAGTGGTTAGCACTGTTGCCTCACAGCAAGAAGGTTCCCGGTTCAATTCCCGGCCCGGTGGGTCTTTCTGTGTGGAGTTTGCATGTTCTCCCCGTGCTTGCGTGGGTTCCCTCCGGGTACTCCGGCTTCCTCCCACAGTCCAAAAACGTGCAGTGTAGGTTAATTGATCTTTCTAAATTCTCCCTAGGTGTGAATGTGAGTGTGATTGGTTGTTTGTATGTGGCCCTGGATAGACTGGCGACCTGTCCAGGGTGTACCCCTGCCTTTCACCTGATATGCGTCAGGATAGGCTCCGACAGACCCCCGTGACCCGGAAACGGATAAAGCGGCTATAGATAATGGATGGATGGATGGATCTTTATTTTGGGTAAGTTTCTGTCAGTTATTTGCACAATGTGTGATGTGGCATCATTCATCTGAGGTTGAACTAAAAGAACTACCATTATCTCTTTTTGGTCCCTCTTTAAATATATCATATCCTAGTGGGTAAACTGTTAGATATGAAAGAGTGTTTCCTTATTCACAACACCGTAGGTGGTGATGTAGCCAAATCTCTTCTTCAGACATGGAAACACCAACACCATTCCCTGTATATATATATTTCATTGACTTTCTGACAAAAAATGAGGGTATCAAATTAAGTTCAGTGATTTCTCCTTCTCCCTGTCAGCTTAGATGGATGCACTGAAGCTAAAGAAGAGGTGGACAGAGCCAGGGCTACATGGAAGACTGGCTATCAGATAGAGATTCACTTTCCCAGACTAAGGGTGGGGAAGCAGCCATTAGTCAGGGTTATAATGTAATCAATATTGTTGTACACAACAATGCAGAAAGCCTCAGCGCATCCCTAAGCTCTATTATTCTTAGTCATGTTCTGATTGAGGGGAAAAACACTCAGGCATCCTGCAGAGGATGCAATATGTTCAGCTATGGATGAAAAAGGAAGACGAAGATGAGGCCAACTTTCTTTCTGAAGGTTTGATCATAGACTGCATACAAAGAATTGGACGAACCCCCAGTAATGCTACCCGCGGGTTTTCTGACGAGTGGTTTCGAACGTCTGCATGACCACACTTTATTATGGTTGAGACAATCCAAAAAGTGAGGTCCATTCATGCCGATGCTAGGTCTTAGGCGGTTAAGAAACATGGTTTTTCTTTATTTCTTTCTATTCTATATTGTCTTTGATCTTAAGTTTTTATTTTCTTTGAAATTCTTGTTTCAAATCCATGACTTAACCACAAAACTGTTGTAGGACATGGCTTAATTTTAAAATACTGCCATTCAGTGGATAGATGCTATCACAGTGCAGATAAATGTCTATGTATTCTTCTAAAACACTGTAGAATTGTGTTGTAAGTTCATAATTATCTTTGGAACGTCTTGTAGGCCACGTTTTGACTGCAGACCTTGAGTTTGATCCTAAGTGATGCCCACTTGACAATACTGTAGGACATGGCTGCTACAAAGGCAAGCAACCGATGAGCAAGAGGCAGTCCAGCTTGTCTGCTGCAATGTAGATGAACTCGTCTTAGGAGCCACCCCCCAGTTGTCAAAGAACTGCAATTTGCTTGACTTCTTGGCTTGCTTCAGGCTACTAAGATGAATGCAGCCCAATGGGTTGGACTTACTCATAGGCTTTTAATCAATATAAAAGAGTTTGTTTTTTGTGTTTCTTTTGCTGTGTGGGTTTCTGTTCTGGAGCTCCTTGCATACGGTGATGATCTTTGACCCAAAGTAGCAAGATGGATGCAGCCCATTGGTTTGGACTTATTTATAGGCTTTTATTTAATAATCAATATAAAAGAGTTTTGTTTTTTTTGCTGTGTGGGTTTTTGTTCTGGAGCTCCTTGCACATGGTGATGATCTCTGACCAGGAACAGAGTGGTGAATGATCAAGTTCAACTGGTTTCACAACATATTCATAAACCTTTTTGAAGCTCCAGAGACGGAGGCTGTCTGAGGATTACAGCATTAAGTTTCCTGGCAATGCTCACTAGTTTGACTTTCTAATGCTGTGCATCATTTTATTATTATAGTTTCTACTTTCTGCATAGATCTACCTGTTGTTTCGTGTTTCTGTCAGTCACACGAATAAAACAAGAAATACTACCTTAACTGTAGTATATATTTACAAATGTTATGATAATTAGGTGTTTTCTTCAAAAGTATTTATCTAAAGAAATGGTTCATGTGGCCTTATTACTAATTACATTTTGAACTTTGAAGATTTGTGTTTTTATGTCTTTTGTTCTACAATCCAAATCACATAGGCGTCGTGCACCTGCAGTGAAAGTGAAATTAGGAAACAAAGATGTGAATGCCATAAAATATGCCTCTCATAACCTGCAAACATCACCTAGATGTTTATTATTCTGTAGTTCTAACAGACGTTTCTCTGGGATTGTGTTCAGTGTGAAATACCAGCGTGTTCCACAATATCACCGAAGGCACAGTTTTTGATCATAGAAACATGTTATTACATTGGTTCACAACCTGGGACGTGCTAATGGTACACCAGTTTCTTTGCCTTCGCTGCGCATCTGTCTCGTGGCGAGAAGGTCAGCCTCTGCATCTTGAGCAGGGATCTAACATGTGAATGAAAGGTTTGCGCACATGTGGGGAATTCACAACTTGCTGAAAGAGGTGCCTGTAAAGCTTGATAAATAACCTAGACTGGATTTACCAGAGAAAGGAAGGACACTCTTGGTCATTTCTTAGGTTTTACACACAGAAAGAAAAACATTGTTAATCAAAATGCATATATATATATATATATATATATAATGTGTGTGTGTGTGTGTGTGTGTGTGTGTGTGGCTTTCGGGTTTTGCAAAATTTGGTATTAACAATTAATATATATGTAGACAACTCAGAGAAAACAAACAAAAAAACAAAGGTTTTGCACACTGGTGTGAGGGGTGAGTGTCATCCTTAGCAGGTATCAACAATTGTGAAATAAATCCACAGAAAAACAGATTATACACAGAAGATGGTTAACACCATGGTAGTAGTTGTTTAACAGAAACTAAGCTTAAATAGTTTGACTATGCATTTTAACTGTAGTTCCTTTCTTTGTCCCAATATACGTGCACATGAACAGGATTGACTGACAGAAGCATATCAGTCTCCACCATGATAGGTTGCTATAGCGCCCAGTTTCAGCTTGGTCTTCATTGGCCCTTCTGGTTGACTATTGCACCACTCAAGAAAGACACAGCTTCATATGCCCTTTACACTCTTTTCACCTTCTTTTTTCACCTTCTCTGTATTGCTGTTTTGGCCTCTTCCAGTGCTTCTGGGTGAAAGACCAGGGCAGGAACTGTGGAGCATGCACAGATCACGTAGGCGACGTGGAGGAGTTAGTTTGATATCACCTGTGTGTGTTATGAGAGGTTTGGTCAACTGCAGTAATTCCTTTTTTTTAATCTCTCTCTCTGATATTATGTAAAGTTTTTGTTGCCATCATTATCCAGATGTGATATATGAAACTTTCGATTTAAAAGGGGGTATACTGTCTTTCTGGAAGGTTTTTTTGTATGTGTGTGAGCTACAGTTCAGTCTATGAAATGAATGGCTAATTGTCATCTGCACTAACACACTGCCACAGGCGGTGGCCTGGTTTGGCCTCCAAGGGTTTAACAGTGAGCCGACCAACTGCCAAATTAACAGCCAAACCAATATCCTTGTACTGGTCAACATCAGACGTCAACCTGAAGCACGGATGAGTGAGCAAGAGGAAGCAGCTAAAACTGAATCCTGCAAACATGTCTGACATTGGTAAAATCCAAAGTAAAACACTCCACAACTGGATGAAAACTTAACAGCCAAAGCATCTTCTCTCAGCAAGGATGCGTTTGTAAAACGACACGAAGCGGCTCCGATTGCTGAGACGGTGCGTCGGTGTTGAACTACACGTCTGAATTTTTGAACATTACCACTCTTGCTGTGTGGTTTTGTTTTTCCATGTTCAGAAAAGTCTTTAGAGATGAGAATGCAGCTTCTGACCTGGAAGTAATACAGGGGACTAAAGTACAACAGCAAGCCTAACAGGGGACGCATGGAGAGGAAGTTCCTCATCTGACGGGTAGAGCCGTCGGCTGAACCGCGCATGTGATGGCCGGGTGAGGTTAGCTAAAAGGCTAAATGAAATACAGCTGTCCTGTTCAGTCTTTCCAGTCCTCGTTGTAGGCCACAGCCAAGTGTTCATCACATGACTCAGACATAAAGACAGACTGGGGTAAAATATCAGCAGGCAATGCACCATAACAGCATCGGCTATTTTTAGCATACAAATGAAAGTTGAAAGCTATCAAGAAACAGGAATGTGATTGAGGCTAATGCCCCTTATGGTGTTCAGTGATGCAATAAGCTTGTTCACAGAGCTATCATTGACAGAAGAGATCAAATCTTTCTTGACTAATGCATACTTCCCTTCCCGAGGGAGGATGTAAGTCTCTGGCTGCTGCATGCTTTTTGCCATGAGACATACAGGGCAACAAAATGATCATGAAATTGGGGGGTGGGGGGGTGGGTTCTTAGCAATATTCCTCTGCCCAGTCAATGTGATGACAATGTCCTTTTCATGAAAATGAGCCTGCAAGGCAGTGCTGACACGTAAAATCAATCGATATGGAAACATGGGGGGATTAGTCTTAAATGTGTGCTGAATAGAGCTACCTGCCATTTTAAATATCTGAATACATTTAAAAAGAGTTTAATAGCTTTTTTTTATTTTCAACATTTTCTTTAAGCTAAGAAGAAGAAGAAGAAGAAGATGACAAAAAAAAAAAAAAAATCAAGATTCTGAGATTTAGCTCCCCGGTGAATTCTGTTTCTGGATACTTGGAGTTAGTGCATCATAAGATCATGCAAATCAATTTCTGCCTTATTGCTTTAAAAGCCTCAGCATGTTGGCTCTCCGCACTGCTGAGCCACCTGAGAATTTCTGAATGACTGCGTTGCTGTTCACCCCAGAATAGAAGTGGTAATTATTCTTCCACCATCTCTGGAGATTTACTGACTCACTGCTACAAGTTCGGATTGTTCCAATGAAGTTGCATTTCTGCTAACAGCAAAGAACAGAAGGAGTCATCTGCAGTTATTCTGGGACGGATCGGACGGTTACAGTAAAAATGTTTGTCTCAGATATTGATCCTGTTTTATAATGCTAGGTCAAAGCACAACTTTGTTATTGTCATGGTGGATTATTATGTTAATGGAAAAAGTAGGCATAGATTACTAACTAGAAGTAGCTTATCTTTATGAGTAAACTGCTGCTCACTGCATGGGATCCTCATATGCCACATTACTCAGATCCAAAGACATTGACATAATCATTTTCTCTGACTGCTTGCAAATTAATCAGCCCAATATGGCTCTGTCAGACGCTATTGTTCAGGAACAGAAGAGGAACAGAAATCATACAAGATGCTGATCAATGCAGTAAATCAGATGACTTATTTCCTGAAATATTCACAGAATATTGCTTCATTGATGGAAAGAGAAAGAGGAACATTTAGTAGAATGCAAATTGTTGACAGGTCTTGGGGAAAAAAATATTCAGAGTCAATATTAAATTGAAATTTAAATACAAGACTTGATGGCAGGTTTATTTCATTGAGTATTAAATTGAGCTGAAGTTTTACATTTGTTGGGAATAAAAGCCTTATTGGGGATCAGCAGACTGAACGGCTACCTTCCAGTAGCATTCACTTTTGTCACCATGAAGTGCTTTGAGAAGCCGACTTGGACTGACATTTTTCAACCCTCAATAACAGGTTTGACCCATTTTGATCTTGGGGCAAACAGGTTGACTGAGGACACCGTGACCATGGTTCTCCACACTGCTCTGTCCCACTTGGAGCAGCTTCTCTTTGTTGACTTGGACTCTGCATTCAACATCATCATCCCTTAAAGACTTGTGGCTAAACTGTCACTGAGGATTAGTTTGTCGTCCAGTTTGAAGTGGAGCAGCTGTCTCGCGGTGCATGAGCAATAATCTGGCCTTGAAGACATTTAGACTTCAGGAAGAAAAAGATGGACATTTAGCCCCATGTCTTAGCATGGGCTGTTTGGAGAGGATGTCAGACAACAGTTTCAGGGCATAAAGGACCATCTGATCAGCTGCATTCAGGAAGAAACAGTTTACACAAACGTGTACTGATCTACTATACATGTGTATAGTTCACCATCAGCTCTCTTGCTGAGAGAAACGCATTTCAAGGGGTCATCAGTAAAGCTCAGAAGATCACTGGCTGTCCTCTTCTCGTCCTGGAAGAACTGTACTGTTCCTGATGCCTCAAAAAGGCTTAGAGCATCTTAAAAGATCCAATCCACCCTGGTCCCTCCCTGTTTGAATCACTGCCCTCGGGTAAACTATTTAGCACAGTTAAAATATGGACAAACAGATTAAAAAAAAAAGAAAAAAGAAAAAAAGGTCTATCCCAGAGCAAAAACAACAGGGAGTGCTGACGAACTTGACTTGCACATGTCTATAAGCAATATAAATTGTGCAACACCAGCTGAAAAGAAAAAAATGCTGTGCAGTAGGATGTGTTTGATCTTTTATTTATTCATGTAGCACTTTTTTTTTTTTTTTTACAAGAAGCACTTTTTTGTACATAAGTTACTTTACAAGTCTTGTAGTTGTTTGCTTTTAAACGATATATGTTCATTTCATTGTACATGTACAATAACAATAAAAAATGTTGTATATTCTTTTCACACAGAAAAAAGAAAAAAATACTTTAAGTTACTATATTTTTCTTAGCCCTTTTGCTGCAGATAAGCAGCTTCCATCTCACTACAGGATGATGTTGACTCACTGCTTTACTCTCATTAGTTTATGCTCGGGGTTAGAACTGATATACATGATTAGTTTTACAGGATACGTGATTAGAGTTGGAAAAAAATAGGCATGGTTAGAGAGTACACATTTTAATGTTTGCGTTGTGATTCCTGTCATGTAACAGCTGCTGCAGTACACAAACGGCAGCCTTTGGGGTCCATTGCCAACTCACAATTTTAACCTTGAACTGTTACGTTAATAAGTTTTTAAATTATTTGTTAGATGTTTTCCAGTAAGACTGAGCTCAGTGCAAAAGAAAAGAACTGGTAAGCTGACTCAATACACCTCTTAGCTGATGAACATCACGTTGCTGTGGAGCAGCACTAGTGTCTGTTAGGAGCGACATTTATTGTCACTGAGCAAGTCAAATTTAAGTGCACACGCTTTCAGGTCTGAAACAAAACACTCACAAGGGACTCAAACTGAGCCCTCAACGTAACAGTAAGTGTGGGAGGGAAATAAAAATGGCCACGCATAAGACTGCAGGATGAAAGTCCTGCTACTTAATCCACCACCACTTATCCTACATCCCAATGTGAACTTTGTTGCTTTTTCATTTAGCAGCAAAGTTCACATTTCCACATCTCCACAGTACAAGTGGATGTGCGGAGTTTGTAAGGATCTCCATAAATAGTTTTTTTTCCAAACCACTAAGACCTACAGGCTCATTTTAAAATTCCTTCTAAAACCCAGAGGCTTTCTGGAAAACTTTCAAAACTGTTCATGGAAACCTCATATCTCTCAAAAGCAGATGATCTAACCTCCAAAATAGTTTAGTTCACGTTTCTTTCATAAAATGACCATCTTTGCTCTCATGGCTGTCAGTGTATCTAATAACTGTAATGGCAGTGGCGTCATGAAAATACTGACGAGGCTTGTATTTTGTATCAGGGCAGGAATGACCCTTTTCAGCAGTTACATTTTTATTGCACTGAATTAATGCATTTGTCTAACTGAAATTGCATTTTAAAAATGCATGTAAACATCTAAGGCAGAAGGAAATTGAACCAAACTGAACGTCTCACAAGCACATCCAGGTAAGTCAGACTAATCTTAGTGGTCAACGTGTTCCATGTGGCCTTTGACCTGGAAGTCTTGGAAGAAGCCTAAAGCATACAGGATTTATGAAATGTATAATGTGTATTGCTGTAAATCTGTCAATTGCTCCATTTTACCATTGTTCTAATTTGCTTTTACCTACTAAACCAAAGATTTTACTCTGGTTGTGGTGTGTAGTGCAACAAGTTAACCGGAGAAGCACCAGTCATGGCCAATTGACCGTAGTGGGGTGTGGTTTGGGCTCTGCTTTAGGGGAGCGGTGAAGCAGCGGTTCAGGTGATTGGACAGCAGAGAGCAGAGCAGCTGCATCCACTCTCTAATCCACATCTTTATTATTTATTTATTTCTCTTTAACAGCAGTAGTTGGAGGGAGAGATTCTTGCGTCTGCAGTCAGCTTTGCTATCTGAAAAGAAAACAGTGCAATGTGTGATGGGACGTAGTGGCCTGATTGAGCCGCAGCTCAAATAAACTGTTTTTTTATTCTCTTTCTTTTTTTTTTTTGGTTGACAAACTTCTATCCCCTATCACTTTAACACATAAGACCTACGATTAAAAGTTGTGTATTAGTGCATTTCAAGCCTTGACTGGTTCTGCAGCTATGATGAACTCGACACCAAATCATGTATTTTGAAAGCATCTTAGATGTTACTGATGGTTCAGAAGTCTAAAAAAGGGAATATTATGTTTAGGCATCATTATGTCAAACATATTTACCTTTTTAATGTAAGGCCAAATTATAGTTTCTAATATTTAACATTTTGTTAAAATAAATTGAAATCTTTTAGGCTTACGTGGGAAAGTTTGTGCTTTGTTCTGCTGCAGTCTGGAAAATGGATCTCTCCTCCAAAACATTGTAGTAAACAACAGTGTAAATATTGTATGAGCTGCGTTGTTTAGCCTGAGGACATTGTGCATGGAGCCAGTGGTGATGTCGTAATGTAATAGTGATGAGAAATTGCATCCAAGAGCCACTGACTTTCCTCAGCACATTAATTGTTCAAAATGGTGAGGCCTTCCACCGATGCCAGCAAAAAACATTTTCATCAAAAACAACTGGCACAGTTTTCTAATTAGAGGTCACAGAAACTGGAAGTATTTATAGTAATGGTCTCTATTCTTGTGACTTTTACTCTGCTTATTTTTCCATCAAAGCAGATGGTGTTTTCACATCCTAGCTGCCTACTTTGTCTGCAAAAAATCCTTGTTCTTTAGATATCCAGTATCCACATTAATCCCCAATAATCATCTCCGTATAAAATCCGACAACTATTCGAACGTTGGTGTAAAACATGGACTTCTTGATGCAGTTACTAAATCTGAAAGCATGCTGAGCTCATTCTGTGGAGTGATAAGAAAGTGAGGAGCGCAGATTAAATGGTCCAAGGGTTCAGCCGGAGGGTACAGCTGTGCTCATTGGTCACTGTCATGCTCCAAGTCCTCTTTCTCCTTACTGCCTTTTGTTTAGTGCAATCTGCCTCAGGGATCACTTTGGCACAGAGAATAATTCTGAAACAGTCTGATGAATGCGGTGGCACATGATCCTCTGTCACGCTTTCTGTCTCAAACGTATAGGCTGACATACAGGCAGAAACAGTAAAGAGGCTCTTTGGATCTGAGAAGAAAAGATAATCGAAAGGGTAAGAAAATAAGAGAAAGGTTGAATGTGATGGACACTGTTGCATTTAAGGAAGTGCTTAAAGAAAATGGGTGTTTGACTGAAGCACCTGCACAAACGAGGTGACCCTCAGGAACTAGTTCAGGCAGGCAATCTCAAGCAGTGTTTATGCTTGTTTCACCTTTCTGTATGGTTTGTTCCAATTACTCCATCTCATTCATAGACCTATGTAAGGAACCAAAGATATTTGTCTCTTGGATATCTCCTGACGACAAGTTTCCTGTTGCTCCTACCTGGGTGGCCACACCAGGTATAGAAGCACCATGACCTGGCTTTGCTGTGTTTTGATCCATCCTCAGCACCACCTCGGTTCCCCATCAGGAGCATTTCAGAAGCAGAGTGCTGCGAGTGGTTCCCTGAAGGTTTTGAGATCTTGTAAGAATCAAACGTTTATCTGATCTGATTTGAATATGTTTTTTTTTTCTCTCCACATTCTGTCCCATTTTAAATAGACTATAAAAAGGATGAGTGGCATCAAATTGTGCCTTTCACCTTAAATGAACTTCTCCTCGTACTTGGACCAGACCGGTACTTGCCAGTGGGAAAATTAATTACTTAATGATTTCAAATGTATGGGAACGCTATCAAAGCTTTCTTTGACCAAAAGGGTAGGGATCCACTCTGTTCAGGTCCATACTGCTATGTATTTTAAACAGCATTGATCCATGTCACTTTTTTCATTTAAGTCTAACTACTGACAAAATTTCAGTCCTAATATCTTGTGACTATGACATGAAGTGATTCTTTACAGCAGGTATGAACCTTGAAAATGAGTCTTGACATGCTGTAAAGTTGGCAGGCGCACAGAGCAGCGGCTAGAAAGTTCGCTTGACAAAGGTCAACATTCACTGGCCAGAAATGTGCCCATTACTGTGATTTTTGTCAAGAAAATAAAAGCGATTGTCAAATGTAAACTCTGTATACATACCAAGACTTTTTCCAAGAATATTTCTGAAGTGGTTTGTATCTGGATTGTTGAGTTTTCTCATGATTTTTTTCTTGTCCCATGAAAAAGCCATCCGTCCATTCTGTATACTTCCTTCAATAATATTCAGTGTCGTGAGAGATCTGTTGGAGCTTATTTCACCTGGAGAAACTCATGGTCGCTATGAGAACAGCTCTTTACAGTTATAGTTATGAGAAGGTCTCTTTCTGTAGGTAATAGCCAAGTATTTGCTGAGGATAGTATTACTTCAGGGCCAGTCTTACCTGTAGAAGACATTTAAGGATTGAAGCTACGCAGTTGCCAGGTGTCGGCCACTTTCCTTGTAATGGCTTGACAGATTCATGGCTACACATGACCATGAATCTGTGAATTTTGCTGTCAGTATAGTGGGATGAAAATAAAAAAAAGTCGGCATCATCAAATTAATTTAAGAAGACATCTGTCATTTCTAAAAATGATACCTCGTCATCTTAACTGCAGTATATTTCTCCTTACTGTCAGAATCAGCAGGTTGGTACATTTTAACAGGGAATATTAAACCAACCTTCCATTACTATATGGTCATTAGTAAAAACTATTGTTTTGCTCCCTCAAAAGACTTTTTGCCCTTATTACCATCTAGAAATAGAGATAGGGTTGATTTAACTACAGAAAATTCCTTCACCGTTACTGTGCAGGAATTGTGACTCCTGGCAGGACCCGTTGACGGAGACAACCATTTACAAATTTTTTACAATGACGTGTTGACTCTGGCTCTGCAAGACTGAAATGTCGATTCTGCTGGGGAATGGATCAGGAAGGCCTGCAGAAAAGTAAAGATGACAGCTGAGTCTCCAGAGTAACATCTCTATAGTCTAAAAATAGTAAGTGACAGAATTCAAGTGACCATAGAGGATTCTCTTCATGGGCATGGGCCAACAATCTTCCAGTAGAGTTGGCGGTGGGGGTGCATACTGACATGAAGACAGGTGAGTGACTCGATGCTGAGACTGAAGACTCAAGGAAATTCCATTTATATACGAGCTGAAGCTCTGAGCTGCTATTTACCTTAAACAGTAATGTTTCTGTCACCTTTCTATTTTGGAAAAATTAAAGTAAGGGACATATCTCTAATTAGCGAATGTGATTGTTCTGTCTTTGCACAGAAAACGGGCGCTAAGCCACTCTCTGTTGAAAAGTCAGAGCCAACAGTGAAAGGAGAAAAAAAAACAACTTCATCTTACAGCCCAACTCTGAGTTCAGTCTTACCTCTGATGATGTTTCACCATCATAAATCATATTCCAGTGAAAAACTTTATGTGACTCATATAATTCAAAGTCTTCATGCCAAGTCAAAATCCTTTGGTCCGTCTCAGGTAGTTACTGTTACAGGCAGGATTGCACAAAATCTGAACTAGTGAGACAAACATACAATCTTTGCTTCATAAAAGTAAAGATTCCACGGAGGAGTAAAATTAGTGCCAATATGGGAAGTGGAGCTCTCAAGATATTTTCAAAACCCCCACAGCTCAGCAAATGCTCCATCTGGGGGCACAAAGCCCACATGCTGAAGATGTGTGTAGTATCTGGTCTGCTGTGTGGTCTATCTGGTCTGCTCACATCTGACAAAATGGACATTTTGTTATTGGGACTTTGGGCCTTGCTTGCCTTTACTTGTTAAGAAAGAGGTACATTGACCATTGATCTGTGCATCTCTCAGTCACGAGTTTCACTGAAGATAAAACTGTTGTGATGTTTGATGGATAATATACGCAGGGCAGGCTTTCATCCTTTTGTCCCATCTAAAAGCTTGACTTCAGACCATGCTCGCTGATTTTATTTTCACAATAGCCTCTTAAAGGTCCCAGATTCTGCAAATCTGTCTTTGTGCCGTCTTTTACTGTAATAAACCATTTAATGCATTTAAAAATGGGCTTTGTTGGTCTTTTTGATCCTTTTTCCACACTCATCGATAAGAGACAAACAGAGAGAGAACAAACCACAATTAACCACACGTGAACTGATACTAACAAACCAGAGGAATTAACACTTTGCGGTGACATGGACATCAAGCAAAATCCTTATTCACATGGGATTAGTAAAGCCAAAGTTTTGGCAACTTGTTCTAGTCGCTATGAGAACAGCTCTTTACAGTTATAGTTATGAGAAGGCGTCGTGGACATCAAGCAAAGGAGTTTTACAGTTTAGTTCCTGAAAGACCCCAGTGATGGTGGGTGCCAAAATAAGGGGCCAAAATCAAAACTCTGTGACATAGTAAGAAATCAAGACGTTAAAGTGTAACAGAATGGATTTTTAGTGTTTAGGTTGTCACCACATGAATACAGAGACATTCAAGAGGGCGATTGTCCTCCCAGGCTGGGCAGAGAGCAGCTGGTGATCACCCTCTGCAGCGCTTTCCTGTCTGCTGCTGTGCAACCAGCGTACCACACCCAGATCAAGGACGTCAGTATGCTCTCAGCGGCGGCTCGGTAGAAAGTCACAAGCAGCTTCTTCTCCAGATTGTTTTTTTTTTAGCACTCTCAGGAAGTGGAGTCACTCCCGGGCCTTCGTGACCACCGCTGTGGTGTTAACAGTCCAGGAGAGGTCGTCGGAGATGTGCAAGCCCAGGAATCTGTAAGAGTGACCTCTTACAGTCCCGGTTGATGAAGAAGAGCATATGCACTCTAAAAGTGCACAGTCAGTCAGATTAAGATAACATTTACAGATTTTTCCTGTGTCCATTTACTCCATCCTGGTAATATGCACTCTTAATTCTACACCTCTGCTGCAATCTCATTTTTGTTTTTGTTTTTTTCTTAATTTTGGGACCAAATTCATTGCAAATATATCCTCCAATTTAAATTAGTTATGTTGTTTTTCGAGTAAGAATCTCAAAAGTAGGCCTTGTTAGTAAGGGTCTAAACATCCACCCCCCACAGCTGCTCCATGTGAATCTCTACGATAGCTTCCAGCGATGTTCAAGGCTTCTGTATTGGAAGCACTACTGCACTCCAGTTCGGCATTTGACAAATTCATGAGGTTGTATAATCATTTTGAGGGGATGTTTGCTGTTGCTTGTCTGTATAGGCAGATTTGTTTGAATAGACTTGCTTGCTTTTAAAATATGAATGAATTCTCAAAGAAGAAAATGGTAGCACTCCATAAAAGTGTTTGTAATTCTCTTAGTGTAGGCATCATGAAAAATTTAATGACAAGTTGTAGCAAGTAAACACTGTCAGCAAGGATTAAGTTGAGTTTGATTTTAACAACTTCCAAAGAGGACCGAAGGGAAGACCATTGGGAAAAGCCTCAATGGTATGGGTTAATTCATGAGCAATTCAAAAATGAACAGCAAACTCACCCCATTAGAGTGTGTCTGTTTATCTGTGTCAGCCCTCTTATGAGTTCACAGCCGGTCCAGAGCTTCTCCCCAACTTCTACCCAGCACATACTGGGATGGACTCCAACATCAAAGCACCCTGAAAAGGATTAGAGTAACTGTCGTCTTCTTTTATATGTTTGTGTGTGTATGAAACGGAGAGACGGCACGAGGATGAGTCCTGGGTCTGAGAGATCAGAGGTTGATATCAAATTCATTGAGTTGTGTCCTCTGTCAGGCTCTAAACACTCCTCTCCCAGCATCCCGCGGTGTTATTAGAAACAGCCAGAAAGACAGAGAGGAAGGAAATTGGAAAGTGCCGTGACACAAATTGCCACCAAGAGAATGCATCTGGAACTGAATGTGATCAGATACAGCAAAGACATTACCATTTCTATTAGAACGATTTTGCCTCCAGCAGAGCAGCCCGCCGTCCAGCTTCCTGGAAATATTTTTTTTCTGTTACCGGAAATATAAAAGTACTTTGATGTAGACTGTTTTTTTCTTGAAAAAAAAAAAGGAGGGAAGTATAATTCTTGTGGAATCTGTGATTTTATTCAAAAAGCTGTTTGCAGACCTGTTTGTGTCTTTTTCTGTGTGCAGCAAAGAATAGCACCGGAGAGGGAGAAGCAGCGGTGGAGCCAACAGTGAATGGGAGGTCCACCTCAGTCTTATGCTCCATTAGCAGTCAGTGTGTAATAGCACGCTTGAACATGTGTTCAGTGCAGATAACAGAGAAGTGGCTGAGACTGTGACAGAGAGAGACAGCCCTAACAGACTGGCCCTGATGTTCCAGCGCCAACAATGCGTCTGCCTGGTTTTCTCCCTCTCCTCCCTTTTTGTAGGTCAGCTCCCTTCCAATACCTGCAGCGATGACAGAGCCCAAAGAGAGAGCAGGAGGATAGAGCAGAGGAAGCTCTTCAGGCTGGAAATGATCTGGTTATATGGCAATTACTAGGCCAGGCTCCGACTAATCGATTTAACAACTTTTGTGCTGATCTTCACCTTATTCAACCCACAGAAGCTTCTGTGACTACTGAATTATGCAGACTGCACTGAAGTATTGCTCTTCCTTTAATCAAATTGAATCTTGTTTATATTAGATATCTGTTTTGCTACTGCTTTTGACAACCTGCCTACAAGGATACACTGTAAGATTTTAGCTTAAATATTTAGTGTAGTTAATAAATCTAATAAATCAGGAAAATATAGTAAGTTATAGTAAGAGGAGGAATAAACATAATTTGCACTTCACATAGATTTGGTGCACTTTTAAAGTTGTGAGCATATATGGGCATATACATTTATACAGTTGATCAGTGGAGGAAAAAAATAATCATCAGGTCATCAAGTTATACTTGGGCATTATGAATTATTGAGGAAATTAGATTAAATTATTAAAATTAGTTGACAAATGGTTGTATCATGGAGGGAGACATAGTTGAAATGGTCACGGATCACTGTGAATGCGTTGGGTTGTTGCATTTGCAGCCTAGCAACAGCTTGGCTGATGACATCACGCTCAGGTCACGACGTCAAGGGACAGCAACCAACGTCCCACTGAGGCAGGGGAGGCGGAGGGGGAACAAGGCAGCAGGAGGGCCTAAAACTCCTCCCAGTCAAACCAGTCCATGTGATTAAAGCAAACAGAGCCCATATCATCAGATTAAAAACCCTTTAGGAGAGGCCGGCGGAGCTGATGTGCCAGCCGTGGGACGAGGATCTCTTGGAGGACCTAAAGTGGAAGGCCGCGAAGGGTGTAGACAATGAAAGTTGTCAACAAGGTCTGCATCAAGGATATGGTGAGAAGGAACCCAGGACCTATCTTCCAGACCATAGCCCTCCCAGTCGATCAGGTGGAGACCCCTCCCCTGACGATGGGAGCGGACACAAATGGAAAAAGCAGGGCCCCCATCAGTGAGGCGAGGAGGAGGAAGTGGAACCACCGGCGAAAGACAACTCTCATGGACCAGTTTTATCCAGGAGACATGGAAGGTCGTGTGGACTTGTGCATCATGCGTGGAAGCTGCAGTCTCACCGCTGTAGGGCTGATGACCTGTTGAATAGGAAAGGGAACGACAAATTTGGGAGCCAACTTTTTAGACTCCACCCAGAAAGGCAGGTCCTTAGCAGAGAGCCACACCTTCTGGCCCACCTAGTAGTCAGGTGCTAGAGAAAGGCGTCGGTTGGCAGAGGCAGCATAACAATCCACGGAGCACAGGAGGGTGGAATGAGCTCGAACCCAAGACCGGCGGCAATGGCGAACAAAAGCTTAGACAGCTGGTAGCCATAGGTACATTGGAAAGGGAAAGGCTTGTAGTGGAGCTGCTGAGGGAGTTATAGGCATATTCCACACACAGGAGTTGTTGGGCCCAGGAGGATGGATTTTGTGATAACAGACAGCGCAGAGTTGTTTCTAACTCCTGAATCATGCACTCCATCTGTCTGTTTGACTGAGGGTGGAACCCAGAACAACCCCCATCAGGCTGCAGAAACCTTTCCAAAAGACTGAAGAGAATTGGGGTGTCCGGTTGGAGGCCACATCTAGTGGGAGACTATACAGGCAGAACCAGCTTGGCAGTCTCCTAGCAGATGGTAGCTTGGGACAAAACGAGACGTCTTACTGACGCGGTCAACCACAGGGAGGATGACTGTTGCTGAACTGGTACATCTAAGAAACTATATTTTGGTGAAGCATCGGTGATTGCCTGAAGCAGCAGTCTTACGGTAGGCTGCTGGGAAATTTGTGAGATGGTATTATTGAATGCACAGAAAAGATATTTTGATACTTGTTATTATTTCCTCAAACTCTGTGGTTTGCAACAAATAAGCACGGTCCCATTCACTTTAAGAGTTCAGAGTCTTGATTGTAGCCAGCATAATTTATTTCCTGAGGACACTGCTCAATATTACTGTTGCGAGGCAGCAAAAAGAGCATCAGCAGAAACGTTTGACACCTCTAATGATTACTAATGCTTTAATAATAAACCCACAGTTCCAGAATGCTCCTGACACTCTTTCAAGTTCACAGAATATATCTAAATTAGAATGGCTGTCATGTCTTCATGTCTTTGGTAAAATAGGTCACTGTAACCAATGTACTGACGCATTGTAGCTACCACAAAAATGCACTACCTGCTCTCTGAAACATTAACCAAGGACTAACTAACCATGTTCTGATGTCATAGAGGTTGTTCATTCCTTCTAGATTGATCTATGAATCAAAATTTAGCATGAACACTTGACATTCATGTACCAGATCAAAATAGATCCACATCACATTTTAAAATCAACAAATATTAACAGCGTGGAAAACCTGAAGCTCAAAAAAATGAGAGGATACTTGCCTTTAATGACAAATGTTTGCTGTCACTCCCACTGTGAGTGCACACAATGTTTTCTGTTGCTTTGCAGGACATATTTCAGATGATTGAGGTTCAGGATCTTAGTGTGGGTATCTCAAGCTCATGAGCTCCCAAAAATGCACATTGCCAAATTGCCAAAAATGCCAGCAAAAGCATAGAATACAGACATTTCTTTAAACATTGGCTAAAAATATGAATAACCATTTGTTTATACCTAAAAGTGTTTTTTTTTTTTTCACAACACAAACATATGCGTGTTAGAGGTACTCCTTAAATATACAGTTAACAACTTCAAAACGTTGGGGTGCCAGTCTTTAGAGGTGAGCCAGGTTTATGATTAAATAAATTAAAATAATGGGTGGTAATAACCTCTTTAAGTACTCTGTGAGCAGCAAAAGTTCATATATTTAATGTAAAATTCATAAAAATGACATACTTTGTCATATTGTGTTCTTCTGTGTCATTTCATTATATTTATGGCTCAGAAGCCCCGGTTGTCCCTGTTAGACTTGGGAAAGAGCTGCTGGACTGTGAGCAGTCTGGACTTGTGGACCAGCTTATATGGAACTGCACATGAACACTTTGTCCAGCTCTGTCACCCTGCACCTGAATCTAGAGAGGCTGACGCAGAATCCCATTCCATCGATGATAACTGGCAGAACCGTGCACAAATAGACGGCCCGGACGCTCCCGTGCAGTGGAACGTCCTGATAGCTGTTGTCTCCTATGAAGCTCGCACACATTGCAACTTCAGCAGTTGTGCTCACCAATGAATTTTTTTTTAAATCACTTACAGTTTGGTTGTATGATCACCTCTGCAAAGAGTTTCAATTATTTTATAGAACACGACTCCATCAGCGTCACTATTCTGGAGAAAATGTTCTTCCCTGACACCAGCGGCCAAAATCTCCCTGATGTTGGTGTCATTTCAATTTCTCTTTGACGTTTTGCAATTTTTGTTGCGTTTCTAAATGAGTGTCCTGATGAATTGTCATGATTATGTGCATGTCATACTACACATTTACACGGTCACAAATCAATACTGCTAATCATACTAGAAGGTTAACGGGCCATAAACCACACTCACTTTAACGTGTTAACGTGTGACACATTAGCATGAAATAAGTGGGTTTGGACATGCGTGTGGACAAAAGTGCATTCCACTAAACATGAATAGCAATGACATGTTTAATTAGACTGTGGAAAAAAAAATCTTCCCATGGAAATCTTAAATGATATATAGCCATTTTCAAAATGGCAATAAATCCTAGTGCTTGTGGACAATTGACCTACATTTCTATTTTGAGCCTCTGACAAGACCCAAAAATATCATTTGACATTCCCCTTCCTTAGCGGGATCAGTACTTGGACATTTATAACAAAAAAGCCAAGTAAAGCAGGCTGCGATCTCTCCTCATTTTACATCTATTTAGTTTGTGAAACACTGGTTGTCAACTTGTACGTACCACTACCAAGGTGGCCACAAACAAAAGGAAATGCCTTTTTTTATGCACTTTCTGTTTTATTTGCCTGCAGGGACACCAACCAAACTATCACTTAAGTTTCAGATTTTGAGTCCTATCAGAGACTTAAAATAGGACTTTATTTTGAAGCAGGTGAATTGCCTTAAGTGCTCACATTAACTGCCAATTTGCACCAACTACTTATTGCATTTTCATTCAAAATCACTTCAATTTAAATCGCTTTGGTCCCTAATGAAAGTTTACACTTGTGGACCTTAAATTGTTTTTGCAATGTTCCTTTAAGAAGAAGTGATGATCACGTTGTGCCTGGATGTGTTAAATCCCAATGCCTTTTTGCAGCCCTGCCTGTTGGAAATGAGTGGCAGGGGATCATGGCTAACAAGTACCCCTATGAAATAGTACACTGGTTCTTGAATACTGTACGTCATCAGTCGTCTCCGGTGGATATAAAGATGTGAGGGATGCAGGGTGTTTATTTGTCAATGATCATGGCATCTTCAGACCGACAACCATCAATTTGTAAAATTAAACCATCAAATGACTCTCAAAAGATCCTAGCATCTCGTTAAAAAAAAATAGTAGGGCCAAATTGGTAGTAAGGGGTCAACTGGGATTGGCTTGTGATTAATTTGTACACACGAGATAAGTGAACAGAGATAATCTCCATAATGGAGAAGCTGTTGTATTTGCACCACAGATGGATCAAAAAATGGAAGATTCACAGTTTCCCTGGTCATTAGTTCATAAGTAAAACATCACTGAAATACAAAACGGCTCTTTGCTGAAAAAAAAGCTGCAATTAAATTTTTTTTCAAACTGAGTAGTCCTCCAGGTTGGACAAGTAATATAATGCAGCTGACTGTGAAATGGCTGTAGAAGTCCATCTGCAGAGCATTGCACCAAGAAGAGATTGTAAAATATTCAGTATTTGTTAGGATAAAATGAGCCCTAGAGGAACAATAAGGCAAATGTTTGTTGTGCTTTCATTAGTCAGACACGTAAAGCAGCATAAGTCTCTGAACACTTTCAAATAAACAAAGTAAACAACGGATATGTGGTTAAAATTTAAGCCAGCATGGAGGTCAGAGCCACAAACCTACAAGTTTCTTCCTAGATAAAGTGAGATATTCTGCAGCTCATTTTTAGTGGGACATTTAGTATGAGCATGAAATATATATATATATATATATATATATATATATATATATATATATATATATATATATATATATATATATATATATATATATATATATATATATATATATATATAAAACAGTTCTCAAGGTAAATGATTAAATTTAGTTGAATCTGGAGTTTACTTTGTAGTGAGGGGGTTGAGGGTGAGGGGCTCGTCATGGGCTTGGGTTGGACACAAGCTCCAACATTTTCAGCCGTGCCTTTGCACAGAACCACTTAAGGATAGAAAAAATAAAAGTTTGCAAAGGGACATGCACGCCAAAAAAATAAATTGCCAGGAGATTGGATAGAGCTGCATAAAGAATTTGTTTATCAAATTCACAAGCAAACTTCAACCAATCAGACAAAGTACACTGAATCAGCAGCAGAATGGAAGCTGCCTTTCCTGTAAACATGCAAATCATTTCCATCAGTGCTATTTTTAGTAAAATAATCATCCTATTATCAAATACTGCAATACTATAATTAAACTGAATTAAGGAGAAAGCCACTGGCTCACCTCAAAGGTACAACTAGACGATGCACCTACCATTACAATAATAATAGGCCTCTAAGCACTGATTGTCGGTGGTGATTTTCTCACTGAACTCTAGAAGAAGATTATCCTGTAAAATCACACTCATTAATGGTAAATTACCCATTTAAAGCAGGCTAATCATGATTGTCTTTTCTGCCAAAGTAACCAGTGGAAATACATCTCAGTACTACTGAGGAGAACATCCTTCTACATAATGGAGGTTATTTTTTTCCTATCCATGCTTTATAATGGCTGTGCGTCAGAGGGAGATCAAAACAACCGGTGAACATGTTTTCCAGGAAACGCGGCAGGTAGTAGACTTATTCTTTCATGGAAGCACTTCTTCAGATCTAAGGTATTATCCATAAAGGCACGTCTCCTTGCTGGTACATGACAAACTCTATGTTGGTGCAGAATAAAATCGCTTCCAGATAAACTCCACGCTTTCATAGTTTTTAGTTCATAGATTGTGTTTGAACAGAGTGAAATTCTTGTTATTTTTACAGATCAGAGCAGAAATCAGAATTGACTCTGAAGTTGCTCAAGCTTTTAGTTTTTCCTTGTGTGAAAAACAAAAAAACAGCAGTGCTGCAGTACTGTTCCACTGTGAAACTGCAATTGTAGGTAATGTTTCTTTTCTTTGTCCTGAAATCTTTGAAAACAACCAATGGTTCTCAGACCCAGCTGGAAAAATAAAATCCGCTTTTACTTACAAATTCAATGTGTCTAATTTTACCTACACAGTACAGTCAGCCAAAAAATACTTTCGCAGTAATGGAATACTAAGCAGCTGCAAAAAAAACCTTGAGATGCTTTTATATGGATTTCCTTTGCAAAAAAAAAAAAGAATTAGCATCATATAGTTGGGGAGGAAAATGCATAACCCCCCAGTATGGTCCTTACATGGCAGCAAGTAAATAAAATACAGTTTAAACATTTTGCCAGACATTAACGTTTCATCCAACATCTATATCTGCTTCTTCCTCCTGGAGCCTCTCTTTGGGTGATAGGTATTGTTACATAAATCCTGACTCATATGATGAGTTTAGATTTACCAATCAGACTAAAATGGATATTTATGGACTGTGTGGGGACACTCTAGTACCCAGAGAAAACCGTTCCAAGCACGATGAGACCATAAAAACCTTCTCAGAGGAACCAGGAACCAGAAACCGTCCCGATGTAAGAAAATGGTGTGAATCACTAAGAGACCATGCTGCATGGAGAGAAACATCATTTTAAGAAAACATTATTTTAATTAATTATATTTTTAGTTCTGTTTTGCTTTGTTTTTGTTTTAAGGTATTACATCTGACCCAAATTTGTAAAAAGCATTATTCCGCCAGTTTGACTTTTGAATTTATTTTAACTTAACTTCATCAAATCATCAAATTGGGTGAGTGGTATAATTGTTGTTATGGTAGAATACTACACGCTAAACCACAACTTCTGGGCACTTATGTAGTATATACTCTGTACTAAATTGCATATTCAGTACGTAGTATGGAGTTTCAAAGAAAGCCTTACCCAATGAAAAGAAAAAAATGCTTTATTAGATTCAGCACCTATTGAAAATGAGGTTTTTATTTTGTCTGTCTGTCACTTTTCTAATATGGGTAGAATCAGATTTTGATATTTGATGTTGGCCGAAATTTAAAGTCAAAGAAATAGATATCAGAATCACTACATTTTATTTTTTATTAAATTGGATTTTGTGTATCATGTCATTTTCTATATAGCTGTTGCATATAACCCTGTCCAAGAAGGCGCATATATCATATGTCTTTACGTTACATTTAGCAGACACTATTATCCAAAGCAACTTACAATTAAACAACTGAACATGCATACATGTAATTGGAATATTTGTTCCTCATTGTCCAATCCAATAAATGCATTTGTTCTTATTTGTTGTCCATTACTATGCATTAAAAAGCCTGCATATCTGTTTTCCTTTTAGATGAAATAAAAAACAAGGATTTTATTGTTGAGTGGGAAACTGTATTTTAGTGTACTTTTTGTGGGTAGATTTTTTTGTTATGTTTCAGTCGACTCTGAATAGCTTATGCAGTAGAGAACAAAGAGAAAAACAAACAGAAGAACATGAAACGTGTTAATTGTTCATGCTACTTATCCAGAAGGCTTTATGTTTGACTAATAATATCACTGAAGTGGTTGACATGGTGCTCTGTACAGCTTAATTGTACCCAAGGAGATTCCTCTCCTGACTGACATGATGAAACATGTCAGTTTAATTAAGGCCTGTTGAACCCTTGAACACAAATCATGGATTTAAACTTAATGAGACATCTGAAAAGAAATGGGTTGCTTCTTTACAAGCACACTCAGCTGTGTTAAACATTTTTTTGTTTTTAAAATTGTATTTGTTTCTGAAAGTCTTGACGGTCAGTTGTATCTCTTTCCTCTCTCTAGTTGAGGGACATTGAGTTTTTCCTGTCTTGCGTACTTTCAAGAAAGACAGAAAACAGTACAAAAATAAACTTATTTTTCTTTACTTCAAAAAAAGGCAAATCTTCTGCTACTACATCAGTCAGATTTCTGTCTGTACAGCTCATAACCAATATAAAGATGAGATATTTCTACTCCTGCTCTTAAGCCAATACATAAATGTCAGCATTGCATAGATAATTAAAATATAGGAACTAAAAAAATAACACAATCTATATTTTATATTCAATGAATGTGGACTAATGTTAGAAGATTTCAGTCAGGGAACATTGCCCGGTACGTTTCTCCCTCCTCTTGGATTTTACTGTGGGACTGGTGCAGAACGTTGTTGGGAGCTCTGCTGCTGTGGTTATTGCTGCTGTTGCTGGCTGGGATGATGGAGCAGTGCAGCGTTGAAGCCAGGTTGAAATTGTACCCAGTTTGAAGAACATTTTGCACCAACCACAGCAAGTCTGATAATTACTGCCTTTAATCAGTTTCATTCTCAAAATTAGGGTTTTCCGGCCAATTTTTTTTTCATTAAATTTGCACTACTACTAATTAGTTGCTGCAGTAGCTGTTAACTGTATCCGATGGTAGCTGCAAGCATGCACGTAGTGATTAGGTTAATATACTGCATTGAACATCCTCCAAAAAACAGAACAGGTTTGTGGGTAGCTCTGCTCTTTTTAAAAATTGTTCATCTTAATTACTTTTTAAATAGAAAAAACAGGGCCTTATTATTAGACAGATTAAAGATAAGACTTTTTCAGGATCTGTGGAAATCCTGTGGGCCCAATCCCACTAACATAGTAAATGTATACAAGGAGTGAAAATGAACGGAAAGTCGAGAGAAACTAAAGTTTACAATGTTAAGTGAACTCAGGTCTCCTCAATGAGTTTTGGCTCCTTTCTTCTAATCTTATTTTTACACCACATAGAAACTTTTTCTTTCCACTTAAAATGAAAGTCTTGCTTGTCATTTATTTATAATCTGTCTTCTGAAAAAGATGTAGTTAGCACTGAAATACAATCCATAAACCACAAGATTAAAGCCGGCTTTATAGCTTCACATGTATTAAAAAAAATAAATACAGTGTGATAATTGTTTTAGTCAATTATAATATTGAGATGATTAAATGATCAACACCAGAAATGACTCAGTTTACACCGTTTTAAAGCTTGAAGATAATACGTTTCATGTACATTGCTTCAGTGCAAAAACAGGATCTGCTTGTGTACGGCTTTATTTTGGTGTCTCGAAATGTATAGAAACAGACAAATAGTGAAATATAAAATTTAGTTTAATCAGAATTAATTTTTACTCAAGACATACATAGAGACATTGATTCATGAGGAAGAAAATAAATGCAATTTATGCGATCAGGCATTTGGTGGCTTTGCTGAACTGACTTGATGCTGCCTGCTGTGTTACTTTTAAATTGTCAGTCTCTCAACAATGAGTCAACCCGTTTTATTTGATATGTTTTTTTATAACAATTTAATTGAAAAAGCCTTTTTTAATCAGAGCAACTGCTTCCCAAGAGTCAAAGCCTCAGCCACCGAGCACTTCATACATTTTTATGGTTAACTTGGAGGTCCAATCTGATCTTTCTGAAAAGGCAAGAGATAGAGGAGATTGGGCTCATGGGACAGCAAAGAGCCAAAGATAATGGGCTGTTGGCTGGGGGAGAAACTAGATCCAGAGGTTTTGCTTTTGGCCTTCGCACATTTGTACCACTGACTGATTATCTGAGCTCAGAGATCATGTTTGACTGCCTGAACCACTGATACAAAATCTTTATCATCAAACACATTTGTCCATGTCTGTTGCTGTGATGCCAGCAACAGACATGTTGGGGGGATTACTTCTAAAAATGTGACTGATTTCTTATAGCTTCAGTGTTATTAAAAGTATTTTCAATCCCTTCAAATTAATGTCACACTAGTTTTTCGTTCCTTTTTAAAACTTTTCTTTGAAACCAGGCAATAAGGCTGCGAAGTCCACACCATCATGTAGGTTTTCTCTCAGGTTTGACAGGTTTTCCTTTTTAATTTTAACAGGAACTGAATTTCCAGCAGCGACCACCTGCCTTGGCGTTGTCAGTTGTTGACAGGTATGACATTTTCAGGATACCTACACAGACTGTGTAATGTACATAACATTGATTGCCAAACAGGAGGTGGTGCAAATAAGAGAACCAACTAAAGATGGGAATAAATTATGATAAATGGAAGACACATGTCTCAATGCAACTTAAATTAAATTTATTTTTTACATTGCTGAGCTGTGCTGTGTGGGATTGTGCCAAAATGATGTTTTTCTGTAAAGGTGCAAGGTGCAGGTCATAGTTTTTCAGAAGCTTAGAAGAGTATAGATTATTTTCTAATTTAATCTCATGCCTCACATGCATGTTTCTACTTTCTTTACACTATCACAAAAGAATCTTTGCATGTTCTGGGGTCTGGACCAAACTGTTGCTAACCAAAGCCAAAGCCTCACTTGACTTTCAGATGAATTACTTGCTGAAGTGAAATTAATTAACTTTATCTTTTACTAACTTCTGCCAGAGAGTTTTTTAGACAGTTGGGTCAGTCTCTGATAAAAATGCTAATGTGCTAATGTCACCTGAAGATTTCCTGTGATGCTCTTTTCTAATTGAAAGCAGCAAGAAGAGATAAAAGGTCCAGTACAAAAATGCAGCGCTGAAGCTGAAGTGGTGACTATTTTTCAGCTCCTCTCTTTTGTTCTGTATTACAGACAGAAAGTGGATCTTTGTCAGGGATTTCTGTCTGTAGTTATAGCTTCTTGAGTTGTTTTCTTGCATACCTTAAAGTGTCAGTATTATGATCATATGATCATTTACATTTCAATATCTGGTTTTCTTAAAAGTAAAATTGCCTTAAGCATGTAATAATTTGAAAATGACAGACAGAAAGTCTTCCTGAAAGTGAGCAGACTTGACTCAAATGTTTTCTGATTGGTTAAATTCCTGGAGACTTGCAGATGGGCGGAGCTAAAGACTAAAGGCACACAGCTGCTGTTGCCAGTCAGAAGCACGTTTTCAACATCAACACATTATCAACAGTCAGTCACGGCCACAAATATATGAATAAAATTCAGAACATGAAATTGGACATGATGATGAGCCGATGAATTCCAATCAGACATCTGCGGAGCCATTTTTGGCCAACATTCCCTCACAACCAAAATGAAATTCATCAGAAACTTCTTGGAAAGGAAAACAAATCCTTTAATAAGTAGTGCTAGCACTCAATTCTTGTTGTGCAGTCTTCAAAAAAAAAAAAAAGAATGAAAAAAAAGAAAACGGACCCTGGCTCTGTTAAATCTAACTAGAGTGGAATACTAATTAATATCATTGCAAACATCTCTATGGGTGAGTCTTGTTTGAGAGAGTTAATCTATAAATGTATAATTAGCATAAACCCCAGACTAATGATGGGGTTTACCTCTGATATGAGTACCGTATTTTGTGTTTGTATCATAAAGAAAGTGAAAAACGAATAGGGTTAAAAGTTTAATTAAAAGTTTGATAAAACAGCAAGAGTTTTGCACAGTGCTGTATGTTTGTTTCTTTTCAAGAGCGTTTTGTCACATCTTAGATGAAAATTCATCATAATAATACTGCATACAAGTCAGAAAAAACACCAAAAAGAATTTTTATTCATGCAAACACAACATAAATAATTATTACACTTGAAATTATACTATACCACAAATTTGGGAGAACTTGCAAGGCATTAATGAGTTGAGAAAAAGTTTACTATTTTAATCACCTTTGAATACAAATCAGCTGGAAAACTCTTCAAAGTCTGGATGTTTTTCCTATGTATTTGACAAAAAAGAACAAAAAAAAACCAAAAGACATGGGAAGGTCATTCCAGATAGGATGGAGATCTTTCTGGATGGAGAGCTGAGACATGGACAGATCGAGAAAACATACTTTAGATGAATTTCAGGTTGTATTTTTCTTTCTTGTCCGTCAGATCTCTGATACGATGAGGTTGTTCAAACTCACAGATGCCTAATTCAGGCTCCACATAGAAGAGAATAGATTGTTCTTTAGCTGCAACTTTTCAGTAAATGGTGTGGTAAGGCTGCTTCAGATCTGCGGTCAGGGCCACAGCGGGCATATTAGCATTCAGTGCATCACGCAGTGCAGTCTCATCAGCTTGTCAAACTAAATTACAGGTGCAGAATACACAGTGAATCATTCATCACCCCACACTGTCCTCCCTTGTCTCCAACTACTTCCTCTATGTTTAGCCACGGTGTGCCATCTGAGATTCATCCAATCAATGTAATTGGGGGTGATTGTGTGACTCAATCCAGCGCCTCCTTACAATCACTGTTGCGATCAATGGCCATTGCTCCAATCTTCCTCCTATCGCAGTGAAGGACTATTCATGCATGCAACAAGAAGAGAAATTATTTTATGTGAAGAGTTATCTGATTATTTCTGAAGCTTTAAGTATTTCTGTGCTCCCAGACGGCGGTTCTTGCCTGTGGTATTGTGCTTGTGTTATGGATTATGAAAAGGCCAAATTACGTGACAAGCAATTCACGCTGGCAGATACTGACAGTCAAAACCATTTCCTTTTTAATTCCCTCAAGTATTTTCACATTCAGAACTATATCAGCCACTGACAAAGAAGCTTTTCTTTTGCAAAAAAGTCACAATGAGTTCTATGTTAGGCTATTTAGTGCCACACTTTAATCATTCTCCTCATCAAGGCTTTTAAATTAAGTGATATAAGGTTTGAGAGAAATATGGGATCTGACTGCTCAGTACTGCACTGAACCAATGAATGAATAAATGTGAAAAAATAAAAGTGAAAATGAGTGGGAACTAGCTGTTTCTAATTCCAGGCATCTCTACTACATAAATAAAACAATGACAAAAAAAAACAAACTATGTTGTATCAGCTATATTGATCATGTGTGATTTATTAGATGCTGAGTTCCCAAATCCCCTCATTAAATGCTTGAATAAAGATGAACTTGTTGCCATAGACAGCTACGAGGGATCCTCTCTGGATTCTCCTCCGCCATGCTGACAGCCTGTTAATCCCGTCTCATATCAGCCTCTTCTCGAATCCCAGCTTGGTTTACATCGAGCCAGGCCAGTTGATGGTAATGAGCCAGCCGATGTCAGAACCACACTGACTTTAATACACGTTGTAAGAATCAAGCACTTCTTTCCAGCATACTGTTAAAACATTTTAAAATAATGACATTTTTATCACCTCAAATCATCTGGACCTTTACTATATGACGTCTCCTTTGGATGCACAAACGGACAAAAGCACTGAGTAACCAGCAGTAGAAGAATCTATTATTAGAAGGAACCAAAGTAATTGCAGTTATTTTGTGGCACAATGAAATGTCATGATTTAATGCAGCTGGCTGTGTTTGTGTATCATTTCCGCTCTGCCTCTTTTCTCGCCCTCTGAATGCTACTCTTCAACACATACTTTATAAATGCAATTTGTCTCTGTATTTCCAGCCAGGGCAGCGTGTGTCAGCTTGCACCTTTGCCTCAGTGCTGAGCAGCGGCGATGGTCTAAGCTGTGCTGATAGATGGCTTGGCCGCAGGCTGCTGGGCGCTGGTGCTCGCCTCAGCTCCCACCGACGCAGCGTGACCCTGTAGCCCAGGGGTATGGCTTAGAATGCAGCTATTAGAGCGGTCCTGAAGATTTCCTGAGCTCATTATAGTCAAGTGTTGAGTGCACACAGACATGGATGCAGGAAGCTGCACACAAGGGCAAACCAACCGGTGCAGTGGCCTCTCAGGATGCAGGTCCATGAGCAGTGAAGGCACGGGAAAAAAAAAAAAAAACAGAGCTAAAATCATGAGATTGGGCATTGTTGATGTGGTGTGTGGGGAAACTGCTCCAGTTTTTCACAAAAGTGAAACAGTTTTAGAATAGCAGCATCGTTATTGAGCAGCAGATCTGCAGCAGATTTACTCCTCAGGGAGGAGGACGGTAACAGGTGTACTGTCAGATTGTGTGCCTGTTAATTATATTTGCTTGTGTGGGTAGAGCTTATAATTTTGTTTGCTTCTTGAAATGGCATTCAAACTCTTCTTGTGCTCAGTGGTGAAAAGCAAGACGCTATTGCTTTAATTACATCTCCACTGATCAAAGCTTGCTTTTTTCGAAAATATATTTTGAATAAATGATTTAAAATTTGGATTTGTGCTAAATAATTTAAGCACATTTATATTAAAACACAACATTTATGTATTAGCCTAATGTATAATGAGTAATGAGGGCACATGACGCAGAGATCAATCAAGCCATTTTTAATTAAATAAAGCATCACAATATACTCATGCAGAACACCAAATAAAGCGCGAAAAGCTCTGCTTTGAGTCTGGAAAGACCATTTCCATCTAAACGAAACACATTCTCAACACCATGTGGATAAATGTTGTAAAACCAGAAAAAATGTGGCAGAACTAGAAACCATCTACAAACTACAAACGCAAGTCTGTTATTCATCCGCCGCTGTCGTGCCCTGAATCGTACCTGTGGAGGATGCAAACAATTCAGAGGGTTGTAGAAGAGATTTCAACCATGTTCGAGGATGGATTCAGTTTAGACGTTAAAAAGTGCATTTTATTTGACGCTACTCATCCTCTTTATATGTATAATTCCAGAAAGCAAGTTGTGGCGAGATATGCTGCTATATTATAGTGACTGCAGTGCTATTGTTCACAGGAGGACTCAGGAGAAAGATGCACCAATTTGTGACAAAAACAATCTGAGTCTTCAGCCGAACGACGACAAAAAGGGCCACTTCATTTTTACAGGTCAACTTCGAATTTGGCTTCACCTTTGGTGTTTCTCCATCACAAATCATATTCCAGTACAAAACTATCTTTATTTATGTCACTTTGGGTCTCTGTGTCAACTTAAAATATTTCTTGTTGTCTTAGACTGTTTTGGTTTTGATTTTCGTAACTCGTTTGGAGATGATAGTTGCAATCTTTTTGGCACTGGAACTTAAGGCTTGAAGCTCGTGATCTTCTTCATTCCAGACAACACATCTCTTAAACTTTTCTGATGGATCTTGTTCTCCAGCTTCCTCCTGTACACCTCCTTGTTGTCTAATCCTGACTTTCAGTTGTACTGACATCATAAATATCTGTCTCCCTCCCTGAAGGCTCTTTTATTTTCTCATTGAGGACCTCTTTTAGTACACTGGTGATCCAGGACTTAATTATTGTGGAACCACCTCACTTGTTCTGGTGGGGATGATGTTGTCCACACAGTAGTCAATATGCTCAGTCACACACTCAGTCATGGGATCTCCATGTGGCCCACAAAGTGCATCCAGTCTAGAACCCTTTAAAGGCCACTACAGAGTTTCTTCAGCTTCCTGTGACCACCTCCCCAAAGTCCTTTAGTTCACAGGCTGCCTCTGGATAATGGAACTATAGGTGGAATAAAGAGACCAGATTACGATCCACCTCGCCAAAGCAGGTAATGGAGATCATGCATGCTTCTCTAACATTTGCGTAAAACCAATCTGGCATTTTATTTTTTCTGGTGTAACATTTGACAAACTGTTGAAATGCTGGAAAAGTGGAAGAGAGACAGAGGTGCGATGGAAATCACCAGTGACGGATCACTGGGTTGTGTCTGTAGCTTAGCAACAGCAGAGCCGATAACGTTTTTATACACCTTGTAGTTGCTGATGTATATGTATTTTAAACTAGGTATGCCATTTCTAAGTAGGAAGGCATTACGGATTGTTCTGTAATATTAAAAACGGCATCTTACAGCAACACATTCCCCAGGCTTTATGTCACACATCCATATGTATTAAAATAAGCAGAGACAGGCCTGGAAGCGCAGAGCCACAGAGCAATTAAGGGTTTAGTGTCTCACTCAAGGAGACACAGGGGTGTTGACACTCAGTGTGAAAACATGAGCCACCTCTAACATGAAGCTTCTTCCAGTAATGACCATTACTGAGAAAAATCAAAGACTCTCTGGTCGTGCTGCATAGAGGTAAGTGTATATTTCCAGTAAGAGTGAAGGAAAGCATGGCAAAAAACAAAATACAAAACACAATTTATTGCAGTTGGATGCAATTAAAATAGAATTTACACAAGCAGAACAAGAAGAACATGACTATGTTAACATGACTATGGTACAGAACATGGCTTATGTCTTGCAGGTTCTCTACTAACATAATTCAATCATGCTGCACATTTATCACAACTTCAAAGTAAGGAAACCTACACATTATGATGGATGCACACAGGTAAGCTTATTTCCACAAAGAAAGAGCTCACTGGTCTTATCTCTAACTTAATTGAGAAGCTTGTAGAACATGGGCCAAACCAACGAGAGGGGTAGCAGGGCAAGTGCTGCCCCTTGGAGTGCTCAACCATCACCATTCGGACCACATATAACAAGTGCTCAGAAGCCAGTATGACCCCCTTGGGTTTATCTTTCCATATACCACCAGGACTAAGGTCACAGTTCAGTGGCTATGGGACAAAAGAAGGGACTGGGATGACCCATCATTGCCTGATGATCTACTTCACACTTACTTCTCAATGGACGCACACTGACACAACAGAGGCAAGCTTAACTGCATCAAACAGGTCACTGGTCTCACCTCCAGCTTAGTGGAGATGCTTTTAGAACTTGGGCCAAACCAATTGGAGGGGGAGCAGAAGAGTTCAAGTGAGGGGGACATAACTACTCAAATGAGAAGGCCTTTAAAACAGGAGCACTTGCCAGGCGAAGAACCAGTCACTACAGCAGATCTAAGAGGGAAATCGCTATTGAGCTTCATGCATCACACAGTGCATGAGGTGAAAAGGGTTTTCTTTGAACGTACACATGTTACAAACATACACTTATGCATAAATTACATTTTTATAATACGCAACATTACTTTCACAGCAAAAAATATCAATTAGCAGATGACATGAGTCTCATCACCTGTTAAGATGGTCTGTTTTAGAGCAAGATGTAAGATTTTCCTCACTCTATCCAAGCAGCTTGTTAATGTCTAAACCTAACTATGTGATTGAAGATTATAGACTTAACCATAAAACCACTGGAAGGAAATATGAATTTCAACCACAATAGAACATAAAATGAACTCCACTATCACCAGCTCCATCCTCCAAATAAGGAAATGTTCACTGGTTTAAATAAGTCAATATTTTTATTGTGACAAGTTCACAGAGTAGTAGTAGTTTCAGTAGTTGAACATATGTATCTTCAAAATAAAGTTCCCGCATCTGACTCTAATACCATCCTTCCTACCTAGTGTGGACTTTTTTGTGCTTGAACGACACCTTAGGATATGTTGAGGATAGGATGTGGGGGTGGGGGGTCACTAGAAAACATCAGAGCACCAAAGAGGTTTATTTCCAACACTAATTTGCATAAGAAATTATGGATTTTGTGATATGCTCATTTATTGACGATGATGATAAACATTATTTCCTTTGCAAATTATCTTTTGCAATTTTAAAAGGCCAACAGTCATAGTTTAGAAACTAACTTCATGTTCAGTTTGTATTCTTATATTTCTGTTTCTGTATACATTTTTTCTAAAGATTATTGTCTGTGGTGTGAGTACTGTGTTATTGGATGAGTGTTGATTCACAGAAACATTAGAAATCCAGCAATCCCTCAAGACTACTCGACTACTATTTCTACTACTAGAAATAATAAGGCAGCTTCAGCAGTTTAAATGCATCAGTTGCCTAAACCTAACCTAACCTAACCTAACCTAACCTAACCTAACCTAACCTAACCTAACCTAACCTAACCTAACCTAGGTTTCGTTGCCTTAAGCTATTTACCAAACTGAATAACATTTAAAGTAATAACTGCCTTAAAGTGGGCAAATCATAAAAAAATCTGAGGTGACTAAAAAAAAAATCATAAACTCCAACATAACATTATCCTGTCACTTTGTTTGGAGCAGCCAAAATCTAAAATAATTATCATCGAGTGAGCCGTTCAAATTTGCAGCGTACTGTGACATTGCAAACCCGGATCAGAGCAGCATTATCCAGCTCCTCCATGTTTATTCCTACTCCAACTTCACATCATGTTCCATTTGCTGTACCTCAGCAGAGGGGAGTGTATATCTACAAGATCAATTTCAAAGGAGTCGCAGAAGTGCAGGGTTGCCTGAAAACCAAATGGGCTGTTGCAGGTTTCACAAATCAAAGGGGAATATCGATGCGAAAAAAAAAAAAAAAAAAAGAAAACAGAAAAACAATGAGCAGTAAAGTTGCTTACAACCTCAAATATGTGTGGGTTACTCTCTGGCCTCTCTCTGAAGCGTCAGTCAGCTTTTTGTCAACTTACACTGTTGTAATAATAAACGCTCAGCCCATGGTCCCTCTGTTTGTCCAGTTTGGTTCTTGATGGATTGAAATCTGTTGCTGGCCAGTGCTGAGTCACCAGCTCGGTGGGGAAAGCCAGACTGATTCTTCACAGCTCTGTCACTTGTTGCTTTCCACTTTGTATTGTCAAACTGTTACAGAGTTTTCTTGGACCTCTAACACAACAGAGGGTGCCAAATATTTAGCAATTGACAAGTGACGATTGAGTTGGGCAGCTCAGACTTAAGCCCTGTGATAAACAGACAAACAAACAAATGCATGCACGCACACACACACACAGACGCATACAAACACGAGCTAAGTGAGACGACATAGGAGGATTTTTTTTTCTTTTTTTTCGGGAGAATTTTCTATGCATATTTATACTGCATAAAAAGAGCCTTCAAATTAAATTTTTGAAATAAAAAACACCTGTTTGTCATCATTTGAGTACAAGTAATGACACTAGCTGAGCTCTTGTGCAAAAATAAATAATTTTGCAGACCACATTTTAGCCTAAGCCCTGCAGTTGTACACACCGTTTATGTGATTCAAATTTCACTGCTCCCAAAAAATTTGAATCCACCATTTGTTGGAGTCTGCTACATATATGGAATAAAATGAAACTGTTACAATATAAAGAAACAATTAACTCTACATGCCACTTCCATAAACATCTTTATAGAAAATACATCAGTAACAAAATCTACCCCACTAAAAACAAGAAAAGAAATTAAGGAAAAAAAAACAATTTAAAAAAGTGTATTTTATGAACACTAATGCTGCGATCATGGAGAAATGAAGAATGTTCGCACCGCCAAATAGGGATATCCAAAGAAAAAAAACGTCAATTTCAAAAGGTAAAGTCCAGACAGCTGAAGTGATAACAAAGTGATAACAAAGGCAGCAATGCAGGAAAGAACATGAGACAACATAGGAAGCGTGACCAGGTTGCACAGCAGGGATCACAACGAATGGACTAGCAGGGGAGAAAGAAGACACTGACAACAAAGACAGAGGAGATATATATATATATATATATATATATATATATATATATATATATATATATATATATATAATATATATATTCAATCAGCCACAAATGTGAAAAGAGAAAAAGAAGCATTCTTGCATCTTAAATTTATATTCAGTTCCAAAAAAACTGTTTTATTTCAAAATTGCAATAGCCGGTTTTTGTTTGTCGATGCAAAATGTTGTCTTAAGTCTCTAGAAGTCTTTATTGAATGCACGTTAATAAAATGGATGAAAGGAGAGCACATCAACAGATTTTGACCAACCGTAATTAGATGCAGACTTAGTGTGACAGAACTTTGGCTCCAACTCATGTTGTGTCAGAAATACATAAGAACAAAAACACAGACAAAAATACTTAGGCTATTGCGAGATGGTCCATGTCTCGCTAATCCAACCTTTTGAATTTTAGCTGCCTTCATTGATCCTAAGTAAAACCAATGTTGTCAGAAATGTTTTCAACATGTCACCTAGGGTTTGCTTGGTCTTTGGGAGAGCCTTGGCTTTGCTTTGGGGAGGACACTAATGTGTGGACTGTAATCTTATTAAAAACTGTGTGAGTGTCTATGTTCGACTCTGTGGGACTTTGTGCGATGCATGATGTTGGTGGTGCAATGAGGGCTGATTAAAGCCCTGAAACTGGCCCATGCTGGGTCTGCAGAAAAGCCAGGCTAGGCAATGCTGTTTCTATCCACTGGCTGCATCAACTGTGACGGCAACAACATGATTTGCTGGAGGCTTCACTGACCTCTATGATATGTTAGAAGTTTTTGCTCTCAGAACCTCTGTTTTATTTCTCCCTGAGGGGATGCAGTTTATTTTCTCCTTTTGGCAGCTCATTATCTGCACATATGGATATCAGTAGTTTTCATTCCCAGCAGACAAGAAGAATAAAATAGTTCAATAGTTACTGTGCTGTTATCCATTTAATTTCTCTACCCACTACTGGCATTTTTATTTTATAGTATTCCCAAGTCTGTTCATATCAACGAAACAAAGTTTTGTTTCTCTGGAAAGTACTACTGCAAGGCAAGCTGCAGTTCTGAGCTCTCTCCTTAAAATAAAATGTGTCCAACCCCAGTCATTTCATATCCACCTTAGAATAGATATTGTTTCTCCTCCACTGCAGCTGACGTCAGCTGCAGTCTTTGTTGACCATTAATTTAACCACAGTCAGCCAAAGTTGCACATGAGGGTACTTAATCTGGCAGAGAAAACAGGAGGTAATCGGCTGATTGAAGTGTCGGCACAAAAATGGAAGGAAAATAGGTGTGGACGCAAAACTCACTGAGATCAAGAGCAGCAGTTGTAAGTAAAGACAGGAAATGGGAAGCCCAGCTGCCACATCAAAGTATTAACGAGGGTTTGTCCAGCATCTTTTATCCAGTCACTCATTTTGTGCATATGGATTAAGTATTTAACTGAACCGGGTACACCAAGTCAGCTGGGAATCTGTTAAGTGCAGTGCAGAGAGTAAATTCTTAAATTAATGACAATGACACTTTTTTACAACCCAGAAATTATTCATGTAGCTGGGAGAGGTATTAAAGCAGTACAATACAACACACTTAATGTATTGAACAGACGATTTACTGTCGTACTTAATTCAATTAACAATCTAACAATCTGATTTTCCTAAATGGACTAGACACTGGTTTAGGCTGTAATTTGTGCAGTGTTTTAAGTCTTAATAGCTGCGCTGGAGAGACTGATGTTCTGTCACGCTGCTGCCACAAAAATAAAAGCATGATTATTTCTTAGCTTATCTTTTCACGTCTGTTATGATTCAATTTTTGCCACGGCACAAGTCTTGGCAAAGACGAATACGCCTACAAGCCTTATCAGCGCCTCCCTTCAGTCCTTAGGCCTTTGTAAGAAAGTCACTTTTCACTTGCCTCTTTCACTCTGTCCATCTTCCTTTCGTCTGCATCTCTGGAACTCTGATGATAATCACTAAGACCTTAACATGTGCTTGCACCATTAAAACCCCCTGACATCATGTTTTGTTTTGTTTTTTTCTTTATGTTGCCCACATATACAGCTTACTGTTGTGCTGTTGCATGAGTTGTCAAGTCGCTATTTATCTTTTGTAGACGAGATACATCAAAGCCCTCATTTCCAGTCCTTCATTTGTCATAAACTCCCCAAGCTGATACCAGGCAATTATTCATTGTTGCTGATGGGAAGATGAGCGGTCCATAATCAAGCAGCTCCGAATTGAGAAACTCTACGTGATTGATAGTGACTTGTAGTTAATGGCAAAATAATAAAGGTTTAGAGTGCCAAAGGGATGTATGACAGGCAATGGAAATAAGAAAAGATGAATTAATTAAACATCTTCTCAGTGAAACTGTCTGTGGACCACATTAGCTCTGCTCTTTCATGTTAAGTGTTTCCTTTTTGTCCTTGAAAAAGTTTTCTTTTCAAGTACGACGGCCTCGTGTGAATCAGACCTCAGAGAACAAAACTGTTCTGCACTTAGCTTAATTTTGGTTTTTTACTGAGTAAAAACCTATTTAAAGAGGCACAAATATGATGTCAAAATTCTCAGATGGGAGGTTCTGAGATGACATGTTTTTCTCTTTGCATGTTTAAGTTTCATTCCATAAATATAAAACATGTTTGATGCAAACTGAACAAATGATCTTAAACCCTATATACAAATGCTGTTGTATGTTTCTGTCAACATGAGATTTAAAGAGAGGAGATGGAGATACAAGGATTATTTTCTAGCAAAATGTAACACTGTGAAGACATAACCACAATCCACAAAGCCATCACTATCTATTTCCTCACAACCACTGCTGGTGAAAGAATGCTATTGGAAAAACAAGCACGTAGAGGTCTGTGCCTCATGTAGGGATGGTATTAATGAGGTGATGCTCACTGCATGGTTCCCTCCATGCACGCTGCTGAATTCATGTGGCCACACAGTTCAATCTTTGTTTCATCAGATCAGACAGTTTTGCCTCTGATGGTTAGTTATGGAGTTATTGCTTTTGGCAAATTCCCAGCAGGCTATCGTGTGCCTTTTACTAAGGAATGCCTTTTGTCTGGCAAACCCATGAAGGCCTGATTAGCATTGTACTTAACTGACGGATGTCTATCTCCACAAGGGAACCTTGATATCATAGATCTGTACAAACCTGTCTGATCAAGGCTCTTCAGCTCAGATCATCCACTTGGACGACACTGTTTATGATGTTTGTTGTTGGCTATAAAGACATTGAGGTTCTTACAGCTTTTGAGCACATAAAGTCCAACAAAACGCAAAGATTTGTGTGGTGACTCACGTCTGACTTGGACTTCTGTCAACCTCACGGGTTGGTTTTAAGTTTGACATCCACCGTCAACTCCATATACAGACAGAAGAAAGCAAAACCCTGTTTGGTGGTTAACACTGTTGCTTCACAGTAAGGAGGTTCTGGTTTGAATCCCAGCAGGGGTCTTTCTGTCTGTATTTTCTCCTCATGCTTCCATAGATTTCCTCTTGACTTCCTCCCGCAGTCGAAAATAAAATATGTCAGGTTCTAATTGCCCAAAGGAGTGAGTGTGTTAGTGGATGTTTGTGTCCCTGTGATGGACTGGCGATCTATCCTGAGTGTATCCTGCCTATGCTTCAGCAGATCCCTTTGAACTTTAATAGGAGTTCTCAAGTGGATTCAAGCAAGAATGATGTGGGCGACTGGGGAGTCTGTATCACGTTGTTGTTATGAAGTTGAGCTAAAATATGAGATTTGCTGTAAACTGGCCGATCTACGTTCTTACCCTCAGTCATAAACTGTGGGTAGTAACCAAAAGAATATGATTTTGGAAAGTGGCATCTGGTGACAATGCCGCTGTGGGATGATGTGTCAAGCATGTCCAACCTGGAGAAAATAGACTCAGGATGTGTCAGTGGGCTTGTATGTCTTAATTGGGTTGAAGGTGGTGTCATCCTGGACATGTGACTGTGAAGGAGCACCTCTGCAGCCCAGACGTTGCAGTGCTGGATCTAAGTTTCCATTCATGCTGCCTACTGAGAGTTTCCCAGTGTTATCTGCCAATGCTGCATGTGATGTCATCACTGCCGTTGTTGCCAGGCAACAGACATTCCAATGCATTCATGGTGATCTCTGGAGATTTCAGCTATGCCTTCTATCCAATTTCACACCTCATGTTTATTTTACTTTAACTTTTTTCCTCCTATATATTCCCAATTAATTTGAGCTGAAACACCATAACAGTTTCACATATTGCGTTCTTGTCTAATTTCCTGACTTCCCCTTGGGGATTAATGAAGTATTATTGAGTTCAATTCAAGTCAAGAGCTGGATGAGGTGGCTGGGGCCTCTTTACCTAAGCTGCTGCCCCCATGACCCTAAACTGGAAAACCACATTAATAGAAAAGGGATGATTTCATGCACTTGAATCTGGTCTTAGAGTTCCAGCATTGATCATTCCTGATGACCTGTTGGCAGAAATGTTGTAATAAAAATTATCTTTCATTTTTTGCAGAATCTCAAAAAAAAACAACAACTATTATTATTATTATTATTATTATTATTATTATTATTATTAGTAGTAGTAGTAGTAGTAGTAGTAGTAGTAGTAGTATTATTGAATGATTTTTTTAAACAGTTTTAAAAAAGAAATAGGGAGAGAATTTTAAGCCTTAACTTCTTTAACTCTTAATGTTTTTATGCATTGTTTTTACTCTTTTTATGTGAAGCACTTTGAATTGTCCTGTACGTGAAATGTGCTGTACAAATAAACTTGCCTTGCCTTTCCTTGCCTTCTGTAGAAGGTAATAGATCCCACTGTGGTCTTTGTGCATTTGTAGAAATGTGCGAGACAGGTAAAGACCATTATTTGAGTTTGTGGTGTTTGTTAAAGAGCAGGATGCACTTGTGCTCAGGTCTCACAGACATATATTTGACAAAAGAACCAAAACTAAAACATAATCTTATGATTTTATTGCATTATTGCAAGTTTTTATAGTTCCCTTGAATTCTTGTTTTGCTTTGTCTTTGAGTTATATGTTCTGACGATACCTTCTACCTTTTGCAGTGCTTTTAGTATTTTTTTCTAAGTATTTTGTTTGCTACACCTGCTATCAGTGTTTGAAGGTTGCTTTGTCCTTCTGTGATCCCATGCAGGATATCTAGCACATATTTACCTATTGTGAAGCAGTTCAGCTAAATTTAACAGCTGGTCAAATTTCACAATTTATTGTTATTTAATGACTTTAGATGGTATCATTTTTAAATAAACTTTACTTTTTATTTACATAAAGTGGTTTTCCTATTAAACTGAAAGAAGTTCTGCTAACAAAAAAAAGAAAGAAAGATTTTATACAGGTTTGAGTGATTTTGTAAGATTAAAAAAAAAAACAAAACAAAAACAAAAAAAAACATAGATGTGCCATAACTTAGTGGTAGTGAATAATTAATTTTCTGCCAAAACATTGATCAGTTTTACAAAATCTTTTTGTTCCTATCAACACAATGGAATGAGGGAGGGTTTTTAGGAAGATCAGAGTTGTTTCTTGATTTTTTTATAATTATTATTATTAGTTATGCTCTTGTATACCTTGACAAAGAGCCAAGGCACAAGGGGTAGAGGACATATTAATGTGTATGCCAGGAGGAAGCACCACAAGGAATACCAAGTAGGACAAGAGCAAAAACCTTTTCAGAGGAAATGGGCAGTAGATCTGCCTCAATTAGGTTCAGAAAGGTCAGCTGTTGTGATGACAAATTGTTCAACAGGCAATGAGAGACCACATTAGAGATAATCCATAAACTGATAGACTAAAAAGTCATGAACACTTTTTGTTGAAATAAAACACACAATATGGCCCAGTGGCTGAACCTCCCTATGCCTTAAGTTCATCTTGTTTTTTCCTGGATCCGGTTTAATGATTCTTAGTTGTTGGTCCTAATACTAATAAAAAGTCCTTTCTCTTCATCAACCATTAGATTAAAACCACTTCCTAATTTTGTTCACTTCTCAGCATGTTCTTGAAGTAGCAGTGACCTTTCTGCTCATAATCCAGTTTTAAAAACAAAATTTTAAACTGTCACAGAAAATGAAACTATATCAATTCAAAAACAATTTTATCGATTTGCTGTTGTACTGATGTAAGCGTAAAATAACTCCAGACAGTAACTCAATATCTCTGCATTTTTTTAAGACTACTACTACTACAAAAACAGCCCCTTTAGAAATAAGCCTAATATTCCATAAATCTAGTCAAAATTGTCTTTTTTAAGCAAAAATATATTTGTCAACGAGGTAATACAATTTTTCTTGACTTTAATACTTAAATTAGCTAAATATTTTAAAATAGTCCTTAATTTTCATGAAACAAGGTTCTTTTATTTTCTTAGAAATGTGTCCACTGTCTTCTGTGGCTTTCCCCATGCACTATACTGTCACAGCTTTAATTTCTGGATGCAGCTGCAGTCTGTGTTTGAAGAATAGTGGTTTTCCAAGGTACACCAGACACTATATAGCTTTACTAGTCACAGTTGTGTAACAGCTTCTTATGCAGTGGTACTCCCAGCAAGCAAAGATCAGCAACAAATTTAACTGATAATCACTGACAGCAGGCCAGCCTTAAGTGAAGCCCAGAGAGCTCAGATGGTGAAGCTAGTGGTCAGCATTCAAGTCATCTGTTACTGCTTTCAGCCATAAAACCTGTTTACACTTTTGTAATAGGAGGAGGGAAGCAAATGTGTCCATTTATTCATTCATTCATTCATTCATTCATTCATTCATTCATTCATTCATTCATTCATTCATTCATTCATTCATTCATTCATTCAGTCTAGACTATCGTAGGGAATAAGTTGTAAACACAAGCCATGACAACTGGAGCTTACAGCAGTTACAAAGAAACAGTTCCAGGCGGTTTGAGAGGTGCAGAATGATGGTGAGGTCCTGACCAAAATAAGGAAACAAGAAGTTTTGATATCAGTCTTAAGATGATAAATGCTGCAGAGTCGTCAGAAAACTGCCAAGCAGCAAAACAATATGGTCTCACACAATGTAATATACAGCAACAGAGAGCTTAAAAAAGACAGTTTTCCAAAGACTGACAGTTTAAAAAACCAGCCACCACTGTGAGCACAGGTTGTGAGAGTATTCAGATGAAAGCCTTGGAATTTGCCAGCGTTTGCAAACACAACCCGCTGCTTTGTGAATCAGAAAGCAGACACCCTCTCTACCATTATAGTTAAGGATGGCTCAGGTGCCCTAAAGCATCCCTTAGTTATGCTGTTATAGGCCTAGATGGCAGGGGGACCTCTCATGATGCACCTCTCTGCACACTGTTCTCTTCTACTCCAACTCTATTAAACAGACTGTTCTTGTTTTTATTAAGCTGTCTTCCTTCTTCCCAGCAGGTGCTCCTGATCTGTTGCTGTCGCTCTTCTCTTATCTTTCCTATCCTCTTAACCCCCAACCGTCCGAGCCAGATGGCCCTCCTTCCTGAGTCTTGTTCTACCAGATGTTTCTTCCTGTTCAAGGGGATATTTTTCTTTCCACAGTCGCCTGGTGCTTGCTCATGATAGGCGATTGCATCGAAGCGAAGCAGTAGTTATAATGTTATAACTGGACTAATTTGGAATGAGTTGATCTGTATTGTTGAAGTGCTTTGAGATGACATTCGTCATCACTGAGTGCCATATAAATAAAGTTGAACTGAACTGAGTTGAAATGAATCTTTTTCCAGTACTACACGTGTACATGTGATACCAGAGGTCTCCGCTTGGGGGCTGAATGCAGAGAAAGAGATAACAAGAAAAAGAAAACAGAACACGGAAGAGGAAGTTCAAAGCTTTGGTTTTGTGCAGTCATGCCTTTCTAATACACAATATGATTTGGTGCTCAAATGTTTCATTTTTCATCCAAAAGATGTGTCTCGACAAAGGGGATCATTCTATACGTGGGGTCATTTATATTTGTTTTTATATATAATCAAGTAAATTATTATCTCTGATTTAATATTTGGTGGATTTTATTTTTATGTCTTTTGGCAATGTTTTATTTTTAATAATGATAATGTACTTTTTAATACAAATAGCTCACTAAAAGAGATGGGATCCAAGCTGCCAGCCTGTCTTCTACTATTTTCTTCATACCTATTTGCATGCTCTTGTCTAACAGGGAATGTTTGCCATTTACAAGGGACATTTGCAGGCTCAGAGTGTGATAGCTTAGGGAGTCTTTTTTCTTCTTCCTCTTTGTTTTGTTTAGCCCTGGAAACAAAAGTTTTGTTTTGTAGCTTATTGTCCTCGGTACTGTTTCAAAATGATTCAAAGAAGAAACTGCAGCCAGAAGAAAACAGAACACCACTAATCAAGAAATCCGGGTTATGTGTACATAATTAGAGGAGAATGAAGCGCTCTAGACCATGAACAAAGACCTTTTTTCCTTGTTTGTTTTTGTCTGTGTTCTGATTTGTTTGTGTAATGCCTTTAACAGAAAACAGATACTAATGATGTTCATATTGAGTGGATGCTGGATGCCTGAGAGACAAATGAAGAAAAAAAGAGATATATATGGCATGCTGCTATGCTTATACATGTGTCTGTCTGTTTTTAATTGTTATCATTTGCATATTGCATTTTTTTTTAATCTGAAAACCTTCTGTCCTTTATCACTAGTGGACTAAACACTTCAAGATAAGATAATTATACCTGTGGGCAGATATCAGCAACACTTTTAGTGTTTAATATCGCAGCTTGAGCTTATTACCAACAGTCATAACATGCAAAGGTATGAAACTAAGCTCTTTCCGTGTCTTCTTTACTCCTCCCATCCTGTCTTTTCCAGATGTAATTAAAAAAAAACACAAATATATTAAAAAACCTGACTTCTTCCTAGTGGCCGGAGAATTTAACTAAAAATGCTAATTGGATGCAGAGTAAGCCTGTTGTGCACCCATGGAGTTTGGAAACACAATTAATATTCATGCAGTTGGCATATAAGTGATAAATCCCAGTTTACTAAATGCAGCTTTCTTATTACAAGCAGCTGCTTATGTGTAGAAATTTGCCACTTCATCCCACAGTTTAGAATAAAGCTGAAGTTTTTGTAAATTATGAGAATTATTTATAATTTAAAAAAGACTAGCCTGAATCAGACCTAGCTTTGAGTTCAATCTTCAGACCTCTCTGTCGTCAACACCACCCAGGTTTAAATCATGCAACATTTGCTGCGATGTGGATGGTACAAGGCTGTAACACTGCGTCACATCTAGTGGTTACCATCTGCTGTGAACTGACCTGTGAGTGTGTTGGTTATGAACACTGTGCCATAACCTGATATGCATTTGTTGCAAGTAATGGCTGGGATAGAAGTCTAAAGTTACTTGTAGTGGTTGCCAGTAGAAGGGGGCGAAGGCAAGAGCTAGTTAACATTTCCTTTATGTAAGCAAAGATCGATCATTGTTGAACTGATGTAGATTTGATAAAGGATGTTGAGATGCTGATGTTGATGGTATTAGTTCAGGCTGTTGGTGAGACTCCAGTTGTCACAAGGCTTCTTGTACTCTTCTTAAATTAAACAAAAGCACAAAGCAGCATCACAGTTGCAATCGCCATGCAGAACACATGCAAAAAAAGTCCAAATTAGGCTTATGTACTTAGTTTTCATATCATAAGCAGGATATTCTCTATACCTACTATTTAAATGTTCATATTCAAGTTTATTTAGCACTTCAATCACATTGAATGGGCATCCTCCTCACAGCGAAGTAGTCTCTAATGTAGTACTTGCAGTATTTAGAATCAATAGAAAGTAGTGGCACTATAATAGTACTATAGCATCATATTACTTTGTAAAAAAAACTAAAAGCAAAAGAACAAAACAAATACCCAAACTAACTCACTCGATTTCCCGGTGGCCTTTTTCCCGATCATGGTGAGACAAAGACTCCAGCCCTCTGTGACCCCGAACAAAAGAGAGGCAGTGAGTACAGAGAGGGGATGGATGGAAGAACATATTGTATCTATTGCCATTCAAAAATGATCTTGTACATTTGGTCTCCCACTGTAACCCTACGCCCTACCCTGACCCCACCCACCAATATTAGAGCATCACATCGTGAAAGTGTAAACTTTCTAAAATTCATATCATGTCAGTGCAGGTTCATCCTGCAAGTCCAAGTGGCCCTGCAGCAAACTGCAGTACTGTAGACAGCACACATTTTAAAGCCAAGAGGTTTGTGGCAGACAGCTGAGACTGGAAGCCGCTCAACGTGCTGCAAGCCTCACATGCCAAAGGCGGCAGAAAGGCATTCACGTCCATTGAAAGGCTCCATGGAAAGGAACAATAGCAGGCAAAACACTATCAGACTGTCTTGCCCTCTGCTTTCTGCAGTCTGCCAATCTACTGCTGGCCACTGGGAAGCTTTCATTTGCTATCAGCCTCTGCAGAATCTGATTAAGAAGGATGTTCATGACTTCTGCCACAACTGCTGGGAGCCCATCTTCCAGACACACCTGTTCCACCCAACCAAAGGCACTGTTTTGGCTGAAGCAACAGAGCTTGTTGCCTGGAAGCAATCTGATGAGCTCGCCGAACACACACACACACACACACACACACACACACACACACACACACACACACACACACACACACACACACACACACACACACACACACACACACATTGTATTTTCACCTTTTTCTTCTGTTTGTTTACCTGTAAATTGTTTTCAGCTTCTTTTACTCCAACAAATTCTTCTTTTTTAAGTCATAACAGGAGCCAGTAATGTAAAAATCTGAAGTATTGAAAGAACAAACAAAAAGAAAAAGAAAACTTTTGTAGACATGTTTTAAATATGTAATTTGACAATGTATTTCAGCGCTATAATAACCAGGAGATCCAGTCACATATCAACATAGCAGTATAAAGATGCAGAATCTGTAAGATGACAACTTTTTTAAATGCCATTTGTTCATCACAGAACAACAATCGTGCACTAAAGATGCAAGTAGGTAAGAATATGAAAATAACAGAATAGATATTCAGATATTCATAATAGATATTTGGGTGTCTATAGTGACTACCAAATCAAAAACTGCAACACAAAACTGCCTTGGGGCTTAGTTTTTGCCAGTCTCATACTGAAAATATGACGAACAAATATGTCACAAATGCAGTCCATTTCTTACCTGGCTAAATTACTTTGGTAACTAACTTACTCTGAGCTTCTAACATGCTCCGTTCTCCAGAGAAGAGGTTATGATCAGAATTTTGAATTAAATTCTCTGTAAAAATCCATCACTCATTCTTTTCATGAGCATATCTAAGACCTGGTCATTCTGAAACAGCACTATTATCAGGAGGAAGGACTTATTATTGTTGTGGTATTTTGCCAAAACTGAAAGCACTCGGTCATGTTGAATAAATGTCAGACTGCAGAATGACAGAAATAAACTACATGACCAAAAGTATTCGCTCACCTGCCTTGACTCGCATATGAAAGTAAGTGACCTCCCATTATTAATCCATAGGGTTCAATATGACGTCGGTCCACCCTTTGACTCTATAACAGCTTCAACTCTTCTAGGTAGGCTCTCCTCAAGGTTTAGGAATGTGTTTTTCTGATTTTTTGGTCATTCTTCCAGAAGTGCATTTGTAAGGTCACACACTGATGTTGGACCAGAAGGTCTGGCTCTCAGTCTCCGCTCTGATTCCTCCCAAAGGTGTTCTATCGCGTTGAGGTCAGGACTCTGTGCAGGTCATTAAAGTTCATCTAAACCAGACACTGTCATCCAGGTCTTTATGGACCTTTCTTTGTGCACTGGTGCACAGTCATGTTGGAAGAAGAAGGGTCCAGCTACAAACTGTTCCCACAAAGTTGGGAGCTGGAATTGTCCAAAATGTCCTGGTATGCTGAAGCATTCAGAGTTCCTTTAACTGGAACTAAGGGGCCAAGCCCAGCTCCTGAAACACAACCCAACACCACCCCTCCTCCAAACTTTACACTTGGTACAATGATGTCAGACAAGTACCGTTGTCCTGGCAACCGCCTGACCCAGCTACCAATAAGTCTGTTCAAAACGGCTGATATTCAAAAAAATAAATAATACAATACAGATTAGAAAGTAAGTTAGTATATCGGAGAGTACTCCATTTACATCCATCCTTTAGTTTTCATACCTAATGTATTACTTAACATTAACAAGTATGCTGCTAGTATATTTGTATCAGTGTACCCACTACATAAAAGAAGACTTTGGGAATCAACCTGACTATACTTAAACATACTTAATAACGTCCTTAAGGTCTACTGATTTTGGTAATGACCTGCTTTTCTGTGGTTTCAATTGTAGCAGTATTGTTTAGTTTTTTTGTTTCTTGGATTTTTATTTATTTATTACTTTTTTTCATTCAAACAGCTTAGCCCTGTTATGACTGACCGGGAAAGGGATTGATGAATTTGTATATTAGAAGCGTTAAATGACAGCCACCACATCTCTTTTTTTTTTTATCTGAGTGTACATGAAACCCAAAAAAGAAAGCTGGGCTTTAGATATGCAGCTAAAATTGCATCACTATCTTAGTCCCAGTTATCTCTTATCCCAGCTTTCCTATTTCTATGACTGGCTTTCCCAAAGGGAGCTGGACTTTCTGACTTGACTTGAGTGGCCTGCATATTTTAGATCTCCTTGCTCTGAATGTGTCATTATCAGACTTGTTGACAAGCTGATGAGGTGATTGATTAAGTTGAATGAGGTGTGTGGGAGCAGGGAAGCATCCTGAAACATTGGTAGCCAAGAGCCAGGACTGAAAAACACGGATAGACACGGATACAAACTTTGTTGTTAGAGCATCAAATGTTAAATCAAGGAAAGGATTTTCAAAGATTAAAAGATAACAATAAAAAGCTGTACATTGTAAAAGCTATTTCTAAACATTTTAAGCCCGACATGGTGGTGACACTAAGAAGTTGTGAAAGCAGATCAAGGTTCAAGGAAAAAATGGGAAATTCACCAAATTGTTCAAGGTCACCTCCGTAAACATGCCTCAGGCTTCAGCTCATGTAGGGGTGCTGAAATGTAACTTGAAAGACTCAGGGAATTATTTCCAAGGTGGTTATCAAGGTTATCAATATGGCAATTTAAAAACGTTTTCATATATATATATATATATATATATATATATATATATATATATATATATATATATATATATATATATATGTGTGTGTGTGTGTGTGTGTGTATGTGTGTGTGCAGGTATATTTTCAGTTGAAATTTAACTTTTAACAAACAGAAGCTCCTTACGTTGCTTCTTAAACTAACTAACCTACTGCCATTTACCAGAAATGAAAAAAGTGAGTCAAAATACTGCTTAAATTAAAATAATTTAAATACAAATCATAAGAAGGAACTGCTTCCGTCATAAAGGGCACACCAACTTTCCATGAATCAGTTCTCTCTTTGATACAACTACAAGCCAAATGAGTTTTATAATTATTAAGGAATATTAACCCTTTGGCTAAATAAGCACAATTGTATAACCAGGCGGTGAAAAAGACTTTATACTTGCCTTTTAACTTTGAAAGCTATATGTTTATTTTTATTTTATTTTTTTTATTTTTGTCTTGAGACAAAGTTCAGAGACAAAGTTAAAACTTTTCCAGAAGTTTTCATGATAAACAAGAGGTCATCCAAGGATTTTTCTTTTTTCTTTTTTTTTATTTTTTAATTCCCCTCACTTGGAGACAAACATAGGCTACAGATAGAAAACTCTCTGGACCTGAATACTAAATAATTCTCTGTGCATTGCAGAAATGGCTTTGGAAATCTTTGTGACAAATTGAAAATTTCAGATGAATCTTCTTCTCTGCCATCTGCTATACAGACAAATAATGACATCACCCATTACATTCAGACTCATTTTTAGCACCATTTTTCAGCTGTACCTTGCAGCTTCTTTGCCACAAAATACTCTCAGAAAAGAGCAAAAAAAAAAAAAAAAAAAGAAAAAGGGAGAAGCTACAGTCATATCCATCCTAGTATTTATCTTATTTTATCCACTAAAAGTTGAATGTAAATATAATTCTGTTTGGAAAATGTTTTAAAAAATCTGTAAGTATATTTAGTAGTTAATATCCATAGCTAAATAAGTAGCAATTGCAGTTTGTTAAAAAATGTAAAAAAACTGTGAAAGAAAATATGAATCCATTTAATTCATCTAAACCCTAACAGCTTAAGTGGATTGTCTTGAAACATATCATGTGACTCCCACTTTAATCTATGGTGCTTACATTGAATAAATTATTATTTTTTTAATTGTGCAAACTGAACACATGCAATGTTGCATTTTAGAACACATTCCAACTTTTATCTAAAAAATGTAGTTTAGATTTTGACTTCAGTGCGACTTATTTGATAAGAAATATATCTTCACATTATAAAGGGGGGAATCTGTGGAACAAATATGTTATTAAACTGTCATACAGTAGATGAAGTAGTTTCAGAGGACAGAAGGTCCAGTGGGCGCCTGTCAATTTCCCACTATTTCTAGATTTTTCATTGGTTCCATTCTTCCGTGAATGAATAAAGAATTGAAATATTTTATCAGCTGCAAACAGAAAGAGAAAGGCCTCTGTGAGGAAAAATAAACCCGTCATGTTTCAACTGATATATACCACACGCTCCACTGTGGACAGTGCACACGCTTAAACAGTCGTGCCACATGAAAATAAATGAACTGTCATGTACACATGTTAATTAATTATCAAACTGGTATGTGGAGGACGCGGCACAATCAACCCGCCTCTGCGGCACAATGCCCGTTTTAGCCAGGAGAGTTGTGCTACTTCGTGCTGAAAAGGTCATCCCGCCTCTGTGGGTGTTTGCAATGGTCGCACTGGAAGGGAATGTCCCTCTGCAGTATGACAATTAATCTGACAGCTGTTAACAAGCAAACTACATGATTCGTGTGTGCGTCCTTTCAGTGGGACCTCTTCGATACCTGTTTGTTTTTTGTGGTGTTTCACACGTGATGGACCCGCAACACAGTTTTTTACCCCCCTCTTTAAGGGGCAGTTGTTTTGTTCATCAGAATGCAAGTGTATGAGCTTTTGTTGCCACAGACTGAGGTGCAGTTAATTCAAGGCACAGACCAGCTGTCATGGTTTATGGTTTCTCTTGGAGATTACTGCCACCTGTGTCTTGATTGTTCCACCTGTGTGTCTCAGCCTCCGTGCATTCTTTCTTTCCTCTCTGTGTTGCCAGGGTTAGTTGTTTTATAATACTCCTCAGTGTTACCCTGCTCCCCACCCCCACCCCAAGCTCATTTCACTTCTGTTTCTTGGCTCTTGCGTTATCCCGCTGTGCCAGTTTTTTCTTGGTCTCCTGCCTTTGTTTCCTTCTAAACACTCCTCTAGACAGCCAATGTATTCCTGAAGTTGTCTTTTTCATTTGACCATAAGAGCGAATCCCTTGTATGATGGCGCCACAGCAAACACAAGTTCAGTGCTCTTGTGTAGTTCTGCCTGTCTGGGCGGTGGGCTGTTTGAGAGTCCAAACCTTTTGACCTGTCAGCTCATGCTTTTGTTTACCTCTTCTGACAAGACATCAAACTGAGTGTTACTCATAGGCAGGAAAACAGTGTGAATAAATACAGAATGCCTGTAATTGTGGGTGTTATCTAACAGCAAGATATCTCAGAGGAGACCAGCTTGGTTTGTATGAGAATTTTAAAGTGTTATTATTTTTATGAGAATCACTTGGACTGTTAAACTCCCATTATTTATAGGACGAGAGAGGAAATGGGCAGAGCCAGACAACCTAACAGTCTAAGGGGACAAAAATATAGAGTCCTCTCATTTCAAAAAGAAATGTAATCAGCACTTGAAGTGTTTAAGAATCAAGATAAAATTCAAGTACGAAGCACTCCAAAAATATACATGAAATAATGATCTATTTAAAGACAAATAATGACTGTAACATTACCACGTATAGATATCATCAATGTAATTGATGTATAGTTTCCACTTTATTGTGCAGTCATGCAACATACTTAAATTTTAAGTTGCCTTTTTTAATGTATAATAATTGATATATTTCCTTTAATTATTTCCTTGTGTGCCATTTTAAAGATGATCTGCTGTCTGCTGTCTGGAAGCATAACAGTGTATTCCATTCAATTTGGAAGTGGGAAGTGGGAATTGCATCACATCCAGGTTAACCTTGCTACCAGATCCGAAAGTCAGAAAATGAAACTTTCCAGACGTAAGATTAGCTATTGCACTGCTAGCCATTCTTACTAATTTTATACACTTATAGGTTAGTTATTTTTATGGTGAAATAATTTCAGGGGGTTTAAGGGACTTCAAGAGGTGCTCCAGTTTAAAAACGTCCAACTAGAAACCTGGAAATTACAACTTTTGACAACAAATGGAATGCATTATTCAATATATTTGAAGGTGGGAAGCTTGACATCGGTGGTATGTTATATCGTGTTTTGCTGCCTTTTCTGAAAACTACTGATCTGAGAGTGTGTGTCTTGGGCCACTCCAAGTCTGAGAAATTAAAAGTTCACAGATGCAGAAAATGCATCACAGCAATGGCTGTTCTTAAAGAGGTCAAACAAAGTTAGAGGGGAAGAAAAGACAGAGAAAAATTGAATTTTACGAGTTACGTACATCTGTGTGTATGTGTGCATTTGATCAAATCAACACAAGATGAAATAAAAGAGATACCAGCACAAGTCTGTCTGTATATACACCACCACACACAACTACCGGGTCAGAAGACATGACAGAGGCATTACCCTGCTATGTGTTATGCCTTTTTTTTTTTTTTCTTTTTTTTTAAACTGACTTTTTAAGCAATTCACTGACAAAGAATGACACATTGTTTTGTACCTTGACGTAACTATTGTGCGATGTGAAATAGTGTACAAACTGAGCATAAATGCTTAAATAGCATGGTATGAATACACCAAGGCACGAGATCACGTTCAGTTACAGCAGGCAGCAGCAACATTGACATGTCAGCGGAGAAGAGACGGGAAAATTTGCTGCTTAATTAGACTGCCAAATTAGGATGGTGTTTGGTGGATGATGTGGCGAGTGTGAGACGGGCCACATGTGTGTGTACAATTGTGGTGCAGCTGACAGCTTCATTTAGGTCACAAGAGTTGCTCCATGCAGAAATCCTTCTCTTAATTAAACCTATGAGAGGTTTATTATGTAAAAAGGTTAAGACAGACGAAGACAGTTGAAGAAACTTTGTGTTTTTAAGTTTTGGGTGATTTTATTTTTTCTGTTGATTAGATTTCTAGCAGTATATACCAAACTCATGACATTAAGATGTTTTTAGAAACAAACGACTAATGATGTATCCCTCTGATAACTTGTCAGGATCTTGTACCCTGCTGTACTGCTACACTGGTGAAAAAGGTTTCGCTGTCTCCACAGATGCCCTCTGTGGCATTTTACTTTTAACTTGTAGAAAACGTGCACCGCAGATCCACAAGGCCAACAGTGGCAAAGCCAGCTCAAAGCCATCATGTTGTTTTGTTCACATATGCTCCACGCACGTAGGTTACCACAGAAACCGTATGCATTGGGAAGGGCATGTAGACTGGATCTGATCATTTACAATACAATGCAGAAGTCGGACAAAATACAATCTGACTTTATTGGTTCTGGGCTTGAGTCTGAACATAGCTATAGACTAAAGGATTCTGGACTTATTTTCTTGATTCTTGAAAACATTTCACCTCTCATCCAGTTCCATGTGGAGTTTTGGGCTTAAATAACTGTGGTTGGGTCATCCATTCTTATAAGACGTTCAAGTGTGAAGCGCTGACCCGTCTGTCCCTCCTGTGGCTCATTAGGATCTTTTCTCATCTATTACCATTGCTCATCTGGTGAGCATGCAAGATGCTCTGGGAACATAAATCAAGCTGTGAATGGCTGTGAATCCTAAAGAAAAGAGTGTGTGACAAGTGAAGACCAACTCCTCTGATTTCCATTACTTGATCTGAGAACCAGCACAGACTGCAGCCGTTTGTCTGTGGGAACTTTCTACTTATAAAGTCTCCTTTCATTATTGGACCCCTTATCCTGTATTATACATTATTAAGGCAGGATCAAAGAACAAATATGGGAAAATGTGGTTCCATGGGTCTAAATATTTTATTTTTGTTTTCTTCCTGATTGATAAACAAAAACAAAAAAGATCTCGAAGACAAAGTTTCACAAACAAACCAGAATGTCTCAAAAAATAAAGGAGCACTACGGAAAACATAACAATCAGTATGTTTTACATGGAAAAGTCAGCTGCAGAGCTATAGCTCGACTGGGCCATTTTAACTGGGTTCTTGTCTTTGTTCCAGCACACATGCATGTGAAGGGGATGGATTTTATTACCATTAATGTGTCACACTCTGCCAGGGTGGGTGACGTTGGTGCCCTCTTTCAGCTTGTTAGCATTGGGCTTTTCCAGTTGGCCTGTTACACCCCATAATAAAACATCAGATAAGCGTTTGCTGTCTGTGGTGACGGCAACATGGACAAATAGTGACCAGTAAACTGGACAGACTTACAGCCAAGCCCATGATGTCAGTAAATGGTCCTGTTACCTCTTAACCTCTGCCTTGTTTTGCCGTGCTCAGCTTTGCGCGTAATTGCGGTTTCCAATCAGTTTAACTTGTTTTGTAGCAACACCACACTCATTAACGTTTTAATAGCATTTTTTCATATTGTTTTGGTTTTTCTTTTCTTTTCTCTTTTCATTTATTTAGGTGATATCGCTCATACAGCATCTTGAGCTGTTATCAGTTATATTGAAAGTCATTTTGGCCACATCCATGGTTACCTTGGTTACAACACGCACTGTTTTTGACATTACAGCAAGCTGTTTTGTAGATAATTGCTCAGAATTACAGTGAAAGGGAGGCTGATAAATGTGTTTACAGTGCAGCCAAACAGTCACATGTGCCACAAGTTGTTTTCTATTTTCCACAGCAGGACACATGGGACCTGTGATGAAGAGCATGCAGCACCCTGCACTAAACCCTGCAAGACTTATAATTCATGCACACATCCACCGGAGAGTAATTGCCACACTGAGTTTTCCCAATTGAGTGCTTTAATGTGGAGTAGTCATGATGGGGAATGTTTGGTTTACATCAGAATTGAATATTTATGTATTTGTTTGACTCAGATCTGACTTGGCTGTTACTCAAGTGTGAACTGTGTGAGGATGATGATATCTATGAAAAACGTAAATCCCTGCATGTAAGCATTGGTATCAGAATACATCCATTGTTTTTGTTTGTTTGTTTTCCCAGTCTTTCCACTGGAATGGTAGACCCATCACAAACACTGACAACAGAGATGAGATGTAAAATACTGAATGCTTGGGGCTCAAGAACCACAATTTGCGTGAAGTTTCACACAGATTACAATTCAGTTCAATTCTTTCTTGTATCGTGCTAATTCACAATCCGACTTTTATTCCAATAGTCAGAGTTTTTAAAACAATTCAAAGCCACTTGTCTCCCAGTAAACTAATCTTAACCTTCCAATAGTAGCTTTTAATGCGTGAATAGTTCATTTCAGAAGCTACTACAGACATGAGCAGACGTTCAAATGACTGCCTTCACTTTTAGAGTTTTGGTTTTGCTGATTTTCTAGTTTTGTCGGGAGCGTTTTTGTTTACCTGTCATCTGCAGAGAGTACTAGGCAGTACTAGGATAAGTGGGTTAGTAAGGCTCGTTTCCAGTGGCGCTGAAACAACATATATCATTGTAACCGTCTTAAAAAGGATCTAATAGCTGTCAAATGACAGAAATGTGGTAATAACCAACATGATTTTAAAAGTTAGTCTGCACATTTGAACAATGAATTCATTCCCCAAATCTCATGAAAATACAATGTTCAATGTTCTTCATTTTTCAGCTTTGTTTTGTTTTTTGTTTTTTAAGTTTTGTCTTGCATGTATTTTTTAACTTTTTACCAAAAATCACACTTCTCACCTAGAAATAATCAAGGTTTAAATAAAAGCTAACGATGTAAATTCACAGCTGAGGGACTACACCACATATTCAAACCTGTTCACCAGCAAGAGATGCCTCGGCAGATGAATAATTTAAAAATAGCTTGTAGGCCTGTATGAGATATATTCATTTGTTCTTAATATCAACTTTATTCACAGGGGTGCTGCGGTTCATCCCAGCTGCTACTGAGTGATGGGGTGACACAGATCCAGACCAGACTACCTAATTTCTATTTCATTTTACATCCTGTTGCATTTCATGTACCTCTGATGGACACGGTCCAAAACTGTACCACACATTTACAAAAAAGACATGGAGTGGGTGGAGTTGAGTCAAGTGACTCCACCCCCTAAAAACCGCTGTTATGAGCACAAGGTGTAAATAAATGGTTGAAAGGGGAGCTGATATCCTGCGTATTAGTATTTTTGTGTTTTTACCCCAGAACCTCTATTTGTTTGCTTTTGAAGGGAACATGAAACAGTAAGTGGGCTTGCAAAGCTGCAACCTACTTGTCGATACATTCACAGAGCCAAGAGTGAGTGGAATATGGGAACATCCAGTAGATGTGTCACGTAGCACGATTGAGCGCCAGCCTCATCCAGCCCAATAGTGTTCAAGGACTTTTTACTCTTTTCTTTATCAGCGACTGCGTGGTTAGGGTTGAGAATCAAAAATGCATGGTTGGGATTAATTACTAACAACAGGTTGCATCACGTTGCACCAGAGTTGCAATATTATTGCAGCACTACTATGCTTTGCACAAACATACCTTATAGTCTTCTTTTTTTTTGTGTGGAGTTAAATTGTCAGTAAACATGTCCTTCTCACTGGCAGCCTGAAAGGAGTCAGCTGATGTGACGACATTACAGGAAAAACTGGAAAATGAAGGTGCAACACAAATACAGAGGAGATGCAGTTAATTAAGTCTGATACATAAAGTGCATTGGATGACATTTCACAAACTGACCCAGCCTTCACATTTCCAACCTCCAGAATATATATAAAAGTGAAAAAAGCCTTATTTTTAATATACTGTTTTCATAAAACAATATTCCACTGATATTAGAAAATAGAGGCAAAGAAAAACAGCTATAAGTATTTTTTTTCAGTTTGAATTATTTGATATAATCCCTCTACCTCAAGCTCTGGATTTGTAAACGTAACCCATTTATTGTAATAAGCATTAAATCCCCTCACAGACATGTGCGCACACTCCATTTACTTTTGATTGAAAATATCCTGCCCAATTTCTGCACACTATTGGTGAAATGGTAATTAAAGAGCACAAATCATCACATTCCATTAATAAAGAAAATGAATTCAGATGCTGCAGAAGGATTCTGTGCATTACCACTCTCTGAAGTGGACCTCAGCTCTTCGTGTAGGGTGATCATGCTGTAAGTATATTAGGGAAAGTGCATCCCACTTACACAAAATGCCAGGGAGGAAGTGTAAAAAAAAAATAGATGAAAAAACAAAAGAAAAGCCATGTTATTAATATTTAACATGAGCTACGGTGGTAAATATCGGTCTGTCACGCTTACCTTTCACAGGAGGTCAAAGTACAACTGGATTGCAATGAAAATCAAAAGTTTTTTCTGTGTTGCTGCATGTTGCACTCATCCCATAAATAATGTACAAACAAATATTGATTCACATACCTCAAGAGGAACAACTAAACCCAAAAGCCCCAATGTTTTGAGCTTTGCCTGTGACTGAACATTCATGCCTGTAGGCACTTTCAGGTCCTTGCCCTGTATGCTACTAATCATGATTTCATTCTGTGTGACAAATTATGATTCTTTTTAGCTTCATATCTTATTTAATTTGGGAAGCTGGTGCTTCTAAATATGCAGCGATGCAGAGGGAATCAGCAGGGGACTAAAGCATGCATTTAATGTGCGTTTTCGTCGTATTGTTGGATGTGCTGAGGCTGTCACATCAGACAGTCACATCCTTTCAATTGGCTGATGTGATTGACAGGTTGTATTTCAGATATTCATGGCTGATGACAGCACAGACCAGAAGCCGGAGCGAGATTCATGCTGAACAGGACGGCGCTTATTCTAGTTTTTATGTTTATTAGGAAAAAGATTATTTATTTTTACCTATATAGAGTCATGCAAAAGTTAGTACCCCATCTTTTAATCCTTTTTATGGCCATTACAATCATAAATGTCAATAGGTATTGGGTACATACATCAGACAAATGGCAGTATAAAAAATTTTCTATTATGCCATTATTCAATGAAAATGAAGCCAGAAAGGGAAGGAATGTATAGGCAGTACTAAGTACCTCCTTACTGTTTCTGTAGGAATATAACAGGCAAGCTGCAGACTTTTTTGGCAGTTTGCTGATCTGGAGCATTCAGGTGTGTGTTAACATATCGTCAAGAGGAAAAGGGATAAGCAAAGGCCTTGGAGAAGGTACTATTCCTGCTTTCAGCACACTTTCTAACTGCTGAATCCAGGGACAGCGAGGATACAGCCTGGCCAGGGAGATGAAGCTGGGACACTTGGACTCTTAGCAGGTCTCCTAACATCTACCCTCCCCTCCACCTCAGTGCAGTTCTGATTTCCCAGCAGGTCTTTTGGCTGCTCTCGCGGGCCACATTTAAACTGCATGGTTCAAATGACCCAGTTCTGTTTTTGTTTTTTTTTCCTTTTCTTCCTCCTATGTGGCACATAGCTATGACCAGCAATTAAAGAGAGCACATGGATGTGGTTTTTTTTACATCAACATTTTTAGCCCTCATTCATATTTGGAAAGAAATCAGATATGAATTTGATATGTGCATTTGCATTTGCCATCTAAATGGGTAGATCGCGTTTGCCCCAATAATTTGATTTAGATGTTCTTGAAAATGCAGAGTGGCATAAACACAGGTGGACAGGCTGCCTTTTTTTTTCTCTTCTGCTTTAAAATAGCCTAATTCTTTGCTAACCTAATGGCTGTCTTATAACTGTCTGTTTCTACTTCAAGAATAACAAATCAAACTCAAGGTTTCCATTGTAACAATTAACTTTCACTGAACCAACCGATGTGCCAGAAATGTGCTGCTGTGAAACACTATAGAGGCATCCAATGCACTAATAGAAACATTTCCATGTGCTGCATTGTCTAATTCACCTGCTTTCATTAGAAATAGTGACTGTGTTGTTTCTTTTTTCTCCTTTGCTTTCTAACTTTTTTTTTTCCAGATCAGCTCGTCTGCCTGGCTCCCCAGTGGTTAAGCAGTATAAATCCAGATATCAAATATGGATCCCTTTTGAAAGATGATGTAAGCAATTGGTAAAAGAAAAAGAAAAAGACATTGAATATATACAGTTACTCAGAAGTGGTCGTCAAGACCTGCAGTGTAAACGCAGCCGTGGTTCCGCCGCAGTCCCTCTTGCTTTTGAGGACTCCCCCAGCATCGTCAGCAGGTGTCCCAAGTACCCACCTGCCTCTCCAGACCTGCTCCACCTACCAGCTCTTCTACCCAGTCAGGTTCTCCAACTCTCCTCTTCCATCCCTCTTACATAGAATTAGAAAGCGAGGTTTGAGTGTTCTGTAAAACGCTATATAAATTTAGTGAATTATAATTTTTTGCAAATAAAATTCACTACAAAGTCAAGTGTGAGATGGCATTTGGCTGATACTAAAATCCACAAATCTATGATCAGATTTTGTTGTAGAGGTCTGTGTAGAGTTAAAACAAATACACAAGCTGTTTTTTTTTTTCTTCACCTCTGCTCTGCCCGTAGGTTGACACCTACAATTATCTATTAACCATCTGGTTCATAAATCAAACCCTGCATCTTTCTGATAAGTACACCAACAGTGAGGTCATACGCACCCCATGCATCAATAATTACAGACTGCAATGTTCTGGACAGCAACATGCTGACCGACACTTTTAATCAATTGCTATAACCACCAATGCGCTATGATTGACATTTCACAGCAAATGACAAAGAAAAGCACTGCAGTAAGATATGTCTTCAGAGCATCTGATGGCTGAATCAAAGACGAGGCAAACACGCTTTGGAGATGAAGGTGCAAGAGTTTTTTTTCTTGAAGGAGTGTTTGATCACCGGTGAACTGTATTCTGCAGGGATTGAGAATTTGACTTTGTGCCGTTAACAGCCTTGGATGTGCTTTTGAGAAAGTGGATGAAATTGGACAGTGCTTCAGGTGGAAGCAGAGTTCCAGCCACAGTTATGATGAATGAATAGTGACGGTTGTCTCCAGCACTGTTAGACAAACTTGTTTGGAAGTTTGTCTGGCAACCGCAGTCAGACAATAATACACCAGTACACATGTATTTGCCTCCCTGTTTGACACAGTCATTAATAACTTGATTTCTCTGGTGTATTTAGATTAGGGGGCTGGAGAAAGAGGCAGAGTGGGTATTTAATGAAAATTGAGTAGATAAAACCAACAATAACATTAAGATCTGCGTCACGCGTCACCTGTTTGGCCCCTTATCTTAAAATATAGAACAAGTAGATTAAAACAACATAATTAATTCAATATGTCAGAAGAAAATACTTTAACAACAACGTTTTATGTTTTATTATGTTGGTTGCTGACTGCTGAAATAAAAAAAGTATCGAATTGGCAGATATGATGAGAGATTCACAAAGATTCGAAGTTAATGGATGCTAAAGAAAGGATGCTTCATCAGTGTAAATGCTTTACCGTCTCTTTTAGCCTACGAAACATAAGTCCATCCTGTGTGAAAGATGGGAGATAATTCCTTGAGATGGAAACACTCAATTATATTTATGCAGTCACACTAACTGTGATTCATGTAAACAAATGAGGATAGTAGGGTGAATATGAGTAGGTTGTACCAGCAGCTGTCACTTTTGAGGCTATTTTTATCATTTATGTTGTATTATTTTAATATTGACAACTTTGATGAGGAAAAAATGTTTCCATTTTTATTGCAGATTATTATTTCTGTGTGTGTGTGTGTGTGTGTGTGTGTGTGTGTGTGTGTGTGTGTGTGTGTGTGTGTGTGTGTGTGTGTGTGTGTGTGTGTGTGTGTGTGTGTGTGTAGGTATAATATATATTTCCAATCACTTTAAGATACGAACAGCAAGTCCAGGAACCAGGCTCTCTTAAACCTAAATTAAAACTGTCTGGGATATTTCTTCAAAAGACTTCAAACCTACATCTGTTGTCAGGGGCGTCCCAAAAATTACCAACGTGGCCATAATGTAATTTTGTCTAAACACTGAGATTTTTATTTTTTATTTTTCTACTATACCAGTTAGCATGAAATTGTGAATCAGCCAACTGATTAATTAATCCTAATCTAATTTCACAGCATTTTCTTTTATATTTTAAAATCGAGACTTAAAAAAAATATGGATTTTTATTAAAACTTCATATTGTTTAATTTTTTTTTTATTGGAGGCAACAACATATTAGCCAAAGAAATAAACACTTTTTTGTGCAATATTGTTAATTTTTTTTAGTTTGCGTGGCTGTTGTTGGCGCTTTGTAACATGATTGCCTTTTTCATAGGAATTGTGATTTTTATGAAGTTCATTATGTTTATTATTTAGTTTATTATTATTAATTGTAATTGGGGGGGTCTTCAGGTTTACTTGACCTCATTCAGAATACAACTTTACCCAAAAACAAACCAAAGAAAAAAAACAACTCCTTTTGTACTCATCACTTTGAATTTAAGAGGCACTCTACAATTTAGCCAGTAGTTATTTTGTGACATATGAGGTGGTTAAATCAAAAGTCAGAAGTTGGTGACACAGAGCGGAGTAATTATGAATGTTTGTTCACCATTAATTATACAATACACACAGTCTCTCTCACACACACACATGCACAAACATACACACACACATTTATCACGTTTGCTATTATTAATGTCCACTATCAATAAATTACTGACTTACATTTTGCACTACGCCAGTGCTGTGGTCCACAATTACCTATCAGAGAACGAATTATTATCAGGCAGTGAGCTAAAAGAAAAGTGAAGTGTGTGTGTGTGTGTGTGTGTGTGTGTGTGTGTGTGTGTGTGTGTGTGTGTGTGTAGGTGCGTGTGTGTGTGTGTGTGTGTGTGTGTGTGTGTGTTTGTGTATGTGTGTGTGTGTGTGTGTGTGTGTGTGTAAACCCAACTTCAGAGCATTGAACAAGAGTGTTTTTTTTTCTTTGTTTTCCTTATTTTATTTCTCAATTTAGAACTGTGGCCATAGTTGCATATTCATAAGACTAACAGCACAAACAAATCGTTAACAGAGAGGGCACATCAACAACAGTGTGCCAACTAAGAATTGTCCCACTCTCATATGTTACTGCAATAAAACTACCTTGAAATGCATAATGTAATCCTGTATCTGATCTAGAAATGTCTTTTGTTGTGAATAAGAGAACTAGTCGGGACACTGTGCTGCCACTCTGTTTGGTATGCTTGATTGTCGCAGTTTCTGTGTCATGACTATTTGTTTTCCTGAATCATAAATACTGTTTGGTCTGTTTGTTTGTTTATTAATTCAACACACCCCAAAAAAACAGGCTACTGAAGGAATGTCAGATGACTCCACAGGAATATTTTGAGGTCCTCCTTGAGATTCACAGCCTCAGGGCATGATGATAACTTTTGCTTGTTTTCAGTAGTCAGTGTTTCCTTTGATTCAGTGGCACGGACAGGGCCATATGTTGTATTTTGTTAGTTTTAATCATATCCATGACTGGGGAATATTCTAAATCACTTACCAGTTGGCCACAGTATGGCCTTGTTTAAATGTTTATTAGCTTGTGTTGTTTAAAAAAAGAGCAAGTGATATTTACTCCAATTCTTCCAAACTTCTTTTGTGCAACCCTTTTAAAAAGTCACATTTATATCATGTCCATTCATATCCCGAGATTTAAATAGAAGGAAAATAGACCACTGTTTTTGGACCTCTCATTTAAGAGACTTATTCAGTTTTAACTTCAAGTTGGGGAGTTTTAATTTTGTATCCTGAAACATTTGACCAAAATCCTTCACATGTTGGGCATGTAAACATGACACACTTGACAATGACCCAAATGTCAGAGAGAAGGGGGCAGTGTGGTGTTCAGACTGCTGAGGGTTCCTTAAATCCTAGCAGGGACTTTTCTGTGTGCACAGCTTCCTACTACAGTCCAAAAACATGTATGTCAGGTTAATTGGTGATTCTAAATTGGTCAAAGGAGTGAGTATAAATATGTTTGGGAGTTTGTCCATATGTGGCTCTGTGATGGACTGGCAACCTGTCCAGGATTTACCCCTGCCTTTTGCCCAAAGAGAGCTGGGATAAGCTCCAGCAGAACCTCAAGTATAAATAAGTGGGGAGGGAAGGATGAATAGATGGATGGACCCAGAGGAGGTGCAGAAAAAGTATTGACACAAGTCTATGAGTCTAAAGAGCTTCATAAAATGTGTTAGAAGTGAAGAAGCTTTTTTGTATGAAAGGTAAAATGTCTTCGAGAACCATGAAAATAAGTCAAATTGTGTTCTATCTATGCATTCAAGATTACAATGGCATCAACGACTAAGTCTACACCAGCATACCCATTCATAAAACATTTGTGTTATTATAGCACTTAAATTAGACATGGCAGGTTGATAGCAATGGTCTAAATTGGAGTATGATTTCTAGAGCTGTATATCAACTGGGTGAAATTTTTCGCTTGTACTTTCTTGTCCTCGTTGCACCACATTCTGTTTCATCACTATGAGCAAGCCTCCTCTAAACGTCGCGAATTTCAGCACCACGGACAGTGCTGGCGTAAGGACTGTATTGTGTGCTGAATGTGCTGCGCTTCCAGCTGCAGCACCACGGACAGAGCTGCGTGGTCTTCCGAGTGATGCAGTTGTGGGTTTCTACATATACAGTAGCTCCGTCCAATCCACGCCGCTATAACCCCACACGCATAATTCCCTCATCGAAGAACAGTGCTCAAGTACACGCTCACAGTTCTGATTAATGAATTGAAAGCATGCCTCGACCCTGCCGTGGCGCCGACGCCGAACCAGCTCTCCATCTTTAAAAAGGGGAAAAAAAAAAGAAAAAGAACACACAACACGCTCAGGTTTAACTGTTGGATGATAAGGACTACCTCCTTACACTTTTGGCGAGAGCCAAGCCTGTAGGAGAGCATTCTGTATCAGCTGTTCAACACTGGACGCTCATTGCTGGAAGTCGGGGCTGAATCAGTCACATGACAGAACTGGAGGCAGAGAGCTAGAGAAAAGGCACAGCATTTCGGCTTGCACCGCCATACTGTATTTTGAGCCATTTCACATTTTTAATTGCAACATTTTACTCCCGCTCGGTGAGTACATTTCCAGTGGCTTTTTTGTAAACATTTTTTTGTCTTTTTAATTGCCCCCTCCTTTTTTATTATTATTTTTTTCTCCTTTTGCTGGTGTTTGAATTGAGCATTGACATGGTGGTTTTGAGCGTTTTTCACATCCAGGCTTCAAGTTTTTAGCATGCAGTTATTCTGAGGGTGAACGGGTTCGTTATTGGTCTTGAGAAAGCATTTACTTGCTTGGCAGTTTTGTCTCGAGGATCAGAAACCAAAAAGGTTTTGTCAGTGCTGAGATTTTTCAAACGTTGGTGGTTTTGAAATATTTTTATTTTTTTTTGTTTTATGTCGACTTTTGCTGTTGCTATGCTTTTGTTTGCAGTGTTGTTTGATGCCTTCGAGTTTTGTGATTTTCATGTCTCGGGCAATCTCACCGATCAAACCCCTTTGCTTTTACTTTACTCCTCTTTTCTTTCTAAAAAGGGATCATTTTTAAAGCCCCGTGGCGTTTTAACGTGATACTTTTCTTGCAGCTAAGCTGACAGGTTTGTGGTTTTTCTGTTCCTCTCTTTTTCCGAATTCAATATACTTTTGCTGGTGGCAGTGTCAAGTATTTTTTGGATGTTATTTTTCTAGTTTTTGTTCTTTCTTTTTTTCTTTTTACTAGATGATGCTGGGGGAGTTTTGATTCTTGGGAGATGCGTTTTTGTTTTCTGTGTCAACGAGGATGAACAGACACTTTCCCTCTTGCAGGTATATAATAACGTTTCTGTGTTTGAAATAAAGAATTAGGTGTCAAAAATATGCACCTGTGGCTGACGTGTTATTTTGTAAGGCTTGCCAATTTGCTCATTAGAGTGCTGTTTGTCTGTGCCAACTCAAGACAGAGCGCCGTGTTATTAAAACTCAAGTGCCGTTCATCGTCACTATTTCAAGATTTGAAATCAGACGCATGTGCTTTCTTGCTTCGAGTTCAACGATCTTCAAGCGGTCCAAGCTGAGGATTAAACGTAAGTGACTGCAGTCAGGACCCTGGAAAGGATTCACCTAACTCCTTCCATAATCTCACACAAATTAAAGTATCAAAATTCTTTCAAATATATTGATTGGGAGGATTAAGAGCCACTTCTTCTACAGCAGGCGGTTTTCTTTAAACTGCAAGTTGGGGACAAAGCTAGGCAACTATGCAAAGCTGTATGTCACATGCAAATATCGTACTACACTTAAATGCCCTTCTTATTGTTGGACAAATTCAAATCGGCTTTTGTGTATGGCCCAGATGCATAAATTCTCTTGGATTTGTCAAATCTGATTTTGCAAGAGATGAATAAAGCTACTGACAGGTCTAAAAGAGGACTTAGTGTATTTTAATCCCTCAAGAGGCAGGTTTAACTTCAGATTATTGCTGCAGGAAATGCAAAAAGGACTCAATAGCATCCAATGAAAGGAATTATGCGTTGCTTTATGTGTGTTTTAGGTTTACCTTATTTTACTTTTTCAGCACTGTTCCTGCATAGGCAATGTAAAATATCTGGCTTTGGTATTAGCCTTTCACTATAAAAGAAGTGCAGCTTGTGTATCAGATGTCATCTGTTAACTTCCCTCCATCCGGTCATTTGACTTAAAAGAACAGAACACCGCTTTTGTCAGTGTGTTATAGTAGCCCATTAAACACATGAGTGGACCATTAAGTCTGAGTTTAGACCGTTAAGTCTTAGTATCATTAAACAACCCCTACAGTAGATCACAATCAGGTCAATTTTAATGTGCTAAACTGATAAATGATAAATGCTGAATGCAGAACTCAGAGGGTAAATGTACATTTTTAATGAGGCCTGCTGATTAAGGCAATTAGGATGAAACTTTTTATCATCCACTGAATGGCTGGTATTAGCTACTGATTCTTTTTTTTCCCTTCAGCAGCCTGTTAAATCTATGTAGGCCATAACGGAGATGCAGATAAAGAGGCACGGGGAGGTTTTAATGCTTTCCAATTGGTTAGACCATTTAGGAACGGCGTGTAGTCTCAGTTAATGTTCGCTTATAAGCTTTAGTTATTTTGAACAGTGTGTTTTGTTTTTATTGTGATGCAAATGGTTAAAGTACCATTCAAAGCCGTACTCAGACAGATCTGTTTTTAATTTTTCCTCAGTTCTTAGAAATTCTGAAAAGAAGACGATTCAGCTAAATGTCAGACATTTGAACAGTTCCACTAATAGTTGAGAGAATGACTTTCATTTCCAGCATCCATTTCAGCGTATCCACATCATTTTCAGCAACTTCTCTGTGGTAACACTCTTTATTTCTGCACACATTAATCAAACCAGTTTGGGTTTTTTTTTTAGCTTTCTGTGAAGCAGGCTTCAGTGATAAACTCTGAGTTCGTATCAATCATTCATTTCAAATCGATCCGTCTGTTGGCATTCAGACCTCAAGCCTCTGCATCACAACACACGGATGTGTCTTTAGACACCAAGCTGAGAGGTGTTTCTGCCACGCCGCCACATCATGAGCTCCTGTACATGTCCCCTGCTCAGAATTATGATGGAGTCCATTATGTCCTGCAGAGTTGTCTCCCCTCCGGGCAGGTTTTCTGTTATCTGGGCCAAACCAGAACTGCACAGGAGACATACAGAGAGGTGTGATAGCTCATGTGTGCCTTTACCTCCGCTGGCATGAATAAAACATCACAAGAGAGCCAGTTGTATGCACGAAGCATGTGCTTGGGATGTGTGACTGCATGCTCATCGGTGTGACTGGAGGATGGGTTTCAGCCTAACGTTCTTGGACAAATGACACCAAAAATCTGTGCTTCAGAAACTAATTTTTATAGGGCATCTACAACCACATGCACAGAGCTCTGATATATTTCCGCTTTTAAAGAAGCATTACTTTAGCCTTGCTTTATTCTCATTTATCATTGATACATACTTAAAGCAGTATTATAGCTGAAGGATGTACAAAAGAATCCAATTTAGAGTTTTCACTGATAAGTCCTCAAGGGGAATTTCAAACGTGTGTTTGTGTGGCCCTTAAGCACGTTTGAAGATGTATAAGAAGCAGGGGTGGTGTGTCACTTTTTGTTTAGTTTTGTTTTTTTTAAAGGACCTCAAGTCAGTGGTGGATCAGGTTTTTTTTTTCCTTGTTAGGAGCCAATAAGAGGTCGCATTTGTGAAATTATCCTTAAACACTTTTACTTTTTGATGAGGTGTATGTGCATCTAACCCCTCACACCTTGTTCAAGCATTTTCATGCAAATAATAAGACAACGCTTAAGCAGTAAAACTTTTTTTTTTAATGTGCAAAGGAGGAATACGTTCAAACATGTACAACACAAGGACAGTAGCTTTATATTAGTGGCAGGAAAATGCTAACATGCATGCCTGAACATGTGTTGGCTACTGGTAATAGCCAGCAGCAGCTTCTTGAGCTATTGTTTCAGACTTAGATGAGTGACAGCAGTGAGTAAATGATGTTTCACACATTAATGACAACCTACACGGGGATTTGTGACCTACCAACAAACCCCTCAAAACGTTGACTGCCATTAATCCGTTTCCCGTGTGTCATTAGTGAAGCGTCGGCTTTTCTGCAGCGCTCTTTCCACTGCAGTATCATCCAGACCTTCTTCTTCTGTAGGCTTTATTTATGCTGGACATTTATTTTTACTTAACACCATTTGCATGCAAGTTAATCTAAAGTATCATATTTTTGGAGGGGGTTCCAGTTTGGTGGTGTCACTATTTTCATCTCTGCGTATTGTGGGTGACGTGTTCCCGTTGGCATCTTATGGGTTTCCTTTATGGGTTTTCCATATTCTCCCTTTGACATAGGGTGGGAAGTTCAGGTATTCAAGAGGGACTTGCAGTAGAGCCACTGCCGCTCCACGTTGAGAGGAGCAAATTGAGGTGGTTATCGATGCCTCCCTGGGGAAGTGTATCGGGCATGTCCAACTGAGAGAAAGCCCTGAGGCAGACCCAGGACAAGCTGGAGAGATACTATCACTCAGCTGGCTCGGGAATGCCTTGGTATTCTCCTGGTGGAGCTGGAGGAAGGTGGCTGGGAGAGGGAGGTCTGTGCTTCTCTGTTAGGCTGCTGCCAAACCTGAACTCACATAAGTGGAAGTTTATCCAAAATATCAGGCAGTCAAAGTTTGTTTTCAATGTTTATTTTCATTTTTTTTACTTTTTATTAGGCTTTGGTTGATTATTTCTGTATCATTGTTGAAACTGAATGACATATCAACAAATAAATACATGCACCCTGTGAGAATTACTTCATCATTTATGCATTTTATCTGCTTAAATCTGCAAATGACACCACTGGCCATAAATAGCAGTGCAGCTTAATCTTTTTAATCCCAGAATGTAAGAGCACTGTATGTGAAACGAGAGGCTTGGCTCACCCGGGCCTCCTCCCTCCGAAAAAGTAAACTTTATTTGCCTGGAAAAAAAAAGAATAAATAATAATACAAATGTGGCAACAAGTTGCAAAACCTTTCACTGCTGCTCCCAGAGCTTAATTTTTGCAATCACTTTGTAATAAATGCTACTCACAGGAGTGCATCAGCGTTTATTTTGGCAGCTGGACAAGCGCACCTCCCCACATCGCTGTTTATTGGGTCCACCTAATGGAGATGATTGCAACGTAATGCAACAGTTGTGCAGTAAATCCCTCTTTATGTTCAATATATGCTGAAGCGGTTGAAGAGAATTGGTTGCTCAACTTTACGATCATTTTGGTGGCTTTGGAGTGATTAAACGGCGTTGAATTAAACACATAGGAGCTTTTGTTTTTACTGCCTGATTCACTGATTGAAATGAGGTGGTCAAAATGATAAACAGGCTTCAGTGGAACCTGATTCACAAACGGCAGCTTCACATATGAACACAGCAGATTCGAGAGCTCTATAAATTAAACAAACTCTGAATATGCCGGCCTTCGTGAAGCTGAGATATATTGCAGGGTTGGCATGTCAGGCTGCATTAATTTTACCTCTGTGTTCCTAGCAAATTAAGTGTATATGAGCTGGAGAATCAAATTAAAAAGGGACTTTTAGATTATGTTTTCGATTTGCCAGCGAGGTGTTTGCAACTAAACTCACCCTTCTCAAATGAGTGTTAAGCACTTTACTGTCCTTTTTCTGAGCTGTTAATTTGATAAGTGAGGGGTTCTTACACTTCATATTCTGGGCAATTAAACCCATATTTGAAGAACAGGGTCAGGGTAAGTGGCTTTCCAGTGTCTATTACGGGAACCATTTGAGTTATAGCTCATCCCTTAAATGATTCCTGTGCAGCGACACGTTAGGACTGATAGCCAAGTTGGAATCTCACATGAAAGTTTTGTTTAGATTGTATTTGATTTGATGTTAAGTGTCTGTCGTTTAACTTGTTAAGACGCATGGTGATGTTTAGATGAATTGTCTTTTCTTTTACTCTGAAAATATAGAAAAAATTATAATCTTTAAATAAAAATGGTTCAGAGCAGTATCATTGCTGTATAAAAAGAGTCAGTTAAGCACAGTTATATCTGTTCCTCTTTATAGAGGGAAATGTAATGCTCAGGGGATTTAACCCCCCCTCCCGCTTAGGAGTAACATAACCTTCCAAAAAGCTCTTCATGTCACTTGATGATGTTCTAGTGGATGTGCTCGGGGAAAAAGCAGGATTTATTCTGTTGTCAGCTTAGCGATATTGATCCAGCTAACCTCGTAGCTTCCAGGCCACATCTGTGTCAGACTACGTTAACATACACAATACAATTTTCTAATCACCCTGTTTATCAAATTACATTGAGCAGCAGCTTCACAAGGGATCACAACATTGAAAATTAGTTTTTAGATTACATATTGATTCACCGTTGCTGCCCCTGATGCACACAGTACTGTTTAGATGTTGTTTTTCTAAAGTGACTTGACTCAAAGTTCATGTTGTTGGAGGTTTCTGCAGCCCGTCTTCCGGCAAAACCTCTTGTACTTGCCATGAATGACCACTAGGGGGTGGTTGTAAACACTAAACTATAAATACATTATTGCTAGTTTGGTTTCAATGCTTCAATTTCACATTCATGATCACTATAAGAAGGGTGATTCTTTTTGTACCGTTATTATTTAAAACCTTTTTAACCCACAAATCGATGCATATTCAGGGGTTTGCGTTTCAGATTGACAGCTGCAGTGCAGTCTGTTGTGTTACACAGCTAACAGTCATCACTTTCAATGAGCTTCTAAAAAACTAAGAGAGTCTAATCCATCCATCCATCTATTTTCTATACCTGCTTAATCCTATACAGGGTCACAGGGGTCTGCTGGAGCTTATCCCAGCTTATTACAGGCAAAAGCAGGGGGTACACCCTGGACAGATCACCTAGAGAGTCTAATCATTTGTTTTGTTTAGTTTTTTTCTTTTTTTCCTGAAGCTTTGGCTGTGACTGGCGAAGTTTAGCCAAGCAGCCGGCAGCAACAACCATAGCTGTAGCTGAAGGCTTCTCGCTGACCAATAGCGAGAAATGAGGTTGGGCAGATTTGATCAAACGTAATGTAACGTGATCCTAGTTAGCATCGTAGACTAGGTTGGGTCTTTCACCTGATGAGAAACTCAGGTGCAGAGCTGCTGTTAGTCCGAACAGCTCCCTCCCTCTGCAGCACATGTAACACGGCAACACAGCGATGGCAGCGAGAGAGATGGCAGCCAGTGAAGTGATGAGCAAGGTTGAGGAGAGCAGCGGGACGTTCCCACTTTTCCACATCAACCTTCAAAGTTCTGCCTTTTTACCCCCACAACCCTGAGCACGAGAAGAAATATCTTTGTTTCTGTCCAAAATGTAAAGACCTTTACTCGTTACGCCGATTTTCCTCAAATTTGGATTAACTGGGGTTGGGTGTCATCATCTCCTGCCAATACGGCGTTACCCAGAGTCCCAGACACCTATGAGCGATCCCAGAGTCCCAGACACCTACGAGCGATCCCAGAGTCCCAGACACCTACGAGCGATCCCAGAGTCCCAGACACCTACGAGCGATCCCAGAGTCCCAGACACCTACGAGCTATCCCAGAAGTGAGGTGGAGGCATTGCATTTTATTAAACGATTACCTTTTATTTAACATTAAATTTGAATTTTGAGTTCAAAGCATCTGATCAGACACTCAATAGTTAGATTTCAGTGACGACACGTCACATTTTGAGAAGTGACAAAAATGGAAAATGGCGTGTCAGTTTCCATGGTAACAGTAAACTTAACAGTAAATGTAACCGGGTCGGGAGTTTTCGTTGAAGCCCTAAAGGTTTTGCGCTGTCCGAGACTTTGAGCTTGATGGAAGATAAAAAGTTTCTTTCTGTGTAATCCAGCCACATGTGTCATCATCTCATTGTTCTTCTGCTGATCTGGACGTCCTGTTTCAAAAGTCTCCATGTGAAGCTTAATGTTCTCTTTACGTTTATCAGCTAAAAATATCAGGTCATTTCACTATATAGGGTAGATACAAGCTGATGCTGTAACACAATATCTCACTATGGACCGCAGTTGCCAAAACTATGCCAGGAAAGAGGCAGAAAAGATGACGGGGGATTTTTTTTTCTAAAAGATTTCAGCCAACACATCATTGAATTACTGGCATGTGCATTCGGACTTGATTAAAATTACTCCTTGACCTCGGTGTTTGCTGAAATAGGGTAGGTCATTTGTGGTGGAATTTTTACTTTACAAATCACAATCCCGTCCAAATTCAGATGGGATTAAAAACACAGACCTCCTCCGTGATTATTACAAATCACCGCATGTCCCCAGATAATTTAAATCCTGTGCAAACGGGGCGTAAGTCGAAGCAAGGCAAGTTTATGTATATAATACATTTCATGTACAAAACAATTCAAAGTGCTTTACATAAAATTAGTTAAAAAATGCATTAAAAAGTAAAAGAGTTTAAAACCAGAAATTAAGGACAGAAGGAATTAAACAAATGAAATGCAAGGAATAAAGGTTGCAGTGCTTTATGGTGGATTACTGAAGACACTAGAACAAACAGACAAATGTATTCACTTTCTTTGATGGAATCATCTGTTTAATTGACCTAAAATACGATAAACAGCAATGAAAGGATTTTTAAAAGAGCAACAGAGATCAAGGCCTTACAAGTGAGCTTATAGAGGTTAAAATCTGTTTGCATTGTAACAGCCAGAGGCAGTCCTCACTAATTATTTCAAAATTAAGATGCCAAAGAAGGCACAGCTGCTAATTTAGAAATGACCAGGATGTGCAGCAACATCACACATTGGAAATAATTTTTGCTTTGTTGCTGCAAAGCAGTTGCTCAATTCAAGCGATTCGACTGGCTCTTGGTCTGTTTATTTTGTTGAGACTGACATTCAGAGCACCGGCTTCGGCGTGGAGACAGGTACAGACAAGGTCGACAGCTTGATCCCTGCCTCTCAGGCACATATGGTGTGTTTAAATGGCTGTGTGATGTTAGCTAAAAAAAGAGGCAGAGGAGTGGCACAGAGCCTTCCGCGGCAGGTGGTGGAGCCCCCCCAGATGCTGCAGAGAGGCAGCGAAGCAGATAATGTCCTGCCTAGATTACTTCAGGGACCTCGATTACAGTGGCGAGTACCCCTCCGGGTCAGCTCTGAGCTGGTTCTGCAGGGATCAGCTGTTCTCACCGTCGTCCTGCTCGCCTCAGCTGTCTCTCACCTGCTCATCAGCAGTTGTGGATGTACAGACACACAACCAAAAATGGACTTTAAAAATAACAATACCAAACGCTGGCAAGGAAAAGCGTGTGAAAGCCTTGAAATGTGATGGTTTTCTCTCCACTGAAATGTGATCTCATCTTTGTTTAAGTAACGATAACAGACAAGCACGACGTGCTTAAGATAACACACAATTATAATGCCATGTCTTTACAGAACAGAACCATTAAATTAAGTGAACCCATGGAGTAATTACTTTAATGAAAGCTATTAGTTTGCGCACCTGTAGACCTGCATCTGCAAATGGCTGGAGAGGGATGCAGAGTCATTTCAAAGTGTTTAGGCATCTATCAGTCCACGGTTAGACAAGCTGTCTGTGAATGCAACATCAGGGCAGCTCCTGGAGAAGGGAGAATCATGATCTGGGATTTATTTTCACTGCTTCAGGGCCTACATCGCTTGCCATCATCCAAGAGAAAGCTTAAATCCCCAAGTTTGCCAAAATATCCTACAGGTTCATGTCAGGGTGGCTATCTCTGTCACAAAGTAAATCTGCCATAGAATGACCTCAGAAAAGGAAAGTCTGCCTTTTGGACTGACCCTGTCAAAGGCCAGACCTTAACACCATCGAGAAGCTGTGTCCTTCACACCGCACCCAAGAAATGTGTCTGAGTTAAAGCTGCCTCAGGAAGGGAATTTTCAAAAATTCCTCCTGAAAGCAGCTCTGATCTAGAGCTACAAAAACAGGAGCACTTAAAGGTTAAACAGCTGTTAGAGTGGGAGGGTTCACTTACTTTTTCTACCAACATTGTGATTGTGATTGTGAAGGTACGGTGTGTGTTTTCAATAAAGATGCTTCAGCACATTTTGTTTTTACTGTTTTATTAAGATAAAGATCAGATCACAATTTGTGGTAAATTGATGCAGAAAACCACTTATTTGCCAGTCTATTTATAATTTAGGTAACAAAATGAATATTTAAAGACATTGACTGACTAGGAAATGAAAAAGCCTCTAACAATACTAGACACAAAATAAGAACGCACAAGCAAAAAAATATCAGACAGATGGGAGCTGTCCAAAAATTCATAAAAAAACAACCACGTGATAACAACGAGGGACAGTGTAATACTTTCTGACTAGAAGAAAAACAACTAGGTTAAACAAATTTACAGAAACAGCCAGATAATCTAACACAACAAGGAGATACAACTCTCCAAAGACGGACAACAAGGAGAGTTCAAAAGCAATCCTAAAATACCACAAAGTGCTCTGCATTCAGTGTCTCCTGCCACGTAACTGGGAGCACATCGGCGAGGGAGGAGGCAGGTTGACTCGAGAGGCGAGGTTTAACAACATTTAGGTCCACACAGCAAAAAAAGTCAGCGTGACTTACATCATGATGGGAATGAGTCTTTCTTTTTTTAAACAAAGAAAGCAAATGGTGGGGGGTGTAAACTTTGGCCATTTGTCTGGACGTGTTCGCTTGTTGCTGCAGTGAGGCGAACTGTCTTAAAGGCCTACGTGTATGTTTTGGGGTTCTTATTTCTGAGAATGGCGCTGCAGAGATGAAAATGAGTCGACATGTTTACATACCAACTCATTTAGCTATTGGTTCAACACAGGACATTAAAATGGATTCCTCAGGTCTCGTTTTGCATATTAATTCTGTTACTTAATGAAAATGTATTACATCTAACTATTTACTACTAATTCCATAGACGATGTATGTTTTGTAAAAAAAAAATCAATTTGTAAATGGACTCGACAAAAGTGAAAACTCTCATTTCCAAAGGTATTTGGGCGGCTGAAGCACTCTGAATTAATTTCAGGTGTTTTTGCGCTTACGCTCCAGCGACGGGATGAGCTGTTAAACACAACATTTAAAATGGACTATTTATTCTTAGAGGGGATTCAGGAATTCAAACTTGAAGAGGATGCTCAGCAACGGGAGCAGCAACTTCTGCATAGATTTGTCAAGTACATATTTCAAGGAGAGACAAACTAAAAGAGAGACTAAGGAGAGATTTGTTTCCCCACACCGGGCGTCTTGACTCACACTCTCCAGGATCCCTCCCTCAGTTCTCAGCGTTGCCACCAGGGAAGCTCAGGTGCTCTCCAAGAGAGGCGGCTCGCTCGCTGGCAACCTATAGCTGGAGCTTGCCTTCCCCCGAGGGCAAAAGCGTGTCTGCCGAGCAAAGCATTTGTTTCTCTCAATAAACGTTTCACTGGGGGAGGCAGGGCCTGTCCGCGATGGCGGAAAATGTGTTCGCATCCGCATTTAAAGTCTGATTTATGGTGACAGGAAATCCTTGACAGATGACAGCATCTGCACAGACTGGGGGCTTTTCACACGTACCTAAATATTATTTTGTTATGCAGAACTTTTGCAAACTGGAGATGCAAAGTAAAACCACTCTCGATGCTAAATTAGTGTAGAAGTTGTTTTGGCAGTAATACGAAGGGAGCGCCAGCCGTCGGTCGGTGACTGAGCGGTTGGGTCTCAACGTTTCTGAGCAGCTTTGCATCATGAGAAGAAATGTTTGAATGTTTTAACTGAGCGACTGATTGATCAAACGCGGACCCTGAACTTAATCTGAGTTCAAGAATAACCAAACAAATAAAAGAATGTGTCTCCTTAAATAAGCCCCTGCTCATCACTGGGTTTATGAGTTAAAGCTGAACTCCTGTCACTCAGTTTTCTCTTCTTTTCTTCCGGGTAGGTGGAAAACTGTGACATTAATGGCTTGTTAACATCTTGCAGAGAGCAACATTCAGTCAGGTACACGTACAAATAAGGCTTCATTCATTTTTATTGATTTCTTTCCAACAGGTTTTGTCATCAGAGGAAGTTGAGGGACACGCCGTGTTCATTGTGTTACTGGCAGCCTTTCATTCGCTTTCTATTCATTTGTTGTTGTTGTTTTTCTAAATATCATGAGTCAAAGCCAAACCAGGAACTAATATGTGGTTTAGATGTTTACCTTTTAAAGAATTTTATTTTTCTCTCTCTCAGTAAATTGGTTGCACTCCTTTTTTTTTTTTTCTCTATTTACTTTTGTTTTGTAGTTGTGCTCAAACACTTCACAACTTCATATGTGGAGGTTTGGTGCCACAAAAAGCAGTGAAAAAGTATTATTTACATCTTAATAGTGTGACTTTGACCTACATACCCCTGATGTCTTCAAGCAGTTATTGCTCACTTCGATTATAACCTTATTTAAATAAAAGTAACTCTTTATGTGGTACATTTAAGGAAATAAATGAATATGCACTCAAGCAACCTTCCAGTGTTGATAAAGCGAGAAAAACCGAGCAACACAAAATGCCAACGAGAGTCTTTTATATATATTTCTGTGTCACATAAACCAGAGAAACTGAATCTTTGAAGCTCCTGAACCTTTCAACCCTTCATCATTAATAAGACTAGTTACAGTAGGACTTAGTCATAAGAAAATGATTTTTTTTTTAATTCAGGGACTTTAAATGGTACAATTATCCAACCCTTGAGAATAAAGAAATAAAAAATTGCCTTAGACTTTAATAGTGTGCAATTTTATTGAGTACAAATGCTTTCTCTTTTGTTTCCTATCCTCTAAAACTTCTGTAATTTGGTTGCGCACCTCTTTTTCTTGCTATTGTGAGGCTCAGAACTCTTTTCAAACATTTTTCCACCACTTGCTTTCACTGTAATAAGGTGATGGGAAAAATATGTCACAATGATATTCTTATTAACGTCTGGGAGTAAAAGCTGCACAAACAGGGAAATGGGGCAGATGTAAGATGTTTCACAGTCCTGGTGAGGATGGCAGCAGATTGTCTGGCAGCTGGCAGAAAGCGAACCAGAGATTTGCTGTGGAAATAGGAGGTGAGGGTCAGCAGCAGCTAGACTGGCTGCACGGCGGTCCACCCTTGTCCATCAACACGTCCTGAGGGAGGATGCACGTTTTAAAGGGATGCCGCTCTTCATACGTGCAAATCAAACATACTGTGTTTTTATTACCAAATTAACACAGCTCAGCTTAGCAGCTGATTTTGCTCTTTTGTCAGGGAACAAAAACATTAAGAATTTGGGCTTTTTGTTGATTTTTTTTTTTTACCCTAAAGGTGAAGTGATTTTATGCTTAGGTGAGTTTACCCTTAAAAAAGTGCAGGAGAGGAGTACTAAACATGATTTCTTTTTCAAAGTGCAAAGTAAACAAAAAGAAATAGGATACTGTAGAGAATCACATCAGCGCTGGTGTTCCTGTTGAAATAAAAATTGGAGTTGAAAAAGTGCAGCACCTCATTGACTTCCAGATATTAAAGACGCCTCACATCCTCTGCTGTAGCAGGGCAGCACGTCCAACCCAGAATTCACCTTCTAGAGTCAAGTCTACGCTAATCCAGACTCATCATTCACCAGGTGCTAGAATAAGGATTTTCACTTTTAGTCATTTGGATGAATTTTTCTGAACTGAATTCAGCTGATCCTGTGATTCTCCTCAGCCGTTGCTCACCCCAGCTTCTACAGCCTTGGGCATTACTGCAGCTCAAAGTGTGAGCTCAGGACCACCGCGGCCCTCCGACACACTAGCACACGTCCGCTTCAAGGGACTCTGGAGGGGAAAAGTCCTCTAAATCACAGAGTGCTCTTTGGCAGGTGTCTTACAATCCTGAGTCCCTCAATTTTATCTGCTGCTCTCAGCAGCTCACACACTGGCCTCAGCTCTCTATTTTGTCATAAATATCTAACAACTCTTCTTGTTCTTTAGAGGCGGAGGCCATGAAGCATCTACTGACAGTAGTTTTTGTGCACTATTGGAGGTTAACATGTGAGGACTTTTAACAACTACTGAAAGGAGATGCCCACAGTGGTTTTTAATGCACACTCTGTATATTGGCAATGTTAAACATACTTATGTTTCTCTATTGAGACCTTTCACACTTAAGCCAGGGCTGTTTGAAATCTAGAATATTCCTTTAAAAAAATATTGTTTTATACTCCCAACTGGAAAGACTTTTGCTTTCAATGATGCATTTATTCTGACTAATTTATGTACTGAAAAATGGATAAATAACTCAAAAGACGACCTTTTCATGGCCTCTGTTTCCATAGAACCACATTTGTTCTTGGATAATTATGACAAAATAGGCACGTGTTAAAAACAGAGACTTTGGACTCCCCACTTTTTGCGTCTATTGACAGTAGGGACATCGGTAATCCACTTGTACAGACTTATGAGAACATCGCAGCGAAGGGAAGAACAAGCCTTTACAGTCCTTTACTTGAAAAAAAAAAAACACTTTTTATATACTTTATATACTTTCCGGAGTTAAAACTACCTAATTTTCTTCTGTTGGATGCTTGACAAAAGTCAAAAATGTCTTTCAATTTAAGAGGCTTAAAATAGAATAAAAACTTAACTTACACATATTGCCCTTTTGTCTGATATTAATGGCAGTTTTGCTGCAAATCTGTATTCCAACCGAAAACTATTTGAGTCACGTGTTTTGGTCCCAAAACACAAAAAAATTTAACGCCCTGCTCTATAATAAGAGTTGTTTTAACGGCAAAAAGATTTCTTTCTGAGGCTTATCTCTCCAAATATAAGTGTCTTAATTACTTTTGATCAGATAACTGAAAAATAGTAGAGATTTTCTATTTATTCTGTTTTATTTTGAATTATTTTTTCATGTCTTTTAGAGCCATAGGCGTATCTAAAATAAGAAAATCCATTTCTGTCAGTTTATGAAAAGTCACTGGATGACGGTGAATGCATATGACAGGAATGCATGTAAAGTGTGAAGCCGCGGGAGATCGACAGCTCCAGCTAAGGTGGAGTTTCTACATCTGTAGGGGTTTATCCTTTACTAAAAGACACCTGTCAGTGACATCATCAGGGAATGCAAACATAATTATATAATCAAGCAGGCAGATTACCAATGAAAATGTCATTAATTGCAGACATGGTTTTGAAATATTCATTCAAATTAGCCACATCATTTAGGCATGGATCTCCTCCCGGCGAGTGCAATCATTGAACTAATTAGGTCAGTCAATGCAAGTTGAAACAATCTGAAAAGCAATTTTACTTTCCAATTAATTCTAAGCAAAGAGAATGAAAGCAATCTAAGATGCAAATGTGTGAAGGAACAGCAAGGACGGACAAGTATGTGCAGTTAAAATTTCTGACAAAAACCTTAACTTGAGCTGTCATTATTCTTCAATGTTTTATGTCCCCGTGATTAAAAAAATTTTTTTTTTTTTATAACACCCTGAAAGAAATTTGAAAAGATCTCAGGAACCCTGTGCAGTGATGCTGATGATTTTCCCCTTTCTGATACAAAATTAACCAGATATGAGAGTTTCTAGCTGGCTGTGTGCACATCGAGGTCATAAACAAACATTACTCGTTTGTTGCCGTTTTGCTTTGTGCAACAGGATTCATATGTGCAGGCATGACTAGTATGGCTCTGTCAGACTGATGACCCATGCAGGCCGTGCGCTGCGTTAATTACCTACAGTGGGTAACAACGCAGAACTGTGGTCTTCCACCATGTTGCACCGCCTACTGTAGCCCAGCAGGGACAAAACCAAACCGGCTCTCGTGAGGACCCTTCACGGGTTCATGGAGTGGGGCCGTTAGTATGCAGTAAGATTTCATTAACTGATGCATGCTGGAGCTTTGTATTAACACTTTACCCAAACTGACAAACATGTTGAAGTTCTCTCTTCACCATGGCACTTACAGCAGAATTGAATTGTAAAATTCAGCTGAGATTAACCATTGGTATTACAAAGAAAACTACTGATTATGTGACATGTTTGCCCTGTTTTTTATCAGCCGTCTCCTTTGAGTGTTACCATAGAAACACAGGTCTGAGTTCAGAGTCAGTCTGTGAATAAACACTGACCAAGTATGTCATTTTTTATTTCTGTAAAACCCTTTAACTGGCATGAGCATAGTCAGCTGTTCAGAGAGGACACTCTGGACCAGTCTGACGTTTTTGAGCGATCTGAAATGTTTTTGTGAAGCCCACAGCTGGAGCCAACAGTAACATTAATAAATCTGCTAGATTGTTGTCCAGCCAATAAACTGTTGTCGGACAGAAATGAGGAGCAAACTCTGGTTTCCATCACTGTGAAACTAAAGAATCACTACGACAAATATTCAGCCCCTCAGGCTGATTTAGAGTATTTCCAACAGGATCTCCTGCGCTTCTTTTGGCCGTTATTTTCTCACTTTTCGTCACTATGTCCTCATTCTCTCTCTCATCCTTATAGCTTCCTCAACTCTCCCCTTACATAGATCACGCTAGAAGTCTCCAGAAACACTGCTGCCTTGTTTGTTTATAAAGTAATTAACTTCTTTTGCCAACTCTTTTTCAGACCTATTATTTTACTATCTGGCGCCAAGCCACTGCTTCCATGTTTGCTCTGACGCAGCACCTCAGCTCAGATAACTCTCATGTCCACTCGTGTCACTCTGACTGTTTAGTGACTGAGCTGCTGTGTTTTGGTTCAGTGCAGGAACCACCTCTTTAGATTTATCCAACAGTAACATTTCAAAGTGAACAAATTCAACGTTGTGCTCTCCACAGTCTAAAGTCACACTACTTTTTTATTTTATTTTATCATGAAAGCATGAAGTTACTTTACAGAGAAATGGGTTGCCCATAGGCTTTATTTCTCACTTTTCTTTTTCTTAGTGTCTTTCAAGTCAGGGCTTCACCAGCTGTTGCAGCAGATGGGCAAAGCAGCAACCAATTTAACTCCATCCATTTCAGTTTAAGCACATGAGAAACTACCCCTCTGTCACTGCCTGTCTCACTCAGCCTCTGGCTCTGCCGTCATCTAAGCTGATTCCCCCGCTCTCTTTATCGAGGACGCAGCTTTGCCACTCTTTGATTTCCACACAACAGATCTTGGCAACATCAGATATGAAACAGTCGAACTGGAGATGTACGATGCATTATTCAAGCAGCAACATTGTGATGTGCGCACATGCACTCGTACATACATGTCACACTGCAGGATGTGCAGTTTAAGTAAGAAAAGGACTTTTTTTTCTCCAATTAGATTCAATATTAAAACTCAAAAACTGTATTTTAATGGCGTGTTTCAACTGGGTGACATGTTGGCTCTGATTTTATCCTCATATGAGATGAACATGATCTTAATGAAGATAAGATTTAGTTTATTGGCAATACTTTATAAAAGCTTCCACTTACTCATTAAAGCCAAAGCAAATCAAATATCTACGTATATGTTAACAATGAATTGTAAGATGAATTCATATTGTAAATAATATAATCGAAAAAATTTTATTTTTGATATTCAGTCACGTTGATCCATATTGTGCTAAGGTAAACATTAAAAACAAAAACATAATTTTACAAAATCAATCAATCAGCCTATTTATAATCGTAGCTTACAACCACCAGCTGGCACCTAAGGTGCTTTACATCAAATGGCAAATAACAACAAACAAAACAAAAATCACATATTAGATCAGATCTTAATATAAAACATAAATACATGTAGATTTAAAACATAAAAACTTTTCTTAAAAACATAACACCAACAATACAAACACTGTTTTTTGCAGGAAAACAATGCCAGCAACTTAAGGATGAGGTACGCAATGAATGGATGATGTCACATCTGTTAATATTTGAGCAAAACATGAACAAAACATGAACAAAACATGAACAAAACGGGACTGGCTGGCTCCTCCCTTTGTGTCCTGCAGTGCTCCCCATCACCAGCTCAAACACTCCTCTTTTCAGTGATTGGTCGGAACAAACTCAGCTTGGGAATCTCTTTATGAAATTAGTTCATCTTGTACTTGCATAATTTTACCCAACCAGATCTTTTCCTTGGCGTTTGCAGTGATTTATGTCATACTGTCTCATTAGTGCTTTCAATAAATAAAGAGCAAAGAAAAAGTGAACAGTGAACTGCTGCCAGAGGATGAATGTGGAAAGAGGATGGTGATAATGCTGCTCTGGCTAAAAAATTGCTCACATCAACATTTAAAGATTAAACAGTGTGATAAGTTGGAATCTGTTGTGCTTTTAGGGAATGTTTTATGTTTTCTTTTTTTTTTGTTTTTGTACATTCTGCCAAAGGAAGCATTAAACAGTTACCCAAGCAACAGCAATACCTACTAAATATCCACATCATCACATTTCATGTTGACACATATGGAAAATTGAATTTTATGTATATACAATTCCAAGAGCTCTATTGATTCTTCCATTGCTCTAAAATCAGTGTTGGTTTCAGATGACAAAGATTCAAAAACAGGTTGGATACATTTTCCTAAAATTCTGCTCAGCATTCCTCTACACGTTTTTTACACATCCATGATGTTCATCACATCTCAAAATAATATCTTCTGAAAGTAGCCACTGGAAGATCATATACATGGCCATAAAGGGTTGCACATCAGCAACAGTACTAAGAAAGCCAGTTTTCTTTCTTTTGTTGGCACATATATTAATGGATAATACCAAGTTTGGTAGAACCCAAGAGCTATATATATATATGCATTTTAAACTTGCAACAGAGGGTTGTTTTTTATGTGTGCGTAGGTGTGTGCAAGTGTGTTTCCTTCATCAGCCCTCATGACAGTCTAACCATTTTTTATTGATCCCTGGAGAAAAAAAGAAAGAAAAGAAAAAGAAAGGGGAAGGGGGAATAAATATTCTGCCGAAGAGGTCTAAAATCACCGGGTGTGGAATGTGAAAGACTAGAAAAAGGTGGGACATGAAAGAGCAAGAAAGACGAGACAGTGGTGGATGCAGTCGGGTGTATGTGTTGTAATGTGTGTTTAAATGAGTCTATAACGTGTTGTTTTAAGACAAAAGGACAATCAGGTGTTATAAGCAAAGAGGACAGAGAAATGGGGGAGGAGCTTTATAGTTACAACTGTGAGCATATCCGAGTGTTGGGGGCAGTATTAGAAAGTCATATATATAATATACATAGAAGTATTTTAAATGCTCATACATATCCAAATATATAAATACAAAGTTGCATACATGCAGCCAAACAGCACACATCCATACAAGATCAATGTATAAACATCCACTATGTATGAACGCAAAACACACACGCACACACCCATGGACACATACAAATATACATTCATGTACACATGTGCTCAAATATATACACACACATATGTATAAAAAACTATTCAGGTAATATAAATACACATATTTTATACACATGCATAAAGATCAGCACAATACACACATATAACTCGCATACCCATGTCACAATGCATGAATTATATATTCGGTTATACATACACCCATGCAGCTCATGTATACACACACACACACACACACACACACACACACACACACACACACACACACACACACACACACACACACACACACACTAAGAGAGCCAGTTTAAGCATTTAAACCATCACTCGTGTGCTAGGAAAACATTTCTCTTACATCAGCGGCGTGTTGGATCAGTGCAGTCATGCTGCTGAAGTGAGATTCGTGGTGACGCTGTGTGTTTTCATGTAATTGGCCTGTTTTTGTCAGCTCTTCCCAACACCAGCTTTAATTTTTTTACTGGCTGTCAGGAGTGTAACTCAGCATGATCTTCTGGTGTTCTAGCCTAGAATGGGCCACTGGTTTTTATCTGGGGTACGACAACCTTTCTTATGGTCAGGCTGCTCTCCCTACACCACCTTTACCAACCACGTCCTTCACTGCTGCTTGCTGGAAGCTTTTGTTATTCTTCTGCAGCTTTCTCAGGCAACTGCAGAGACTGCTGTGGTGAAAATCCCAACAGCATACTCCAAACTACGTTCCACATTCATGTTTGAACATAAACTAAAGCTGCTGACCTCCACCGTTATGGCTCACGCTGCCCATGTTCAGCTACCGAGGTTAAGCTACAGGAAGGAAAGAAGTTCACCTCACTCTTAGGAGAAAACACTCCAAACCCAAATTTATTAACAGAATTCTTATATTCGTGTTCAGTCCTAAGGCATTGTGGGATATCTTTGTGCTTTGAGTTTATAAAATGCTGATGGTTATGGAAAGCACTGGTGGAAAACTGCAGGACAACAAACAGATGTATCTATATATTTTCTATCTCTTTGTTGATATTTTCATCTGTATTTGAGTATAAAATTTTAATGGCTACAAATTCCTTTGCAAGCATATCAAGTGAGAACGTAACAACAGTGACATCAACAGCTGTGTCTGATAACATTATGGACAGGTTGCCTGCAGAAATGGAGCTCTTTGTTTATGCGGGATGAATATTTAACTGACTTTTGACTATTTCAACTTGATGGCCTTCCGTGTTTGTCCGAGATGGAGTACACAGAAGAAGGGCACCTATAAATTATGGAGAGTGTGAAGAGGGAGAGGAGCAACAGCCGGTGGGCAGAGAAAAATACGCAATTAAAACGACCTCCAGTTGGTTTTGGTGATTTTGGAATTCAGTTTTCTTCAGAAAAAAAAAACTTTGTTTTAAGATTGCTGCTGTTTAGCACAAAATTGGGTAAAAATTGTCCTTAAACACTGGTAGATAATTTTTTCGTTGTTGAATTTTTGAATAACAGGAAGTAAAGTTATTTAGTTAGTTATTTAGTACGAGTCAATCTACAATCACAACCCCCGACTTTGCAGCAAAAATTAAACATATTAACGGGCTTGTTAAAAAAAAGCTGCTCCCCATAACTAGATTTCACATCAATTATGCATGAATTAAAGCATTAGGTCAAATTATAAAACGATCAATAATTTTAAGGATAATATGTTGTGTGGTGCTGTTAACTTTTCTCAGACACAGCTGGGTTGGCATTGAGGGTTTGATAAAGCAGCTGTCATCACTCCCGGTAGGAGGTTGCTAACTGGAGGACACCAGCTGGACTGCCTGCAGATCAGTGGTCTTCAACCCCGGTCCTCAAGATCTACAGCCCTGCATGTTGTAGATGTTTCCCTGCATCAACACACTTGATTTTAATTAATGATAATTGCCAGCTTATCATCAAGGTCTGTGTCATGGTGTGCTGAAGCTAGGAAACATTTAAAACATGCAGGACAGTAGATCTTGAGGACCAGGGTTGCCTACCCCTGCTGTAGATCATCATCCTCTACGTCTTGTAGCAGTTGGGTCTTCTGGTTGAGCGACATGGACCTTTTCAAGACCGTTCGAAGTTGACCAACCAATGGTTTCCACTGCTTGAGCTGAAACAAGAAGTAGCAAATTTCTTCAGTTCGGTTTAGTTTGGTTTAGCTCGGTTTTGTTCAGTTCAGTTAAGTTTGGTTCAGTTTGGTTCAGTTCAGTTTATTTCGGTTTAGTTCGGTTTAGTTTGGTTTAGTTCAGTTCAGTTCCGTTTAGTTCAGTTCAGTTCGGTTTAGTTCGGTTTAGTTCAGTTCAGTTCGGTTTAGTTCGGTTCAGTTCGGTTTAGTTCGGTTCAGTTTGGTTTAGTTCGGTTCAGTTCAGTTAAGTTTGGTTCAGTTTGGTTCAGTTCAGTTTATTTCGGTTTAGTTCGGTTTAGTTTGGTTTAGTTCAGTTCAGTTCCGTTTAGTTCAGTTCAGTTCGGTTTAGTTCGGTTTAGTTCAGTTCAGTTCGGTTTAGTTCGGTTCAGTTCGGTTCAGTTCGGTTTAGTTCGGTTTAGTTTGGTTTAGTTCAGTTCAGTTCCGTTTAGTTCAGTTCAGTTCGGTTTAGTTCGGTTTAGTTCAGTTCAGTTCGGTTTAGTTCGGTTCAGTTCCGTTCAGTTCCGTTTAGTTTAGTTTAGTTCAGTTCAGTTCGGTTTAGTTCAGTTCCGTTTAGTTTGGTTCAGTTCGGTTCAGTTCGGTTCAGTTCGGTTTGGTTCGGTTCAGTTTGGTTTAGTTCGGTTCAGTTCGGTTTAGTTCGGTTCAGTTTGGTTCAGTACTGTTCAGTTCAGTTTGGTTCTTCTTATACAACGTGTGGCAGGTATCTGTACACTAACTGAAGTATGAAGCTACAGAAAGCAGCTGCTAGAATAGCTATAACATTTGACATACTCGCTTAAGACCTAATCACACTTAATGTTTTGTGAAGTTCAAACAGCCAGGATATATAATGTATAAACTGTTCATTAGAGAGCTCTAAAAGTGCTGGATGTTGAGTTCTTGGTTTCTTCCTTTCAGCAACTGGAGAGAAATTATGTTAAATAACACTAACTCTAACTAACTAAAATAACGCTTGTACATTTTCTCTTGTGACAATCTATGTTATGATTTGTCCATCATGTGAAAAGCATTTAAACGTAAGAGTTGTAAGGGTGGAGTTTGCTGTGAAGGAATACTTCAGACTAGCTGGAGGGTCATTATAATTCCTGAGAGGCCTGTGGCCACTAAACCAACTGTCATTTTAACCAAGGCAGAAATACGGCCAAGAGCAGGTCTGGCATGTGCCAGAGGGGCTGCTGGAATTGGCTTTGCCTTCCAGCCATGTAGAGCTGTACTTCTCAGCCTTGAATTTACATTAGTTTTGTGAGGACTGTTAGTATCTTTCTTGAATACATATGGTCATTTCTGTTTCTGTTAATTCTTCGTTATTAGAGCTTAAGTAAATGTTTGATTAAACAAAAGATAACAAAGATGTACTAAGAAAATATCTACCTGCCTCATCTTGGGCAGTATCCTGTTGTTCTGTGGCTTTGGTAGGAAATTTGTGAATCACTTAATTGTTCCAGGGGCTTAGTCCATGCTTTTTGGGCTCAGCATCTTGCTCTGGGAGTCTGATGCTGGGTTGGGGAGTTGGTACGCCTTGAACATTGTTGATATGGATATGTCAAAACAACCATCATACGACCTTAAAGGTTTTCCACATGAAACATTTAGAAAATGATCATTGCTATTAAATTCACTTGTCTGGGGTTTTAATATTTGCGCTCTTTAGTTGATAGTATAGATCGTTCAATGCTGCCAGCAAAAGTGTAAACACTCAGAAGATTGCTGTAGACTTTGACTCAGCTTGGTGCACAAATATGCATATTAATGAGGCCAAACTGTGTGACAAAGCCTGCTTTATTTGCAGACTAGACAGCTGATTTTCTGCCAACATACACTGAATCATGGCAGCAATTTGACTCACTCCTCTAGCACCACCATCCATCAAGAGCAGCAACCCACAATTACTATGATTAAAAAGCAAGGCTTTTAACGAAAACGTAATGGTGAATTAAGTGTGAAATCCACTATTCAGTGTATGTGACAATGCTGAAGGTAACAGTTACAGGAATGTAGTGTGGAATTACGACTACCACGGTGGAACATGTGTATGGCAGTCTTATCATATGTAAATGAATGCCCACTCCAATTATGTTTATGCTCCACAAAAGCAGAATACTTTTGCATGCACTTACGTAGCATCGTTCAGCCTCTCTAAAACAGACGATATGAATATTCACTTTACGTGCATTTTCTTACTGTTCTAATTAGGAATGGCAGCTCTGCAGCCTGCATTAGTAACCAGAGCAGCCCATCATTTTCCCAACATACTGCCTCCTTAGTGAGCTAACATTTTCAAGCAGTACTGAATCATGCGCTCTCAAATAAAAACTCAATGCATCAGAAGCAACAGAAATCCCCCACGTATACTCTCAAGATGGTTTTTCAGTAGCCTTGTTGAGCTTTCAAGTCTCGTCTCCTGCTTTGGATGTTTGCCAGCGTCACGGTAACGTGTCAGGATGTGTCATCATCTTATCTAGGCAACACTCTTCAGAGGAACATGTCAAGGGGCTTCTTTTTTCTACAGGACTGTTGGAGTGCTGTGCAGACAGCATCAGGAGCCTGTTTATTTTTAGACAGCCCTTTAGTGGATTGTGTTTTGAGTGATTTAATAAGTGTTTAGAAATTCTGAGAAACTTTACTGGGTTAGAGATATCAAAAAGGGAAAGGTCAGCAGAGATTAGTAAAGTAGGGAGGAAAGCTTAACCTTTCTCAGGGTTGACTGACAGAGAGACAGAAGTGGCTTGATTGCAGCCATTGTGTACTTTTGTGTGTGATGATAATTGCATATCCTGTTGTTTGGCATGATTCATACATATTTCATAAGTTCCTATTGTAGATGATCCTATAACAGAGGATTACAAAAATAAATTGCTACAGCTGTTCTGCAACACTTGTGACTTCTCTAAGTGAAAGCACGTGAGGCTTCCTCCTCTAAATCTTAGCCTGGTCAACCAGTCGGACTATTTCCCCCCTTTGATGCAAAGAGTTTGTCCGGTTCCTTTAGATCTGATTTCCAGGAACCAGGAAGAGTCGAAGAAACCGCCTCTGGACTCCACTGGATAGGCGCGAGCAACTAGCACAAATAAAACCTGTGCAAAATGTAGATGCATCAGAGTTTGAATGCTGGGAAATGACAGTAAAGGCATTATTAGCAGGTCTGCGATCCTTTTTGTTGTTTTAAATTTTGGAAGCTCCTGTATGACTCATTGCATCGAGCCTGCCCTATTGAAAGAGCAAATTTTCACAAAGTAAATGCGTACAGATGTTCAGGCTACTCAGTCTTGGAGTCTTGTATAAATTCTGAAAAACGTTTCTTGCTGTACAGGAAGCCTTTTAGTTTTTAAGCCAAACTGCACTACTTTTTTGTCTCATCTGAAAAGTTATTATTCAGTGTCAACTTTTTCCTAAAAGATAGAAACATCAACGTCTATAAAAGAATCCTGTAGCATTTCTTTGACTTTTCGTTACACAAGTCAATGCTTTAAAGGAGACACACCCCTTTTCAAACAATACTTTTTCACAAGGTCTTACTGAAATGTCTGTAACATGTTCTGATGAAATTACCATATGGTTGCAGTATAAAAGCTTTCTTTATGACTGTGTTATCTCGACACAGTTTACAACAGCTGGACTGTCGGGGTGGAGTTATCATCTTAACTCTAATCCATAGCCTTCGTCCTTGGGGTGTACAGCTCTGCGCAGCCACTTCAGAGGTACAAAAATGCACCAAAATGTCAAACTGTCAGGCATTAAAGGTGGAGAAGCTGGATGATTTCATTTTGATCGGCGTCTGTGATGTCACAATACCCTGCAAATCTTAGCATCTCATTGATTTACATATTTTCACACTTAGGTGGCCCCGAACAAAGTGACCAGGCTGTATTGTGTCAAAGTGTTTTGTGCTGATTGCCCCCACAGACAACAAAACATGCTTCCAAGCAAACGAATTAACAAATCATTACCTTCAAATGTGCACATAGGTTCAGGAGTCTGTTAACTTTTTTTATGGCATCTAGTGCTAAAGAGGACATGAACAGCTTGCTCTCTCATCATATTTGCTCGTAAGCACACACAATGTGCCAGCCAAAACTGGGAAGTGCCAAGTTTGCGGCAAGGGATTTACATGATATATATCCTGATCAACAGCTGCTGCAGTGACTTTGTGGAGCCTGTTTGGCTGACAAGCTCCAGGTTGTAAAAGGATAATTGTTACAACACCTTTATTCTCTGCAAACCATAACATGTCAGTCATAGAGTTTGGTTTGAGAGCAGACTAGACAAACGAGTTAATTAGTGAGCTTTAGAGGCCAGCTGTGTCCACATGGTGTAGTCTTTAAACTAATTAGCTATAAACATATGTCATCACAGTAAATATACTGATATTGGCTTTGCCCTTCCAAACATATGTGGGATCTCACAGGACTTTGTAGAAAGAGCAAACTGCTTAGTTTGCTGTCAAGCTCACATTTAGCCATTTAGCCATCTCTAACCTCGCTTTTGTTTTTCCTTCCAAAAGTTGTTAAATTTGGACTTGAAGCCGGAGCTGCAGAAGCCATGTGGGCGGGGCCATCAGTGGTCTTTAAGACACTTCCCTATAGGCTTCATGTTTCAGAACCGGTGGCAACATCTTCATTTTTATATGCTTTATACTTCCAGGAGAGCTGCTGTTGAAAAGTGGATGTTGTCTGTCTGTTCACGATAACGCAGGTAACCAGTCCAGGAAGGTGAGGGAGACGTGGTTTAACCCCAGGCGGACTTCTCTAAGTGTTTTATGACTCAAACTTGACTTCAAACTTTAAAGTGAGATCATTTTGTTTAAACCTTCTGTTAAATAAATCAACAGGACACGTGTAAACGTTACCACAGGAAACCCAATCGTGACACTCAGGTTGACTCGTCTGAGTCAAGGAACGAGGAATGAAAGGGTTTCTGTGCTTAGGTTTAATGTGAATGTAAACTTCAGCCCACATGTTGTATCTGCAGAAACCAACCAGGAATGGTTTCTAAGTGTCTTGGTTATGGCGTCATTGCAGCAGTACCATGTGTCCCTACGGCATGTGTTGCTGTATCATTACCATGCGAACAAAGGAAAACTGCAGCGCTCACACGAACACCGAACTGCAGACTGGCAGCAGCAACAGCTCCTGCCTACTTTATCTTGCTCATTACACCAGTAACTACAGATTTTTCTCTGCTATATATACTGCATAGTAAACATGACCCAGCAGCAAAACGCAGCATATTCCAACACTCATATTGATTACAGGCGCAAGGATAAAGAGTATGGCATCTGGAGACACAGTTGGGTGTTGATGAACATAACCCCTTTGGAAAACAGTGTGTGAATTCAGCAGAAACTTTTCTTCTGCCCTGTGCAGCACGACAGAAGCATTTTCTCCCCCCGGATAAAAGAAAAAAGAAAAGTCTGCTAGAATGAAGGATAGGCATTGGTATCTTAATTTTAAATAAAACCACCATGTATTTTAAATTAAAACCACTGAAACCACAGCTTGACTTGCTCTGTCGTCAGACAATCACTCACTTTTAGGTGTTTGTTTTCACCTAACTATAAGGTGTTATGTTTCTAGACTCGGAGCAGCTGCTGCAAGCATGACGTGTTTACTACGAATACTCCTAAATGCACTGCTCATGCTGTTTTGTAACGGAAGACACTCTTTATTTTTAGCCTAGTGTCTACATTTTTACTGATATTTATACAATGTGTTGTGTACAGTAGAGAGCATAATTTATTACCATATGCTGTGAGACAGTTTTTCTTATTGTCACAGTTTTAAAAACGGTATTGTATAACGCACATTTCCGTCTGTGTTTATAAGCATACAAATGCACTAAATCCGAGCCTTTTGGTTAACAGGCATGTGCATGGTATGAGATTTACCTTCTCTGTTGATTTTGATCAAATTAAAAGTAGAGGAAAGTGCTAAAAAAAATGAAAAAACAAACGGAAACACATTCCTGTATTAGCACATATCATTTCAGTCCACGCCTTTTGACACCTTATATAAGATGATGCCAAAAATACAAAGATTAGATTTTTGGGGAGCATAGCTTGAAACTAAACTAAAGTACACTGAGATATTGAATAAAAAAGTAAATGTTTAAAACAAGCAACATATTTTAACGTCAACACAACCGCTGTTATAATCCCACGGGGAGCTTAAGTCTATCAGATCGGGGCTCTGTGGACCCATTTAAGCTATAATGAATGAAACAATCTCAATTGTTACAATGAGAACATTTCACATAAAAAAAGAAAGATATAGTTCTTAACAGGCCATTCAGTATAACGTTTGTCAAGCCGAAGGGTGAATTGGCGCTCCAGCTGTAGTCTGCTGCTTACAACTCTGTTACAACTCTCATAACTGTCATAAAATCAATACCTTGGCATTCTTCCAAAACACCTGCCAGCATAGTCCGAAGGAGGGGAACGTGACCTGGAAACAGGATGTTTTGGGCAGAATGTGAGCATGTCCTTCACTCTAGCTGGAGTTGAGGGCTGTTAAAAAATAAGTGCAGGGAGTTTCCACCCTGACAACAGAAGCGGCGAATGTTTTCATTAGGAATCAGGGAACTCTTGGTTTTGCGGCTTATTATGTCGACTTAACTCGACTCGGAGTAACAGGTTGTTTGTCACACAAGCAGCTAATATCACTCAGTGGGGATTGCTCTCCAGTGGTTTTTCCTCTACCTCTCACATATAATAAAAAAATGTTAAAATTTTATATTTATTACAGAACAAGTTTTAAAAAACCTTCTCACATTCATCAGCTGCAGGACTTGTTTCCAGCAATAATACATTTCAACTATTCACAAAACCTGCAGAATATGTATCGAAATTGAAGTATAGATTAAATTCCAGCAAAGTCATGAAAATAATATTTATCAAATGTAATGAAATGCAGTTTACCTATGAGACCACCTCTGAAGCGTGACCGGCCATACTTATTCACTTGCTCGTGAAATGGGTCACAGCAAACATACCAAACTAGTGCAACATGGCAAGCTTTGGCCTTTATGCAGGAACAGCAGGAACAGCAGTGAATGACAACGTGACAACAGTCATTCACTGCTGCTCCTGCTTCACTACAGTCTGGTTTGGACGTCTTTGATTGATACGTGTCTTGTTGTCGCCCCGTCGACGTCAGATAATTTGTCGTATAACTCGCCAGTGTCTCCCACATCTGTTGGTACCGCCCCCTAGAAACCAAAGTCAAATCCAGAGGAAGCTGAAGCATTTTTTTTTTTTTTAGCATTGAGGAGGGAAACAATTAGGATGGTTAGCTATTATACCTCTAGACCCAGACTCAGTTTGGTTAAAGTCCTCGGAGTGCGCCGGTTAATCTCACCGTTGTGAATATAACGTGCTCCTGGTTAACTTTGCCTTTTGTCACTTATAAAGTGGTCCTCTAGTGTGAACAGAAAGAGGATAGGTCCTTTTCTCAAATGAACTTACCATCTGAAAGCAAAAAGAGTAAAGGTACTGGTACTCTTGTTTCACGTTTTGTTCCATTTTAAGAGAAATTATTTCAGTTCACTGAAAACATCATCTGTCCCTCTCTGCTGTGCTTTGGCTCCTATCTACAAATCCCTCACTATACTTGCAAGAAAATGCAGAAGTGGTATTGAGGTATGCTGGATAGACACGCCTCCTGGCTCCAGCAGTCATGCTTTTATATATTATGATATTCTGATTTAGCACAATAAGAAGTTTTCTTGAAGATGAAAACAAAAGTATCTGTCCAGTCCACTTCTGTTATGCTATTCATGTAATTCTTAAGTGACTTTTATTCCAAGTCTCATTTTTAATCAAATCCTCTTTCACAGCCTGCCCACTCCAAATATATTTTCTTTAATATGCTGTTAGGTGAGTCATCAGTAGGAGGGGAAAGTTGTTAGATATCTTTGGCACACATAAAAATGCAATTTTTGTCAAACAAGTGTTCATAGCCAAGATTCTGCTTTAAGATTTAGCAGCATATTCGAGATCCAAGTTCTCGTGTCATAACCAAAACAGCACATTACTGCTGATATCCAGGTTTTGTTCTGGATGACTGTCTGTGTCTTTGGGATTGTAATTTGAAGTGACAGTAGTGTGACAAAGGTCCACAGGCACGTAGACATCATATTTACAAGCGTGCACTCTTTCTTTAGACGAGCTTTGCATGTGACTGTCTCCAAAAACTCCTCCTGATTTGATAATTTCTGTTGTTTTCATGACAAAATGACATCTGACATTTTTTATCCTGTTTTTGTTTTAACCCTTTAAAAGGATTTTGTTGTTGTTGAAGGGGAAAAACACCAGCATCCTCTCAGCAGCTGTGCTTGTAAGTGCTGTCACTACCATGCCTCTAATGTGAATTATGACATCAAGGACTTCTGATCACTTAAAGACAGCTAAATCAATAATGCGTATTATAAAAAGCTTTAATACCAAATTGCTTACATTTGTTGAATATAAAGCAGATTAGCTTTGATTAATAAATCTATATTTTAACACGAGCTCCGTTCAGTATGAAACAGCTTTTTTTTTCCCTTTTGTTTTACATTCCTGCTTTGCGTCGATCCAGTTTTCAACCGTTGCCAGCTGTTGTCTTAAAACAAAAGGAGAGGGAAGAAAGAAAAAAAACATGCCATCTGCCCAGAAACAAACTACAGATAGCGGCTGGTGACCTCAGCAGTGCATTTAGGAGCCTCAGTAAACAGCGAGACAGGCGTCTCCCTCAGGAGTTAGAGGAGACCAAAGTAAGGTTAGATGGAGAATGAAGATGAATTTACATTCATCAGATGACTGGAAACATGACCTCGTATGAATATTCATCAGTAATCACATCCAGTAGATGCATAACAAGGAACTACTTGATATGAAGTGGCAAAAAGTAAAAACACTATTTTTGTTTTCATCTCACACAAATTTCATTGTATGCGTTGTTAATTTAAAAGCAGACATTAAGGATATTTACTTCATTGCAGGCATTTGTGTTTGCCAAATTTCAGTTTCCTTTGTGTGATTTGTTGACACAATAAAACAAAAAAAATAGGAATTGTCAGTTTGTTATTATTGTCACTCTGACAACTCTAAATTATACAGACGTACGTATCAAGTAGACAGAATTAGTTACCAAAGTTCTCAGAAACCTGAGCGGTATCTCTGCTCCGAGACACTGCTGGGTTCCTCCAAGGAACATGAAAAATTCTCCGAAGAGCTTGAAGGAACCACAACAACAGGTAAACATGTTTGTCTTACACAAAGCAGCAGCGCTTACATTTTTATATGTTTTGTTGTCCTGCTTGATGACAGTTGAGGTGACAGTGTTGTTAAGCTGAGCAACTTCCTCTCTCGTGGCGTGTGCGAGTCCTGCCAACGATGCAGCCCAGCCGTGAGCATGGTGAGCATGTCGACGTTGGAGGAATCGTGATCAGTTGGCTGTGATGAACTGCTGAAGTTGTGGATTTATTAATTCCAGGTGTCTTTGGTGAAGGTTTTCAAACTACCAGGTAAAAAGATGATGCAGTTGTTACTAATCCTCGGTTCTCTCTGACTGTGGCCCTGCACAAAGTCGTACATCAGGTGTATGGCCCTCAGACGTCTGCAGTGCTGTGTTTTTCATGAAATGAACGCATGTTGTGTGTCGCAAGTACATTATACATGCAATATTGTAACAACTGGACTTGAACTTAATTCTCAGAGCTGGTTTGTAGCCCTTCAGCATCTGTGGTGCAGTGTGGCCTAACTAATTCTGGCATCAAGACAACAGACATTTATCTAAAGAAAGCACAACATCTAGCTAGATAGGTATCAGATACACAGCTAGATGACATGGTGGGATTGGCAGTGCCTAATGAATTATAGTAGGACTATTCAAACATTACTTTGGGTAGGAGTCAGACGTTGCTGCCTCTAAAAGAGCTGTGATATCAGACCAAATCCCTAAAAGTTCTGAGCAGAACCAAGATAATGTTTAAATCTATAATTCCACCTATCGGTGCAAACAGTACTCTTTGAAACATATTTGAAGCCACTGTGCACAAGTTGTAAAATGTCTTCATGCAAATCTGTCAATTTGATTTACACATTTTTAATAACTGCCATTTTTGGGCATAACATGGCATCTCTCGATGAATATTTATTTTTTTATTTATTTTTTAAATTTTCTTAAAGGTTTGACATAAATATTAATGCATATATGTCATTACATCAAATGGAAACTTGCTCACATTGTGGCATTCTCCTTTAAAAGGATTAGATAGTCATATTTAATGATTGTGTTTTAAAGGAACTGCCACTGCAAAATCTTAGAAATATGCATATAAACGTGTAAAATATTCAATACAGTTTATTAACAGTATGTTCATTTGGCTCCGGCCCTCCAGGGTGTTTCCTTATCACCAGGCAAAGTGATTGACATTCAGCAGGGTTTCCTGTTTACTTTAATGCATTAGAAATCGCTTCAACATAACAAAAAGGTTTTTTTCTCCTAATAAAAAAATGGGCAATAGCATTCTTAAAAGTAGTGCCATCTGCAGCAGCTGTATGTTGTCTGTACTCTTCTGTCTATGAGGAAAACAAAAATGCTGCAGTCACGTGGTTGGTGTAGCTCCAACAAAGGTGGAGAGTCGAGCTGCAGGTATCAGTGATTTTCCCTGAGTGGGAGTGGAAGTGATAGACAGAGGCACATCAGGCTTGTCTATGCTGTATTTTGAGCTCCTCAAAGAGATGTGAGGCGGTAAACACTAAGCCGCCTGTGGCTCTGTCATACATAATATTGGTTAAGCTGAGGAAACCCAAGCTTAATCCTCTTCAACTCTGCAAGGCAAAGCAGGGAATCAGCACGCAGTGATTATCACATGACAGTGTTTATAGTTTTTATTAAAGCAAATCTGTAACTTGGTAAGCAGGAAGATGATGGCAGGTGATAAGCAGGAGTTTGATTTTTTAAAGTGAATTATCTTGTCCTGATTATATTTAAGATGCACAGCCAAGTGGGAAAAGAAATAAAAAACACAAAAATGGGAAACTGGTTTTGTGGAATACAGTTCTTATTACTCAACTAGCACCACGGAGTAACAGGATTCACCCTTCCATGAAGACACTGTTTATCTATGCGTTTTTAATTCCCATCAGTTGGCGTTACCAGGCAAAGACGCCTGCCATCCTTTAACCCAAACTACTTTGATCATTTTTTGACCTCCTCTGCCCTCCTCTACCACGGCAGTTTCTTCACGCGATGATTCATTCGGCACTCCGCTGGCATTCATAATACAACCTGGCATATGTTGTATAAGGCTGAGTACAAGGTGTCACTAACGGCAACAAGCAAGCGGGGATATGGATGATGAGATAAGGCACTGAAGGAGACAGAGAGAGGAGGATCAAAGGTTTAGCAGTTCACTTCACCTCAAGTTGTTTTAGTATTTGACAGATACACTGTAGAGTCTCTAATCCTCTGGGCCAGGATTACCTGTGTCACCACATTGCAGCACTGAAGTTAAATTATATTTCTGCAGAGTCATTCTGATGTTCTACATGCACAGTAATATGTAAAAGTTTTTTTTTTCTTTTTGATGCATCCCCTTTAATAAAAAAGAAGTTTCATACAAAAAGAAATAAAACAACAAAATAAAAAATAGGTAAATGTACCTTATGCATTCATAATGATAAGGAAAATCATTACTTAGAAATTGATTTAACATAAAATGTTGACGTTCTTTCGATTCTAATATATAATTAATACTTCAAATAAAAAAATAAAAAATTTTTGTGATATAATGTGGGCGATACCAAGCGCACCCCCCACCCCCACAACAAACACACACACACACACACACACACACACACACACACACACACACACACACACACACACACACACACACACACAAAACCTATTACTCAAGAACTTGTAGATCCACCGCTTGCAGCAATAACTTGGTGTTGTTTGTTGTTTTATCAGTGTTTTACCTCATTTTGGCCATTTCTTCCTCACAGCATTGCTTCAGTTTGTTGATATATTTTAAGTAATTGCTGATGCAGCTGTGTTAGATGTAGGGCATGTGATCCTGCACGATAACCCATTTTTAGTCACATTCAGTGAATATCTTCCTCACCATCTGCTGGCTTAAAAAAATATTTTAAAAACTGGAAACAGAGTGGGGACGACTGCCCCCTCAAGCCATAACAAACAGTTCTCCATCCAGTCACCGAAAGGGGGAGGATTCTTCCTTGTGCTTGTGGACATGAAGTGCGGCGTCGGGGAGCGGCTGATGAATGTCGTGATGTCGTGTTGCCTCAGACAGCACTGGAGAGGGAAGGAGGGAGTTGCTGGCGCTGGCTGCTTTACTTTATATATCAATAGATGTGACATCATCAAGAAATCACTTACCCTACCTTTAATGTCTCACCAAAGCATTTCAAGTGAGTCAAGGTTTTGGAGTTCAAAAGGATCATTCTAAAACCTCGATTCTTGTATTTTCACTCTATTTTGATGATGGATTTGAACAATTAACATGATGAGGTCTGTGGTGCCTGAGATGTAGCTCATCTCTTTTTTTTTTTTTGGTACATCTGAGATCTTTATGGTCTGACCTTGAGGAAAATTGGCTTGGGTGTCCACCGTTAGAAAGATTGATTACTATCTTAATTGGTTTTCACTTGTGAATGATCTTTTTTCACCGTAGAACTTTAAACTTTAGGTGTTTGCTTTCCAGATTAATGTGCAGCAGCAATTGCTACTGTCTTTTCCTCTTGGCATTGTGTTAACACACACCTGAATGTTCCAAACCCTGAAACTGCCAAAATATCTGTTTTTAGAGGTCTGCACACCTACTGGGATCAATTCATGTAGGGCCGATGATTAGCACCTGGCTGAAACTTAGCCTCGTAGATCCTATGAAAGAAGTAAGGAGCTACTTAGTAATGCCCTGATGATTTTTCTTCTATTTGGCTTAATTTATGATATATAAACAGTAGGGCCGTGAAATGGAAGCTGAATGTTGTTGTTCAGCTGACTTATGCACTTTCAGAAGGACAAATATTTGACATATCAACAGCTGACATTTGACTTGGCGCAGCTCAAAAAACAGCCCCGGTGGTGTTTCCTTTTTAAGGTGGCCCATGAGCCTGGAAGCGACGTTCTCCTCTCATGAACTTCTGCCATTTGACTGTTCTGAGTTCCTGTGTTGCTCTCAAGAGGACGTGAGCATTCATCCAGTGTTTGAATTTCATTATGTGGTCTGGATTTGCCACACTGCTTTAAGGCTTACATGTCATCCAGTGTTGCACTTAAAGGATCTGAAGGCTTTCATTAATTTCAAGTGCTTCAAATCACATTTTATAAATATTTCTGAAGAGAAAATACTTGGAAGAGATAAAAATAACCGCCCAGCTTTCAAAACCTTATTTTCTAACATCGTAACTTTCTTTTATGACAGCAGTCACTCTGAAAGAGTAGGTGACTTTTTTTAATCTTGTATGAGTGATGTCTTTCTTCAAAAGAACTCATTTAAATGCATTTGATACCATATATGTATATATATAGCTTGTGCCTCTTCCAGGTGAAGTTTGCGCTCGTTGCTGTTATTCATAAAGCTAGATGGTGCATGAATTTTATGTTGTTACTCGAGGAAGAGAAAAGATGTTGAGGGCAGTAGAAAAACTTCATAAGACTTCAGCTGCACAAAAGACAGTGTGCGCTGTCAAACTGTCAAAACTTACACTTGAAGGCTTGTGATCGACCTGCCGTGTGAGAGTTCTTCATGGCTTTTATGTGTGCAGTGTTTGACTGACTTTATGTTGTTCAGTTTTACTGACTAACTGGAGAAGTGCTCATGTTTGTATATTTTCTGAACGCATCCATTTGCATGTTTGGGAGTGTAGTCAATGTGGTTCCTTCTTTTAGATGAATCTCAGCCTCTATTCCATCCTACCATAACTTTGGCCTCTTCTTTTCAGTTTGGATCTTGACCTATTAACTGAACTTAGATTGTTCTCTATATACGTTTCTTAACCACTACAACTATGTTTCCACATTGTGAAGAATGTAAACAAAAGCAGAATGCAATGATTTGGAAATCTCAGAAACACATGCTTAATTCACAGTAGAATACAGATGACAGGTCAAATAAATGTTTGTATTTTATGAAAAATATTTGCTCATTTCAAATTTGATTGCAGCAAGATATCTCAAAAGTTGGGACTTTGGCAGCAGAAGAACGGAAAAAAGAATTGCTACTAAAAATAAACACCTGAATGAATGTAACGCACCTAATTAGGTTAATTGACATCAGGTTTGTGATGTGACTGGGTATAAAATAAGCTCTTTTCACTAATCTGCAAAAAAAAAAAAAAACCAACAAAAAAAAAAACAAAAAAAACTTCAGAATATTTTTTGTCAAAGGACAAACGCTTTGATTATCTCCTTATCTGTAGTCCAAAATATCATCATAATATTCAGAGAATCTGGAGAAATCTCTGTGCGCATCGGACAAAGATGAAAATCAGTAGTGAATTACTGTAATCTTTGAGATCTTAGGAGTACTAGGTTTTAAACAAGTATGATTCTGTCATGGAAATCACTGCATGGCTCAGGAACACTTTGGGAAATCGTTGTCTCAAAAGCAGTTTGCCATCAGCAAACCTGCGCTAAGAAGAAACAAATATATGAACGTGATCCTACAACACAACCATCTTGTCCAAACCAAAGTTGATTTAAAGTGAACTGATGCAAAGTGAGAAACTGTAACCATGGACACCGCATCATCTCGACAGGAAAGTACAGGGACCTTTTACCAGCGTTCAGTTCAGAGCCCGCATCAAATAAAAAACCCATCCAGATAAAGGGGGACACCAAAAGTGCAGGGATTATTATTTTCTTCAACTCGCTCAGGATAGATAAAACAGGATTCAGTTGTTTATAAACAATTTGAACCCAGAATTTTAGCCTTCGTGATAAAAATCTAGATGCTGTCGTCCTGCTTTTGATCCTGACCTTTTACCAACTGGAAATGTGTGGAGAATCTTGAAAAAAAAAAAAAAATACTACCAAAAAGACAGAAGGCTATTATCCAGCATGAGTTCTGTTTCAGGCAGGAGCAGGACAGGACCTCCCCAGCTCCAGCAGGTGGTTCTGGATCTGCATGGACTGTTGGAAGAAAAGAGGGTGCTGCACATTGGTAACACAATCCTGTTCCAACTTTTACGGGACGTATCAAATTCAATAATAATCATATTCTAGTGATGAATAACATTTAAAAATGTACACTATAAAGATAATTTATGAATGAAACATGTGGGTTTGTTCAAGTTATACATCATGATTGTTTGTTGTTTATATATTCATTCAAATGTCTCAGTGAAGACCTCAAATGCTTTGTAAATGATAAACATCTAGGAATCTTGGCATCTAAGCTCCAATCTTATCATTCCCTATTAATGATGCATATGTAGCGATATTGGGGGTGATGAACATATTAATCTTCCTCCATGAAATCAGAGTCTGAAGCTGGAAGCAGGGGAGGAGGTGGCATTTCAAGGGATCTCGGTGGGTGAAAGACATCAGAAGGCATGTGAGAGACAACAGTGATGAGTACTTCTTGCTTCTTAAATAGACATATGCACGAGATGGAATAATTGGGGTGAAAGTGAGCTGAACTTTTTCGTAATTAGGGTTGAATCTAGACCACAAGTGAACACCTTAAAGTCTATGACTGTCAGTAAATATTGAAACTTTAATTGTACTTTGCTGTTTCACTGCACAGACTGTGTAACTAAAGAGAATTGAATAGAGGGGGTGTGAGGAAGTTTCTATTTACAGATGGAGAGGGTGGGAGCTGCGTGCAGTCAGCCAATTAAATATAGATGTTGCACATTCAGTTTCCCTTACAACTGTCATCTGCTTTTTTTTTTTTTTTTTGCTTTTCAGTTTTCATTTTCTTTTGCAGGGATCTGCACTGCTTTGTTTTAAGCATTCCTTGGTGAGACTGAGAAATGTGTCATACTCTCTGCAGTAGCAGTGATGTGGCCCTTCTGGGACTCCTGGGTTATTGGGATTCAGCTCTTAAATGCAGGGCCCACTAAGGCTCCTTTGATTTTGGGGGAACTATGCCCTTCACCACAGGAGGCTACTCTGATATGCACATTTTAAAAGGAGGAAAATCAATTGAATTGAACTCCCAGAGAGCTCAGCTTTTGTCTAGATTTCATTCGTGCTCACAAAGAAATGTTTGATTTGCACATCGCTATACAGCTTCAACTTATGAAGGCAAGAAGGGAATAAAAGTGCATGGATTATTATTTTCTTTGACTTGCTTTGCACAGATAAAACTGAATTCATTATTTTCCAGTCATTTGAAAACAGTATTTCCATGGAAATTTGCACAAATACAACATACTGTTTGAATTGTTGAAACTGAGGATACAAATATTTTAATAGTCACATGACCATCTGTCCTAAATTAATATATATCATTTATTTATAATCTATATCATTTCTGTCATCTTGCTGCCTTTGAACAGTGACTCGCTGATGATCCTGTGTGCATCATCGCACAAAGCCAGCCCCTTCCAAGTTGTGATTGGTTTGGTACGTTCTGTACCGGTAGAAATGTCTGTTAATGGGAGGTTACCAGGCCCATTTCATTCAAGAAAATGTATGCAAAATGTATCCTGGCCAGGCTACATTTTAAACTGATGTCAGCTACAAATGAAAAATAAATACATAATGGTACAAGAGAAGTTACTTCATTAAATAGGCTTGTAACATGTCCGCTAATGAAGCCAAATGGTAGCAGTTCATGGCTGCGTATGATAAGAAAAAAAAAAGGACAATAATAAAATTCCCATGTAATTTCTCAGAAGTAATGATGGAGATTTCACTTACGGCCAATGTTAACGTGACTGAAATCTTACATATTTCCACTTATCATTTACCTTTACAGAAAAATCCTTCAGCTGCAAAGATGCAAAGCAGAACATTTGAAAGTCCTAATCAGAGCAAATCACTTCATGGGTTGAAGGCTGAAGGATACATCCAGGGTGGAAGCTGAAGGATGCAATTTGACTGGTAGATCCATTTTAAATTACTAAGGAAATGTGTGTTTAAAAGGAGCAGAAGGAGAAGCGAGTATTTCTCTTTAGACTCAGCCTACAAGGATACAAGGATTCTATCTAAAGAAAGCTCACCGGGCTGTTCAAAGCAACAATGACTTTAGACAGATCCACTGAAATCTCCATGGTGACTGAAATGAACTTCCAGTATCGCCAATGATTCTGCAGTTTACCTTCACGTGCGGCTTCAGCCTCTAATGGCAAATTCATTTGACTGAATGGTTCCCTGGTAGGTGTAATTACTAAATGTCTTCACCCAGGCTTTGGATTTCACACCGGCGATCCAGCGACTTTGTCTCAATTAGCCTTCGACTTTATCTCCTCTCCCTTACTGAGCACCTCACAGCTCAGCAGCAACAACAAGGATGTTTGCACCTGTTATACACAGCGGCGCTATCAGTTCAATCCATGGCGTGACTTTGAAGATTTGTCACTGACGCATGAAGATGCTTTGAAGTGTTGGGGATTCTTTGAAGTTTGTGATGCGAGGGTTTAGGTTTTTTTTTCTTTCTTACTTTGCCAAAGTGTTACAAAAACTTTCTGTTGGCTTTGAACATTTGTGCAATAAGTAGGAGAGTCAGAAGCATAAACATAGCATGATGAAGATTTGTATCATCAAAGTGTGTCTCAGAGGTGTTTAAACTGCAGTCTTCACTGAACATATCCTACAGGTCTCTTCACACTCAACGTCTATATTATGTTTATTTTACCATTTTCTTTTGAAAGCATCACAGAGAGACAAACTTCCCAGATTGTATTTACTTATGATCTTCTTTCAAACTTTCCAAATCCCACCAATGGCAACACGATTGGTGGTAAACGTCAACTTTAAAAAGTGACTTGTCCTAGATCTGGAATATATTCTGTGGTTTTGAGGTGCAAATCACAACATAATCAAAGATTCAACTTCAGAAAAGACACTTCCAAAAACATTTTAGAACATAAACTTTATAAAAAAGAAAGTTTTAAAAAGATGTCAGTAACATGACAGTAACCGAAAAACACACAAACATGCAGCACTTTACAGCACACAACTTTTAAAAAACAACATTTTATAAGTCAACACAATTGTAGATATTTCAACATTCCATCGTTGTGATTTCTGAAATGGAGGGTTTTCTGAAGTATCATTTAAATGTTTTCTGGTGTATTTCTGTTTTTGTCGTCATGATTTGTCCAATAACAGTGCGTTTTTGGCAGCTCAGGTTTGCCATAGAGACAACCAGAAAGGAAAACAGGAAAACGTTTTGTTTTCTGAATCTCAAGTGCTTTCAGCTAAATCCCTGAAAAATCAAACAACCACCCACATTTTTGTTGTTTTGGGTTTTTTTTTTTGTTTTTTGGGGTTTTTTTGACAATTGTGATTGGCCAAATAAAAACTCATAATGATCAACCTCAAAACAATATGTACACAAAATCAAACAACACAATGTTCGAAAGAAAATGACTCTTTTTATTGTGACCCTCCTTGGAGTGCAGATTTTAGTGACTAGAAAGTAAATCTGGATTTCATAAAAGTTTGATGAAATGACAAGACTAAAGGTGCCTAAGACTTTGGCTTATAGGACTAAACCAATTATTCTAGTTTAAGAGTAGAAAACAGTTTTTCCTCACAAATGTTCTGAGGACAACACTTGCGGATGCATTTATGCATCCTTTCATCCTCTGTACAACGAGCTGTGGCTGATGGGCAGCTCATTCAGCCAGCGGATTATTCCACCCAGGTCCAGGACTCAGACTCAGACGCTCCTTTATACCAACTGCCATCAGACTTTATTACAACAGCAAACAGCTGACTTAACCTCTCCCTGCTCTGGATGGACTTCTCCTATTCTCTCTGTTGCTGTGTGTGTGTATATATTTGTATTTTTTCATCTTTATTTGTTTTTCATTGTTGCATATATGCATATGTTTGTGTGTGTATATATATATATATATATATATATATATATATATATAAACAAATGTATATGTGTATATATATATATATACTTATTTATATATTTTATTTTTCAATCCCGTATTTCTATTCCGTTGTATTTATTCCTGTGATAATGAAATTTCGCGCTGGGGATCAATAAAGAATATCTTTATCTTTGTTATTTATCAGATATGATACATTTGGTTTTATAAGGTTAATGTTTCTTCTTCCTGTGGCAACTGAAGATCCAGATTAAATTCAGCAAATATTTGGCACTTGGCAGAAAAAATGATTATGAATGAAAATAAAAACTGACTTTGGAAACATTGAAGGACAAAGTGCCCGCTGAAACCTGATGGCCATAAAAAAGGAATGCAAGTGCCAGCTCTCCACATCTAGCTTGACTTTCCCTGGCTGTTTGTGTCAAATATGAATTTAATGAATTTCCAGAGCGCTGATTGATCATGTTGCTTCCGGCGTCAACACGTGCTCGGGCCAGCTGCACTTCGCAGCAGATGGAAAACTTTGTCTCCGAGTGCATCCAAGCCATCACACTCTGCTTCACTAGTATTCAAGGAGAAGCTGAATGGAGAAGCTTCCTCTCATGGAGCAGCTTCAGTGCCAAATGGTTTGACAGGGTGGAACAGCTGCTGCCGGACACGGCCTCTCCTGACACACAGGTCACAGCAACACCACAGATGGCTGAATGCTAGTGATGTCCTGCACCATCAGAGGAGAGGCAATACCAAATATATCTTCACTATTTCCTGTTTGAGTGTGAGCCAAGAGCAGAGGACACCACAGTATATTCATATGGATAGCTCTTAATGAGAACAAATTACACAAAATGCAAAGAGAAAAAAAGCTTTTCTTTTTAAACATTATACAGATAATATACCTCTTTTCTCTATGGTAATTCTACAAACAAACCAATGCATTTTAAGGTCATTTAAATTTCTCTGAGCTGTCGCCAAGCATTTAAAACTTAAAAAAATAAGAAACAACTTGCCTGTCATAACTTGCAATGCAGGCTTTTAAGGAGAACACAACTCGCAGGGTTGACTATAAATAAGAAATGTCCTCTCTGCAAACTGTTAATTGTAAGGAGCCGAGAGCAAGATTAAATGAAATGCTCCCATCGCTGACAAAACGCGCCACCGTTTCACTCCGTGACTGTTGCTGATGCCAATGCCGGAGCTGCGGTCGAAGTGTTTCCACAGCAAATAGTTTTTTTTTTATAAGAGCTGATTAATGTTGCTAATGATGAGCTGGGACTTTGCTTTACCTCGACAGAGGAGGAGATGTTAACGAATGCTAATTAGGCCCCAATAAAAATTCGTCCCGCATACAGATTTCATGGGGAGGGGTTTATTGAATGCTCAAGCAAAATATGTTGCAAGCTTCCAGTCAAAGCATACTTTTACAAGGTTTGCTCTAGACCAACACTTTGGTTACATATTTTAATTTGTTTGCCTTTCAATGAAAGATTAAAAAAATATATCATAGTACATCATACTATATTATAAATGAAAAGTTCTTGTGCACATTTAGAGTCCGTGTTTTGGGAAAGCTCGGGTTCTTCACTCCTTTTGGCCTCAACCAGGATTTTTATACGAGCGGTGAATCAGTGGTTTCCTGTAGTCGTGGGCCAAAAAGAATTATCACCTAAATCTGCAGTTTCTCTCAGCTCTGCTGAACTTTATTTCGTCTTCCAGTTGCAGGTTTTATGAGCCGCAGTGTCGCTGTTTTGGTTTGCCCTCACCTCTCTCATAGTGTCAGTGTGTGCCACACCAGACAAACGTTTAAAAGCTTTTAACGGGGACTTTACACTACTTTCTCTTCATTGAGAGCAGACAGAAAGTTGAGGAAGAAAAGTTGAACAAATGGCTTTATAAGTTAAAGATAAACTGAAGTAACATTAAGGGGCTTTTTTTTTTTTCCTGACTTTCAAAGGTTTGAAACTAACTTAAACTGTCACATACTCAGTTTTAGGGCATCATTTTAAGATGTGCTCCAATTATTAAACAGTAAATCAAGATTTAAAAGAAAAAAGAAACATCCTCTTGCCATGACATGTGCCCGGCAGTAATATTTAGGTTTAGGAAGGTTACCAATAACAGCAGCGTGAAGAGAGGAAGGAGAAGGGGGAGAGAGAAAATGGTGCTCACTTACACAGAAACAAGATTTATTTTGAGTGTTTTAGACGAGATCAAAATAAAATAACTCCATTGTAGTAAATGACCAATATGAATAGGGATCGAATCTGCATTATATTGCCCCTTTAAACATTAACATATGTGCATGGATTTAAAGTGGCATGGTGACCGTGGCAGTCTGTTATACCCTGTTTCAGAGTGTTTCGTTGTTTGTTTGTTTCTTTGAGAGACTTTTTAGCTGATTATTAGTGAAGGATGATTACTACTTTCAGCACTGGTTTGGATGATGATGTACTCGAAAGCTTTTTTTTCAGGTTAATCAGGTGCTTTTTTAAAAAATGTTGGTTACAGTGAGAAATGAAAACAGAAGAAGCTGTCTGAGCTCGCTCATGACCATTTCAAGCTTGGTTTAAGAACTAAATGCAGACGAGTTGTCCAAGCTGCATTTTAGCAAGCACTGAACGCTCGCAGCTCACCCGCACGCTGAGATGTGGCTGCAGGAACACGTCCCGGACTCCAACGCCTCTCTACGCATATTTTACGATAAAAAGAACGACAGCAGACAGTAAAAAAGGGGTGGCAAGGCAAGGCAAGGCAAGGCAAGGCAAGGCAAGGCAAGGCAAGGCAAGGCAAGGCAAGGCAAGGCAAGGCAAGGCAAGGCAACTTTATTTGTAAAGCATAATTCATACACAAGGCAATTCAAAGTACAGATACATAAAATATCAAGAGGGCAAATGAAATAATTCTAAAAGCATTCAAGCATAAAAATAATATTTAATTAATTTAATCAAAAATGAAGAGTGCAGATAAAATCCTTTCAGTTATGATATGCGCAGCTGAAACTGTTTTAAGCCTGGATTTGAACATTGCCAGAGTTCTGTCTCTATGTTAGGAGCATACAACTGAAACTCAGCTTCACCTTGTTTAGTCCTGACTCTGGGCACCAGCAGGAGGCCACTCCCTGACGTTCTCAGGGTCCGAGTTGGTTCATATGACACTAACATGTCAGAGATGTACTTTGGCGCTGAGCCTAGAAGAGACTTGTACACAAGCAGAGCTGTTTTTTAACGTCTATTCTCTGAGAGACAGAAAGCCCGTGCAGAGACCTGAGGACTGGACTAATATGGTCATATTTCCTGGTTCTACTCAGCAGCATTCTGGATGTCCTGCAGCTGTCTCACAGCTCGTGTTGACAGCCCAGTGAGGAGGGGAGGAGGGCTTGCTGGGGATGACAGTGGATGGTGCTGCTTGCTCAGCACATTTTGCTGAGAAGGGAGGCCTCTGCACTCCAGATGTGGAACCGCTGGCTGTGACTTTCTGTCCATGCTGTCTTGTGGCAGAGTTCATAACCTCCAAACTCTGTACGTAACATCATCAGCTCAGTTGTTCCCAGACCGCAGGAACAACATTCCAATGAATTTATGATCCCTGGAGATTTCCATCATGTTGCTCTCTGCTTCTCACATGTATGTTTGAACTTATTTATCTGTTCTTATTAAGTAATTTCCACTACAATGACATAAGTCCCCTTTAGGGATTAATAAAGCATTGAATAATGTACAATAAAGTATATAATGCTGATGCTACTTTAGCAACAAATCCATTTGTCAGAACTGTTTTAAATATAATAATGATCGACAAGGATTGGGTTTATGACTTGCAACTACTCCTACTAGGATGGGATGTTCACATTTTATCTGTTAAACAAAATATGCAATGTCTTCACTTTATTTCAGTTCATTTTAAAAACAACAGCCTCTCTAACTGCCGCTAATTATTTGACACCTTCAAGTGACTGTTTAATGCTTGTTGTTCCAGAGAGAAACAGAATTTTTTTAAAAAAAAGCTTTTTGTTTTTTATCAACTTGGAACAATACACATTTACGCTGCAGAAATGATATTTCTTGGCTGGCTTTGGAATCATTGGTATTCCCCTGAAAGTGCTGGAGGAGGCGGCTGGGGAGAGGGAGATCTCGGATAAGCTGCACTGGATGAATGGATGATTGATGGATGGATTATCTAAATGTAACTGATATTAATTCAGTTTGGTCTTTTGTTTTTCCTACTGCTGTTTATGAATCTACTTTGTATTTGCAACAGCATTGAAAATGAGGGCTTGCCCTCAATGAGTTCTCAAGATTAAATATATAAAGATTGAATGAGAAAATGTTGTGTTGCCATAGTAACTCGCAATATAGATTGGTTGCTTATACTATGAGAAAACATGACTAAACTTTTCCAACACTTCCTGCATGTCCTGATTTTAAACTTTGATCAAACGCTAATTTAGAGGAGACTGAATTATACAAATGTGATATGCAAAGAGCTTCTTTTTTTTTCCTTTGCACATGGATATATCATTTATAATGTTTAGAGGCCTCCACAGGTCTTCATGACTGAAACATCCTGTTGGGTTTACATTCCTTTATGGATGAGACACTTTAAATTAATCCAGGCTGGATTTTGGTTGCATCACCCTAATGCTATTTACATCAATCAAACTGGATTAAAACCAGTTAGAGATTGATTTATTCTGGTTTTAACAGGTGAGTGTTTGAGTGGATTACTTTCATCTTCCCAGTTGTACACAAATGTGGAACTAAGAAGTCCTACTATTACAAATGAAGTCCTTCGCTTCTGCTACAAACATCAGATGTTCTCTACACAGAAATGATCCAAAGTATGCGATGCCCCAGCAAAAATGAGTTTCTTCCTTCACCTACTATGCAGCTCCACAGTGCAGGTAAATGGGAGCCAACAGAGAAACGACTCCATTTGCATGTTAGCTAATTGTATCATTGCTCCAGGCTTCCTAATAGTCAATTAATTTTTAGAGAGTTTGGAGGGAATAAAAATGGTTGAAGCTGCAAAGCATATAGCCCTTATTTGTTGTGAAATGAGGTTTGCCGTAGGTGAAAGAAAGGAGTTCCCGCTGTGAAAGGTCTCGGTATTGAAGTTGGAAAAGATGTATGAGGTGCACAGAGTATAGTCTTTCTCCCAAGATCATAACCACCCAAGTGAAAAGGGAATTATTAAGCATATATGAAATACTCAGCATTTATCAAGTACAATTTTTCTTTCTAATGTAGAATGCCACAAACTGTACGACCCAAGACAGATCAATTCACGGGCGGATCATTGTCCCTGATTAAACAGTGTCTAAACATTGGTGTTCTTGTAAATGTAGAGTTGAATATTTAGATTTTTCAAATAACGTTTCATCCTTTAAAGATGACAACTACATGACCCAAAGAAATCATCATTGATTATGTGAATGATTTTTTTTGTGAGGCTGGAAGCTCCTTCCCGGACGTTCCCAGGCGCATCACAGCAGTTGAACAGTCTCCATTCCTGTTCTCTCTCCACACCTCAGATTTTTATCGCAACCCTGAGTCATGCCGCCCACAGCAGTTCTCTGATGACTCTGCAGTAGTGGGGTGTATCAGACAGGAGCAGGAGTCGGAGCAAAGGGGAACTGATGGGCATCTTTATGTAGTGTATCATCATCAGCTACCTAACGTCACCAAGACCAAGGAGATGTTGGTCAACTTTGAGAGATCAAAGAGTTTCAAGTTGCCTTGTCATCTTAAAATTACAAGGCAAGGCAAGTTTATTTGTATAGTATAGTTTCAGCAACAAGGCAATTCAATGTGCTTCACATAATAAATACATGAAAAGTAAAGAGGAAAAGAAAAAATATTATGAGCTACAGTGCAGTGGCAAAATAAAAAAAAAGTTAGACTTCAGTTAGAGTTACAGTTTAGTGCTGAAATTAACATTGTCTAAATCTAAATTCAGAATGGCTTAAATTATTCAGTCAAAGGCAGCTGTAAACAAAAGTCTTTTAAACTTTAAGTTAAATGAACTGGGTTGTTTCAGCATTCCTGCTGTTTTTTTGGAAGTTTGTTGCAGATCTGTGGAGCATAAACGCTGAACAGTGCTTCTCCATGTTTCATTCTGATTCTGGGAACACAGAGCAGGCCTGAACCAGAAGACCTGATAGGTCTGAATTATTATTTTCACCCCAACCTCTGATCCTGGAAATGTTCTTCAGGTGATAGAAGGCCAACTTTGTAATTGTTTTAATGTGTGTCTGAAGGTTCAGCTCTGAGTCCATGACTACACCCAGATTTCAGGCCTTATCAGTGGTTTGTAGCTGTAACACCTGAAGCTGTGTGCTGATTCTATGATTGATTTGACTGATTTGTTTTATGCATCCAATCAACGCTGGTACGGACTCATTGTCACCCGGTGACATTGTAATGTAAAGCTGTGTGTCATCTGCGTAGTTATGGTAAATTATCTTGTTGTTTATTATTATCTGGGCTAGCTGAAACATGTAGATGTTAAGTAGGAAGGGTCCTAGGATAGAACCTTGGGGAACTTCACAGTAATTTTTGTTGATTCCGATGTAAAGTTGTCTATTGAAACAAAGTTGTTCCTGGTTTTTGAGTAAGTCTCAAACCACAGAAATTTTGCTAAAAAGTCCATCCCAATTCTCAATAATAATGATAATATGAAATTATATGTTATTGCAAAACTTTGATTCTTTTGCTTTTCAGAAGTTCTGTTGAAGATCTAACTGTATGTTTGGGATTGAGGTAATATTGCATGATCTGCTTTTTCCAAGCTTTGGCTGTCAATCAGGTGACCTCACATTTGACTTTGAAGGATTCATTTTTGACTGGTCAACTGCATTTACTGGTCAATGAGTGGCCTAATTATGTGACTACAAATTTGAGTTATTTTTCTCCCACCACTGTGCTTGATGGTCCGATTTGCTCTGTTTAGTTTTGCTAAATGGGGCATTGTGCAGTGTGGCCAAATTTTATCACTTTGAAATTATGTTCCAAAAGTGTTTTGGTTTGTTCAGTTTTCAAATGCAAGCATTTGGTGCAGCGTGTTGGCTTGGTGGTTCCCACCGCCGCCTCACAGGTGGTTCGCCGTGCAGCAGGAGTCTCTGTGTGGGGTTGGCATGTTCTCCCTGGGCTTGTGAAGGTTTTTTTTAGGTACTCCAGGTTCCTCCCACAAAACAAAAACATGTAAGTCAGGTTCTATGATGATTCTAAACTATGCACAGGAGTGAGTGTGAGTGTGTGGTTGTTAGTCTATATGTGGCCCTGTGATGATCTAGCGATCTGTCCAGGATGCCTTTCGCCTGAGGAGAGCTGGGACCCTGAATCGGAGTAAGCGGTTTTAGATGATTGATGAAAGGTAGACTGTCATGTATTTATCAGAGAGGACTGAGTCTCTCCTGACAACCATTCTGAATAAACCATATTTAAGCAGTTTCTTTTTATTAGTAGTATTATTATTATTGTTATTCCTTTTTGTACTGTCAAACATTTAGTTCTAACTTAGGTCAGCAAGTGTGAGATGAATTATTTTCTTCTCGTAACACTGGCAACTGTCTTGTTTGTTTTCCACTTGTGAATAACTGATCTCACTTTGAAATCATGTATTCCAAATGTTTGGAAATGGGCTCATATCAACATTACTTAATTTATTGTTTCCCAAAAGTAATTGTGTCTGTCTTACATTCCTTAGTATTGTGTTACCAAACACCTGAATGTTGCCAGCAAACTGCAGAAACTCCTTCTTTTATAAAGTGGTTTGACCTGCTTATGCTCAGTTAATCAAGGGCATTTGATAATGTCAATTATTTTGAGATTAATACATTTCCTAATTAGATTTGTTAAATCAACACTGTGTAATACGTGTTTTGTTAATACTTACTTGCTTTAACAAGTGTTAAGGACCGGAGCATAATATTAAACCTTGACATCAGACATGAGGTTGAAACAGAGAATTCTTCATTTTGTTTCATGTAATAGTAAAGTATTTCCTGGTTGAGGCGAAGCAGACCAAAACACAAACCATTTGATTAGTCCAGACACCTTTATAGCTAGCGACTGTTACCATTTTTCTACCTCATGTTTCTGCTGTTGGGGAAAAAAAACAGAAAAGTGACTTGTGATAGACCTTTAACACTTTCAATTTTTATCTCTCCCCTTTCAGAGGAGTTTATGCCTAATTTCCATTTGTTCTCCGTAGATATTAATGGAATACGGATCACAATCCCTGCTGTCCAATGCGGGGAAGTGCAGTTCTTTATGGACAATGCTATCCCATCGACTCTATGGGAGAGAAATTTATCCTATTCTCTAGATTGTAATTAACACCCTACACTTGACAATTGAAACATGTTTGTTCTTTTCAAAAGTTATTTGTCAATTTAAGAAACTATTAGCACAAAGTATATATTCTTTCCAAAATCCACTACATGACTGCATTTTGACATGCATACGAGGTCAATAACGCTCAAAAAGACACTGGATGGAGGAGTCTTGTAACTACGTCAGAGATTACATTGGTTTTCATAGAAATGGCTGGAGTAATGGACGTATCACATGAACATACATATTTTTATTTTTTTTTTTACTTAATCCCAGACCATCACTGGGAATCTGAGTCATGAAGCCATAGGGCAGAAGCCGATTTGAAAGGATGGACAAATGAAGAGTCCAGCTTGCAGATCATATTCCAGGATACTATTTAGTTAATTTGTTTATTACCTGCATTCTTTTCATATTAAATCCACATTCTGTGACTATTTTCTTTCACAGCTTTAGATAAAATGTTGCTTCTGTAGTTTATCTTTGTGAGCCAGAATCGTTTTAGCCACAATCCACAGAAGTGCATAAATTTATGCTATGCTGCACCAATGACATGTCTGCAGCCTACAATAAAAATAGAGGCATTGATTTACAAATAGAGGGGATCTTTTTTTCACAGTCGCTGCCATATCTTTCACTGCAGGAAGATACGTAGAGACATACAAGATATTAATGGACAGAACCCTTGAGGCAATTATTCCAGGTCTGCAGGACATGGCAGCAACACCAATGGAAAAGGTGTATCAAGTTACCTTTCAGTGTTCTGTTTCAGTGAGCAGCTTCTCCAGTATTTCCTCAGCCCGTCAAGCTGCCTTGGCAACAATCAGAGCGGAGGGGCTGAGGCTCAGTGAAGAGAAATGTACATGCTGGAGTGCTAGGAAATTACAAAAGGAATCGATTCAATGACTTCCCTCCTTCCATAAAAAAAAAAAATAAAAAAAATATCTATAAATCAGGCAGGTGGCCAGACCCAAACAACAACCTTTAAAGTGCTGTCCGCTAAGGCACAATACGCTACTGTGCACGAAAGTAGCCAGTAATATGGTTGCTTGTTCACAAAAACCTTTCTGCTTTCATCCAGCCGCCACCTCAACACAGCAGCCCTCTCAAGCATACAAGGTTGCTTTCTTCCCCACACTGACCCCATGCGCATTCCTTTATGACTGGCATGAGATTGAGATGCATGTTTGTATTCTTAAAGAGAAAGCATGCCGTGCTTTTCTGTACTACAAGAATTGCAAAGTGTTTCATTTGAAAATGAGACAACCACCTTTGGAAAAATACGACGACTTTTCTGATACGACCATGCAGGCACGAAAGTAAAAATCAGGACTTATCTGTCTTCTGTTCTTCACTGACAAAATGCAGTACAGTACAAGCTGTAATCATTTTCAAGAGGTGGGCTCCAAGGTCCTCATTTTACCTTTAAAAGCAGTTCTCAGACTGCATTTCTGAGATGAGGCTCTTATTTGTGCTTTCCAGATAACAAATGTCATGTCCTCTGAAACAATGCCTCTGCCAGGTGCATTCCCGTCCCTTTAACTTCCTGTGTTTTTTTCCGTGCTTCTCGTCATGATGCTTTCACGTCAGTGGGTGAGAACCTTGATAGAGGTTGTAAATTTTACTAAAAAGCAGGGTCAGCTGGAAAACCACTGATGGAATAAATTAGTGTAAAGAAAACAACAGAGAGGCCAGCATGAAATATATCAGTAGGAAGCTGTAAAATAGCTCCCTGACCAGTATCACATCCTGATTTATCTGACAACAGAAGCAATCTAATGCTTCTCCGCTGATTTCTCCTGTTCTTGTGACCTGTCCACAGACATCCGCATGGGATTTGTGTCCGACTGGGGATTTAAACTACTTTTAGATGGTGTGAGTGCTTATATGACTGTGTGCTTGCATCACATTCATTTTCATCATCAGCTGCTAATAAATGACAATATATCAAGTAGCCAACTGGAGTTGATTACGATACACCTCTACACACAGGAACAACATACAGATGCAGAACTGTAAATATGAAGTATCACTTAGGTATACCACTTATATATCACTTAGGTTGTACAGCAACACAATGTCCTGGAGATAAGTGCAGCTGTTATAAACCTTAAGCCGATTAAATTTTGCTCTGGATCACAAATTTCTCTTGTTTTATTGTATGTAGACATGACAGTAACTGAGTAGAGGAATACGTCTGGTCCTTTTTGAGACTCCCACAAATGATGTGACTGTCATTTTACAAGAAGATGAGGTCTGCGTTTAGCCCTTTAGAGTGGTACATCTACCACAGAGTTAAAGGAACTGGTCAAACTTCTTCCTCCCATAGGTTTCTTCAAGAGTGCCTTCAAAGCCTCTTTTCAATTCTCTGCTATGCTGATGACCCACAACCCCGGTTAATTCAAAAATTAGGAAATGAGTGAACACATTTGGCCTGACAGCCAGCTGGGACATGCCCACCTCGGCTCAGTTACCACATGTAGACCATTTAAGCCTAGTCGGCTTTGCATATTCCAGCCTGGCATACTAACTATTGATACTTTATGTTGATTTTGATCAAATCTGTACATATGTCCTCTAATAAGAGGTCTCTATCAAAACTGCATCCAAAATAAGAATTGAAATGATAACTAATGGTGCTTCTCAGCACACTGTTGCAAAGGTTAGTGGCCTAAACAGCTAAATAATTGGTAGCCAAGTGCAATTAAGTAAAATGGTTCAAACGTCGCTTAACTAGAAGATCAAGCTGCTCCAGAAGCTGCAAGACACATAATCTGACTTGGTTTACTTTAAAGCAGCACAATCGGTTTGTCCCACATTATAGTATTGATCTTAGTTTTATCTGAAGGAATATTTAAGCCTTGTCTGGCTCTCGTGGTCTTCCATCCCTACTATCATTAAAAACCAGCCAAAACTGCTAAGTAATTAGTCTCTTACACAACACTAATGAAACTAGCCTAAATCCAATTCTTAGCATATCCAGATTATAATTGAATGTATTTTTGAAAAAGCTGAACAGACAAAAACCACATAAGATGCTTTTTTTTTTTTTTCCCCAAAACTGAGTTGGTTTCAAATGTGATTCCAGTTGGATTTGCCAATACCTGTCTCAGTCTAGATTTTTGATTTTTCTGTCATTTGCTTTACAACATAAATGCAACTGCGTCTACCGGAGTGACAGAAGTAACCTGTTCTTCGCTGTATCGATGTACCGGTGAAGACAGCTGCCCTTAAAGGTATACTTACAGGTGTCTTCTGTTTCTGGTGTTTTTCTTTTAGCACCACAGGTCCACGAAACCATTTACCAGATCATTACCCTACCTTTTGGTTTATTTACCTCCATTCGATGCCTGTAGGTTACCATAGCAACTATGTGGATGCCAGCAAGGATCAGATCTGATCACCTTTAATGAATAATGTAATATATAAATGTCAGTCAGAAAGAATAGATTCTGATCAAATGTGCTAAACAATAGGTTGTGGGTTGGTTGTGTCAGCGTCGCCTAAGAGACCCAAGAAAGTCATGATGGAGGAAGCGAGAAAAGAAAATGTGAGGGTGATGAGACTCAGCAAAAGTGCAACCAAAACAGTGTAAAAGGCACCGAAATGTCGCTTGTAAAGGGGGACACACTGAACTGAAAATGTTCAGTTAGGTATAGCATTTTTTTCTTACTTATAAGCTGAAGACTTTTACCTGTTCTTTAAAATCCTGAAAGCACAGCAGCCATAACAATCTTCCCTTACTTTAGTATATTACTTTCTAATTTACACTGGGTAAAGCAAAACATGCAGTTCTCACCCATATAGACAAACAAATGTTTCACTCTTGAGATTTTGTCTTGTTTTTTCTTGAAATTGAGTTATTATTAACTAAACCAACAGCAAGATCCTTGTATTGATGTTCACGAGTGAATAAGCAGCATTAGCATGATCTCCTGTAATAAATACCTGACAGAGAATATCCTCTGTAAATCATTTGGCTCAACTGAACTCTTACAATACTGGCTGGCATTTTTTTTTTGTGGCAGGTTCTGAAGAAACCTTTGTAACTGCATCTTCTCGCAGTATTTTCTGCATCATTTACGCCACTTAATTTCATGAACAAACTCCTAATATTATATCACTTAACAATAAAATGACATAATATAATTGTTAAGCGACTGTGTGCAGTTAATTTGGCAGAGCTGTTCAGACCCACAGCATTTTTACGCTGGAAAATGATGTTGGATAAAGGGGAAGACTGGTGGAGAGAAAACAGTGTGTGCCTATGCATGTGTTTGTTTGTCTGTGTGACATTCCAACATCAGTGTTACCTTGGTAACTAATCCTATTTAATAAGGATTGGACCCAATATTTAGGTTCTCCATTTCTAAGCTGAATGGTTGTCATCACCGCATGTCAGAGACTTGAAGCAGGCAAATATTCATTATGCAGTATTTTCTTCACAAGGAATTGTAATAATTAATATGCTAAACGTAATCCGTATAAGAAACCTCAATGAAAACCTGAATCTCTACAGCTGCTGTGATTTGCTTACAACAGAAGGTAATATCAACTAAAAAGCACTATAAAAACACTATATATATATATATATATATATATATATATATATAGATATATATATATATATATATATAGATATATATAGATAGATAGATATATATAGATATAGCCGATTCGGGGTGGTTTAGCAAGCCCGATGTAACATTGGTGTACAAATCCAATGAACTTGTGATTATAATCTCCTTTTCCACAGAAAGTAAACTAAACCTTAAAACTAAAATAAAAATAAAAAACACTTTATCAATAAAAAGTATTATTCCTGTAACTAACCTTGTGTTTCTTGGAGATCCAGTCACATGACTCCAGTCTCTTAACAACGTTTCATGAACTTTGTGAAGAGATCAGGTGCTCTACTTGCTGTGGAAATCCTGTTTTTGTTATGTTTTTTGTTTTTATAATTATAGCAATGATTTCAAACTGTATTGTCCGATTGTATGCCAAGTTTCAAAATGTATTTATTGCTTTAATATAAACATGTTGGGTTATTTTCTCAGGAGCAGAGTTGGCTGGAGTTGGCATGCCCAACCTCTAAAGTTCCTGTCCTCCCTTTCCTTCCCTCTATCTGTATCCTAGGAGGGCATCCGGAGGAGAATGACTGGTAAAACCCAAACCAGCAACGTGACCAATAAGAATGACCCTCGTTCCATCAATTCCAGAGTCTTCATCGGCAACCTCAACACAGCTATTGTCAAGAAGACCGACATAGAGGTCATCTTTGCGAAATATGGCAAGATAGTGGGTTGCTCTGTGCATAAAGGTTACGCCTTTGTACAGTACATGAATGAAAGGAATGCCCGTGCGGCTGTAGCTGGAGAAAATGCCCGTATCATTGCGGGACAGCCTCTTGGTGAGTCCTTTTTGATCTGTCTTTCTCTCACTTTTGTGATGTTTTGCTGTATTACTTGCACTACAGATGTCACTAGGAACTTATGAAAAGCCAGCATACAGCCCATTGCACTTTAAGAAAACTTTTTCCTTGAAAAACATAATATTTCATTAAAGCTTGAACTTTGTTGAGGGAATGGATTGTCTCTCTTGGGAACACAAAAATGCTCGAGGCATCTCTCAAACTTTAAGATTTGAACCTCTCTGGGCTCCTAACTGCTGAAGTGTCTGGGTTTGCTGTCAAGCCGTTTTGGTGAAAATCCTCACTGAATCTGCTAAATGATCCACTAGTGGATGGAAGCAGTGGTTGGTTTGAACATTGACTAAAAACAGCAACTTTATAAAAGTGTGTCAAAGTTATTGTGGCAAACTGTTTAGAGCAAAAATGTATGTTAAGTGGTTTGGGATGATGCTGCATTATGCTGTGCATGCATTTACTTTCTCCTGCCTGTGCAGTTCAGAGTGGGTTGTTTTCTAGTGGATGCTGACTGGCTGTGAAATTGTTTCGTTTTACATTTGTTTTGCCCATGGATAGCGAAAGAACATTCAGAGAATGGGAGCTGTGAATCACAATTGCATGGAGAGAAATTAACATTATAATTGTCACAAATTGTGTGATTTAAAACTGTCTGCAGCAATTTGCATTCCAGTCGATATGACCTGATGTCCAGGGTGAATTGGACCACAGACCACAGGGTGGACCACAGGTTAAATTGTATGTACATGGGGAGTTCTGAGACTCCACAAATACATGTTACATTTAATTGCTGGTGGAAAGCCCTGGCATCTGGACTTTCATTGGATGTATGAGTTATTTCCCTCTGTAGTTATATTACAATAGAAAAGGAAATGTGTTTTTTCTGAGTAGTAATAATAGCTCATCTGCCCTTGCCACAAAAGCACAGGCATTTACTTAATTTTCCAGATTTTAAAAATGTTAATATTGACATGAAAGTACAGATGTAGGCTGTAATATGGTACTGCTAGATGGTGTGATTGTTCTGCTGGTAAAAGCAGCCAGTCAAAGTGGGTAATGACAGCAGTGCCACTGACAGCAGGTCAAAAGTGTGGGAAAATGCATCGTGATGAACCAATCTAAAACAGTGGTCCCCAGGACCTTCTGTCCTGCATGTTTTAGATGTCTCCTTGCATCAGCACACCTGGTTCAAATTAATGGTTGCCATCAGCTTGTCGTCAAGGTCTGTACAACTGTTCATGGCACAGTCGTTTGTATCACAGTGTGTTGAAGCAGGAAAATATCTAAAACATGCCGGACAGTGGCCCTTGAGGACCAGGGTTCCCCACCCCTGATCTAAAAGATGCAGGTCAGGGCGTCCTGAGAACCAGGGTTGAAGACCACTGATCCAAAATACTGGCTGTAGCTCCACCCATATCCTGACCTGAACTCATACCCACTTCAAGCTCCTTCCCCAGAGCCATAACTGTCTTAAAGTCAGTCCCATTCCCTGACCCAGATCCATCTCCTGCTCTAATGCCCAATTTAGACCCAACGGCCTTCTTGACTCCAGACTCAGACCCTCTTTCAGTTCCTGTGCTCGTTGACCCGCATCTTTCTTGCTGGTTTCCTCCAGAGCAGCTTCTTCTGTCTGCCTACCAAACTGTCTCACCTGTCTGCTTAGCCTTCTTACCAATCCCCTGATCTCTGACAATCTTTATTGGTCCCTATTTTGGCTCTTCATACTCCATAGATATCAATCTGATGGAACATGATGGTCATCTGTGGGAATAATAACCAAAAACAGAGACTCCATCCTCACAGTTTACAGAGAATCCATTTCCTTATATCCACCCAAAAGAGCCCAAACCAGTCAGGGTCTGGACAAATAACATCTAAAGGGATGAGGAGGACCAGTATATTCATGCAAGATGTTAAAAATGTGTATCTAAAATGTCAACATTTCTTCACTTTTTAAAGCTTGCCTTTTTTTATATTTATTCCAAAGATATGTTGTTTGGTTTTTTGTGTGTGTTTATTAGAATATACACTGAAGTTACAAACAAATAGTTGTATGCATTTGAATATGACGTATTACCTTTTTGTGACAATTACAGACTGACTACTCTCTGAACAAAGTGGCTCTCATGGCAAATTTAGACGAGCGATGGAAAAATCCAGGTTATTCGAGTGTGAAGCTCTGATGTTACCCTCAGAGGCAAACAGAGCTATCATTAAAGTTTTAATTAGGAATTAATTATTGTCTGTCAGGACACTTGTCTCAGGCTTGAGATAACATCTTTGTGAAGCTGAGGGATAGATTACAAAAGTGCTGGGGACCTTTCCACCAAGAAGACTTTTATTTAAAAAATTATCCAGACTCTATAATCTTCCATATGAGACCTTATATTTGAAGCGTTTGAAGTGTGCTTTGTTTTTTGGAATAGTAATCCAGACATGTGAAGACATAGATAAACGCTGATCTACTGAGATGATATCATCTGGCATTTCTGTTATGAGCTCGTCGCTCCCTACATGAATGCATTAGAGCCGTTCCATTGGGATTAGAGAGTGATGATAATAACTTTCCCTGCGAGAACATTGACTCAGCCTGTACGCATGGAAGAGCAGTGGACCGCATCGTGTTTGTTCTTCTGAGCAGTGAACATGGGAGTCAGAGAGTAAATACATTTACAGAAATATACAGAATGTGTGGACAATGAGCTGGAGGTTGAGGTACATCACAATACAATCTGTTTGGTACTCAGTAAAAAGATGATGTATGCATTTTCTTCTGTGCTTGAATAGAAAATTCAGCAGGATAAGAACTAACCCAAGCTTGAGGATCGCTGCTGCAACTTCTCATTCAAATTACCACCCTGAATCCTGGTCCAGATCACAGGTTAGAGTTGGCAGTAAATGATGAACATTTACTACAATCAACATGATTGATTGCAAAATGAAAACTGATTTTGAAGTTGTATAAACTGATTTTATCTACTGGTAGTGTAGCGTATAGCTTTCCTTAAAAAGACCTTTTGATTAAAAAAAAAAAAAATTACTTCTTTGATAATCACATGTGAACCACACGGTTTGATTTATTTTGATTTGATGCAGTCTGGCACATTTTTTTAATATAGATGTGTGTTGTTGCCTGTGTTAGCTGCACCGGCATCTAGAGATTCGGCATGATGAGTGCTCTGATTTTTCATGGTTTTTATTTTTTTTTTACCCAATTGATGCTCTGTAGGATTTAAAATTTATGCAAGGCAAGACACGTTTATTTGTTTAACAACAAGGTGATTCAAAGTGCTTTACAGAGACAATAAAACATCACAAAAATAAAAACCATGATTAAAATGTAAACAAAAGAAAGAAAGAAAAAAGAAAAATAGATAAAATTAGTGGTTAAAATGTAGTCAAGTTTTGAAACGTGGATTTGTGTCTTTATTTAAATGCGGCTTGATTTAAAAAAAATTGAGTGTTTTAGCTGATCTGAGGCTTTCTGGGAGTTTGTTCCAGACATGTGGAGCATAGAAGCTGAAGGAAGCTTCTCCACATTTGATTCTGACTCTGGAAACTGATAAAACAAACCGGATCCGGATGACCTGAGGGGTCTGGAAGTTTCATAATGGGTCCTGAGTCTGTTCAGAGCTTTATAGACCAGCATCAGAACTTTAAAAGTCTGTTCTCTGATGGACAGGCAGCCAGTGTAGAGACCTCAGAGCTGGACTGATGTGGTCCACTTTTGTGGTCTTAGTGAGGACTGGAGCAGCAGAACAATTTTTTTAGGTAGACCTGTTACAGGTTAAGCTGATTTCTAGATTTTTCGTTCCATTAAATGATGCATTATCAAAACAGTGTTCATTCTATTATGAATAAAATATAGGTTTGTGCGATTTGAACATTATTGCATCCTTTTTTCTTTTCTTTTTTTTTATTTTACACATCATAGCCAATTTTAAAGGATTTGGACTGTAGTTGGTTTGGTCAGTTTTATATTATCCCGTTTGTGTAAACCTGCAAACAAAAAGGCAGTCAAGTCAATAAGTTCAATTCACGCCAACATCACTGCGAGATTAATCCTTTTACTCTGTCTGCGAGTCATGTTGGGGGTCTGCCTGGAAGAGACATTCTTAATTGACAATTAAAGCCACACTCAATCTCATCCTCTCGAGCTGGTGCTTTTAATATTAAAGTGGTGGCGAAATGAATCGGCCATGTAATGATTAGGGTTGAAAAATGACCTCCACAAAGGATCCGTCTTCATGTTCAAAAACATTTCATTAAAGTGTTATTACTTGCAAGTTGATTGCATGTCACTTTCAAAGGTAAGCCAATATTGCAGTGATATTGAAAGAATAGTATTCATATGTTTTGGCATTTTTAGTATGTATTGATGATATTTAGTGAGATCTGACACATCCCATATGAAAAAGTTTTCAAAAATGTTTTTGTGGGGCTAGAAGAAAGCATCAAAAACATGTTTTTCCTAAAGGCAGTGGTCACTGGAAAAGAGGTCAGTGCGTAAACAAATCATACTTTGACTTCACACTTTGATTCACTTCAGGAGCTCAGACACATCGGGAATAAGCAATCTGTGCACTCACTGACACGCAAGAGGAAAAAGTCATAGTGTGCATTCACCGCTGAAAATGAGACAGTATATGAGGTTGATATCTTTGTGGGAATATATGAATAAAAGCTGATGAAGCAGTGGCAACAAAAACAAAACAAAACAAAAAAATCCATAATAGCACAGCTGGCAGGGCCTCTCTTCCCTCTACTGCTCAGTAAGAAATGGATGCTCCATTACACCATCAAAAATGAATGGGGTAATGACATCATATCTAGGATTCTGAGAACAGTAGTCATTACTAAATAACAGTATGTGTGATGCTATTTTTAATGGAGTGCTGTATCTTCATGTAGCTCAGAGGTCCAAGTAGGACCCGCTTCCTCTAAAAGCCTTCTACATGAGCACGGGTAGGAGCAGACTATAAGCTGCTTCTCTGTGTCTTGTGGTTGAATTTATTCATCAAAATGTTTGTGTACACTGGAGGCTCTTGAGATTTAAGGCATCTATTTAAAAAATGTCCTGACCCAAAATGTCAAAACAGCTATAGATTGTATGATTGTACTTACTTTTTGGTTCATCACAGGGGGTCAGGCATTTTTATTTTACCTTGTCTTCTGCATCTTTCTTTTTCTTTGTCTTTTTCTTCTTTGTCACTGGATATCCTCTTGCTTCCAGATATCTCCTCTTTGGTATCCACCTTCTTTTCTCCTGCCCGCCAACTCCATCTCCAGCCTCCTTTTACCAGTGTTTTCTCCAACACACCACTTAATTTATCCATGCCATCTCTACCTAGCCTCTTTTATTTCGTCTCCAGGACATCTAACCCTCATGTGTTTGTTCTTGTTCATCTAATGCGCTTGTTCCTAATCCTATCCACCTTCATCACTTTTGACATCTTGATCTTATTCACCTTCAGCACTGCTTCCTGTCTTTTGGTGAGTGTTTCTGTCTCCAAACCGTAGGGAAGGGCTGGCCTCATCTTGTTAACCCTTTCCCTTTGCTCCTTTTTCACCTCTACTTCATGCATCCTGTCCATTATGCCTGCTTCTCTGTCATTTCCCGCCTTTTTTCTGTTTTGTTATGACGGACTGTCATTCCTCTTCCCTCTAGTGCATATCTCCCCCTCTCCACCTGCTCCTTACTTTCACTGCAGATCACAATATCATCTGTCTGACCATATCTGTCATCCAATTTATGGTAAACAAGAAGGGGCTCAGGGCCTTTCCCTAATGCAGTCCCACTTCAACCTGAAACCAGTCTGTTATTCCTACTGCACATCTCACCACTGTCATCATTTTCTGCCTCTCCAGTTTTCCTTATGCAATCCCACAATTCTCCCTTGGCACTCTGACAAACACTTTCTCTAGATCTACAAAAAGACATTGGACCTGCATCTTATCTCGCCTTTACGCCATGAGCATCATCAAAGCAAACACAACATCGATAGTGCTCCTTCTTGTTATGAAATCATACCTTTGTCTACAAATCACAACGATTGTTCCTAAGCTTGCTTCCATTAATAACTCTTTCCCAGATCTTCATTTTGTGGCTCATCAGCTTTATGCCTCTGTAGTAGTGAGAATTCTGGACTTCAACTTTGTTCTTGAGAATCAACACCATCACACTTATTTTCTCCTCAGGCATTCTTTCACTCGCCAAGATGTTGTTGGACATTCTAGTTAAATATTCCTCTCGAATATTCTGCCCGTATTTCATCAGGACAAACTGTCTTTACATTCTGCTTTCTCTTTAGAGCTGTACTCACTTCCACCTTACAAATCCTTGGCACTTGATCTACAGGTGAACCCTCCACCTTTTTCTCTCCCTCCTTCTTTCTTTTTTTAATTCATCAGTTTTCCAAAGTACCATTTTAATCTTGCCTTTACACTCTCCTCATTTGTAACCACATGTCCACCTCTAACCTTAATCACCATATGATAAAACAGCAATGTATACTTGCAATAGTTCGCTCAAATCTACAAATGCACATGTCACATGAGACATCTACAATACATTACGTTTTATTCAGCAGATGCTTTTATCCAAAGCGACATGCTAAAAAGAGGAAAGCAATCAAGACAAAAGTGCAATTTCTAACAGAAGAAGGTGATAAAGTGCAAGCGGGAAAAACACAAAAGTACAGCAAGAGAATCAAGTTAAATGGGGAAGTGCAAAGGAAAGTGCAGTCATATTCCATTACTTCTGCTAGTTAGGAGAGAAGATAAGGATGGAAAACGTGTAACTTCAAGAGCTTCTTGAAGATAGATATTGGGATGCCCCTTAATTGGCAGTTTGTGAGTACCGTGTTTTGCGTAGGGATGGCACTGGCATTCCTGTGAGGAGCGCAGTGGACTACCTGGAGTGTAAACCCGTATGACTGACTTGAGGTAGGTAAGGTAGATATCAGACTCTGATATCACTCTGTAGGACAACAGAAGTGATTTAAGTGTGAATCGAACTGCTACTGGTAGCCAGTGCAGCTTAATGAGCAAAAAAAGAAAGAACAATGTCTCATAAATATCTGGGCCAAGATGCAAAAATGTTTGATATACGCAAAAAACATGCATATGGTATCTGTGCATGTTTCTTCATATGTTTCCATCCTTTCATCTCACCGGAAGCCTATGTAGGAAATATACAGGCTATCCATTCATCATTTCAGGTAAAGTAGGAGTTGATGCTTCCAGCTAGTGTGGCTTTGGGCCTCTTGTTTGTATCTAAAGAGTTTCTTTTAAAAAAAGGAAAGAAAAGAAAAAGAATACAAACTCTGCAATGTAATTTGCTCTGAATTTATATAGTCAATTGCCTCTTTTCTTTATTTTGAATTCAGCAATTTCCTCTTCTTGCTTGCTTCAACAATGCATGTCTAGATTTTTACATTCTCAGTTTCACATTTGATTTCATTTTTATTTATTTGTGGTTCAGAAAAATGTTTCTACATGCAAAAACATGCATCTCTAAACGTTCTTTCTAAAAGTTCTTCAAGACTCAGTTGTCCTGAATCTTATTTCAGTTGCTAGTATCCAACAACGAAGTGCAGTCTGCAGGTTCAGTAAAAAAAAAAAAAAAAAAAAAAAAAACTCTTGGGAATAATGACAATATGTTATTCAGTTTTTTTAATTCATTTATTTACTTGGAGGATGTAGTTTGTGAATAAGGGAGGAAAAGAACAATAAAGCTTTTGTAAGTAAAAATGATTCCACTGTTGTTAGAGGAAAAAGTAGTTCACGCAACCTAATCATCACATGTACAATAGTAAATCTCAGTGCATCATTGTGGATAGTATCCAGGACACAAAGGCACTGAGAGAAAGTATGCATATAAATGACATACTCTTAATCCAGCACAAGCATGAGAGTGGAAGCAACTCCTGCAGCAGGAGCTGCAGACAGAGTCGTATATTGAACAACAAAAAATTCCTGCCCCAGCAGGATCATTGAAAAGGAGGAAGTGAACAGCCGGGGAACAATGGTGAGGAGAGCTGCTTAGGAACACTGGAAGGTGAAAAAAACAAAAACCAGTGCGGACAAGCAAGGAACAAAGAAACACAGGACTAGATATAAACACACAACGCAAACTGATGAGACGCAGACAGTGAAAATTAAGATGAAGTGTACCACAAGACACGGCACGAGGGAAATCCACTTCCAAAACAAAACACGAAGACAGAATAAACAAAAGAAGAACAAAAGGCTTCAGAAAAACTGTGACTATTTGTAGACCTTGATTTAGGGATTTTACTGGATTATACTTGAAATTACTACCATAAAACAAACAAAAGTTTTTTTTTATGATTTTGTGTTCTCTAGAGAGTGCTTACACATTCAGACCTCTGTAGTCTGCTACTGATTGTTGGAAAACACAGTTAAAGAATTTGTTTCTGTTCACCTTCTACCACGTGTTCATTAGTTCGCGCCTGTTAGCTTTTGGACTCCTGAAGTACAACAGTTGGCTTTGCAGGACGCTGCATTTTTTTCCTTCTGTGTTTCTGGAAAAAATATTGAATGCGCATTTTCACCAAATACATCCAGTCAGTGTTGCTGATAGAAAATTCAGACGAGGACGTAGAGACTAAACAAAAGCAGTAACTTTTGGGGGTCGTGAACTAGTTGATAATGACCTATGAGATGCTACACGGCACTGAAGGAACCTGACGAATTCTTTGGAAGTACAATTTCTATAGTGCAACTTTCCAAGGTGAATGCACAACACAGTAAATTCCTGCTCAGGTTATGATCAGCAACCGAGGTCAGCTACTTTATTATCGCACGAGGCACATGAACTGTGAAGCATCTCACCTGTTGATGTGCAGCCCATTTGCTTGAGGTCCAGGCTGACTGGGACTATTATTCGTGACATAGCGATGATCGCTGGCATGCATGAACCTCAAATGTATGCGAGCGGCTTCATTCTTCACTCAATTAGATTTATCTGCTGTATATCTTTGGCCTCGCTCTCGAGTGGACTCAATAGGCTGCCATGGAGACAAACAGTGACAGATTTTATGCCCCGAGCTGCGCCAGCATTCCTAGAGCTGCAGAATCATGTTGATGCTGAGTTTACCAAATCTCTACAGTTCACTGAATGGAGTGCATTCATCGCCATTTACTGTAGTCACTTTGATTAAAAAACAACATGTTGTAAAAAAAATCAATCATATATATAAGCGCTTTGATGTATTCACAATGGATTTGTGTTGATGCATGTGATACTTGCTCCTATTAGCACAAAGATGAGTTCCATTTTTTTCTTGTTTTTATTATGTAGTGAGGCATCGCATGCCTCAAAAAGCCCTAAAGCAGCAGATGAGAGTGACTGGCAGGCGGTGATTAAAGCCCTGATGGAAAAGGACAACGGACAACATCCTATATTTTTGTCTGAGGGGCGACAGATACAAGCCACAGGGCAAACTAGAAGAAGAGGACGGGAGAAGAACATAGAGATGGCAAACTAACATCATCTCTGGAGAGCGTGTGGCATCAAGAATACATAATCTCTTTCATGTTGACTTATTTTAAGTAGCCTGACCCTCCCTGAACAGATCTGAATTCCCTTCACCTGGAAGTTTCATGGTGAAGGTCCATCCCATTACAATATTAATGACCACACTGAAGGATAATGTGTGATGGATCACCAATCACCCTGCTTCCAAATGGCTTTGGCTAGAGTTAGGTACATAAATAATAAAGTGATTTAGATGCAAAATCCATTCTAAGCGGATTACAAAGGCAGTGGCACTGCAATCAATCGTCATTTCGGGCCAACATGATGCATAGCAAGCAGCACAGGACACAGAGAGTAAACTATACTCGCAACAGAGCACAGACAGGTAGAGGGAAAGTGTGCGTGGAGTATTATTCACAACATGGCCAAAAAGAAGAAAAAGAAACTGCTACTGCATCACCAAATCACAAATTTGTTTGAGCCGATGACAATAATTGTGTTAGAACTGTTCTCATCCAGGTGTAAATGACTCATATCAACAACAAAGAACTACAGTGGACATAATGGAAGAGGCAAAACAAGAGCGTGACCGAGCAGGATTGGGTATGGCCGGCTCACCGTTCACTGTGTGAATCGGGTACCCTCCCGTTCAAAACCATTTCTACCAATATTGATGACTAATACTGGAACATCCAAGATATCTGCAGAATTGCTGAAACCACCGTGGATCATACAATTTTACTGAACAGCCGTCATTAACCAGCATTCCGACTCCATTGCATGTCATTATGGATACATTTTATTGAATCTATTCTAGTTGTTGCTCTGCCTGTACGTCTCTCCAATGGCTTCCAGAGGCTTTTTCATCTGTGCGCATTGGTGCTGGCCCCTGGAAATCAAAGTCCAATTCAGAGGAAGCAGATTAATTCCTTCTATCAAAGAGCGAAAGAAAAAGGACGGCTGGGCGGGAAGACCCAGAACGAGAGTAAATCTTGGACAGTTGTAAAGGTGGCTCAAAAAGTTCCTTTGTTCCAATTGAATATTAATAGTTTACGTGTCTTGAAAATGTTTATCTGTGTTGCTCCAGGCTTAAAATGTCAAAGCACAGAGAGGTTGCATCCGGTGTGAAAAGGTGAATAGCATCTAACTCAAACAGCATCTGTTATAACAACATGATCATCATGACCTCGGTATCAAAGTTACTCTTTATAGTTTCAAGTCATCTGAAAATGAGAGCCAAAGTCCTGCAGGAGGAGATTTGTTGGATTTGCAGCAAAATTATTGTGGTCAAATTATATTTGGTCACTCCACATAGGAGATTTTGTTTTTCTTAGGTCATTTTATACTAAATTGACTTTAATGTTTATGGTGATTGTCCTGCTTTATCACCCAACTCATACTAATATTCATCTGGCGGCCACTCTGATACTACCTTCTAGGATATTTTGCTTTCCATGGTTCATATAGAGAAAATCTTTTAAACAAACCTCTAATGTTTAAGGGTATGTTGTCCATCAAAGTAGTTCTAATTCACACCTTAAGACTTTTATTAGTTGAACTGCAGCTATACAAAACTACTGATTTAAAGTAGCGGAAGTCTGAGTCTTCACTTGCTTTTTCCAGCAGCTATGTAAGTGTTCAATGGGTTTGTTCCTTAAGGACACAAGAATTAGAATTGATTGATAGTGTTATCAATCAAAAAGCATTCAGATGTGATTTCTTGCCACTATGTTTCTTTATATTTACAGTGAAATCACCATAGACAGCTGAGGCATTGTTATATTAGAAAATTCTAACATCAATGACCACAAAACGCTTTATTTCTCTCAAAGGCCTCTTTCAGTTTAGGATGTTTTAAACTTGTGAGAGAGTGAAATCTTTTCTTGTGGATTGATGGCCAATTTAGTCTCTTAGATGTTAGTATTTCCTCTGAAATTCATGAAAATGGGAAATGAATTGTGACTATTGCTGTAACCCAAATTTGAAGCACAAACTCAGTTTCACTTGGGAAATATTTTTCTCTTTTCTCCTTTCCTGTTCTTTTTTTATTCACCTATTCCCCAGGCCATGATTTTTATTGCATAATGATGTCCAAAGCTTGTTTTGTAACTTTTTCAAGAAGATGAACTGCACTGGTGAACTGAAGTGCTACAGGCTTGATGTTACAGTTTCAATTTGATGTTGTGATTACAGATTTAATCAGCCAATCTTGCAGACCAAGAGTTCAAATGTTGTAAAAAAAAAAAAAAAAAAAAAAATTATCGTGAGATTCAAAAGTAGTCCCACACCTTGATAAATGTGTGATATTAAAGCAAATTGCAACACAAACTTTCCCAACGAGCCACATGCGACTCACACACATTGTATGCAAATTTCCAGTAGGGGATTGCTTCTTTAATGCCAGTCCAAGTCAATCCTCCTTCATCTCCTCCATCTGGCTGCTAATGCTTTCCATCATTCACCATTAGTATTCAGGGGCTGACTTTCGCTTTGATATTGGCACAGATACTTCCAACTGAGTCTACAATAACTGCACAGTTTACTGACTTTATTTAAGAGCCAGGTTTAGAAGCATAGAAAGTCCTGAGAGAGAGGCAACTGGATGGGCCAATTTCTGCTGAACTTGCCAAAGCTAACCCCATAAGACCGTCTGTACCTTTCATGCCCCTGCCTTTCGCCTCCAAGGGTGTGAGGATATCAAGTGAGTCTGAGCATGTGTGTGTTTATTTAGATGTGTGTGAGGATTTGTGCCGGTTTTGGTTGAAGCAGAAACAATTCACAGAAATTATAATATTAAAATGTTAACCATCTCTGTCTTTTTTTTTCTAAGTCCTTCCAAATCTTTTCTTCCATGTCTCTCCATGCCCTTGTGGGTGATTAGAACGCACCCTGGTCATCGGCCTCCTCCCTCATTAATCACGCTCTAAGAGACTGGGCCGGTCAATGACTGCACGGTTAGCCCAACGAACCCAGAGATAACGGCAGGTACTAAGTAGCACACAGGCTGGCAGTCTGGTGAAGGGTTTATCTGAGCTGCAAGGCCCACGGGACATAAGAACATGCTTCTTTTGTGGTGACAATGGTGGAGAAATGTTAAGTTTGTCATTGTGTGCTTAATAGGCTTTAATAAAGCCACCCAGGAGAGTCGGAAATCACATTTCCCTCGGCTGCCAGAATCCCTTTCTGATTCTGTCTGTGTCAGACCCTTCCTCTCTCTCATACATACTGAAAAATGCTTTGGCCAGGCTCAAGCCACAGCGTGGACAAAGTGAGATGGATTACTGTGTGGATTTTGGCAGGGGAAACTGAAGCTAATTCTCTGATTGGAAACCTGAGTTCAGAAGGCAATGAAACAGTGAGCCATGAATCAGAGTCAAAGCCCAGGCCTCAGTGGGCCTGAGCAAACAGTCTGGGTGTGTGCGTGTGTGAGTACGCCTGTCTTCATCAACGTGTCCTGTCTGAAGGTGTCTACCTTTTTCATTTAGGAATGTATTTAGATCTTTATATCTTTAAAGTTGACAAATTAAAGGTAGGGTAAGGAATTTCTTGACGTTATCACATTGGTTGATATTTATAAAATGTCTGGAACAAAATGTACTCAAGTCATAGGGACACACTACAGCTGCGACCTCTATTTAATCATATCTTTACACCTGTCTTCATAGCAGACAGTTGAAGTACGCATTTTGACTCCATGCCACCTTTTGTGCATCCCGTGTGCGTCCTTACAGAGCTGCGCCACAGTTTTGTGCTCTCCATTTTAGATGTGTAGCAACTGCAGCTCGATGGGAAGCTGGGTGGCGATAAAGATAGAGAACCCTACTCTGATCTGGGTCTGTGGTGTCACCGTTCCCTGAAAATGTGAACCATCCACTGAAAGACATATTTTCAGACCTATGTGGCTCCGGTCAAAGGGACGGATCTGTGTTTTACCAATGATTTAGAGCCATTAGAGTTTATTAGCCAGACACTGAAAATGATCAAAAGCAGAGAAAAAGAAATCTCTCTCAAGAGACTTCTTTATATCACAGATTTTGACTTCTTTAGCTTATATTTTACCCTATTTTTGACAGTGCACTTTTGTAGACTAATGGACCTCCTCAGAATTATTTGTTGTGTAATAGCAGGCACAAACTGGGCCTCCAACATACCCAAAACGCGACACAAAACAACAACAAACCATGTTAGTGTCCAGATGCACCATGGTTGGTGTACCTCCTTTTCATGGTTGTTCTTTTGCTCACTTTGGACATTTTATATCTCATTTTGGGATATTCTCTCTGTCTGTTGCTATTATTTTGGCTCAGTTGTTATTTTGGAAATAGGCGCCGATTTTTTTTTCTTTTGTTATGTGACTCTTTGTGTTTCTGTGGTCTTTTGGGTCTTATGATTGTCATTTTTTCATCTCTCTGTTCTAGTTTAAGAATATGTGCTACCAAAGTAACACCATTTTGGCATCTCATTGTAGTTGTTTGGTATCCTCTTAAGCTATAACACTTATAAAATGTACATGTTTTTTTCATATGATGTGCAAAAGCAGTGCTTTTTAGTGACATAAAAGCCATATTAGTTTTTCATAGGGTCAGGAGAAAAGAAAAAAACTGAAACCATGACTTAAGTTTGAAATATGGACAGACAGCAAATTACCACCGTCATGACAGGATCTGATGTAGAACACTGAGTCTCTATGAGAGGCATCACTATTCATTCCTGTCTTCATATTTTCCAGCTGACCAACCAGCCAGCCAGCACCAATACTGGGGATACCCGTCTTTTCTTTAAATAACCAAGGTCTTCAAAAGACTTTTTTTTTTTTTTATGCCCCTTTAATAGGCCCTTGGGGACTTGGTCAAAGTTGAGCTATGTGGACAGTAAGAAACAGAATAATCTTCATGCCTAACAAGCATCCTGGATGGGTTCATTAATATTACATCTATCTGCAGAGAAACAGATAAGTACGACAGTAAGGAGGGTGTAGCTTTACATCAGTGAGGGAGTTCAGAGTTGGGAATTTCTTCTCCCTGCATAATCAAAGTTGCTGGTGCACTGCTGAGAGCTGAGCTTCGCATGCAGGGTGTACCAACGCAGGCAGGATGCACGGGAACGGCTGGATCACTGACTGATTGAGCTGGACCTTCATGTAATGAAACAATATTGAACAGCAGATGCATGTTGGAATAAACACTTTAACTGCCAGCGTTGGTCTTCTCTGACTTTATTTGTAGGAGTCTTTATTTGTGTGCTGAAAGTAATACTTTTTTTAAGTAGAATTTGTGTTCCTAAAGATGCTCTGCTTGTCTATGTTGGGAGGTAAAACTTTAATAAGGAAGCTGTGTGTTTGTGGCAGGTGAAGCCATGCTATGATGACAACTTCATTAATCAAAGTATTAGATAAATATTAGATAAATATGCAAATTTGGAACAGATCTGACATGGACCCCAGATAGGAAAATCTGGCCTTTAACAATTCAAAACAATTGATCCAGTGTATGTCCCTTAATTCATGCCACTGTGGTTAATGTGTACCTCAGGCTGAACGACTATAAAGACAAAATCCAAATATGTACTGCGTGAGTAATGGTTTGTGACTTGCGATTACACATGCAGCGATAATTACTGCAACCCTGGAGCACTGCTCGAGACCTTGTACAGAGGGGTCTGCAGTATAACCCCGACGACTCCCCCTTGTGCATGAGTTAAGAGTCTCTGTGTCAGAATCACTGGCGATTTCTCCCCCTGTATGAACACGGACAGTATACACACACACACACACACACACACACACACACACACACACACATATATATATATATATATATATATATATATATATATATACATAAAAAAAAGAAAAACAACCTCGCCTACAACCTCGCCCCAAGCAATTTCTTGCTCTTTCACGTGTTTACTTCTCACATTTCCTTCTTTGACTTCGCATTTATTCTCCCTCCATCTCCTGGCGCTCTCTCGGCAGTTGGCTCCCACCCTTCCTCATTCCTACATACTAATTACACTGCAGAACTCGGGGCTTGTGACTCATGCCATGCAGTTGGAGAACCAGACCCAGCCTTGGGCTCCACTCTGTGGTAAAGGTCACGCCAAGTATGATGGCGGTCAGCCACCTGCAGCTGATTGCAGTCAATGCTTTACGTCAGCCGGAGCCAAGAATAACCCCTGTGACACCATCCAGTCTCAATTTACGGTCGGGCCATCCAGAGGTACTCACTGTCTGTGGCAGTGGTGCTTGACAAAGCAGTCCACTTGGCCTTCTCAGACCTCCAGCTTCTGCTATTTTGAGAATTTGTAGGGGGGGGCAGCTAGAGGGGTTTTTTTCTGCATCTGTGTGGACACTAATTTGTTTCTGACAAAAGATTAACACACAAGCATTTGTCTAATTGAATACACTGTGATTAACCGAAACATCTGGCGTATCTTCCTGATGTTTTTGTGCATCTTTATAGAACATCTTACTTATCTCAAAGCTTAAAAGACTTTTCCCGAGCTCAGTTGCTTCTCATTTATCAGTGTCTCCTCATTTTTGACTGTATGGATTTAATTAGGGACACCAGTGGGGTATAATAACTTTCACCTAAACTGACCTCTTTGTACAAGTGGCCAGAATATTTTGCATAATCATAATAAATTTGATTAAGACACTGAACCGCCTGCTTGCTTGGTGAAACACACTTTAGATAAGAGTTCAGTTGTTCATGCCACAGACGTGCTCGTTAATAAGTGCACAATGTGCTGTGCTGGGAGAGGGAGCATAACTCACAGATGTTTGCTATGTGTCTCCGAGGAAAAACTGACAAACTGCAGCTTTATGCACGCTGGTGGAATGGAGCTGTTTTCAATAGATAGCAGCTGGTTTGAAGTGCAGTACTGACCTTGATGGTTCTCTGTGGCTTGTTCTCAAATCCTAATCAGCCTGTAACCTCGTGGATGAGCGAGAAGTTATATAACAGATATAATGTTCACCCATCCATCAACTTCCACTAACGGTTCAGGTCGCAGGGGCAGCAACCTCATCAAGGAGACCCAGATCTCCCTCTCCGTAGCCACCTCTTCAAGCTCTTTCAGGTGGACACCAAAGAAATAATGTCTCCAGCATGTCCTGGGTTTGCCCTCAGGGCTTGTCCTGGTTGGACATGGCTGACACACATCCACATGAAAGCATCCAGAACGCATCCTAACCAGGTACCTGGATCACCTCAATTGGCTCCTCTTGATGTGGAGTTGCAGTGGCTCGATGCCGAGTCTTTCTTAGATGACTCAAGTTCTTACCCTTCAGAAAGAAAGAAAGAAAAACCCACAATGGTCACTGAAATAACTTGAACATGACAAAAAAATAATAAGCGATGATGTACTAAAAAATGTCTACTGATAACATTGCTTTTGAACTGTTGTGCAGCATAATTGTTTAAAAGTATAAATTTGTCCAGACACTGGTGTCACACAAATTAGTTGAGATTCTCAACAACCCTTTGAAACACTGCTAACAAGCAATTTCTGTGACACTCCGTGAGACTTCCTCACCTGCTGACAGGTATTTCAGTCTACTCCTCATGAGCAAACTGCTCCATTTGTCTCAGGTTTGAAGGCTCCAGACTGCACGTTCAGCTCTTTCCACAGATGTTCAATAGGATTTAAATCAGAAATCCAAGAAGGCCACTTCAAAATATTCTGATGTGTTATTCTTGTCTATTCTTGGGTGTTTGTAGCTGTGTGTTTTGATCATTACTTTCTAACACCGAGCAGCACATTTTGGTCCAGAATGCCTTGTCAGTCTTAAGATTTCATTGTGCAGTTTGTGTAGTTTTGCAACACCCTGTACCAGATGCAACAAAGTAGACCCAGACTATAACTGAGCCTCCTTCATGTTTCACATCAGGCACAATGTTATTTATTCTTTAAATTTTTGAAAGCTCAAGTTTTTGCATCTGTGAACATGAAGCTGATGTGACCTACCAAAAAAAAAACATGTTTAGTTTTATCTGTACAAAGGACGCTCTCCCAGAAGTGGCTTCTCAATATGCATTTTGACAAATTATAGTCTGAGCCAAAGTGGACAACCGAGGAGTACTCCACTTTGGAAAGCAACTCAATGAGTCAAACAGTTATGTATGGTGTGATCTGAAACTGATGTACCCTGACCTGGGTGTTCACCTTGAATTTCTTTTTAAGCTGTTCTAGGCTCTTTGGTTACTATTTGTATTATTTTTCTCATTTTTCTTTGTCTTGTGACCACATCCAGGAAGGTTGGCAACAGTCCTGTGGAGCCTTAACCATTGAAAGAAATTTGCAACCATAGTTACAGAAACAGCCTCTGACTTTTTGATCGTTTAGAGTTATTTAAGTGACCATTGCGGGTTTTTCCTTTGTTTGATGGAAGGGTACCAAAATATCTATGAGAGAGTCCAGATACCCTGCTGAGGCAACTCATTTCAGCCGCTTGCGTTCACAACCTCATTATTTCAGTCACTACTCACAATTCATGGCCATAAGTGAGAGTGGAAGCAAAGACTGAGATTTAAAAAGCAAGCTCGCATTTTGGTTCAAGTCTCTAATTACCACAGCAGATCAGTACAAATTCCACATTACTCCAGAGGCTGCACAATCCATCTGTGAATCTCCTGCTCCCTTCTTCCCCCACTTGGGATCAAGACCCCAAGATACTAGAATTCCTCCACTCGAACTTCATTTCTAACCTAAAGAAGGCATCCCAGCCTTTTCCACCATGGTCTCAGAGTTGGAGAAGCTTAATCTTACCTCTGCAGCTTCACACTCGGCTGAGAACCGCTCCAGTAGGAGCCTAAGATCCCTGCGCAATGACATACACAGGACCACATCATCTGCAAAAGAAGAGCTGAAATGAAATCCTGATACCACCAAACTAGAACCGATTCCTGCACCCAGAAATTCTGTGCATGCAAGTTGTGAACAGAATCAGTGACAGAGAACCCTGATAGAACGTGAATCCTGTGGTCACAATTCTCCCATAGAACCCAACACAGGATACCCCAGGGGAGACGATCGAACTCCTTTTGCAAGTCTACAAAGTACATTGTGGACAAGCTGGACAAACTCCTATGACCCCTCGAAGACCCTAGTGTGGGTATAGAGCTGCTCCAGGGATCCACAGCCAGGATGGAAACCACATTGATCTTCCTTAATCTGAGGGTCAACGATTGACCGGACTTTGCTTTCCTCTCTGGAACTCCTTCATAGGCTTTACCAGAGAGGCTGAGGAGTGTATTCCAATCGTGGAGGAATCACAGTCCCTCCTCCCTTAAAAACCACCCCGGAAAACTCACCTTAGATAAGAGTTCAGTTATTCAGTCCATAGATGTGCTTGTTAGCATACGTGATCAAGTGACTGTGATGAGCTTGCAGGGGGAACATAACTCAGATGCTTGTTGAGTGTCTCCGAGGAAAAACTGACAAACTACAGCTTTATGCACTCTGGTGGAATGGAGCTGTTTTCAATAGATAGCAGCTGGTTTGAAGCGCAGTACTGACCTTGACGGTTCTCTGCGGCTTGTTCTCACATCCTAATCAGCCTGTAGCCTTGTGGATGAGTGGTTAGTTATATAACAGATACCATGTACATGATAAGTGGTAAATATAGGGAGATTATGTTGAGAATTATCATAAAAGTTACTAAAATTTAAAACCAATGGATAAATAAAAGTGAGATTATTCAGTTGAAGCTTAGTGTGACTCAGTGTAAAATCAGTACCGAAGCCTCTTAGTTTTCACAGTATGCAAACACACTCAAGTGGGCTCTTGCAACTGATGAGTTCGAGCTCTGGAGCTGTAAAGTGTGGCGCACGTTTGTCAGTAGCCTACCTGTGTGACAGAACTATTAATGAGCTGTGTCTGTATTTATGCACCTCATCTATGAGGCGAAGATGGGCTGCCTTTGTGGGAGACGTTCTGTCAAATGAAATTCAAACCTTGGCTAAGATGAGTGCTGCTTATGACAAAAGGAGATTTCATCAAGTATTAATTTGGTTTGAAATGACGGGTCAAGACGGCATCAGTGTCCTGTCTTCATATGTGGAGAAGATGAGATCACAGAGCCAGGAAGATTTATGAAAAGGCTCGTTTTGACTCTGTGGTCTTTGAGCGTCACACTGTGGTGCTCTGTGGTTATTACAACTTTTGACCAACTGACATTCATACAGATGAAGACGCAGTCATCTCATTTTTATTTTATGTAAGCAATGCAATTTTATTTTTTTGGTTTTGTTTTCCTAATTTTTCTCTTGTTTGGGAGAACACTGTCCACATGTGACAAAATAAAGAATTATATTTGCATTATAATCCATTAAAACATCTCAAGGATGTTTTTGCACCTATATTTGAGTCCTTACAGCAATATTAGAAACTTTAGGATACTTTAATAAAATCTGTACAAAATCCATATGCAAATGAACTACATACATTTTTTATGTATGTGTTAATACGCAGGTTAAAATTAAAAAAAAAAAGGTAGTTGTAGACCATTGTAAATCATGTATATTACTTAATTATGCATGCTATCATTAATCATATTAATTGCAACCTTATGATGCACAATAATGACTATAGTGTTAAAATAAAAGCATTTGCTCTACTAGCAGTGCACACATATGTAATACTGTAACTATTAATAAAGGTCTAAGCAGATATTTCTACATTTTTGTTAGCATATTATATTTGGTCCTGCACCTTTTTTATAATATTTGACAAGAGCTGTATTGTTTTGTGCTCATGAGCACCTACAGGAGGATTTCGCACAATGAAGACGTCAAATTCTTTATTCATGGTGAAACATACCTGAATCTTTATGCTGTATTCGAAGTTTTATTAGGCATACATGGAGATATAGGGGGAGGTGAAAAACTTGATGGAGTAATCGTAATTAAACATTAATTTGTGTTATTAATTAACATTTTTTTTAACCAGGGAAATTTCGTTTTAATTCCTGGTCAAAATGACAACAGCACAGAACAATCACCATCATCCATTAAACAACGCACAATACAACAAACTCTGTGACAAGAAATAGCGTCAACAGAAAAGGTACAAGGAATTTGAATATCCGTCATAGAGGGAGCATTTTGTTGCATCTACTGTAAAACTCCAGACTGTTTATTTTATTCATTTATCCGCAACACCCCCGACCCCTCCACCCACCCCCCGAGTTTGAAGTGAACTTTGTTTCATAATGTTCTCTGTCTCATAAAGTTCTTAAAAGCAAACTTGACAATCTGCCATTAATCATCTTTGGCCCATTGATCACTTGTTTCCACGCGAGTGCCACTTTCCAGCTAATGTCAAAGAATTTACAGCCTGGTTAATCTCAGATGAAGTTGAACAAAAAAGGAAGTAAAATCCATCAGCATCAGTTTTCCCCTTTCAACCCCTTTGGTTGAAATCATTCAGTTGCAGCTCTATTACATCCAGGGGAAGTTATTCTCTGCGTATTGGACTTTACTGCGGTTGGTATTATCTCTGCTGACTGAATGAATGGCTGTGGCACTGATAGCGTCGCAGCTGAATTAGATTTGGCAGCCTTTAATGCGCGTACTAATACCGACTGCGACTAGTTCAACATTTGAATACTTCTTAATATGATTCTTTGCAGTCTGCTGACCCTGACAGATGGAGGGAAAAGGGAGCGTATGGGAAGCAGAAAGAGAGTTAAATCTAAGCTAGGAAGTTGGGGGAAGGAGTAAGGAGGGGTTGCAGAAGGAAGGGGATAATGAGGAAGATTAGAGCCTAAACAAAAACCAAATGAGTTCTTACTTGAGGGAAGGACGCCGCCCTGATGAATGTAAATCACTATGTGTATAAAAAAATAATGTCTGAGTTAAAAAATGTATACGCATGTGTTTGATCAAATATGTATACCTATCACTGAATTTTAATTGTACTTTGTTTAATTAGACTATAATTAAATTGTTAAAAAGTTTTTTTTTTAAATGGTTCATGGTTTAATAAAGGATTGAAGAAATAGTTTGCTATAGATAAAGTGGGCAAAATAATGTATCAGTACTAATTAATATCATTAATTAAAAGTGTGCTCATTTATTTTATTTATTTATTTTATCTGTAAAAGACAGGCTTCAAATTATAAAATATGGCAAAGTCCTCTCAGGCTTTTGTCTGTACTATCCATGTGACGTTAGACTGTCACATCATACATTATATTTTGTTTTACATAGTGATGTAATGTTTCAGAAAAACAAATAGAAATTCATGGAAAATCATGGAAAACATGGTGATACATTTTCTCATTTGGCTTATACTGATTATGTAAAAGCATAGGATAAGAGGCAGTCTTATAATTGCATGAATGTATGTAAAAAAAAAACATCCCCTGACGCTCCATTTAAATCCCCAGTTTAAAGCAGCTTTCCTTGTTATGCTGCGTTTCCTACACTAGATGGTGCACTTCTCCTTCCCTGGTTTGGTTGATTTCACTCAAAAACTCGCTGAGGCACTTCCTGCACCCTGGAAGCTCTTTAGAAATATATCAAAGCAATATTTAGAAACTTCTTTTATAACTTTAAACTGTAATTTGTCATAAATATCACTCCTCCTATGATAACGTCTCATTTATGCACAATGGGCATTGAGTACAGGAAGTCAATATGAACTTCATTAAAAAGCATGAAAGTTAGTTAAAAAATAATATTAAAAAAAAAAGAAATATTATAAAGAAGACTTGGAAGCACAATAGAACTTTGACTTATTTTAGATACCTTAAGCCAGACACAGTTTCACCAAAGTGGCCAGAATCTGAAGAAATGAGCTGTTTGAGGCTCTGTAAGCATGGTGTGACTAAAGAGAGATAATCTGCTGCCAAAGTCAGCAATTGACATGTTTCTAATTAAGCAGTGCAGTGAAAGGTTGTGATGGCTTGAGCAGATTTATATCCATCCACTTCTGTGAAGATTGGCAAGTATCGTTTATGCTGTGACCTAACGGGTAGAAACTCAATCTGAATTAAAAGAAGGCGTAAACATTAGGCGTTACATTTGTGGAGCTCTTTATCTTCAAGTAACATATTCGATAGCAGATATGAAGATTGTTTTTGTTCTTTTCTTGTTTTGGAAAACACATTAATACCCATAGTTAGTTGCTGGAAGTTGCATAAATCATCCATGTACATGTTGAAATCAGTTTAATTGCATTTTACTAACCTGAAGAAGAAGGTTAGTATAGCAGGGCAAATATCAGCGGTTGTAATCTCATATCAGCAGAGATGGGTAGCCTCTGTGGAAGGTTTGGCTGCCTTTTGAACCCTTTGCAAAGATTTACACAGTGTCATGCAAAAGTTTAGCCACCCCGTGTCAAAATGTCACTCATTAACTGATCTCCAACAGACCTGAAATGCTCTTTTCAACATTTGACACAACTCGTGTTTGCTTTTGGGTTTGTTCAGTTTGACTAAAAAACTAATCATCGAGCCTCTTGCAAAGACGTTTTCAAGGAGGTTTCAGTTTTCAGATTACTGCCTGCAGGAGCGCTGCCTGTGAAAGCTCGTGGAGCCTCATTCACATTCATTGGAAGGAAAGGCCAGGTGGGTCAAATTTCCAGGCTTTGTTAATATTCTGACTCGTCAAACCTTTTCCAGCAATCAGCAGTCATGGTCTCCTCTACGTGGCCGCCTAGCACTCAGATAATTAAAATTATTGACGTCTACAAAACCAGGAGAAGGCAATAAGAAGATAGCAAATCATTTTCTGGAGGCAATTTCCTTAGTTCATGATCTAATTAAGTAATGGCAGCAAACAGGAAAGTTGACGTCTAGAAGATCAAGAAAACTTTCTAAGGGAACTATTAATTGTTTGAAGGACCTCTTTGACAGTTGAAGTCTTTTCTGAGTATTGATCAGACTGTCGCTCACTGCAGATTGTAAATACTGTGCTGTAATTATCTGCCAAAGGGCTTTATATGGCTTATTAAACTGACACCATCCAGAAAGTGTTGACATGCTCCTCAGCAGAACTCAGCTGGAGCTCTGGCAGACCTCATTTCGACTCTGATAGTTCTTGGTTAGATGTTGTCTTGGCGGCGACATCTGAAATGAGGAAAGATTCGGTCAGAACGGATGTAAGGCATCGTTTCCACATCGTAGGTTAACATGAGCCAAGCTAAATTCGGTAGTTTGTAGTAACTGAGTTAAAGTGGGCATGTTCCATCTGGCAGCCAGATTCCTTCATTCCTCATGTTTAGATCAACTGGGTTTTTGGTTAAAACAATTCCTGCCAACACGGTGTCCCCCATAGGCCTAAAAAACTGTCTTCAAATCTTTCAGAAACCTGTGTGTTTGTCCAGTTTTCTTTCTACTATCTTTGGCACAAATATCCATCTCATGGAAGAGGCAACTTAAGCCTGATGTTTTTGCATCTGTCCTCACAGCCTCCTGACCTCTTCATCATCATAAACCTGAAGACAAACAATTTGTTTGCAAGACAACATAGGAGTGTCAGAGAAGTTTTATGCAGGAAGAATATGAATAAGTCAACAAAACACAATATCAGTTATTATTATTTCAGGCCACATTTCAGGCTGCAGGAGGAATTTAAGTCCAGTTCTTTACGAGAGCAGCTGGCTCTCCGTGAGGGAAATCAAGCCAAATGAAGACAAAGTTCCTAAATGTGCTAGATTTAATTGATACATTTCATGGCAGATTCTTCTAACTGTACTGTGGATCGTTTGTTGCATTAATCCATTGTGGACAGCAGATGTCTCTGCTACACTTTGTAATGACACTTGTCTAATTCCTGGTTCCAGTTGAATCCAGCTTTTTCAGGACCTTCATCTTTGGCGTTCCTTTATGCCAAAATGCAGTTAAAATTGTTGGAAGAACATTTTTAATTGTGCAGAAGGATTGTACTGGCAGAAAATGTCTTCTGCCAAATAAACCAGTGCATACACCAGCGAGTGTGTTCTCTCTATTGGTTTCTTTGATTTGGCCATTTTCTGAAAACCTGTCATGAGGAATTTCCTTTTTTGCAGGTTCCAAAGTAGAAGCATTAAAGAGAAGCATTTTTCTATGCGCAGCATGAGAGACCAGCAGCAGTGTTAAAGGAGAACAATACTGATTAAATTCCTGCCACTTGCAAATCTTTGGTTTTCCCTGGTTCCACTGCACATTTAATCTTTGCCTTTTAAAAGTGTTGTCATCCACCCCACATATAAGGATAATGCAATTTAGCAGAACAAACTGCAAATAATCAACATCCATTCGCTTTCTTGTCCTTGTCTCCGTAGCAACACAATTCCCTTTGCAAGTAAGATGAGATAAACCTTTTCTCGAGTGTGCCCAGAGGTGGGAGTGAAATGGTATTTTTATCCCACTGACATTGTATGCACATAGGTGTGAATATAATGAGACCAGAGGTTGCAGTTGACAATGGTTAGCTGCTGGCTGAAAGGCTCTTTCTGAATTTAATCATGAAGGACCCATCACTGCTGAAGGGAACACGACAGTCATTAACTTAACCAAATTACTCCAAACAGATGTGTATTTTTAAAGCATGCTTTGATCCAGATTGGAATACCTTTACTAAGAATGGCCAGGAATACTTCTACAAGCATGTTTAGCCTCACAGAGGAGAAATTCTCTTTGTGATCAGCTGATTTTTCCTCCTTATTGTGTCAAAAACAAATTGATTTGTACTTTTCTCGAAACAATATCTCAGTAACTGCCACAACTACAGCTGTCAAATTAATGAAAATTAAAATGAGACCACGTGTCCACAGCTTTGCTGTATATTAAATTGCATGAAAAACGAATGACTTTCCCTTCTGTCTCCGCTCTATTTCTGATTTACTCTTTAAAAAGACAGTTTAGAAAGGAGATAGAGCACAAAACATGTCCCAAACCTGTGAAACGACTTGATGCTTCAAACCAGCAAGAAAGATTTTTTTGTGTTAAAATATTTATTTCAATTTTACTTGGAGTGTTTGCTTTCTTCTGGGAAGTGTGGTCTTGACCGTGCTGTCGTCCATCCCTGCTATCGGTAAAAACCAGCCACAGAAACTTTGAACTTTGGAGTCATTTCTGCCAATAACTAAACGTCACTTCACGGCACTGTGTCACACATCAGCAGCAACGAAACCAGCTCTCAGAGCTGCATGGACAACATGTCAGAGGCAAGTAAGGTACTCAAGAAAGCAATGACACATGAGAAAATACGAGAGCAACAGAGGAGGAGACGAAGCAAGAGTAAATCATAGCCAGTGTTGTAAAAGCGACTCAGCTCCCACACTAGTAAGGGTACCCTCTGAGACCGATGAGCTCTCAGTTTAGATTTTATATAAAGGCCATCTTTAATCTTTTAAATACCTCGAATATTCTCTCGGCGCACAATCATAAGCACCTCCAACTCCAACAGACTCCCATTCAAGAAGAGTCGTGAAATCATAAGTCAGTGTGTTTTATGATGTCGTAAACTAATTTAAAAACTTTCTGTAGATTTTCTTCTTTAAATTAAATTTTAAAGTGTCACTCTACATCTCCATCCTCTGACTCTTGCTTTCAAGATGTCAGTTTAAAAAGGAAAAAAAAAAATCAATAAATGATGACAGACATTGCATCCTTGCTTCTTACACACAGTTTGGCACTGAGTCATTGGTGTTGGAACATTTTCTTTTAATTCGACAACCCCAGCTGGTCACTACTAAAAAGGCAAACATACAGTGACCAAACATGATCGTTTTATCATTATCAGGGTGACCAACAGACTCTATACCTCCTGAAGTATACTGGCACGCTATCATTAGTATGTTCCTCACACCATCACTACGCCTTTAAACTGTCAGCGGTGGCCAGCCTGCAATTTCCTTGCAACCTTGTATTTTATGTCTAACTTGCTGGTATTTGACTGGATTTTTTGCAGCAAACAGCAAAGCTTAAATATCTGTGATCTCTGCTATGTTTTTCTTTTCCTCCAAGATGAATGTTTGTTGTTTTTAATGTTAATGCAGTGTTGCATTTTGTGGATGGTTCAACCTTAGCAGTAATTATGGAGTCACTAGTCTGCAAGGATGTTACTTGTCATGCATCCTCGTTTCATCAGCGACTCTGGACAGCTTCTTACTTTCTTCAAGCAGCCGTCTTTATGCTGTATGTTTCATTTGACCTGCTCCATCATCCCTGTGCCACATCCAAATTTGAAATTAATCTCTGAAAATCACCTTGACTCCTCCGCAGTCCATCTCCTTCTGCAGATTTCTTACAATGTGGCAACAAGTTCCATTTTTGCATTTGTTTTTTTTTCTGCTTTGACATGGTTCCGCAGTCTATTTGCATGTTTCCCTTTTGAAACATTCCCATTTGATTTGTTTCCAAATTCCAGACAGAACTCACTGGGATAAGTCAACACCCTTTGCCACACTTCGTGTTGAATTATCATCTTGAAGACGTTTTCTGATCCAGTGTTCTTTGACACTGGTTCTCGGGGCACGCTGTCCTGCATGTGTTAGAGCTGCATGTTTTAGACGTTCTAGACCTGATTCAGTCGACTAGATCACCGTCAGCTCGTGGTCTAGATGAGTCTTTCAGCGGTCCACTATTTTGGGCCAGCTGTGTTTAGAGCAGAGCAACCTTTAAAACAAGCAGGCCCGCAGGCCTGACGGGAAAGGAATCTCGTTTTAAAAAAATGTTCCAGAGGAAACTTTGTAAAATTACATTCCTACCCACAAATAACTGAATCACTGAGATATTCAATCACATGGGATTAAAATGATCTCAAAACCTCAGTGTTTGCTGAAAGAGGGTAGGTAATTTGCACAGAAATTTTTATTTCACAAATCCCAGGCATGGCACGTTTGCAGGGGATTAATACCACAGATATCCTGTGATTATTACAAATTACAGCAGGTCCCCAGATAATTTTAATCCAGTGCAAATGGGGTAAAAGTCAGTATCAAATTCGAGGTGAATGGACTGGCTCATCTAACGGTTTAATATTCAAATTACCAATCCAAATATTTTGTAAATATCTTTTGCCTGCTGCCCCAAATTGACTAGGGCCAGCCCTGCAATATTATTCCTGATCGAATCCACATTTGTTGAGGGTAACAATTTAAGATTGTTGAAGTCAATAAGAATAACATGAATCATGCTGCCCACTTTTCACATTCATTCCTCAGGATTTTTCTGATTTTTGTTCTCATCTCGACTCTCTTGATTTCCGAGTCTGCTCCCTGATGTTTGTGTCGAGGAGCCCTGCAGCCCACCTCCCTTCTCCCCCCTCTCCCGTCTCTAAACATGGTATAGTCCCCGCTCAAGAAGTGCCTCCAATTCTCCATCCGCGGGGCTAATTTACAGTATTTCTGCTCAGAAAGTATCGCGGACCGACTCGCTCTGTCTCATCTGTGTCTGTAAGAGCGCAAAGCTGGACCGGTACATAATGACCATGTACAAGGGGAAGCGTCGCAATCATCGGTGTAAGTCTACACAGCACCTTTGACGGCTTGATGATGTACTAAATACATGTTTTCCTCATGCTGATGTCTCTCTGAATTGTGCGTAAAAAAACAAGTTCCCGTGAATTGTGCATTGGGAATGCTTTAAAGCGAACCCATCTAAGTTAACGTAAACTGGATACAATTTTGTTAAACTGGTTATTTTGTGTTTTTAAACATCTTATCTATCGCTAAATGTTCTTTGTAGTCAACAAATCGGAAATCGAATCACCTGCTGCGCGTTAATATCCTCTTTCTGCACAAAACTGTCAAATTTGAAAGCTGCCCATTGACCTGCTTCTTTATCTCTGGGAATATAAAATTCCACTTGTCAAGACCACGGAACTCTCAATAATGAACGGGTATATGTTTAATTCCAACTAACAAGTGCCTTTTCTGTGCATTAAAGGAAAGGATCGCTATTTCCTTTACTAGATGCATGTGGTGAGAGAAGAAAACTGAAATGAAATCTAATTATCTCTAATTAATATATATATATATATATATATATATATATATATATATATATATATATATATATATAATTTTTTTTTTTTTTTTTACATTTTTGGTGTTACATTTTCTATTTTCAAACAAGACTTTTTTTTAATTCTTCATTATTAAAGAATATTTTGTGGCTAAAGAGTAGATGAGGGATGATGCAGCCCGGAGGAGACTTATCCCACAATTAGCCTGTGCTCTGATATTTAATACAATGAAATCTGAAATTACATACCACAGACCAGTGCTATTAGTCACAAAAATGGGAAAAGATCCTTAAAAGAGCAATATGTTAAGCCTGTGCGTTCCGCTCAGATAGTTACCATTTTCTTCCTCTCTCCTTGGCTCCCAGATATCTCCAGAGGCTTTAAAAGGTTTTAAAAAGCTGCTTTGTAGTTGTCCTACTGTACTGAGAAAAGAGAACTATGGATTTCTCTTCTGACAAAGGAAATATAAACATCTATTGTGCAATGCACTGTTCACAGAAATAGATCCTGGTGCATCTCTTTCTGTATTTGCAGCTCCAATAGACAATGTGGGAGGAAACCCAAATTTGGACGCTGAGCAGAGAAGAGACTGTGTGAAGAATAAGAGCAGGCAAAGGAAACCAGGTGCTTCTGCTTCCAAGCAAAAGCGAGAGGGAGACGGTTTAAAAGGCAGTGAATCAGTGTGTGGGTCAGATTGATGAAGAGCTCGTTCAAAAGGATGTTCTGAACTTGGTCTTGCAGCTATTAGGGAAAAGAGATCGTCTGAGACTGCTAGTGACTTTGGATGACAGGAGGAAATGTTGCTCTCCTCAGTGCAGCTATAGTTCATGAATATATATATATATATATATATATATATATATATATATATATATATATATATATATATATATATATATATGGTCTGAAAATAAGAAGCCTACTCTTGTAAAAATTAGAATTTAAGAAATTCCACATTCACAGGTTTGGTGGGTTGTACGGTGAGACTGCTGAGGATTTTTTCATTGTATCACATACTAGGCTCTGGGTCTGTTCGTGTGTTTATGGTGTTGCCTCTTGTGAACACTTTAATTATGATGAAAACCTCTCTTTGTTTGATTTTGAGTATTTGAGTCAGACTCTAAATTGGAATAAGTGGCTATAGATAATGACTGGATGGATAGAGTTGGAGTCCATTAGTATTTTAAGATTTGCATCCTGGGACTCTTCGGGGATCAAATGGGACTCTTGGCTGCTTAACTACAGAGATTTGTTTTCTGTGCACGCGTCCATCGGTAATTGAGTTACGCTGCAACTAAAAAATTCTGTCAGTGTTTATTTACATTTTTAGTTCACCGTGGTTTGCTTGGCCACCATCAAAATTGTGACAGGAATTTGGCAATTTTCCTGGTCATTAGTGAAAAGGCTGCAGGGCTGTGGGGCCTGGGGATGGATCAAGTCCATTCCCAGAGCCCTGCGGCTCTTTGAGTTGCTCATGGTCCTCAAGGTTCTTGATGTTGTGGGGCTGGAAAAATCAGATGGACATCTTGGTTTTGCCTCTGGATTAACAGATGAGGGTGATGGTTCTACTTTTTAAGAAGTGGGACAAGAGGGAGAGTTCACTTTACAGTGGAATCGCACAGCTTCAGGCTCTGTGGTAAGATCTATGCAGGGATACTCGTGAAGAGTCTGACTGACAGCCCATCCTTGGATTCAGGAAGAACAACCTGGCTTTCATCCTGGCCATGGAACTCTGGACCAACTCTTTACTCTCTAGAGGAGTTTTCCCCAACAGGTCCACTCGAGCTTTGTGGACTTTAAGAGGCCTTTGAGCAGTGAGGTATTCTGTGGGATCCACAGTACGTTTGATTCTTTACAGGTGTGACCGGGAGTCTGTTAAAGCTGCCTTTCAAATGCAGTTCTGTTCATAAAAAAAATCTCACTACAGTTAAAGTCGCACAAATGATTTTATTCATCCTAAAATAACAGTTTGAAATTTTGTTGAAGGAATATTTGCTTAAGCCCTCAACTAGCTGTTGGGCTAGTCCATCCCTGCTATCTCTAAAACCAGCCAAAGTAACTTTGGACTCCATCTCGGACGTCGCTTGCGACAATGACATGGCTCACAGCACTATAGCGCATCAGAAATGACAAAACACACTCACAGTGCTACAGAGGTGGCAGCGCTGATTGAGAGACTTACAAAAGTAATAACAGAAGAGAAAATGAGTGCGTGAACAAGTCAGACACAAAACAAGAGTAATATTGAATGGCATTGTAAAAGCCACTTAACAGTTGCACCAAAACAAGGGCTGGCAGAGCTAAAGATGACAAAAGTTAACTTTGTGCGTCTTTAAGTGGTGGAAGGGATCCTCAGGGTTCCATCTCTGCTCTTTGGAGATGATATGGTCCCTCTGGTGTCATCAAGCCGTTTTCTCCAGCTTTAACGAGAGTAGTATATCGATGAGTGTGAACTATGGAGAGTTCATCATTCTCTTGTAAAGGGTTAGAATGCCTCTATGATTTGAGTGTGAGGTACTGCTTCAAGTATCTCGGAGTCTTGTTCAAGGGTGGTTTGGGTGATTTAACTGATAGTGTGGCAACTACGATAATGCAGACCCAGTATCTTTCTGCTGTAGTGGAGAGAGAGCTGAGGCAAAAGGCATTTGTTACGATATAGTTAGAAGTTCAGTAATTTGGAAAGTACTTCACATGGACAGAAGTCAACAGAAGAGGTTCAGGCATCCGGTTAGGATGGCTCCTGGACGCCTCCTCGAGAAGGTATTTCACATGTGTTCAACTGGGAAGAAGCTTTGGACTGAGGTCCGTGACAGGCTGGAGAGCTTGGCTAGGAGGGTCTCTCTGCCCTCTGAAGAGCTGGAGTAGGTGGCCAGGGATGGAGAGGTCTGGTCTTCTCTGGATGGATGGATGGATGGATGGATGGATGGATGGATGGATGGATGGATGGATGGATGGATGGATAAATGGATGGATCTAGTCATTTAATGCTGATTTGTAGAATTGTTGTTCGCTGATCAACGTTATCAGTACCTGCCTGTTTTTTTTTTTTTATCTTCTACTGACCAGATCATCTAAAGTTCATACAGTAAGTGCATGAATATGTGATCATAGATGAGCCTAAAACATAACTACTTATTAATACATCCTTCCTGCTGGTATGGTCACCTGCAGGTGGTGCTGTAAACTGAATAACATTATGGCATGTTGCTCCATTGTTCTGATATGTAGAAATGTTGGTTGGATTTCATGGTTTTCAATCATCCATCCATTATCTATACCCGCTGTATCCGTTTCCGGGTCACGGGGGTCTGTCGGAGCCTATCCCGACGCATATCAGGCAAAAGGCAGGGGTACACCCTGGACAGGTCGCCAGTCTATCCAGGGCCACATACAAACAACCAATCACACTCACATTCACACCTAGGGAGAATTTTAGAAAGATCAATTAACCTACCCTGCATGTTTTTGGACTGTGGGAGGAAGCCGGAGTACCCGGAGGAAACCCACGCAAGCACGGGGAGAACATGCAAACTCCACACAGAAAGACCCACCGGGCCGGGAATCGAACCAGGAACCTTCTTGCTGTGAGGCAACAGTGCTAACCACCAAGCCACCGTGCTGCCTTGGTTTTCAATCATTTTAAATGAAATTATGGAAACAGAATGGTGTAGTAGATAGCAGCGTTAACCCCTAGCAAGAAGATTTTATGTTTGATCTCAGCAGGCACCTTATTGTGTGAAGGTTTTTTGTTCTCTCCGCGCATCCCTGGGTTTTGTCAGAGCCCCCCGGCTTCCACCCACAGTTCAGAAGTATGTTAGATTAACTAGGGATTGTAGATTGCCCGTAGAAGGATGGACCTATCAGGGTGTACCCTGTCTCTTGATGGGTTAAAGCCCCCCAGTTACCCTGTGAAGGATGAAGGACCTATAGAAGATTGATGAGGAAAATTAAAAAAAAAAAAGCAGTTAGATATTCTTGTGTAAGTAAGTAACATGTATTTATAGAGCACCTTTCACAGACATGGGCCACAAAGGGTTTTACAATAAAAACATAATGGCAATAAATGCATAAAAAAAAAAAAAACAGTCCAAAAGACTCGCTATGTTTTCCGTGGAGCTGTACACAGACAGACGAAGATGTTGTAACAAGCTTGACCGCAGTCTGTAAAATGTCTGGCAGACAGAACGAGGAGACGAAGGCTGACAACAAGGAGAATGTTACTGTTTTGACCTTGTCTTGTTTCTACTTACTGCTCTTGAATGCAGCTCTCATCATCTGTTTACACCAGCGCTCATACAGCACTCACATATGTACTCTGTCGCAACATTAATACTACATCATGTTTACAGTCAAACACCATAGAAACATTGAGGACAATGAGGGAGACTTTTAGCAAGGACATGGGAGCGAACCTCCACCTCCTCAGTCACTGACATGGAATCGCTTACGGGCCTGAGAGAGAAAAAAAATGTAAATTCTGTTACTTTTCATGTGGCACCGTGATAACATTAAATTGAAATATATTTGTACAAAATTTGGATGTTATAATAAATGAATGATTTAAAAAATAAAACAGTAATTCTTACTCTTACTTTTACTTTTATTTCGTTGTAGATTTTATTACCCCAAAATTGTTTTCACCATTATTTCATTTGACATTTGTTCAAACTTTACAGTCCAAACTTGGTGACGGTAAAGTTTATACCGTGGCGAGACATTTATGTTGTTTTTATCTGTCCGATCAATAGATTGAAATTGATTAGTTATTGGTGGGAAGTGCCAATAAAACATATCGTGTCAAGCTCTTCACGTCATCGGCTGTGCCTTACTGGGAGGACCACAGACCACATAAAACAACGGATGAAACATTCGGACATGTGACCCATTAGTTTGCGAAGAGCGGTTTTGAAGCGAGTTTTCCTTCGTGCGAAGTGCAGCCATGTTGTTCGGCAGGGACACGCCCACTACTTGTCAATCAAAATTACCTTTGCTCGCAGTAGCCAGCTCCTCCAAAACTGTCACCATCACCTCCTTAAAGACCTCTGCGTCAACGGTTTGTTGTCTTGTGAGAACCCATGCTGCTCTAACTTGTCACTTTTTGCTCTGCTGCGAGTCCACGACCAGGATCTTGCTGCTGTGCGCGTATCAAATTCAGTTGGTTTTAAATAAACTATGTTTTTGTACAAGATACAATAGTGCCGCAGAGAACAAGTTTTGTTTAGTAGAAAAAAACATGTTTTGTCCTAATGAAAATAAAACTTTGGCCCACCATACAGTTGTTCAGAAAAAAATTTGGCCCCAGGCCAAAGTTAGTTGCCGAGCCCCGATGTAGAGACTGTCAATTATAGGTTATCAGTTTAGGCAGCTTATGTTGCTGTAAATCTGAATATAGTTTTTTTATAATAATGGTGCCATCACAAGTTTAAATTACTTTTGCCAAGGACACTGATCCCATAACATCCCAGAATCTGTCTTTTGGGCTTGTCGCTGATAATCCTTTTTATGGTCTTTTTTTTGTCTTTGGTCCAGAGCACATGCAACCCATTTCTTCTAAAAGGATTGTGACTTCTGAGTGTGATGGTTCAAGTGTGCGATGGTCCATCCCAGATGCGTCCGAGCTCAGATACTCTGCCTTTGTGCAAGTGGATGAGTGGATGGGGCAGAATTTTCTTCAGTTAAATGAAGATAAAAAAGAAATAATAGTGAGTTTATTATTGTTTATTTAATATGGGTAGTATCGCACAGGCTCGCCATCACAAGCATGTTATCTGACATCATGAGATGACTGAAGAGAGTAATCATTTGTAAGGGCCTCATATCAAAAATGAGAACCTGCAATACTATCACAATCAAGAGGAGACACCCTGTTTGATGTTGCTTGGCAACAGGAGGGACTTCAGATTTACCCACAATAGACTGAAGGCCTGGTGAAGATGCTGTGGTGAGAGCATTTTGGAAAAGCAAAATATGCAGACCAAACATCTGAAACCCCGAAAAACCTGGCGACGCCCCTGTAGGTACCCAGCAACACACCCTCCATATGTTTATTTACTAAAGCGGCTTCTATAAACTGGAAGGGCAAGGTGTTAGATCTTCTGTCAGATGTCCTCCATGCATCTCAAGCCATTTGTCAAAGGCAGTAGTGTGTGCGCATATGAAGAGTGTGTGTGAGAGAGTGTGTTGTCTGCCTTCCAGACTAGACTTCTTTTCAGCTTTGCTTCTTTTTGCCCAGATTTTGGTTTTGCATATCCATGGGAAGGAATACAAATCACGCGCAACACAATCCTTGGTGGATTCTGTTCCAGACACTTAAGTTGCAGGCTAAGATGCAGTTGCAACATCTCAAAAATGCACCAGCTGTACAACCACTCTTTTTTTTTCTTTCCTTTGATGTGGGCAAACAGCCTCTGTCCCAGAAAATGTGATTTTTTTTTTTTTTTTTTTTTTTATCCGTCTGTCAGAGTAGACTTAATGGTGCTGCTCTATTGATGATGAAATAATGTGACAAAGATGTCACAAGATGTCACTTTCCAAGAGTTCTCATCTCTCCCACCAGCACCGTCACTCAGAGCAAGTGCTGTTTGGACTAGTGCCAGACAAAGCACCAATCAGTGGCATAAAGAGGAGCATTTAGTGGCACATAAACACTGATCTGCAAATCCAAGGGCTGACACACAGAGAAAACACCAACACTCCCAAGTAAATGACACCCTATTATCTACATTCCCATGTACAGCAAGCTTTGAAGGAAGATGTAAGAGGGTGGCGTGCTCTTTTTTGATTTTTTTTGTAAATAAACAGAATATTGAGAGTGACAGGCCCTGGATAAAGAGTTTGTGCTATCATTTTTTTGCACAGTTTTAGAGAGCCTGGATGTCTGTTAAGTGTCATCAGAAGGGCCTCTTGAATAACTACAAAATTTGTCTCATCTGACTCGTTCTTCCTTCATCGTGGGCTTGTCACATGCACTCTGATTCACCTGGATGAGTTAGTTGGTTTTTAAAGAGCACACAAAATTACATCTCATCTTTAATGCACGTCGGCCCCAATATGCATGTCAAGCCAGTTATTCTCTTTATTTCATGGTTAAAATTAAATATAAATGTCCTGGTAGGGATTTCAAAGCAGATGCTAGAAAAACTGGAAAATATTTTTCTTCTGTGTTTAACACTCAGAGCCCCAAAGGGCCTATTTTTAGTAAGCAGGGACGTTAACGGCTATAACGTGATTACCAATGGCTGCCGTGATTGCTCTCAGAGAAAAGGCTGTTTCAACTAACCCCTGGATGTTTGTTTTCGTGTCTCGCCCCTCACCGCTAAATTCCATCAACATGTCACATTCATCAGTCCAGTGACCCAAATTGTCCACTTCTTCAAGTGCACCTCTTTTGACTCGTGTTAGGCTCACAGGGCTGACAGGTCGCACGGAGGGGTGTAATCTCAAACCAATGCCAGGCCTTTATCTGTTCTGCTGGTGCCTGAAATGGCTAGGGATTATGAGCTCATCCCCTGGACTTTGGTCCATGCAGCCACTGGGAGGTGAACCGAGGCAAGGCAGCGATCTAAAGTCAAGCCGGTGTTTGCAGAGGGAGAGGTCCTGCTGTTTGAAATGGAGCATTCCCTGAGATTTTGCAGTCATATATTTTAAAGTAGGTGTTGCTGTACCGTGGTGTGTCTGAATCTTTTTAAGGCAAAGGCGGAACGTGTTTCAGGAGGATTCATATGGCACAGAAAAGGATTGTGACCAATCAGGGTAGTGACCACGGATACAAGTGGCTGCAAAATTGAGTTTCCTCTGCAGTCGCTGGACTCTTTCTTAAAGATGGAGTGAAACGTTCTGCTTTTTAGGACCTCAAAGTAGAGTCGCTGCTGCTTCGCATTCAGTGTGTTTCCATTACCATTAGAATTGTCCAAAAACTAAATATAGCAAAGAAATACCTGTAATGGGAACACCTTGAATCAACACAACTGGCAAATGTCAAAAAAAGTTTTTTTCAGCAGTGTCGACAGTCCAGTTAAGCTCAAACGTGTAATCAAACTCTTTTTTCGTATCTGCACATCTCTGGCATCACTGGATGTGACATAGTTGCTCACATGACTAGACCATATTACCCTTTGGATGGTCACCCACTGCCTTTGTCTTCCATGGACTATTTTCTCAACAGTGGTAACGGTACTTACCACGGTACTTACCACAATTTGTCCAAAACTAAAGAAGTTTCCATCCATCGTCTCTGAAGTTGAGATCTTCTTCGTCGTTGCTATGAAGAGAAGACTTGCAGGCTCAGAGTCTGGGAGAGTTACGCTCATTTAAAAAAAAGTCTCTGGGGATGACATTTTATGAGAATTACACTCATTCGCAAAATACTACTTAGTGGAAAAAAACGTGATCCCCTGCAGCAGTACCTTGTTAGAATTGTTACTTTTGTTTTTGTAAAACGTGTAATGGAAATCCATCTAATGAGAGGAGCCACTTGAGGTGGTTCAGACATCTTGTTAGGATGTCTCCTGAGGGAGGCATCTCAGGCATGACCAATCAGGCGGAGGCAGACCCAGGACTCGCTGGAGAGATTACATCTCTTGGCTGGCCTGGGAGTGCCTTGGTATTCCCCCTGGAAGAGCTAGAGGTGGTGGTCGGGGAGAGGGAGGCCTGCGTGCCTGTCCTCAGGCTGCTGCCCCGGGATCCAAAATGCGATGAACAACAATTTATTCACGGATGGATGGGAAAAGAAACACAATCAAAGAATTGTCCTTATTTTTTAAAACATGATTCTGTCAATGAGTTATAGCTGTAAAGCCCTAAAAATGTTTTCAAAAAGATAAATTATTAATCATTTGCTCATTGTGTTCTTTGTGTTATGCTTGACTTGATTTTTTTAAGTTTTTCTATAGATGAGCAATTTTCTTTCAAATACTCTTTCAAATACTATATTTGTAATTTAATTAAAATGAAATCTGCTCTCAGAGAAACACTTGAATAGCATGTTGGAGAGGAAACAAGAATACTGGAAGCTTAAAAATGCACCAGCGAGTGGGAGCATGTGTCACCTTGAACGCTGTGAATGTGCAGACTTTATATAATGGCGTAAATGAGTAGATGTGAATCCTAATTTTGCACTTACACCATTCTTATAATACATCTTTGAAGTGTCAATCAGGATACATCGAGTGAAGATAAGTTAATGAGCAATGGAATAATCCAATTGTTAATGATGGGCACGGAGCAAATGTTTCATTTTTTGATATTTCTCTGTGTAAAATTGCATAAACTAAGATGTGAACCCTGAAATTTCCTCTCAGTAATCATGAAAGACATTTAAAATCATTCTTTTTCAAAAATAGAAAAAGCATTGCTTACTTTTAATTGTAGTTTTCAATTACTTATTGTAAAAGAAGTCATATTAGAGTATTTGGATCACATTGTTTGACACACTGTGATCCAAATACCACAGAGATGCAGCATGAAGGCGCACTTGTAAACCATGTCTATATACCTCCATTCACAGAGTAGACTGAGCTGGACACAAGTTCCCAGGACGTCAGTCATAGATTTTCTGAAAAATGCTGTTGGACCCCGTTTTATGAAGTCTGTGAGGGGGAGATGTCTCCATCCAGTCCTGGTTAGTCCAGAATTGGAAAAGACAAACAAGTTCGTTCACTGCCAGGATCACACTGACATAACCACATGTTAACCTTCTGAATGAATCTGTCCTTACATCCTGTTTCAGTATTTGCTATAGAAAAGAGAACTACCAGGGCTGAAATGACGACTGTCTGAGCTCCAAACTCTGCTGGGACCCTCTGTCCGCCAAGGATCTCAACAATACCAAGCTTGCCTATCTAGGAGCTCAAGAGCCAAAGACCCTCCACTAGTAAACGCTAAGTTAAGTAAGCCTAAGGCTCGACAAGTTCTGACGAGCTACCTACCTCCCTCTGGACCTCCACTGGGCCCTGAGCTCTTCCAGGACTGATATCCACATGGACCCTAGTAGAACTAGCCTAGGTTTGTTGACTAGTGAACCTGGAAGGGTCCAGGACAAAGTTGGCTCAATTGGAGATGCTGGCCGTGCACCAAGTCACTGACCAATGAATCAGAGGCTCCTCCGCTTGGTCCCCACCTAGTGGCCTTTGGGAGGCGTGAAGGTAGTGCTGATCAGCTTGGGAAAATAATCAAATTGCGTGTTAGCAGAGATCACTCTCCTTCTCTCCTGCTCCAATTCAGAAGTCAGACAGTTAAACTCACCAAAAGGCTCAACATTTAATGTTGTTACTCATTTAACAACCTCCTTTCGAGGCCACATAAATTACTAATACTTTTCTACCAATTTGTGAACTGAGACTGATGAGTGATGTCCTAAACTCACTGGAAGGAAAATAAAAAGTTAACTCAGCATCGCGCACTAGTACACTGATAGTTTTATTTAGAGCTCTGATAGGCAGATAGAGGTCTTAGTATCTAACAAACCTGTTAAATTGCTGACGTTTATCAATGTCGCGAACCAAGGTTTGGTCGCCAAGCTGAATGCGGTTGTTGCTCAAGTGAATTCCTCGTGCCGTTTTAAATTCCGCTTGTATGGAGTGAAACTTTCAAGTGTCTGCTGCACTAACACTCAACTTTTGAGCCATAAAACTGTTGTACATGGCCCTTTAGTGTTTTCTTTGTTGTTTTTATATTTGTTTTTTTTTTAGTGCTGGAACAAGTTAGCAGTTTTACTCCGTGAAGTAAAAAAATATAAAAAAAACAAAAAACAATTGTCTCTTGGTATATCCAGCAAATGACTTTACAAAAAAGGTTTTCTTTATATTGCTACCAAAAACATTTAAGAAATTAACATTTCCAATAAACACATTAGCTTATTGATCCTCCATTTGTAACAATACACAAAATGCCTTGCAAGTATGACTTAGCGATTTTGTGAAAGGATCTAATTGCATTTTAACCTGACAAATATTGGGAAAGCAATTTGCAATCACTAGCTGAAAGTCAATATTCACACTGCAGCTGTGTGTGTTTCACTTTTGTTTTTTTTTTCTTGTCTTTTTTTGGCGTGTTGGGGTATTATCACACTGATTTGTGTGGTAAACAGGGAAAGTATGGGGTTTGTCGGCAGCAAATCTTCAACCGGAGTGTCATCAGTGAGGTGCGTGGTGTGACACGGGTATGACTTGACCACAACATCAGTGAGAGTGGCTCAGGTCTCCACGAGGGTAATAAAGCGCTGCCTGTGTTCCATCAGCACATCAAACATCATTAGTTTTCCATTCATTGTGCAGGGCCGGTGCGTCTTCTTTAAATGTTGATAGAGGGCTGTGGTGTTGCCTCTTGTCTCAGTAACTGGACTGTGGCATGTTTTGCCCTTCTATCACATGTCTAGACTTGTACACTGCAACACAAGGAGGGCATCGCAACACTGTAAACCCAGTGAGCCTCTACATTTTAAACCTTCATCAGACATGCTGCGTACTGGTAATAAATTGCAGCGATGTACCAGTTGTTCAGCCTTACAAGCCACATAACTTAGGCAGAACCACCAATATTATATCAGCAATTAAAAGGACCCATGTAAAATGTCATATTGCAACGTAATTTGTTGTAAAAGAATACATATGTCAACCATGTCTTTGAATTCACACAGTAAAAAGGATGGAGCTATACCAACTCACCTATGTTCTCCTGAATAGCTGTTTGATGTTTGTCCTTCAAAGGTTTCGGGAAGCGCACCTTTGATATGTAGATAGTCCTAACATTGCCACTCTCTTTCCATGTGGTTATGACAACATTGGGCTCTGTTGTTGAGAGGTCTCCGTAAACTAGTCGTTTTTCTCAAGTGCTGCTTAAAGAAAAAGAAAGAAATTAAAAAAAGGTTTGACAGTATTTTTGTTTGCGTTTCAGTGCTGCAGTGCCTTGTTACCTTGATTGATGGCTCCTCAAGCACAGAGTGATAAGAATATTGCAAATGCCAGAGAAGCACTTAGTGGAGGAAATGAATCAGAATCTGAATCAAAGTGGAACCGGAGAAAGCTTCGGACCATCCAAACGTGCCAGGATAACCATGAGAACCACCATGATATCATATTTGATTTTCATTTCCTCTGAGTTTTTGTGGAAATCTGCACCTGCCTTGTTGTATTTTATCACTCCTGGCTAATATTGTTAGTGGCGAAAAGATAAAAAGAATGATCTGCTGTTTTACGAGACCTGCAGCAGCCAGCGCCTCACCTGCAGCTCATGATGATGCAGAGATTTCTTCATTTCAGATCTCCTGCCTTCCAGTCGATCATCACAGTTCAGCGAGGGGCTTGTGTCAAAGACTTCTTAGCAGAATTTTCTGAAGAGATGAATTTCCCATGTTCCTACCTGTCCTCTGCACATCCATCACCTGCTTGGTTCAGCTCCTTGTTTCTCTACTTTGCCTTTGCTCGTGTTCTCTGCTGAGGAAAAATTTGCATGATTAGTTACTTTGTTCAATTAATTAAGACGTTGGGGAGATAGGTACCAAAAGCCTCTGCTTTCATTACGCGATGATCGGCAGCTCCCTCTGTGTCTTGCTCCCTCATTCTCTCTTTTTCTCGTCACAGTGCTTCATGTTTATCTTATCAGACAGTTGGCGGTTGGTTGAAGAGGAGGATAAAACAAAGGAAGATGCACAACAAAAAAGTGGCAAACGTGGTATGGAGCCACTCGCTCCTGTCTTTGGGACTTTTTTTTTTTGTTTTTGGAAAATAAAAAAGAAGCACATTACTCATTCTGTGGAAGGCTTTGCTGATATGTCTCAGAGGGGGTTTATTGCAGTCAGTCAATCATTTGTGCTGCTTATCTGCAGTTTCATGTGCAGCTCAGGTGACACCAGAACTCTTCAGGTAATCAGGGAAACAAATGCATTTTTCTTTCTTTATAACAGGTGGATGTTATGTTTAAGAAACCCTTATATTTGGTTTTTAGCACAGCAGAATAAAAATGCGTCCTTGCTATTTAAGGTTTATAAAGAGTGTGGGAGTGCTGTAGTTTATGTCATGGCCATCAGTTTCATATAAGAAGGAAAAACCAAAACTAAATGTCATTTTCGGCAGTTCCCCCTGAGCAACAGCTCTGAGTCTGCAGTACTCACGAGTTTTGGCCACCGTTGCCATGGAAAAAAGGGAGTCTGCAGATCAATATAGGTAATTCAAGAGGTTTTTGCAATAGCAGCTGGTACCAAAACACAGACCAGCAGTGGCAAAAGTCATTAAATCCACAGTGAATTCATTTAAACTGAAGGTTACACCAGTTTGTCACTCCGGTACAGTGGTGGTGGTGTGCCCGTGCCCAATATTTGATCAGCTAATACAAGGATTGTTGTTAAATTTAGTTTCATGCTCACCAGTGAAGCTTATTTAGTTTGTATAGAGGTCACCAGTGGGTCAGACTTTCCTCTTATTTAGTTAAATGTTGGCATAATCTACCTTCGTGCAATTAGTAAAGATGAAGCCAAAAAGAAAACTATAACATGGAAATGGTAAGTACTCCCATGATTTGTTATCTTCTAGAGTCGGCTCTGTTCCCTCCACTTTTGACTAAACAAGACACTTAACTTTGGGTTTTTTTCCATCCATAGAACATAGAAGTGTTGTGTTTAGATGCAGTTTTGTGATTTTTGTTTGTGGTTCGATATTCTTGGTTAGACAGAAGAAGCTTTCTCTGGAGAACCATTCCTCACAAACCAAACATTTTTTAGTCTTTATCTAACTAATAATAGTCTTAGACTTGAATATTTAACACATGTTGGGTTTGGTCTGTAAGGTCTGAGAGGTAGCTTCTTTTTTTTTTCTGTGACAATTGCACATTGACCTTGTGGGTAAACTTTAATTTACTGGGACTGTCACTCTCATTTCGAAGACTGACAGCTGTCTTGAATGTTTTTCACTTGTGAATAATCCTTCTCACTGCAACGTTGAGCTCCAAATTGTTTGGAAATAGTTTTATAACCCTTTCCAGGTTAATATTCAGCAACAATTTCTTCTCCGTGGCTTATGGCTTTCCCTCTAGGCATTATGTTAACACACACCTAAATGCTATGGACCAACAAACTGTCAAAATGTTTTAGAAGCACATGGCTGCAACATAACCTCTTAAAGCAGTTAGGGGATTGCCTGCATGATCGTTATGATTAATATAATTATTAAAATTCTAAACTGAATTAATATTTGCATGAGTCATTGCATGTTAAAAGGCTCGTAACAGTAGAGGAACTAACCGTTTGAGCTCTTTGTTCAGGCTTTTCTACATAACGAACAGTTCATCAACTATTACATAGTCTTTTTGAGGAGCCACGTGTCTTTATGAACATAAATGTACCTCCATCTGTTTATTCTGCGTTTATGGTGCTCACACATAGAATAACTGATTTATCAATAGTAGTTCTCTCTATCACCGCCTTTGTGCTTCTCTGCAGCAGGTGTCCAAGCATGTTATTTGCAGCAACAGAAACCAAGAAAAATCAAATGTTTGTCAGTCTCTGGGGTCTCTGTGACTCCTGAAAGCAGCGTGTAAACGCACGGTAGTTTTGACATGCAAATCACTGCCTTTAGTGGGTTTCTGCTCTGCAGTGGGTGTAATTCAGAATAAGGTCATTTTTCTCCTTTTGGTTTAATCATTATTTTATCACGCAGTCGCATTAAGATTCCAAGTCTCCTTTCCTAGAGAGACGAGAGAACAAAGAAGACTCACAAGTACACGACGTGCAGACAGTTTCAACGCGACACCACATTAGCAAAGCATGAGTCACTTTAGTGGGTCAAATTTCTTGTCGGATGTAAAAAGTAACTCAGGTCTAATATTTTGATTAGTACTGATTACACTGATGGTAATGGATAGCAGATGATTTGGTTGTCATTGCAGATGTGAAAAATAAAAGAATGATAAGAGCGGGGTGTTGAAAGAAAGAAAACCGTGTAGAGGAACTTGTCAGTCTCAGATACTCTGCCAGTGTTTGTTGGCTCACTAAAACACTTTGTCAGTCTCTCCTGCTTCCTGACCTTGTGTTGACTCCTGCTATCCATTGCCTGTTAGCTCTCCTCTGAAGCCTCAGGCTATTAGATTGTTTTCCCTTCTGTCTGATAGAGGAGAGACTCCAGACTCTCTTTCAGGAAGAAACACAAAGCAACACAGACCCTGATGTTGCAGATGTAGTTGTTGTGTCGTCCAGGCCGGCAGATTTATTTTTGTCTGCTCCAGTGGTTTACTTATACTGTATTCCCCCTTGAAATATGAGGACTTCCTTATATTCCCTGCATGCAAAACAACTCATTTCTTGGTTTCCGTTGATTTTCACAGTTGTGGTTACTCATTTGCACCGACCCCCCCCCCCTCACCTATGCCTCCAAGTGACTCAGGTTCATAGCCTCGATTTCTACAAAGCTTCAGCTTTCATTATATTTCTGTTTTTCCTTCCTTGCTAATGAAAGACGAGGCAGAATGAGACTTTGCAGAGCTTTCAGCGGGTGGCACATGGAGAAGCCCCCACAGGTGGTGCGCGGTCTCATAAAAAGCTTTCTCAGTGGGAACAGACAAAATGAGAAATATAGTAACAGAAACAGAGAAGGAATGTGATTGGGGTTAGATGTTGTCTCGTGTCAGCGCATGTGCAAGGGAAGGAAAGGCGACGGGGGGGGGCACTGAAGGATAGGGTGATGTTGAGGGCAGAACAGGAGACATGTGAAAAAGTAGTCTGAGGGAGACAGATGCAAGGCAGCAAATGAGACCAATAAAGCACATGGCCATCCGCCTTCAGGGGAGTCACGGATGCTTGTTTTTTTGATGGAGGAGCGCAGGTTTGTCTTCACAGATTACTTGTATTAGGTGCTTTGTGTGTGCTTTCCAGTTTACTGCCTATTTCTCCCTTAATAACAATCCTACCTTAAATATGTATCCATGCTGCAGCTGTTCTTGTGTCAGTATCTACAGACGGACAGACCTCTGTAAGAAACAGAAAATAGGAGAGAAAACTCAAAAGATGTCTAAAAATATAGTGCAGAAAAAGTCCCCATTCTATCATGAGCACATTCACACAGCTGCGAGTTTGAGGCCTTTTTTTTTTTGTTTTCTTTGTCACCCAGACAGAGCTGTGAAGAAAACCGTGTAACTGTTTGTAAAGGTGTTGTCATGTTGGGCTGACCCAGACGCAGAATGAGCTGGAAAACAAATCAATAACACAAACCAATGTAAAAAAGAAAAAAACCTGGAAAACACTGAAAAAAGTATGGATTTTGTTCTCGAACCCAGCGAACTTGTCTTTTATATCCAACAGATTTTATCATAAAGTATTCTAAAAGCGGCAAGAGAGATGATCAATAACGGCATGGGATGTAATTATTCCCACTTATATTCACTTCACACGAAAACAAGAGGGGTTAGTAGGGAATCTTGTCTGATTTATACTGATTTGTTGAACACTTTACTCTACTAATGCAACCGCTTTTGGTTTTGTAAAGGGGTTTTGAGGGTAGACTTCAGTGAGCGATAATGCGTCAAAACTACTTCTCAACCCTTATCTTAAAACAAGTCAGTTTTATTTATAAATACTTTTTCACAGTGAACAAAAGTAACCTGGCCAGCTATGAAAATTATTTTCGCCTTCGATACGAAAAAATTTGTTCGTCTAGATGTGACTTTGACATCTATTGAGGAGTATCGACGGACGCAGAAGAAACTGCCTCTGAATAGGTGTTTAACCACTCAGAGAAATGAAACAGAACAGTCCGATCAGACTCAACAGGAACGAACACCAGTGAAGGTGAAGACCTGTTTATCAGAGGTATTATTAGCAATTCCGCAGCCATGTTGTTTAAAAAGAGGCTCTTGGACGCTCCTGCATGAGTCATCACATAAACCCCGCCCCCGTCCTGCTGTGATTGGATTGGTGCAGTCCGAGGAAATGGAGGGGCTGCCAAACCCATCTCACGACAGGTAAATTTCACAAAGTGAATATGGCAGCCCAGACTAGAAATAAGTGGACCGAATGGAGTCAAAATGCACAGTTGTACATGTTTTAAATTTGTTTTCTTAACCTTCCACTGAAACCAGGTGGGGTGAATGACACTGGTCACTTCATTAAAATGCAGTGTTTCACTGTGAATTCTGGACTTCTGGTATTCATGTTGATGTCACTCCCTATGGTGGTAATTATAGCAATTATTTTGGTCATTATAGTAATTATGTCCAAATGCCAGCTGCCTCCCTCAGCAGGAGTGCGTTTCCTGCTGTTGCATAACAGTGCAGCAACAATCCCAGATAATAGATAGTTAGAATGTTACAACAATTTGACAATAGTCCACAATGTCCAATCCTGCATGATGTTGATTACAAAATTGTCCACCTTGATCTAATAATAATGATAATAATTGCAGCAATTTTTCATTCAGTCAGAAAAAGAATCTGCTCAAACTTACATGCAGCCATCAGGATAATCCGTACAGACCGCTGATAACGTCCATTAACTGTCCTCATGTTGATGGATGTTTTAAGAAGCACTGTGACATGTTTTTAACAATGATCCCGAATATTTTCTCAAATTATATTCTTCAGTGTTGGTCCAAGAACTCTCTTGCTTCATTGAGAGGGCAGAAGAGAAGCTGAGGCATGACCACAAGGGATCATGGTCATTATCGGCCCGGTCTCCTTCCCGGTTTATGTTCAGCGTATACACGATGGGCTCAGCTCCTGTTGTTAAAAGGCCACAAGTCTCCATGAAACTCGTTCAAACTTGGGAACAGTGTGGCTATTTTCTGTTTTTTTGCTGGATCCTTCTCAAATATTTTTCATGAAATAAATGAAATGCAGCTTCCCATGTCTTGTTTGGTACAATACAGGATAACACACCACTAATTATAAAGAAAGAAATGCAGTATAAGATTTCACACATTACAGTTTTTGTAGTCTTTGGATTCTTTCATTCTCTGGCAGACCTTCTTCAACATATAGGATCAGACTGGGAGCGTCGTCTCCGATTGGAGCATGTTTTGAGCTTGCCAGCAGGCCAAGTAGGAACAGATGAATGGGAGAAGTTCGGTGAAGAGATGCTTAAGTCTTTTTTTCTTTTTTTTTCTTTTTTTTTTAACAAGTGCAAGTCAAAAATCTTATGGTTGGAGTGATCTATGCTTCTGTGATCCGCTGGATTTCATCCAAACTGCTTCGAATTCTTAGGAATTCAAAGCATGTACAGTGTTATCATCACTTATGCGCCCCTATAAACTAATTGACGTCCCTCTCACGTCCAAACCCAGCGTCTGAACCATAGCCTCATGAACTAATAACGTTGCAAAGTCAAGAATAAATTCTGTCACCTCCCTGTAGCCGAGCATCAGCTGGCAGCTGCAGCAGAATGCAGAAATGTACCATTTCTATCATCGCCATAAAGACGATACTTTGTGATGTCTGTGTAAAGAGAGCACTCCATCTGAGAACGTGTGTTAAGTTCAGATGGGAATTGATAAGGTTTCATTAATATTAATACTATCGATTCTGCTTTTAATTAACTTAAGTAGATATTCCCTTGTCAATTACAGACTGAGGTTAAATGAGAAAAAGAAATGCCTTCACGTTTTTAACCTCAGCGGGAATGTTACAGAGGTGGACTTTGGCCTGCAGGACCCAGGTCCAAATCCTGGATAGGCGACAGAGCTGAACCACAAGACCCTTAACTTCCCAGTACCCTTACATCCATTTTCAGGACCCATCCGCAAGCTAAAGGTTCGGATTCATCATCATTCTGTTTCTGGAACCAGGTCTGAGGTGGAACTGGTTTTTCATTTCTCACCTCTAGTATCAAGCGAGTAATCATGTTTTCAACATTTTCAACAAACGCACGTTAACTTTTGAACTATTAACGTCTGACGTTTGGAGCTTCATCCAGGCAAGGTCAAACCAGGATGTTTGATTCTACAACTGCAGATGTTATATTCTTCTCAAATCATGAGTCCAAGTTTTAAAACTGAGTCAAAGGTATGTCTCAAGTGAAGGTTTGTGATAATATTAAACATATGACTTTGTCGTAATGACAAGATACAGAAAGACCTTCTCGAATTTGCTCTGGTGGACACCTCACACATAATTAGATCAAAAGAGCCCCAACTCATTATTTCAGTCATAAGCCTTATCCTTATTTTGTGTTATTCAGTTCATAACCTGTTAATTAGCTGATCAACAGGGGAAGAATTTGCATTAGCAGAATGTTACTCCACTAATTTATTCTCAAGTCATCTGCAGGTTACTTTTCTGTCAGTTACTTTTTGTCACAGATTTACGGCTGATTAATCATCTTGGCTCGAAGTCCAGCGTGGTCTTACCAAAATGGCAACGTGTCGATAGGTTCTTGGACTCAACCTTTGAGCCAGATTCATTCTGACAGCTTCTGTCTTAAAGGGCTGAGGCTCTCCGAGCCTCCCAGCCGGCACAGTAACTGCCTGTTTTACCTTGAATGCATCGTACAGACAGCAAAGATATAGCTGCATTCCACATTCCAGATGGAAACCATGTTTCGCTTTTTGTCTGAGATTCTCGGATTGAGGTTTCAGATGCCAGTTATATTTAGTGCTGCTGCTGCATGCTAATTAAAGGTTTGCATGCAATATCTTTGGGAGAAAGCCTTCAGGTTAATGACCAAAACTGTAATTATCGCCTAAGTCAGCATCATGGTCAGTCCCAACATACTCGTACACAAACGCACTCATTTGGTAATGAAGCTCTGCCTAAAAAGTCAGTGTTTTAGCATGTCTAAGTAGATAGTATGCAAACAGACCAGGGTTTAATCCTATTTCTCGTGAGAGCAGCCAGTGGGGGAAGGAGACAAGACTTTGCCAACAGCTTTTTTTCACCTCAGTGCATTTCCACTCCTGGCGATTGCTGTGCTTGTTTTTATTTGACGTTGGAAGGAAGGGCAGACTCCTAAATTATTTAAGCAATTGTGTGCAGCTGGAAAGGAAAAAGTGATGGCGAGAACACCTTATGCATGCATAAACAACAATATGTCAGAAAGATCCTTTAAGAGTGATCTATGTACCTACAAGGCACTTCGCAGACGCTCGTATTTAGAGTGACTTCACAGCAAGGTTAAAGTTTCTTTTCTCAAGCGCTCCCGGTTGATTAGAGTATATCTTTTGGTATTTTTAGTGAATAGATAACAATAAAAATATCTTTGCTGCTCATGGATCTCCTCAGTTAACATGCTCTTTACGAGGGCTGGCCTGAAAGCCATCCTATTGGCTCCTGACCTATTTGAAGCTTCATTTTCTGCGATGTGTCACGTGATGGATGAGGACCACATGAAGATGACCGAATGAGTATGGTTCATATGCATGACAACGAACAAGCAAGGTCTGCACATGTGACTGGGCAGAAAAAAAAAAACCGAGCGGAGCTTGAGCGTGAACGAGTAATGCAGGAATTATACTCATTCGTGCATGTCGACAGGCACAGCGGAGGCAGTTGTGCTGCTGTTCAGTTGTGCACTCCAAGGTCCGATCAAATGACAGCGCCGGTCAATGCATGCTCAAATTTTGTCTTTATGCACACAGTCAGAAAAACTTGATGGATGCACAACTATTAGTGTGTTCAAGACTCACCAAGGAGAGTGCAACAGATGTGTGCTAGAGAGAGTTAATTGTATACCATCAGAAAAATAAAAAAAATGTTTCTAGGAATAAATGCAATCGGGCAGGAGATTAGAGTTGTTCCAATTAACACAGATCCTGCCAGAACTAAGGGTGTCTGTAGTTGGAGAGTATTCCTTGTCTGCATGTAATTTTAGAAATACTATTCCAATTCTCCTTCGTTGCTCCAAACGCCAGATAAGGAAGTTACTATTTACATTTTAAAAGAATGCAAATAAAAAAATAACACTGGTATGGGGATGTACCAGGAATAGGAAAGAAAAAGATTGGTGTTGGAACATTTCTTTCAGGAGATATTTGTAAACTTATCATTCAATTTAAAGTTCGCTCTCCAGCACGCCGTCATTCCTCAAACAGCTGGGATAAAAGCATTACTGCACGTGGCATCACGGCCGCCAGAGAATGAGAATGCTGAATTTTGTAATAGCTGTTTCTGAAAGCAAAAAAAGCGAATGCATTAAAATAAAATGTGCTTGAACTGAACCTTTACTCTTCTCTCTAAAAAGATACTTAGGTACTCCTTCATGCTCATGTATGCTTTGAATCATGCACGTTCATCATGACCTGTAACTCTGTCTGAGAAAAACTGGCTTTTAAGGGTACAGGTTTTTTAAATGTTAACCTGGAAAGCTTAAATAGCCTTCTGAGGTTCTTTTGTGGTCTTCCCACTAAATAATAAGTGTAATGTTCACAATAGTGTTTGGCAGATAATCTTTAGTCCATTAGTACAATATTGCCCACAGTTTGTTCAGAAACCTAAGAGCTGATAGGATGATGGATATTACGTGTCTGTAAGGCTTGGCATTGCTTAAGACCAAGTATCTCTCTCGTAGCTAAAAGGTAGGAGGCAAAACTCTGGAGTCTGATTAATGCTTTCTGAAATGGCCTTTAACCTGTGTGGGGCTCTGATCTCTTACATTTGCTCATGACTGATGAGATTAGTTCCAGTAAACTTCTGACAAAGATTAATCCTTTTTTCCGAGTGTGCACTTGTTTTTCCAAGCCTGTTTTTGTTTTTCACGCTAAGGTTACCAAGCTCACACATCATAGCAAAAGTTACCAGACAGTAAAAAACAAAGAAGAATAAAATGTGAACTCCTTTAGAAATAACCGGAGAAGTTATTTCGGCGCCTATCATTCCTTCTTTTGTTGTATTACCCAACTTCTACTAAAGCTTCAGTTGGTGGACAGCCACCCTGACATTATCTGTAGGATATACTTTGGTAAAGTTGGAAATGTATTTGCCTCTCAGTGATTCCAGTAAAATGATTCCAGTAGTTTAGGGGTATGCCAGGGTGCAGGCTCACAGCAGGTGTTTTTGGAGAGCAGCAGTTTCCTCTGTGGTTGATTATCTTATCAGTTGCTCTGCAGCACAAATGAGAATTAATCAGAGTAAATCTTGGACAATGTCATGAAAGCGATTTAGTCTCCATGCCTATAGGGGGACCCTCAGAGCTAAAAAGTTGTAAAAACTCTTTTTATGTGATTTCAGTTGACCTCTGGGTATAAAAACATTACTCAAATGGACTTCTGTTGAAGTAGTTTGTCTGTGGGTTCACTTACTTTTTTTCTTTTTCCATATCTTTACCATTATTAAAAGAATGTGTAATGGTTACGGAGTCATAACGGAAGTCAAAGAGTATCTATTTTATCTTTGAGATGTTGAGCTAGAAATAATGAGTTTTTATCACGCTTATGCCTCCCCAGGGACAATCCTGCTGACAGTCGCTGTTCAGGACTAATTTTAATTTCTCTGTTTGCCAATTGCGATTTTTGGTCTTTGCAGGTATTTCAGTATCTGCTGATACCATTGTTTAAGTTGTAGTTGATTTGGTTAATTACAACAGCTGATTTTTTTTTTGTTTGTTTATATACATTCAAAAGCAGTTGTATGATACAATTAAAATGTCCCCTAACTATTTTATGCAATTTTTTTTTAATGCATCATGGAACTGTAAAATTCTTCATGCGGATTCTTTTGTCTGTGTTTCGTTGCAGACATAAACATGGCAGGTGAGCCCAAGCCATACAGGCCTAAAGCGGGCTCCAAGCGGCCACTCTCAGCTGTTTACAGGTAAGATTTGCTCCCCTTTCAATATGCAAAGTTGCCGCTCCTGTCATTAATATTAACCACCTTCCACATCCTGCTGCTCCTGCTGATGTAAAACCGCAGTAATCTTTGGAATGTGATGACTCTATTTTGCTCCCATTTTTCATCTCTCTTTTGAACTTGGAATCGTTAAATGAGGTTGGAATAGTTTTTCCGCCTGTGAGATACTTTTCCGAATGCTTCATTAAAAAGCTTGGCACTGGTTTCCTAATTTTCTTGCAACTACAGAAACAGAAAAAATGTGTTTTACTGTTATGTTGCCATACCTTCTCACAACATTTGTGCTGTGGAGGACACCAAGCGATGAAGCGATGGAGCGTTTCAGATGTTATCTTGCCCCATTTTGTTCTGATTTGCCATTGCATCTCCTACAGTAGTTTCAAATAAATCATTGCGGTGCTTGTTTACTGCAGTCTACGGTGACTTTGTATTCACTGGGACACTCGTTTGTTCTGATTCGCCCATTGGCAAAGTTTGCTCTTACTGAATTGCCACTCCCTTTAATGCTGGTTTGTTTCATTACACTTCCTGTTTTACTAATGTATTTGCATGTGCAACCCTCATTGGTATTTTAAAGCTGCAGCCAACAACAAAAAAAAAACAAAAAACAGTGGGATATGTGAAATGGTAATTATGTTGACCAGGAAAAGGAGAGGCAAAAACCCTGTAGCATGCGATTCTAAATTGAAATAGTAAAACAGGAATCCTTATTAAGATTCCTATGAGAACAGGAACATTTTTAAACTGCTCCGTTGCTGCTGTGCCACTTTTTTATGTATCTCTCTGAATTCTAGTTACTATGATGAACATTTAACAATGATTTTCCTCCCTAAGGCCAAAGAAGAGTATTGATTTTCCCTTTTCCTTGCGTGTAACTTCTTATAACATTTTTGGTTTATGGTGCACATACTTCTTAATATGTGATAAGCGTAAAGGCACAAACTAGAGCATTTGCGTCCAAACTGTGTGAATTGGTTCTGCTTACTTTTGACAGATCTAAAATGGCTCCTCTTAATGCAATCCGCCCCTTCCTTTATCTCTGTCTCCCTGTTTCTCGGTCCTCCTCCCCCTCTGTCTCTCTTGCAGCGGATATGAATTTGATTATGAGTACTACAGGGATGATTTTTACAGCAGGTATGTATCATTCAAATTTGTTCATACTGAAGAAAGTTATTAACCATTATCTGACCCCCAACCATCTCAATTTTTGCTAAATATACCAAGCTTTGCATTCTTGCACAGTGCACATATAGTTTGCAAAACCCACTAGGAAGCATGGAGGGGGCCATACAACAAACGGACTAGCAGGGGAGATAGAAATACAAGACTATATACACACAAGAACAAGAATTCAAGGACTAAGAAGACACAGGGGTTGGCAGTTAGAAAAAAGGAGAACAAAAGAAGTCACATCAGAGAAGAACATTTTCAAAAAAAAACCCCAAAAAAAACAGGAATCCAAAAGCAAAGAGCACCAGTAAGCCAAGACTTAAATGTCATAAAAACAGAAGAAATAATCTAGGAATCAATGAAACTCAAAAATCACAACTGGAAGACCATAACATCGGGAACATTAGGAAAATAAAAAAGAACTTTCGCCTTTTTAAAAAGACAATATTGAACAGGTGCATAAATAATCAAAATAATGGGTAAAAAGTCACATGACTGGCAAAACAAAAAAATTAATTGCGCATGTTTAAAACAGCAACAAAAGCGCAGCTCTTTTCTTTCCGTGGACAGATGCTTAGTTTAGTATTATAAACATGGAAAGGAAATTCCAGATCAATTTTCTTTGGGATGCTTTAATTTTTTTGTTTTTTTTTAGGTGACAAAATGTTAAATCTTATGGATGTTAAATCTTATTAAAGCTTTGTGAAGGAAATCTTAAGCTGGATGGGTTTCCCCACAGGGATCAGTCCGCTCTTACAGCAGGCAAACGCAGTCAGTTTATGAAAGTGTGTATGTGAATGTTGTATGGAATCAGAAAAATCAGGAGACTGGATAGGATATGAAACAGGGCTCTCAGGCCAAACCTATTTCTAAGAAACATAAACAAAAACCAAAACTTGAGTCAGGTCGCTGGAAAACTTAAGTATCCCAATCAGTCCTTCAAAACAAAAACAAAAAAAAGTTGATAGCAGCCACTGGCAGCAGAAAAGCTGAAAAACAGGGATGGGGAACAAACTAAAAACAACCAAGGAGCATTAACACATTCAGGGCAAATATTTATCAAGTCTTAGCTGATTCCTCAGTCGTTCCAGTAGGAATATTTTAACGGGCTGGAAAGGGACTCAAGAGCAGGATCTTGGATTTAAAGCAGCACGATGGATAATGATAATGAGGGTCAGGTGTTCAAATCCGCCGCCTGCCAAAAAAAAAAAAAAATCTAAGAAGTGGAAAAGGTGATGAAAAAGTTGGTAAATGGATAAAGTGAAAATATCTTTCTGCTTATTCTTTTTGCCTTCATATGAACACAATTTAAATATTCAAGGCCATCTGCAATAACAACAATTTTAAAATTCTGACTATTACTGGACTGGATCTCTTTAAAGAGTCGTTTTATTTGCGTGTGTGTGTATATATATATATATATATATATATATATATATATATATATATATATATATATATATATATATATATATATATATATATATATATATATATATATATATATATATATAAAAGCAACCTTATCCATGATGATCAGCATTTCAATAATCAGAGTTCTTGACTGTGGAGACATTTTCCATTTTCTAAATGTCAAACCTGTGGAGAGCTGTGACAGTTTTTGTCACAGAGAACAACCAAAGCCAACGTCTTCATTAAAAATTTAGCACCATCTTCTTTTCATCGTCTTCATTTTGAGAGTCTGTGGAGGGATGAAAATCATCCCTTCAACAGTCTTTTATATTTACAACTGAAGATGGGTGTTGGTAGATTTGAACTTTCATTTCTACCTTTGGTTTTTGTGTACTTTTTGAGAAAAAGAATTCAAAAGAAATTCCTCACAGATCTATCTTGAAATCCAATACTGGGGACAGAGAGGGCTCTGAGAGGGCTGACGGTGAGATAACCTGTAAAACCTTTTTAGCTCTGGTAAATGAGCATTTTCTCTGTGCTATGGGGCCTCTTGGAGAAGATAATGACTTATAGAAAAAGTGTAAGAAGTGTAATAAATAGTTTTTTTTTTTTTCTCAAGGCTCTTTGACTACCACGGCAGAGTGGCCCCTCCACCCAGAGCTGTGATCCCTGTGAAACGCTCCAGGGTGCTCGCTCCTTCCTCACGCCGCGGGAAGACTTCCTTCCCCATCAAAACATCCTCCTCTTCCTCTTCTTCATCTTCCAGACCTCCCACATCATCCTCCTCCGGCGTCAAACGTACGTACAATAAGCACTTTTACTTGCCTTTTGATTGCGTTTGTCAGATATTACTTATGCTAATTCCGTTTGTCAGAGAATATGGCCTAATTACACTAATGTCATTCTGTCCTTTTCAAAGTCTCATGCAAATCTCAAAACCATGCCTTAGAGAGAAAAAGCAGTGGCATAATTCATCTGTGCTACTTGGGCCTCACTACGATAAAAAGCTATTTAATTCTCTCCAGCAGCTTAGAACAAACCACACTGCAACGTAGAGCTAAACACTAAATCACAAGCACAATTACAATCTGAGCTCTCTGAGCAGCACCAATTCGGGAAACTGAGCTATTCTTGTCACACAGCATCCATCTGGATCTCATTCGGCTTTCTGATTAACTGGTGATGCTTTAAAACATCCCAAATGTAATTAATGTAAGATTGGGAGCATCTCTGAGGAGGCAAGGTCAGCTGTGCTTTCTCAAACATTAGCCTCGATGTGTGGCCAGTGTGAGTGGGTACAGTGGGGGTTTTTTCAGTTGTTGGTTGTCTGGGACACCGTTATCAGCATGAGCAGCTTGGTGAGGTCTGTCAGGGGGACCCAGCTGCATGTGGTGTTACAGCAAAAAGGGAAAAAAGCCCATCTATTTTTTTTTTTTTTCTTTTTGGAAAGAGTCAATGAATTTTTCTCTGTGTCTTAGCAGAACCGCTGTTCGTTGGGGAGACTAATTTGCACCTGCCAAGACCATGAAAAATCACTGTTTGTATTGACTGTGGCTTAGATGGATTGAACAGCAAAATAAGGTTAGGTTGTCCAAACAGAGGGGTGAGTTTGTGGGGACACATTCGACCACTTGGGCTGCACAAGTAATAATTCACTTTAGGGAAAACAAAAGAAAAATGAAAAGCAGCTGCTAGATTCATGGATTTGCATCCTCAGATTTGTTTTAGCATTTGTTTTTCCAAGTCCATAAAATGGAAATTAAAAACTTAAGGCAAAAGTTAATTAAGGCTCAACTAAAGCTACCATAATTACCTAAATTAATTGTCTCATCAACTGACTTGAGATTTGAGTAGTTGTTTAAAAATAAAAATAAAAAAATAAAAAAAAAAACAACATTATTTCTATTATGATGTACGCCGTAGTTTAAACTGACTGAATCCAGCTACTACTCTGCTATGAAGTTGGGTTTCATGTCACAGGTCAGACACGAAGGCAAAGGGCAGTTTATTTATTCATTATTAGCTGTATTTTGATGGAAGGTTACATTATTAAAAAGATAAAAATATATATTCAAAAATCCTTTAGATTTATGTATTTATGTATTCCAAATTGTTTCTGATTAAACAGGTAGCACCACAAATTGTTTTTTAATGTAATTGCTAATCTGTCGGAGAAACATCTGCTTTGCCCAACACTTTTTCTGAAGATAACTCAAGTAGGGCTGAAAATACCTTAATTACTCAAACGGAATATTTGAAAATAAAGTGCAAGCAAGACCTATATTTACATTAAAGTGATTGGTGCCCCTTTTTGGGGGGGATTTCTGCTGTAATGTCAATATTGCATCAGTGAATCATGTCAGTATTGGGCCTGGATACCGATACTGGATTAGGTTTCTTCTTTATTTGTGAATAGATTTGACCTGCACTCAGTCTTCCTAATCAGGTTTTGCAGAAACACTGACTCAAATTAATTATAGTGGTGGCTGGCAACACATTTCATTATTGATTAATTGGATCTTCATAATGATGCTCAAAAGTCCGTGTGATAGTGTTCCCTAAGGCAGAGGTGGCAAGCCAGAAAATGCTGCACCTTGTGTGGCTCATGTGATTAAGTTCAGGAAATGACTTTTTCTCTGGAGTAATCCTGAATTTGATGAACCTCAGAGGTAGGAAGTTAGACCTTGAAATAACATCATTTTTGATGTGATCAAAATCGAAGACCAAAAAAAAAAAAAAAAAAAAAAGAACTTACTTCAAGTCTTACTTATTGGCTTAAAAAACATTTACTTAAATAAAGCAAAACAAAATCAGATAAAATAAATGGTTTTGCATAAACTGTGTTACCTGCCTTTTAAACAAATAATGAAAAGTTCCTAAGTTGACCTTGAAAAACCTTTCCTGTCATACTAAATTGGAAATGTGACATCTGATTTGTCTCTGTTGGAGATTAGAATTCCAGAGTGCCATTGAATGTAACATAAATAACTCAAAAGGTAGAGGAAACTGGGTTTACAGAAAAGGTGAAAGCCGTTTGTACTGCTAGCTATCTGCTCTGGCTGGTTTACAGGGACGGTGGGTTAAGCCATCACTCACCAGTGCTCCTTTGAAAACTGTGTAGTATTTGATTCACATACTCTCTAAGGATAAGTGCTATGACAGAAAAGACTGATTCAACAAGAGTGTGAAAAACTAAGGTCATTGCAGTTTTGTCAGAGTAGGAGAGTTATTTCAAGACTAAAGTTGATGCCCGAGGTTAGTTTACACACCTTTCAGTCTGCTTCAAAGTGGAGGCTTCAGTCAGTAATTCAGTCAACATTTGAAAATGCCACAATAAGCACGAGGATCAACATGGTTTTTCACCTTTTCATTATTGCTTAGATCTTAAACCTTTTCATAATTGCTTAAACGTTAGATAACCAAATATTCTGCCTCCTTTGTATCCTGTTTTACACTTTGAAGTTAGACAGTGTCTCAAGGGCGATTGTGGATTTTCAAACCTTAAATAATTCGATAAGCTTGGGTTTCATCCTGACTTCAGATCCATGTATGAGTGGGAAAGCAGGAGTTTAAGGTCATCAATGTTCATGGAATTTGTTAACACCAGCCTGAATGATATCATCACGCATTTGCTACTTACAGTTTTCTAGTTTTAAAAGTAAAGAATTTATGGTGCTCGGTTTCTGTCTATTCCTCACTTCGTCCATCATTAGTTTTTGGATCTCATAGTCACGTCTGTTATGATGCCCACGGTAGCTCTGCAGGTTGGCATCATCTCTGATATCAACACTGAGGAAGCATGTTAATACACAAATGAAATGGATCCCTATAATACATCATCCATTTCACCTGTTTTAACTTTAAGTAGTGCTGCTTTTCTGCCCAACTTCTTCGTAAACTGTAGCCAAGGCTTTTTACCTTTTACAATGTTTACCCAGAGTTATATGAATGCAGAGATATGTCACCTTCAAAAGATGATGAAAGCGATTTGTCATTGGAAAAAAAAATGATTAAGGCAATAAATTGGAAGTGGTTATCAAGACCTACAGTGTAATTGCATCCTTGATGTGTGATATGCAGGAGTCCAGTGTCCAAGGGGAGGGCAAGCGTAAGATGACCTTTCCGAAATAAAGTATGACCTAAATTGAAATATAAACATTCTAACTTGAAAATATTTCGTGGTATTGCCTTAAGGTCTGTCAGTCTTCACAGAAATGCATTGGAATGTAAGTGGTTTTGATTTATTTTTAAAACCCTGTCACATTATTCCTGAGCTCTTTGCCAATTTGCTTCAACTCACTTCAGCCTATTGAAGCCGGGTCTGTCACTGTCACCATCTATGGTCCCCCACTAAAACATTTATATTGGCATTTGCACGGATTTCCAGCAAATGTCTTAATTTGCATCTGCTCTGAGTATTTAAAAAATGGGTAAATATTTGCAGTGGGTTTTAAATTCTAAATGTGTTTGGATTTTTATCAGGCTTGATAATTTAGTGTGATGCACATGAAGGCACATTTCCTTACTTAAAGTGTGTTTCAGTCATTGCCTACATTGTGTGAATTTGCAGCACATGCGTTGAATGATTAATTTTTTTTTCACAACTTGCAGGTGTTGTGACTATTTGCATTTGTTTTCTATAAAGTGCAGCTCGTTGGGCTCTCTCGGGCCAGCATAAGAATAAATAGCTAATTTCTAAAAAATGTATAAAATTACATTTTTGGAATGCAAAAATAGCCCAGAAAAACCTCTAAGTTGATGGCTTTTGAAGAAATACTGTATACAGAGCAAATCCACTATCATAACATTATGTCCAGTTTAATCTTCACAGTCCAACCATCCATAAATCTTCCTTATCATCTAAATAAAATATCTGTGGTCCTAAAATTAGATCTATTACTCATTCGCTAAATCTTTTCTAATGCTTATTAAATAAGAGCGTTATTTCCATCTTTTCCCTGAAACCCTAGCTATCTAAAGATCCTATGTTGATAAAACACTACTGGATAACGGCGTTTTTGGCAGATTATGTGCCTGATAGTACAAAAAGAAAAAAAAAAAGGCCTGTAGGTCTTGATCAAATTAAAAACTGTTCCACAGCTTCTTATCATCCAAAAGGGGTTACTACTAAGCTTCCCGGAGCGAGCTCCGATAATGCTGGACTCAAGAAGCGTGGATATATGTTCCCGTATTCATGGACACTGGTTTGTACAAATGGAAGCAGGTGAGGCTGAGGAGGAGATAGTGACGGATCAGTATGATTGTATTTCCACTGTTTTTCCCCCCTCCAGAAGATTTAGCATTGATGGCAGCTTTGCAAAACAGTATGAGAATAGCTCTCGAGGCCTCCACACTTATATTACCTCAGCATTTCTGTCGGTGTGGCATTATGTTCTGCTTTTCAATGGACACATTCATCACCCTGCCTTGTTATAAAGAAGGCATGCATTGACAAATATCGTACAGTGTGCATCACATCCTCCGGGGGCAACTGTTGTGTTGTTTTTCAGCATGAATTCTGGTGAAAGATTGGACTGTCCTCAAGGGGTCTCTAGCTGACTCCGAGGTAATATGTTAGGAGGTTTTTTCTCTTTTTTCCTTTTCTTATCACCCACTGACATTTCCTTTAAATGCTGAAGGTCATGTTTTATTCATGGGTTTAGATCATACAAAGTAGTGCGCAAACATTGGAGGGGCTTGGCATTGTGATGCGGTGTGGGTGTAAATACACATCAAAGAAATTAACTTAGAGCTACATTGTAGATGTGATACCAAACAAGTCATTTAGAATTTGTGCATCTCTCCTGTCTGTAATCTCTTTTTGAAGCTTCACAACAACTCGTGGGTTTGTTTACCGAGCGCTCATCCATCCTCACACCACCCCAAAATAATCTAATAGTTGTCAAAAAAAATTTACTTTCTTCTTAAATTCTAGTGTCTGCATTTCCACCCTCCTCTCAAGGTATGACACATTTCAGCTGCCAAGGGAATAAGATTATCTCGTTACTCGATGATTCTTTAATCTGCTCAGTTCAAGCTTCTGAGGATCAACCATCATTTCATCAGTCCTAAGACATGCCAGACTAGATAAATGCTGATATTCCTGTCAGAAGTACTTTTAATTTCTGCTATTATTTGCTTATGACATATCGAGGTTAAGACTCAAACTTTGACATGATGCCGTGGTGCTTCATTACCCAAACCTCAGATATGTGTTGCTGGGAACATGCCGAAACCCAAAGTAAGCAGGAAGAGGTGAGTAATTATTTATGAGGCAGTAAACAGTAGCCATAAGGGTCTCTAAAGCTGCACGGTTATTGAGGTAATGATCATGCATGTGTGAAACATTCATCCTAGATAAAACACATTGATTTGTTTTTGTTTGTTCCAGTCCAGCTTAGCTTTACAGACAGAAATATTGACCAACAAAACTTTCTTCCAGCTAAAAAACAAGAAAGGTTTTTAATTTAGAGGCTGCAAGGTGCTGTTGCCTCACACCACGTGGGTTCCAATTCAAGTCCTGGTTGGGGCCTTTTTGTGTTTGGTTTGCGAGTTCTCCTCGTGCTCTTTCGGGTTCTTCCAGCTTGCCAAAAGTCTCAGATGTGAGGTTTGTCCATTAATTGTAAAAGGAGAACAAGACGAACCCCCTTTGACGACAACCATAGGTTTTCTTAAGACTTATTTTCCAGCCAGCTGGAACGTGATCACTTTAAGTCACCGCAAACCAGCCGTTTTAGTTCGGCTGGCTTAGCTTGTGCTAACCGATGATGCTTTACATGCATTCTGATCAAGTGCTTCTTAGAAACAAGTGCTGCCAGAACTGAAGTGATGCTCTTAACTGGTACCAGCCGTCTCTCAGTGGGCTGCGGACCAGACAAGCTCGGAGGCACGGGCCGGTACGTTGTGAGCCCAGACTGCAGCACCCAGCAGGCATTTTCACCCTGCAGTGACAATGCTGGGACCTGCAGGGGCCGCAGGCCACCCTTGTTTTGGCTAAATATTCATGAATTTGTTGCTTTTGCATAAATTTACCTGATGTGGTACAAAAAGGAAAAAAAGAAATCATCCCATCAGCAGTTGTTGTTGGTGTAAAATCTAGCTGTGGGGACTAAAACTGGTTTGTTAAGAATTGTTTGCAAATTTGGACAGTTCATTGTGTGGATCAATGGAGATTGACTCAGTTTTGGAGCGGGTACAGCTACTTGTCTCCCTGTAGCCCGGTGTTGCCCAGCTCTGGTCCTTGAGGACCACTAACCTGCATGTTTCAGATGTTTCCCTGCTTCAACACACTTGATTAAAATTAATGGGTCATTAGGAGACTCGTTCAGACCTTGATGACGAGCTAACGATCGAAAGCCTTGTTCATCTAATACCAACTCAAATATTGCTCAGATTTTGCCCAGATTGAGAATTTCTTCCTTGAACAAAACTCAAACTAATGAGGGTATTAATACGTGTAGGTGACAGCTTGCACTCTGTGCATAATTATGTAAATGAGCGCAGAACCAGCCAGCATGTAGTTGCCACAAATGAAATGCCTGCTCTCTGTGTGTCTGTGTTTCAACAGTGAAGACGGACCAGCTCCAGACTATTAAACGAGAGCTCACTCAGATCAAGATGAAGATTGACTCTTTGCTGGGACGTCTGGAGAAGATTGAGAAGCAGCAGAGAGCTGAATCTGGTGAGACACACAAAGTGGTCCAAGTTAGACAGGAAGGAAAGGAAGGAGGACATCAACGGCAGGAGAGGCATATTAGGAACACACATTGGTAATAAGTCTTCGTGACACTGTTGGAGATAGGAGTAGTGGAGCCCTCTGTCATATCAGCAGACAGGTGTCAGTGCTGCACTAACACCGTTTATGAGAAGTCTTTATAGATGCCCTACACTGTAGGAAACCTCAGAATGCAGCTCACAGTGTAGGTCATTTAAGAAACATCCAAAGACGATGCTACTTGTTTTTGCACCATTAATGCTGCTTCATACAATCTATGAATAACATTTCTCTTATACCTCAGTGGCAGCTGAAGAAATTCCTCTAATTGCTGGTATTTAAGGACATGAATTGTAGAAATGAAAAGCTAAAAGCAAATTAAACCGGTGATATACCTATGCAAACTCAGGTTCGATTTCAAACTAAACAGCTTTTCTCAGATAACTAAGAACTGACCTTAATATCTGAGCTCTGTTAGCAGCTAGAAAGGTTTTAATCTGGTATTTGGTGCCAGGATCCAAGAACTCTGTCACAGATAGTCATCCGTTTAGGTTCTGATTGGCATGTTTTCTTCCCTGTTAATCACGTGGTTTTATTTCTGCTCCGTGTGCCAGTCTCACAGTTGCAAAAATAAAAACAGCCAATGTGTAAAAAAGAAACTTGAAATCTGCTTTAACAGTGTTACAACTTGGCTTGCAGGCTGCAACATTTTATAAAGACTAAACAGGGTTTGGGAGGAAATAAACCTGCTTTATAAAAAATAAATAAATAAATGGTAAACTTGCTTGGCCGTGGTTCAAGAGTGAGCGTGCTGTTGCTGCAGCTGTGACATGCTCTGCAAGCCTCACCTTTCCTTTTATTCTGAAACAGGTGTGCTCAATTAAGACAGCTGAATCAATACAACACCTGGAGACTCCTGCTCCGCTACAGAACAGCGAAGATGCACCAGTCAGCAGCTCACTCTTAGTCTAGCTGCGTAAGACATATCTCCATGGAGTACATGCTTTACTAAAATGTGTTAGTTTGAGCTTAATACCATAGATCTGCTTCAAAGCCACAGCTGATATGAGTGAAAGAGACTGGACTGAAATAGCTAGAAGGTTAAGATGAAAGCAAATGCACATGCTGCCAACATGCATGGATTTCCTTTTACATTTTCGATGCAGTTTGGCTACTTTTGAGAGTGTGGCATTTGTTGAGCAAAATGCTTATAATCAATTTAGCAAATGCAAGTTCTGAAGCGCGCGGATTTAGGCTCAGTTCACCTTGTCCAAGTTCTTGTTGGCTACTAGACTTTCAAACTGCATATTGACTGCAATATGCTGCCTTGTCTATTTAAAAGTGCATTTTATTCTCCTCTGTGCACTTAATTTCCAATCTTGTCCAACAAGAGCAATGTCTCAGCAACATTTACAGCAACGTCAACACTAGCGTCATTCAGTTGCCTACATAATACACCTGCATTACCTGTAAACTTAGGAGTGAAGTGCTAGAATCCTGTCACTTGTGTAGCCAAGTGATGAGTGATGGTGAAGATCCTATCGCGGCAGAGTGCAAGAGACTAAATAACGGGAGAGCTGGGCTTAAATAAAGCAGGCCTACACAGGCATTTTCCTCAGTGTTTTAGGACACAAGAGTGTTTGGCTTTTAGCCACGGTTGAAGAAATGTTTACAATCAGAAGGAATTAAAGCACACTGACTTGGACACGGTGTGCATGTCCACATCCAAACTCGATAGACAAAGACTGTTAACTGAAGTCACTCAAGTTTCCTTCCTCGTACATTTGAAAACAAATAGGTCATTGTTAGTGCACTTTAACCGCCAACCTCATTCAATGAGAGTGCAGTGGTGGAATGTGTAGTTACTGTAGCCAGCCAAAAAAAACCCCCAAAAAACAGTTTCATAATGTTCATCAGCATCAAACTGAGTGCTAGCAACCTAGTTACGTGTTTGGAACAAACTAGATGCACTTTAATTGAATTTAAAAAGCAGAACAGCCTCTAAGGATTAGCAAGGAGGTTAGGTTGTTTTTGTTTTTTCCTCCTCTCTGCACAACTTAAAAAGGCAGCCTAGCAAAGTGGCAAGTAATTTGTGTGCCACAGAAACGGCTCATACTATGACTTCATTCTTGGCACCCTGTTTTTTTTTTTTGTTTTTGTTTTTTTTGGGGTTTTTTTTTTTTTTTTAGAGGCTCAAAGAAAGTATGAAGACAACTGTGACTCCCTGCATGAGGAGTCTGTGTCAGAGACAGCAGAGAACTCTGGGGAGGAGGCCGGTGAGGGGGCATTGGACGTGGAAGCGGGAGAGATGACCGACGGAGGCGAGGACGACTATGACGAAGAGGGCAGCCACCATCTGGTAAGAAAGAAATGTTGACAGGGCTGTCTGTGCGGCGGAGAGCAAGACACTTTGGGGGATCTCCAGTGGCTAGACAGTCTTTGCTTTCTGAAAGTTAATTTTCCAGAATTATTCATGGTCACAGATCTGAGAGACTGGGGTTTCACATGAGTGAATGGTGAAGGCGTCTGGACTGACAGTTTCTCCCAGACGACCCTGGCTGGAATACTGCAAAAAAAAAAAACCTCTTCACAAGGCCACACACAGGCACAGATTCACACACATGCTCACAGGTTTTGACTAAAGAAGTGGGCTGGAGACTCGCATAGAGGAGCATGTGAGAGTAGAACTGAAGGAAGAACTGAAGGAGGTACTTCAACCATAAAGTGCTGGATGTAGACTAGTGGACGAGTGATGTTCTTTCACAAGATCAATGAAGTAGCAAGCAAAATCTGCCAAGAACATTCAGTTTTTAAGATTTTTTTTAATTAGTATTTAATGTTGAATGTACTAACACCTTTTAGAATGGCATATAAGGGTGTGCTAATACAATGCCAAGTGGGAAAGGAATAAGCATTAGTCTTAGAGAAGCAATGCCTGCTGCACAACAACTTGGAAAAGTTATAAAAGCATTTCCAAACTATTTAAAATTCAGTGATCTGCAGGGAGAAAGATTTACAAGCAGACAGCATTCAAGACAACTGCCAGTCTTCCCGGCAGTGGGCATCCTAGAATATTCAAATTCGAGGCCATCTGTCTGACAGCTAAAGCCTAGTTGAGAAAGGCTTGTGCCATGGGACAGTGAACCCAGACACAGCAGAAAATCTACACCCGAATGGCTAAAAACTAAAAGAGTTGAGGTGAAGTTCAGACCCCAACTCAATAGAAATGTTGTGGCAAATGTCCATAGTTGAAATTAACTCAGATATTTTCACCAAATTAATCCAGAAACTTGCATCATAATACATCAAGTGGCTTCCACATCCGGTTTCAGCTTTTCTTTGTCTCTGACATAATAGTTCCCTCAAAGCTTACGGTATATTGATTGTATCCAGTGAGCTGTTTAATTTCAGTGAGCTGTGGCTTTGAGCTTCAGTTAATACTCCAGTACCCTCAAATGGAAAAACAGACCGCAGGTATTAAAACAAACTTCCGTCTGTTGACAGCCCTCTCGACAAAAAACATGCGCGCTTGCTTGAATTTTTTTTCTAATTGAAAATGGATTTCTTTCATCTGAGTCTTTGAATTTTAAAGGCTGAATGCCAGTGTTGCTTTCAAACCGAACCCTCTTTGGAGTCTGTTTTATGCCGTTGTGTTCAAATAGTTGGCCTTGTAGCATTAACAGTTAATCTCCACGTGTGAGCCTTTAAACGCCCACCCTGTTTCATTTTGAAGAGCACTCAAAACTTTTTACCTATATGTTTTCTAAAGTGAAAAATAAACTATACAGTCCATGCATGAACGTTCACAGTGGTTATCCTCAGTTTGTGCCTTTGACTGTCATTATCATGCTGCATTTATTATAGATAAACCAGGTGAGCCATGCCACCTTTATTGAGAAGAGAAAAAAAAATGAATAAGATTACTTTCCAGGAACACGGTGGAAGAGACCTTCTTCCTGAAGGTCATGTTGGTGACAGTTTATGATAATGTAACATAAAGTCTGTTTTGTAAGTTGGCGTGGCTAATCTTGTTGAGCATAAATCAGGAGTGACCTTTTAAAAAAGGAAAAAAAAAGCTATAAATGCAACCTGTGAGCTCAGTTCTTTCCTCTATGTGATCTCCTTTGCAGATAGAGAACCATGTGTCAGATATTGACAACTGAGAGAAGGTAAGCGCTTTGATTTATGTTTGGTCAAAGTGTCCATTACTGTGGCTACGAAGTTGTTTCATAGGACTCATCCACCATCTCCTTATTAAAAGGTCTTGCATGCAGCCTTCATTAAAATCGTAGCCAGTGAACTGTGTCTTCAGCATTTCTAAATATTCGTAAATCATCTCAAGTCATAAGCTTCGTGACATTTGGAAAACTAGCTCTGCTGAGGGGCAGTTAATACCAAATTTGACAGAGAGAGCATTAATGGCATTCCAAATGGACCAGAACTGCTCATAAACAACATTCACTAAAATGAATTTGCAGAAGGGAGTACGACTTGGGAGTCCTAAAGTAAAACGGCTCCTCCTTTGAGCCCGGTGGGTGTCGGTAATGATGCAGCGCTGAAGTCATTTGGCTTGGTGCTGGCTAGTCTTAGCAGGAGCCCTCGGCTACATTTAAGAGTCACTGTTGGTGTAATATCGTTTTAACAGTCTTCTGTTGGTACTGAAAAAGTGAAGTAAATCTTGTTTATTAGAAGATGCATTTTTGGATTGACGCTCGGCAGATGTGCTCGGATACGTTTAAGTGTCAGACAGTTGATGTTACAGTGAGAGAAACTCCTTAACAGCCTTCTGTTTAGTATTTAAAAAATTAAGTAAAAATGTCTTCATTATAAGAAAGAAGTGCTGAATTTTGTTTTTGTGGTGAATTATGGCCTGGCGCTGCTTCGTGGAAGAGCTGAGGTACGCTTAAACAGTCAAGGAATGTTGTCATAAGGGTCCTCTGATGTAATGAGAAAAATAAATCCATTTATTTGGAGATGCAACGTAATTTTTTGCTGGCGTAATTTGTTGCGCCTATAGCAGATCTTCTGAAAGCCTTGTTGATTGGTTTTCTCGAACTTTTGAGGAGAGCAGAAATGCCCAGGTCTGCAAACCCGCTCTGTTGCCCCCTTATGGGATGTTTTTGCGGTTCTCGGGTTCCCCGTGTTCAGGCAGAAGTGCTCAGCTACATTTAAAAGTCATAGACTGTTGTAATGTGAAGATAGATTCTGAAAGGGTCTTCTGTTTATGCTGAAAAAATAAAAGGAAATATTAGTTTTTAAGAGGCTATAAGGACGTGTTTGTTTTAATTGAAAAGTTGGATTTACTTTTAGTTTCATGCACGTACAGTAACAATAGGAACTCAATTCATGACAAACGCACAATGCAAACAATAAAAATATTTTAAAAATTGTGATTGGAGAAGGACCTCCCCACCACAGTCCCAGTTATTTCCAACTCGTGAGCAATGCATTTTCCATTTCTTTTCCATATGTCTGCCTTTTAAAAATTCTATCAGAGACACTTCACCAAACCTCCTCAAAGCACACACATTTAAAGACTGCAAAATCCTACTTGAGGTTGTGGAGAATGCAATTTTTCACTTGCAGGCCTTCCGAGAATAGAAAATCACAGCAAGAGGAGCCTCAATATGTCATGTCCAGGGGGATTAAAGAAGCAAATACAGCTAGCAGAAAATATTTCTGTGCATCCCAAGATATTTCCAAGGCCATTTAAAACTGAAAAGCTTTAAAACTCTGCATAATCCTCATCAGATGTGCAGCAGAGTAAACAGTTGCTGTGTTTGTGGAGTCATATACAGTGTGTTTTCTCCTGTATCTCTGCAGGGGGAGGAAACGGATGCTCCTGATCGGTGGTATTCGAATTCATCATTACCTTCAAGAAGCATAAAAAAACACCTTTCTGGGGGATCAAGACATCCATTCAGGACTGTAAGCTGTGTTTAAGAGATGCCGAGTCGTGTTCGGATGCCTAACTCTAAGCACAAACTGAATCTAATGTGCTCAAGACCCATTTTAATATATTGGCCACTTCAAGGGCAACTTGTATAGTACATGACAAAAATCCAACTTGCTCTCCACTAATCTTGTTCCTGAGGAAAAAAATAAGCTGATGTGAAATTAAGGGTATTACTGTAATTGTTTTATTAATTATGTTAGAATCCAGAAACATGATGTTATTGTGTCTGCTTTTAAAGAAAAGTGCTAGTGCTGAAAAATCCCCAAACATGTTTTCTTCCAACAACCAATATTTGTTTGTTTTTGCCATCTTTTACTCAATTAAACAAAATCTGCAATCCCAGTAAATGAATGAAACATCACTGCCGTCCGGTTTTGCATTCGACTCATACATAAGCCAACGGCTGCGAGCATAACTTTTACTGAGCTTTATCCAGCCATCACACAAATGCCCCGAGGGGCTGTTCCATCATGTATTCCAACTCCTGCCAAGTTTCAGAAGCAGAAAGGGCTTCCTGTGGTAGAGCGCCAACCCTGGCAGGGGCCGCCTGCCAGGGAGCAGTGCCCTAATGTCTCAGTGCGCTCCTCTCGGCTCAGCCTGTGCATCCCAACATGGACTGCTGCTGTTCAGGAGCCAGCACCTTTCTCCTTCGCCATCTCACTCTCCACTGATCTATCGCTCTTATGAGGTAGTAGCTTTTGAAAATGTTAGAACTATGCGTCAAATTAAATCATTGAGAGGAATCGATATAAGAATTAAATCTGTGACTTAGTGTTGACTTGTATCGTTCAGTCATGCAACACCAACTTGCATAAAAATTGTTGACTGTTTTAATCAAATCTCCAGCATAGAAGTCTTTTTACACTTTAAAAACAGCCCTTCTAGAAACAAGCATAATATTCTGTTAGTCCTGTCAAAATTGTCTTATTTTAAGCAAAAATCATCTTTGTTAATTGGACTGTCAAAATTGTCTTTATTTTAAGCAAAAATCATCTTTGTTAATTGGATAAAGTTTTATCTGATTAGAATTCATAAAATTGGCAAAATACTAAAAAAAAAAATAGTCTTCTAATTTTCCTGGAAGCAAGTTGTTTTTCTCTTACTAGGAAATGATTTTTGCAGTGTCTAAAACTGTAATATTAAAGTTAAACTAGTCAATAGTTGATATTTCCACTAATTTAGTGGCATTTACCAACAATAGTAACAATATTTCTTGGCTGAGCTTTGTTAGATAAATTGGCACAATATGGAGCTGCTACTATGAGGAGACGTTGGCCTTCTAATGAGCAATTGGAATTAAATCGTTTATTAGTAAATCACTGCAAATTGAATTATGTAATTAAGGACTGGATTTGAGCATGTCCTTTTTATTAATTATTCACCGTTCGGATGTAACCACTGGAAAGAGAGTGCGGTAATGCTGGAAACCCGGTTTCCAGCATTCCAGCAGGCTGCTCAGTGGCATTAATTTGGCTGTTGACTAAAAATGTTTAATAAAACATGAGTAGAAAGTGTCGCTCTGTGACCTCTTTAACTTATCTGTATATTGACATCATTCTAAATTCGGCTTATGACTGAAGCTTTTCAGTATCAGTCCAACTCACTCATTTCGTTCAGTTACATTCCCATAAACAGTGTTCTTTCTTTATTTGAATTGGTACTGATATAAAAATCAAACATCCCAACTCCAAGAGGTTTTTCATCATGGAAAGGTGTGCTCTCACCGATCTTTAATATACTGATCCATGACACTTGTTGCCACCTCAATGAAAACACGAAAACAACGTGTTTGCTGTTAAGTATGTTAAAAGTGCAAATCTTTCCAGATGGCAAACGCTTGTGGGCCTCATCTGGGTTACTCTTGGCACATATGTCTATGAACAAGGGAAGCTCGGGTTCTGGCGTGTAATGTTTGAGCCAGACAAGGCCCACATTCCATAGGGCTTGTTTTGATTTTGGTAAGTGTTTTGAGGACCAGTTGTGGCCCAAAGACCCAAAGAAAATGACACGTTGCGTCATGTCTGATGGATATCTGGTCAGGTTTAGGCAGCAGCTCTGTTCTTCAGTCCAAACATGGACCAAGTTTAGACAAAACATTCTTTGCTACCTGGGTTCTGTTTATTAAAAAAAAAAAAAAAAGACAAACAAAAGATTATGGTTTAAAACTTTTATTAACATGCCGATTCTATTTTCTTTTTTTTTTTTTTTAAACCTTGGGTGGTATAAAGGTTCCCATGATAATTGGTACCACTGAACCATTTCATTTTGTGTTGTTTTAGCTTTACACATTTGCGCCTACTGCAGCTCACAACAACCAGTCCTTTTCCAATAAAAGCGGGTCAGAGGTAGATGGGTGGGGAAAAAAGGCATTTGGTTCGGTCAAACTTCCTCTTTTAACAGAGGGTGTCTGAGAAAAAGGAAAACCAATCTCACACGATTTCATGAACACATCCACTGACCCTGGCAGCGTTTCCTGAAAAAATAAAAATACAAGAAAAAAAAACTGCCTTGAGGTCATATAAAATAAATGTCTGGTGAATGATGATTATTTTTGTATTCAGATAAATGGTCAAAGAAAATGGCGCTCTGCTACATGTTTACTCGTTTTTTGTTTTTTTTTTTGTTTTTTGCTGGTCGCCTGTCATTTATTGAACAGTAATGGTGATGTGTCGAATATTTTGCAAAAACTACAAACATTAAAAAAAGGAAAATTAAAAAACGGTTGTAACTTATCCGGATCACTTTGGAGCATTTCTTGATCAACATTGGTTTTTAAGTTTCAACTGTAAATAATTGTTTTCATGTTTATTTCAAATTGGCTAGAAAGATCTCTTTTATTAAGTAATGCTGTACTGACAGTTTGTTGAAAAAACATTTCAGGTTTAAACCAGAACGGTGGGACTTCTAGAGATGTGTAACTGACAACTGTTGTATAGAAATGTACATTCTTTGTAAAGATATTTTTATCAAATGGCATGTTTCCTGTAACTTTGTATTTTCAGTTTTCATGTACAAAAACATATTGTAACTGTTGTAAGGCTAGAGAACTTGTCATTGTAGATAACTATCTATGTTCTTATCACTCAATAAAAATATTTGTGCCATGTATTTAACAATTCAAAAATTTAATTGATGAACTCTTTATTTTATGATAAAATAAAAACTGAAGGACAAAATATGTTTAAAATGTACCTAACTTCTGTTCTTAAAACAACCCTAGGTCTATTTATTAGACCAAACTAATGTGAATCTAAGCAGTTTTGAATGAGAATGTAATTTGTGTTTACTTGTTAAATCGTCCTACGTCCAAATAAATAGCTTAATCCAGTGAAACGACTCATACATTTTATTCTATTTAAGTCTGCTTAGTCTCCACAGGGTCTTAGACAAACAGAATTAATTGTAACTTTGTAAGTGTACCGAAAGTGTATTAATAGGACTGTTTGGTACAAGCAGATCTCTCTGTCAAAATAGCTATTTATATTAAATGCGGTCAGTTGCAACAAGTGCCAACAATAATTGGCAAATACACATTTAGTTCTCACTCAAAACTGTTTGTGTTCACATCGTTTTGGTCTCAGTAAAGTGTAAACCTATGATCTCATAGTAGGCCTAAAGTTATTGATTTAATTACAGACATGATAGATGACAAACACGTGGTGCATCATTTATTCCCATCCCAAACCCATCTTCTGTCTATTCAGGCTGCTCACTAAGTGATGATTTATAGTAAACTACTGTACCTTATGTACCATAAATGTATCCAAAATCACACTGATGAAGTTATACAGCACAATGTAACTAAATATCATCCGTAAGCTGGACACTGGACACAAAATCAGTCTGTCAACTCATGTTTTACTAGGACAGAAGTCTGCCTGACTCCTGGTTAGTATCAACACATGCAGTAGTTTCACAGTAGAGCTTTTAAAATGTAGCATCATCACCCCAAAAGAGGCAGGTATGGCAGACGGCTGAAATCCAAGAAAAAGGTCTCGAAACCAGGTGCAAAAAGAAAAAGAAAAAAGAAAAACAATAAAACAACCAAGGATAGAATTTCAAACAAAGATTTTTAAAAAAGAAGAATGCCAGGAAAGCTTGACTTCAGGAGCACAGAGACAACCTGACAAGGGACAAAGGAATAAGCTGACTTACATGGAGGATCAGCCAATTATACTGCAAAAACTAATTTCTAAGAAGGTAAAAAAGCTTTGCTTCAAGAAAATTAATCTTACTTTTTGTCTAGTGGCAAAACTATTTTGCTAGTTTTAAGAGTTTTAGTCAAGAAAAGCTTTTGTACTATTTTGGAAGAACAGAAAAATATGCAAGATTGATATCAGAAAAATCTGATGCATCCATTAAAATGGGTTTATGGTGTTAGAAACTGATTAATAAAATCCTCAAGAACAGGAAACATAAATGGAGGGGTGTGTGAAAGTAGTTTTAGTGGAAGTTTTTTTTCAAGAAAGTCAGAGTTCAGGCTAAGCTATCACAGGAAAGTGCTCGTAAATCTGTTGAGGAGTCACTGTCGTGCTCAAGGACACTTGAGCAAAGTATATGAGGCTTAAATGCAGTACTCTCCACACTCATTAAACTTACCCTCACTGACATTAATAAACAGTCCAGTTCTTAGGCATCACAAAGGCTACAGACTCTTCTCAGGGGCCTAGTCAGGGCAACTTTTGGCACTTATGTCTCCGTTTCGACACTGAAAGCCCACATTAAGTGGGCCAAGCACATCGTCTCATAAATTAGGTTTGACATGGTATACGACAGTTGTGGCCCAAAGATCGAAAGAAATTTAATAATTGGTCCAGTAATTATGGCTATGTACCAGAGTTAGTGCTATCAGTCCAAACCAAATAAAAACTGTGGATATGATTATAATTTGGACCATAAAGTCTTCACTTTCTTTTTCTTTTCCTCTATTTGACAATTTCAACCTTTGTAAAACTGTGGCCTCTCAGCAGACACCATGTTGTCCATTTACCAGCCGGGAAACGTCCTATTCATTAAGACAGCTTCTTCACAGCTGGAGAAGATTTTTAATCTACTGTGCCTTTTGCTCCTGACAATCTTTTTTTCTGAGTTGTTCACGGCTAAAATCGACTAAAATCCAGGTCACTTTCCACTTTTCCACTTGATAAGTGGAAAACCTTCAATCTCAAGAGCGGTGACACTGAACATTGTTTACAAGGGTGTTTTGCAAAGGGTCATTAATATTTAAAAATCGGCATTTGCTGCAATAAAAGCAGTAAAGAAGAATACCTGTTAGATTTAAAGGAAATCCTACTTATAATTGGGTGTGTGCACTGAAAACATGGTAACAGTGTGATTAGAGCTCCCTTCCCTGTTAGAGTACAGCACTCGTGTCCTTGAAGGGTTTCGGTGCGTCGCCTTCACTCTGTAAACGTAGATGGGCAGTAACAGATGGCTGATTTAAAGTCCTTCATTTATCCACAGTAAAAGTTAATGCAGTAAGGTTAATGAGAGCCAACTCCTGTGCCACACACAATTAGCTCGATGAATGAAGTCTGCGCCACCAGTGCTTGGCATGACCGCACACAGCTGTTCCCTTTTAACCTATACATAAGGAAACTTTTCCTGTCTGATTAATGCACTGGAGTTAATTCATTTATGAAGAAATGGCTGAAGAGTCAGGAAAAAAAAAAAAACATTACCAGCTATGTTTGCCTTAGGATAACACTTCCTGCATGTTTTTAATTCTACCAAAGCTGTCAGGCTTTTGCAAAACAAAATTTCTCACTCTCTGTGGAAATAATAATAAAACATTTCGAATTAATGCTAGTGTTTCAGCTACTGCAGCTGCCTCTTGTAGTAATGTGGAGATGCAGACATCTCACTTGTTTATATTTTTCTTTTAAAGAAACTCAGTCTACCTCCAGCTGTCAACTAGTTTACAGCCTTTGAAGGATTCTCTTAACTATTTTGGACCTGTCTCCTCTCATTTAAGAAATTACGTGATCAGTTCACCTTCAAGCTCAGACTTTACATGGACATTTGCATCTTGACATTTTCTCAGCAATAATCACTACATGGATTGCTTTGAGAGAAAATAAACATAATTTGATGCAAAGCCAACTCAGGAATATTTTGAGGGGCATATTCGAAAGCAGTACTTAGGCAGTAACTGATGTTCAATCTTCAGTATATTTTCAATTTTATACAAATATGTTTTCTCTATTAAAGCTGAAAAAGTACAGGAACAATAAAACCTCCCGATCCCCAGTCTCTACTGTCATTCATTATGAAGTTTGGAAAGCATTTGCTGTATTGCAAATATTTGTTTCTCCAGCTCACTGCACAAATCGCAATTAACATTTATATTATATTAGCTTTGTGGTGCATGATGAGAATGCTTTTAAAATTCCATTTGAAAAATATTTAAATTAATCTGGATGTGTTGCCATTTATGTGCCTGGCTGCAGGAGTAGAATGAAATATCCCAATTTTTATCTCAGCCGAAGCTTTAATGACATAAGAATTTATGACAGCAGTGACGGATGAAGACTTCCAAAGTCATCAGATGCAGTTAGAAAGTAGTGAGGTAATCCAGCAAGTCCTTAGGTACTCATTGCAGAAAGAAGTCCTCATTTTTGAAGGTGTATAATGTTTATCCTTCTTTCTAGCCAATTTATCAGTCCGATTATCATTTCTGATAACTGCAAAGGCTAAAAATTGTTACAATTTTGCCCCTATTCAGTGTGAGCAGACACGCATCTAAATGCTGCAGTACATCTTCCCAAATTGTTTATTGCCAGTGCCATATTAACCCTATTGGGTTATATTACATTGATTCAGGAGGGAAGGAAAAGCAATCAATCCTCCCTGGCCGAGATGGAAAAGTCATTGGGTTCCTCTGATGAAATCAATCATGAGTTATTTGAAATTGAAAACGTGGCATGGTGATGAATATTGAAGATATTGAATGATGGTTAATTCTGTCAAATCTAAGTCTGCAAAACGATGGTATTAGAAAGACACTCTGAGGCTTGGATTTACAGATGCAGAAGAATACAATGTCAAATGAAAACCACAAATCACAGATATTTTTATCCTTTATGCAGGAATCAGAATATTGCTCGTGGGCCAAAAAAATAATACCTACTGCCGTCCAGATTAGGGGGGATATGGCTTCTTGTTTGGTTAGATGGCTGGTTGATAAGCAGCAGTGCAGAAATGGACCACCCAAGTGCAATTGCTCCACGTGGTATGGTGATATGATCTGGGCCAGCATGAGAAAAATAGATAAGTAAATAAATAATTCTGGTCAAAACTGTGTCTATGACATTGCTTTCTGGCATTTGAAAAAAAAAAAACAAAAAAAAAACAACTGAACATCCCCTGTGACATCATACTTAGGTTGTCTGAAGATTGCTTTTGTAGCCTCATTTTCATTTTTTCTGCAGGGGGACTAATTCAGGGGGACTAGCTGAGCTCCTCTGGGACCCAGGTGGGCCTAGGCTGGAAGGCTTGATCTAACCATGGTCGACAGTGACCAGCCTATTAATTAACTAGGCTCTAAATATTTTTTTCTGCTGCATATTTGAACAGTTCACCACGGTGGTCAATGAAGGTCGACTCGCTTTTGGAATCACCCCCTAGTGGTCAGTCAAGGAACTGTAAAGTTCATTACTGGGTAATGAACGGTAGTTTCCCAGTTTCTCAGGCTGTGGTTTGCTTAGAAAACACATGTGATGTAATGTATCTTTACTTAAAAGCTGTGTTACTCTTCGTGTGGCTTTGTTTAATGTTTTGCTTTGATGTTGGCGTAAGAGTAAGCTTGAACGATAAGAGAGTCATTCATATTGATGAGGCAGTTAATTTTGTTTGCCTCATGTTAATTATCAAGTAGGTTATTTAAAGTAATTTTAGATTCAGGGGCAATAGCAATCATGGCATACACTGTAAAAACTCATCTCTAAAGAAATAAATACATTTTTACACCATAAGACATTTTGAATAGATTTATGGATTATTAGGCTTATTTCTAGCGGGGCTGTTTTTGCAGTGTACTTTTTAATAGCAGCCATTCGGCCAGCCTTTTTCTTTTGAAGACACCACTGACCAAGAGACAGGAAGCAGAGCTGGAGATGGCAGAGTTGGCGCTGTTAAGATCTTTTCTGAGAGTGACATGGATGGATAGGATTAAGAACAGACACATCAGAGGTAAAGCCAGGGTTAGACGTCTTGGAGATGGGGTAAGATTGAGATGGTTTGGACACACAAAGGGGAGGGATAGTGAATAAATTGGTTGAGGGATGCTGGAGCTGTCAGCCAGGAGAAAAAGTGTAAAATCAAAGAAGAGTGGTGAAAGAGGATATGCAGTTAGGTTTTAGTGACAAAACATGCAGAGGACAGAATGAGATGGAAACAAATGATCCACTGTAGAGACCCCTGAGGGGAAAACCTCAAAGAAGAAGAAACAAGAAGCGCACTAGGCAGAACGATGTGACTGCTGTTTGGTAGTTCTTCTCTGGCTCGTAATTATCATTACTGAAATGAGTTCAAATGTTTAAATATTCTTCTAATATGATTCAAACTAGACACTCTTGATGCTCACATTGGCATTAACATTTGGAAATGATCTTCAACAGTGCTTATCAATCAAAGGAATATTGCAGAGTTAATGCAACCCTAGGTCTGTTATTAGCTTTTAAAGAGTGTGAATGCCTAAGAATCAAAATGACATAAACCAGAGCAGTTTTGATCTGGAACAGAGTATGTGTATGAACCAAAATAGGAGTTAATGTTAGCACCGGGGACAGTGGAATGTCAAGGGCTGAATCAAAATAAACTGCTATTTTAAGTCTCTGACGTGACTCAAAAATGTCATTCCACTGAAGTGATAGTGTGCACTAGGGACCTACAGGCAAACCAAAGTCATTTTGTCTTTGTCTTACAAAAAGTCTACGAAACAACTGTCTGTGCATGCATTTGCAAATGCAGCAAGCAAATCAACCTCCATTGACTCCAATGTTAAAATATCCAACTTTAAAGCAGAAATGAACATATTTACAGCCTGGTTTAAAAAAAAAAAACGTTTTGGTCTCAATCATTTGATTTCACATCCTTACAAACTCTGAGAGTAATATGGTTGATTGACAGTTGGCTCAGCCAATGACTAGCAGTTATCAGTTCCTCATCCGTAATCATCATGCTACTGGGCTTAATGACACAACCAGCTGTTTTTGATTAACCCTGCATCAACTAAATGTGGCTGTCCAGGTTGGTTTTCCCGTTGAGTCAACATCTTAAATGATACATTCTGCTGTAAATGTCTGACGGCACCTCAAGACATATTATGGCAGGAATCTGCTGCAGGAGCAAGTAGTCGTAGCTAACTTTAATGACATATGGGCGGTGTGTTCCCATCGGCTTACTGAGAAACATGTCTGTGCTCAATACTAAGAACAAGAGGCTTCCAAACTGCTCTTCAGACACCAGTGGGACGTGTGACCTCATGCTTCGACCATTGTTTTATACGGTCTATGGTCAGCCCCTGTGTCTACGGTGTCCTGTTTTTCTGTCCATCCCTGCTGGTTTGTCATTCTTCTATTCTACCATACTTCCGGCTTGACTTTGTTTAAGTCTTTGAATAGTCTGCTTTAGTAATGTCTTTGGTTTATTACTCTTTCTGATACTCCAGCCTCCAAGTTTCCTGTATTTGGGTCTTACTCTTGTTTAAAGTGATGTCATATGCTTTAGTGCAGGAGTTGGGAAAGAAAGGCGACTGTAAAATCTGGGTAATTTTCTCCTCACAAAACCAGTTTTTTTAATGCCTCCCACAATTTACATTTTTACATCCTCCAACAAGGCACAATAACAGCCTTTAATTTCCCCCTCTTATCTGTGTTTGCACTAATATAAAGGGAAAAGTTAAATTCAAAATATATACAGAATTTAAAATGACGTAACTTTAGAAATAAACCTCAGAAAGACTAAAACTCAATACAATGAGCAAAAAGCAGGTGAAAAAATCTCTATGGACTGGATGGCCCGACTGCTAGAAACAAGAAATGACTGATCCACATTACCTATGCTGCTGTGGGGGCTGAATTATCCTCTTGGTTCTACTCTAATTGCCCTGAATCAATAAAACAGTTTAAACAAAAGGGGAAGTTCTCAGTCACATTCAGGACATCAAGACCTTAAGATCCCCTTTTGCATTTGAGACGAGACTCATTTGTCTGTGTTTTATGCTTTTCAGAGAAATCTATTAGGAATCCCTGTCCTAAGATGTAGGAGGTGAGACAGGCAGCCAGACAAGAGATAAAGGGAGGACACAGAGTGAGTGATCTCTTTTGAAGCGGCGTGATTTTTCTACGTGCCTCAGGGTGTCAGTTCATAATTGAAACCCTTCCTTTGTTCTGTGGTGAGGCCGAGGTGGTTCGAGGACAGCCTGAGGATGACGACGGGAGAGCCTCCATGACCTGCAAGTCATGGTTTCCCCTGCTGATAAAACTGCATATGAGCAGGATCAACTCCTGATAACTCTCCATGGAAACAGGCTCCTAATCGAAACACGTTTTTATGCATCACAATGGATGAATTATTGCATAGTGGAGAGAATTGTCACATTATAATTATGAGAACTGAATGGGTAGAAATGGGACCCTTCACATTTCGTGATTGTATCTACACGTGCCGCAATTATATCCTCCAAAGGCCACTGTCTGTTTGTGCACAACCACAAATTATTGTAATGTCAGTGCCAACTCTTAATTTCAAATTATTCAGACAAAACGTTTAAACAATCTAAGGGAGGTTGATTTGAGAGGCTTCCAATTTTTCCATATTGTATGTTTCAGACTCATCTCAAAACAGATTAAATTATATTTTTGTTAACCTATTATGAAGGTACTCTGGGAAATACTTGGAATTTAGCTATTTCAAACCTAAAGGTCAATGGAAAATATTCTGACTTTATTACCTTTGTAAATTTTGGTTTGAAAATATTTGTTCATGTCTTTGGAGAACTATGATTAAAATGTTTTATCCACTTCAGATGTTACCTATTGTATGTGCCGTCCTCAATGTAATAAAAAAAAACTAAAAACAACTCAAATATACAAATAAATTTGTATTTCAGGCACTTTGCAATGACTCTTCCAGATCTATCACTATTGCACGCTGCTTTATGGTATTATTCTGTTCTCTGATACTTCTTCTACCTTCAGCTTGTGCTCGAGCTTCATTCACTAAATTATTAGTACACAATCAGGAAAAGCACGTGTCTGTCTATTTACAAGGTCTCACAATGACTGGTGAATGTCATACTGAAGGTCATTCTGTTATACTGTCTCAAAACATTTGAGAACAGGCTTGTTAGACGTATTAGAAGATGCAGTCGCTGTTTAAGACGTTGGTTAAGACATGCCCGAAACAGCACTCCAGGGAAGTTCCCAGGGATTTTTTAACGAAATGCCTAAATCACCTAAACTGGCTCCTGTACTGAGCAGCTCCACACCAAACTCCTCCGGCATAACTGAACCTCTGAACATATCTCTAAATGAGAGCAAAGCCACCCTGAGGAGGAAACTCATTTTAGTTGTTCATATTTGTTCTTTCAGTCAGTGCCCACAATTCTTGACTATAGGAGGGTACTAACATAGATCGGCCAGTGAACAGGGATCCTTGGCTTTTGGCTCAGCTCTCTCTATACCAGATTGGTCCACACAACGTCAGATGTTGCGCCAATCCATCTGTTGATCTTCGGCTCCATTCTTTGTTGACCCAAGATGCTTGAACTCCTCCAGTTAAGGAAGGACCTCACTCCTGCTCTCCTGTGGGCTCACCACCTGCAGGTCAGATGCAGATCATTATTTCTCCTAGAAGTGTGTTATAAAAACTCAGAAAAGTGTCTGAATACCGCTGACTGAATATTTCCAACGCATGCTGTTTTCTGAAGTTTAGGAAACCAATACTTCCTGGTAAGATTTAACAAAAGGGGGGAAAATGTGTCTCAGTGTGTTATTTGATTTGACAGATTAAACATTTCTGCAGCATCTAAACTCATGGCCACCTTTTGGTATCCTTTGTATTCATGAAAAGTGAGGACAATTTTTAAAGCAGAGAAGAAGAAAAAAAGTTTCCAAAATGCAGTGTAGTCGAAGTAATAGTGGTATCCAGTGGCGTTAAACAACACCAACACTTGGAAAAAAAAGAATACTGAAGATCCTTTAGCCTATGCTCTTTACATGTATAAAAGATAAGAACATTTGTAATGTATGAGATGTTAAAGAAATAAATGAAAAAAATAAGATTAGAAAATGAAAAATGCATGAATCATAGTTTTTCTCTGCCTTTTACAGTTTTCTGCACATTCCAAAACTTTATAGTCTTGATTCATTTTGCTTACTGTACAGGTCATAAATGTTCAGCATGCATTTCTTGACCTCTCCAAGATGACAAGAGGAGCATAAAATGAATTTTCCTTAATCCATTTGAATCTCATTCCACTACAAAATTGACTATTGATCTTCATCTCTTTGTCTATTACGGGGGGGGGGGGGGGGGGGGGGGGGGGACTTTAACTGCTAAAATGGTCACCGTGGTGACGGCAGCCCATATCTCACTGCTGACTGATTCTGTTCAGGGTGTAGCTCCTGGTGCCTGACCAAGGTTTATGGGAGAAGGAATGAGAATGACTATGAGCTTACTGTCAGCCTGACACTTGCATGATCAGCAAAGCACAAATCCACAAAGGCCAGTACTTGTGCATCGTTCTCTTGGCCCAATGGAAATAGCAAATACACACAGGATGTATTTGCTATTGGTTGAGGCTGAAACAGGTACTGAGAGGATGGTAAATTCATCTGCTCATTTGAAGAGGCTCACTGGAGTCAATCCATGAAGAATAGGATGGTGGGACACTAAAAAAGGGGTGTAAAGAGCGTTTTTAAATAGGTAGGCAAAAGAAAAGATAATCCTCCAATTGTGGCTTGGTAGGGGATAGATTGTGGCTTCGACTGTATTTTCTAATTGTATTTTAGGTTTCCTCTGTGTCTTGAGGCTTTTAGTGGTTTAATTAAGATGGGACATGTTTAGGTGTGAATTTTCTTTTTTACAATTAAAAGATTTTATTTGTTTTGTAAGTCGGCTGTTAAAAATATATCGGAGATCAAACAAGCACCATTAGAAGGTGTCTGTAAAAAGCTGTCATTGACAAATGGTGTGAAGTGGGTAGCTCCACAACAAGACAAAAACAACCAAGGTGAAAAAAAATAGTTTATAGAAAATTGAGAGGCAAAACATGTTTATCAAAATTATGCTGTTACATTCAGAGTGATATTTCGACAATTACTAGTTGCAAAATCTAGACAACTCTTGGAATGCAGAATTTAATCATTTTGAAACATTAATGATCAAATACTTTCTTTAAAAATATCAACTTGCACAAGGTTACGCAGCAGGTCAGGAAGAGAACTAACAACTTTCAGTGACAGTGTGCATACCACAGCAAATGAAATGTTTCTGAAATGTCAAATGACACGCTGCAACCTTTTGAAAGGTTAGACATAACAAGGAAAGCTCTACTGTACAAACCCCAAATGTCTGACAATCGGAGCAGCCCCAACACAAGATTAATATCCCTGCACACAGAAGCTCAGATAATGAAGTCATCAGAGAAGGTGCCGGTTATAAACAGATTCAGATTAGTCTTAATCATTATGACAATATTAATATCTGCTCCAAAGTATCAGTAAAGCATGAGTTATGCTGTGAGTAGCTGCAGATTCCAAATGACATCTCCATGCATAATTTGATTTTCCCAGACATCTGCTCAGGGTTATGTGGGGGACGTCATGGGACGATGATGGAGTGAGCTCTGGAGAATCAAGTTAAGGAGGAGGGATCCAGGAGGTGGCATACAGCTTGATGACAATAGCTGGGGTGCCAGTTTGACTAAATTGCTTTATTCATTCATTTATAATTCAGATGTGGTGAGATCAATATGAGGATGTCTGTATGAAACTGTTGCTTTTGTTTGGGGGGAGAGAAGCTCTATTAAATGAGGTGGGATTAAACATCCCTAGATGGGAATAGTGCAGGTCAGATTCTCGTATTACCCTCACAATTTGAAAACAAACACAGCTGCAACCGATTTGCAGCGTCTTGGAGTGTAATGAGGTTTGTTTTGATTTCCATCGTGCTGTGTTTTTAAAATAACTTGTTAAAATATGTGCTAGGCAACATTAGATCTAAAATCACATTATTCATATTTGGGAAAATAAAAGGGCACATCTTTATCCAAAATAATGGGACTGTCTATATGTTTGTTTCGCATTCATCACTAATGTGCATATTATTATTACTACTACTTAAAATTATTATAGTCAGTGTCAATGTCATCTTTATTTATATAGCACATATAAAAGCCTATGGCCAACCACAGTGCTTCACAGTAAAAAGTAATATTCAGTAAGAACCAAACAGTAAAATAAGACAGATAAAAGATCCAGTAGGGGTGGCTGCTCAGCCAAAGGCTAAGGTGAACAAATGGGTCTTGAGAAGCGTTTTAAAAATGGGGAGGCTATTCACAGACCGCACAGCGAGGGGCAATGCGTTTCACAGCGTGGGAGCCACAACTGCAAAATCTCAATCTCCTCTGGTTTCAGGAGGGATCGAGGAACGTCCAGGACCATCTGGTCAGCTGACCTAAATGCTCTGGAGGGTTAATGCACATGGTCAGATAAATAATCTGAGGCCAGTCCATTCAAAGACTTAAAAACAAACAGAAGAATCTTAAAATCAATCCTGTACCCAACCAGAAGCCAGTGAAGAAAGGAAAGCCCCGGCATTATGTGTCCCGGTTAGGAGATGAGGTGCCGCATTCTGAACAAGCTTCAGACTGGCCAATGCCGATGTACAGGGGAGTTACAGTAATCCAAGCACGATCTAATAAAGGCGTGGATAACCTTTTCCAGATCGGCCCTTCTAAGATAAGGTTCGACTTTGGCTGCAAGCTGAAGTTGAAAGAAGATAGTCTTAACCACATAGCTGATCTACTTGTGTAATTTAAACGCCCCATCAATAATAACTTCCAGAATCCTTGCCTGCAATCGTAGAGATCGTAAGTTTAATATTAAGGTTGTCAAAAAATCTTTGATCTTCGAAGAGCACTTTAAATAAAATGAGTTGCTTAGCCTATTAGCAAGATACATTCACAACTTAATTGGGTATACCTGGTGCACCTAATATATAAGTATAAACACTCATCGAGTTACCTAAGTGGTGGTGGCCAATAAAATTACAGAAGAAGACACCTTTCAAAAAAAGAAGAAAAAATAAAAGAAAAACAAAACAATGAGATAAACACTGAACACCACCCTCCACCCGGCAGTTCGATGGTGCTGCATTTAAGTACCTAAGACAAGGACGTGCTTTGGTTCCACAGAAGTCTCTGGAAAATTCTTGCTGTGGTTCTGTCACTGCTACGGGAGATGTGAGCCAACATGTTGAAGCCCTGTCAAACCACCCAAGAGACCCTGCTAATAGAAATCTGCATATTAACTGTTCTTCATGTGTTTGTTAGGTTTGTAAAATAAAGACTGGTAGGATGAAAACGTTCGATGCTGTGCGTCTGAGGTTGTTTTACCTATTACTAGGACCCACAACAATTGGATGACTTTAATGCTTCTACAACAAAATCAACAATAAAAGAGTATTAAAGAGGGGGCACTAATTCATGCTGATGCTTTCAGAGACACAAAAAGCATTATTACTCATGTTTTGATTACAATGACTCTTCGGGCAGTTTTTTTCTCTTTATGAATCTGGCCACTTAGAAGACATTTTTCTACTTCAGGACTAATGACTTAATTTTCTTATACATTTTAGTGCATTGAAAATAACTTCTAAAATGTCTTGTTCATAAAGATGTTACACCATATTCAAATGAATCCCAAATCCATTCCTATAAATCCAACTATGAATGATATGTTTGCAGTAAATGGAAAATACTTCACTGCAAATCAGATTACATTAATATGTGTCTGAGCCGTCATTAACGGTGTTGCAGACGTCCCAAACTGAAAATGGAACCCAGATGGGTTTTCACACACATCATCACTTAGACTACAAATACAGTGTGTGTGTGTGTGTGTGTGTGTTCGTGTGTGTGTGTGTATGTGCGTGTGTGTGTGTGTGTATTGATGGGTCCTGCAGTGCATGTGTAAATCCTTCTGCTGTCTTCTAAGCAAACACAGTATGTTTTCTCCTCAGATGGACTGCTGTGAAGCAGAGAGGCGGCATTAGTGTAACATCAGTGGAGGCTTTTCTCGGTTTGTTGCAAATTCACTAAAGAATTTTCCAATAAATCATGAGTGCTTTGAAGTCGGTGGGTTCAGTAGACGTCCTGTTGATTCTTACATTTCAAGAGGAGAGCTGATCAATACCCACATGCTGCTGAAGAGCATCTTTTGGAATATAAATCAAATATGTTACAAAATCAACATCACACTTTTAGTGTCAATATTGTATCAAATATATTGGAAAAAATAGTTAATGGATGGCCTAAGAAATGTCCTTTTCTTTCCTTTGTGGCAAATGAATCCAAACGTGTCATTGGTAATTGTATCAAATCTAAACTGAACCTTCATCTGTCAAGATCAGAAAGCCCACTTCAGTATGACTGCATTATTGATGTTTGAAAACATTTTACTTTTTTTAAAAGAATAAAAAGGAATATCAGTCTTTTTAAAGCATGTTGAAAGCTAAAAATGAATTAAATGGCATGGCGAGGTAAACACACTTAGTTTCTTTGGTCATTTCAATCAAAACCATAGACTGCTCATTGTTATATTTCTCTGTGTGAAGCAGCATCTTGAAACCTTGCAAGGTTATAGTGCAGGTAATGCAACAAAACATCCGTTTAAATCTCACAGAACTTGCTTTTCACCACGCACAGCCACCAATGGGAACTGAACTCCGCAGACAGAAGTGACATGTCATGTCACATTCCTTGTGAAATTAAGAATCTGTTTTAACACGTTAGACAGAAAACTGCTTTCTGTTCCAGCCTTGTCTCGGTCAATATGAATCACATAGGAATTACTGACAGTGAACAGAGACGAAGGGCTGAGACTGAATGTTAAATCCATATTCAACGCTGTACTTTTAAGTTTATAAGCCCTCTTTATTCAAAAGATGTGTGCGTGTACTACTTCATTTTAAGATTATCCTGCACTGAGACAAACAGTGGATTTAACATGTTTTTCTGCACTAATCTTCCAAAAATGTAATCTGATTATTATTTACGTCACAATAGTCGACAGACTAAGCCTCATTCATGAAATGTGAGAAGAACAAATTTGAATTTAAACTGTTCGCAGAGTGAAATTTACATGTTTTTTGGCATTCATGAAAATGTTAGCAGTTCCAAACTTTTTCTAAGCACAAACAAAATCCACCCGTGCACATAAATACAACCTTAATACTACAGGAAGTGCATTCATTCAACCAGCACTGGTAGGCTACTTTTAGATTGGAAGCAATTTGTGAAGGTTACCTTTGTTTGCAACTGTTGGCGTATATTTGGGTGTAACATACTTTCCAAGACCTGCTGTATTAATTTGCCTACATCTTAATTTCCAGCGAAGAGGCTCCCTCTAGTTTCTGCAAACAGCATTTTACTTTGGTGTTGTGGTAAGTTATTTCATTAAATACCAAGTTTCAGATATATTTGGTTAAAATATGTAATTTAACTACATTGGTGAGAACATGTTGCACCTACAATTACAATCCAGAACACCACACAGCGTTGGAGTAACTTTGGTTCAGTGTTGAATATTTAACTCTTCTGAAAGTGAACACGTGTCCACTCAGAGTTCATTTAGCTCATATTTGCTGTGTCGGTGTTTGTTATGACTGATGTCATCCGTGGACCAAATGCTCATTTTAGTGTGCAGGTGGACTGCCCTTTTTGTTTATTCTTCTTTTCTCGTTCATGTCGTGTCCTAGGCTGACTAGACATGGGACATAACATTGTTACACAGCTTGATTCCAGATGAAGAGGTTGCTCCAGTTGTCTGTTGTAAGTGTGCTTTCGTTTTTTTCCTTTATTTTGCATTCAATGACGTGAAACATTTTCGCTTCACAACTTGCGTCATTGAACAGGAGACCCGGCATGAGTCTATGTGTATTAGTCACCTCTTCCTTGTCCTTGTTGGTCCCTGTCACACTTGTACTAATGGTGATATGAAGTGTTCCACCTTTGCTGGCAGGTTGAGGTTGCACCTTTACACCTCCGCATACGGTAGTTGTTATGTGGGAAATTTTGAAAATGATCAAGCTGTACAGGAAATGTGCTTTTAATGTGTGTTTAAGTAGGGAGGAGATTTATGTGCAAATCAAGTTTTTCATGAAAAGATTTCATATGGGATTAAGATGAAAACATGAATTACACCTCCGCAGTGCTGATGGAAGAAGTAAGTGAACCTTATGAGTTGATGGAGTAGGTAGTAGAACCTCTGCAACAATTCAAGCACAAAGTTTCAAGCATGCACTCTCTGTAGCTCTGGAACAGAACTGCATAATGTTCATGATAAAGTGTTCATTACACGTTACAGAACTGCTTCTGTTCAGAAATGATCAGTAGGTCCTACAATGTGTATGTCTGATGTGAACATCTCCTTCAAGGTCATTAATCAGGAAATCTATGTTTAACATCTGGGCTCTGACTTGGCCTCTCCAAAAAGCAGATGTTCTTCGATTTGCTGTCCATTTCCTCCCTCTGACCATTTTTCTGGCATTTTGTTTTTTGTTGACAAAGCATCACTGGTTTTAGAGAGATATGGGGTGATCTACATGCTTACCTACATGATGTGTGTCTCCTTTAGTTAAAAAAAATTACTCTCGTTAAAATTTAGCCGCCAGGTTTAAGCAAACATAGGAGAAGACACCTATCATTATGGCTGAAGTAACAAAAGGTTGAAGACACAACTATGGAGTGAGGAGTTTATCCTGCTACTCTTATTCTCTCTTGTTGTCGCTGAAACTTTTACCTATTTACATCTGTGCCTGATTTTTTTATTTATTTATTTTTGAGTGTGTAGTTATATTTATTGTTGTGTGTCTTCACTCTCTGTTTTCATCTTCAAAGTGAACAGCTGTGCTCCTGAAATTCATTTCCTGATGACATCTCTGGGCTATTTAGATCCCTGGGGTGATCTGAACCCTCAGTTATCATCTTTTCTCTGCTTAAAATACAGTTGGAAACTTCTCTCTGTTGTCTCCAGATTGTGAAGAGACCCAAACACAAAGCAGAACAGCAGGACTTTGAATCTCACTCAGGAAGGCATTCATCAAGTGCAGATTTACCATTCAGTGTACGAGTGTCTGACTCCATCTGGCACTTCTGTAAAAACGACGATGGCTGCATACAATGAGCTAAAAACTATTTCTGTTATAAGCTATAAACCCTTAGAGAATGAAAATTCCTTTTTTTTATTATTTAAATTTGCTCTCTGCTTGGTTTCATGGCAGCCAAACTATCCCTCATCACGTGTTGCCTATCTGTCAAATATTATGTGCAGCATTGTGCAATTCTCCATCAATTCTTCTAGTGTAAATGTGACATTTCAGTTGTCACCTGTAGCAGGCAGGTATAGTCTCGAGTCTTGTCAGTAAGAACCTAAAAGAACATTACAGTGGTAGTGAGATTGGTAGTTACATATGTCCTTGAGTATTCCATAGATAATCTTAGATAAGATAGATAAGGTCCTTTACAAAGTGTAAACGTTTCTAAAAGCTTCTGCAGACTGCTCAATTTCATCATTGCATCAGGGACAGTGTGCACAGACTGTACAATGACACACCCTTGTGTCGTAAGCTACGACCTGATGGGGCAGGATGTGGGGTCGCTCCTAAAAAGATAAAGAAAATAACTGAAGGAGAATGTGTTCCCGATTATGATTCAGGAGAAGGGACTGATTTTGGATGTCAGTTTTTCAAAGGCAGCACATGTCAGACCGTGATGTGTTTCAGGCTGCACATGCACACATTATGTGTGAAAATGTAATGTCTTCATAGCGTGGATGTCATTTCCACTGGGGACAGGACATGTCCCACCACTTTTCAACATCCCCCTTATAGAAATATAACACACCTTTTTTACTTTTACTTTAAATACGTTTTCATCAATAATACTCTATAAGAATTCTGTGCGAGAACTGTTTTTGTTTTCTTTAATGTCAGAAGACAGATGAGGAGGAGCTGGATCAAAATGCAGAGTTTGAGACAAGAAGCAGAATCACAAAGTTACATTAACCCTTTCAGGCACAAAGGTATATAAGTAAATGGAGCAAACAGTGCAACTGACTCATTTTATTTTAGAACTGATAACAAACAAAATGCAAATAAATGATGAAGATTTCTAATTTCATTAAATTATGCTCTCAAGTCTTGGTTAATTGTCCTTCCACTTCATAATATAGAATGTGGGACATCTTTTTCCCATAAATATTTTAGAATTGTGCTTTCTGGTGGAATATATGAATAAGTCTATCTTAATTACTTTGTTGATTTTGTGTCACTGTAGTCCAAATGTGTATGTGGAAATGTATTAATTGAAGTCGCCTTTTTTCCTCTGTCAGGGGACCCCAACTCTCCGTCCTGTGTCCCCTTCACTGTTCAGACCAAAGTTACAAGTTGTTTTTTTTTGTTTGTTTGTTTCTTTATTAGTTTTTTTGATGGATGATTAATTAACAGACTGTTAAATAATTTTTTTTAGAAATTACAATATGAGTAATATTAACAGACCATCCTTTTATCTTTTTAGGTCCTGAGATGACACTGAGGGTTGTTCGATAACCCTTAAAAAGGGTCTAAAATCTCCACTGGTGTAATGTTGTCCTGTAGTTCGGTTTCCCAGGAATTACAAATTCCAGCTGTGTTCCTGCTCCCTCGATCTCTCTTGTCTGTAGCAGCTTCCCCACCTTCTCGCTAAGCAGCATTCTGTTGACCTGTTCACCTCTGTCGGGACAGCAGAGTCTACTTCCACTGAGACCTTGTCTCATTAGTAGGCTCTTCACATCTGTTCCTCTCTCTCCTGAAACACAGATCTGGGTCCCATATTGCTTCTTCTATTCCAACACTGAAAACATTTCTGTTTTTTTCCTAAACTGTAATAATAACGTGTACCAGTCCTTGTCCTAAACGTCGCCACTATCCCTTTTGTAATTGGCCCTGGCTGGTACTTAAACTGAAAATTATGAATAGGTTTGATATTATTAAACAGTTGGCCAGTTGGAGGTGATTTCATTGCAATAAAAACAAAAAAGTAATGATTGTAGCAGGGACAAATCAGTGTCACACGACCTGGTACAGAGCCAAGATGTGTTTTGGTTATAACAAACTGGTGGTGATGGATGTATTCAACAATTTCACATTCATATGCTGCATATCCACATCAAGTGAAAAGAGTGAACAGCTGGGACTCGGCATGCTCAGGGAAAATTGTCACATTTGTTTTGAGGAAAGGAAACATCATGGGCCAGATGGATATAGCTCTGTACTGTGAATAAAACTGTCTTTGCACATAGGCTCAAATTAGTATACACATTTTTTTAAACAAATTTACAAAGTGATGCAGATGAATTAGGGCTCTTTTAGTGAGCCAGGCTAATGAAGCAGTTAGCATTTGATCCTGAAAGATTGCGACGATCTGACTTTACCCTTGCACCCTTTAACCCAGTTTTCAGGGCACCTACTGACACAAACAGTAAATAACAGTTCGGAAAGAGTAGTCATGTTAGGTGCTTCAATTTCTTTTGTTTTTTTAATGACTGTCTGCTCACGTAATCGTCTTTCCTTTAGCCAGTTTTGTTGGTGGCAGTGTACCCGCCTCCTGCTGGTGCTTATCTAGAGTTTCTGTCTGAGTTTTCAGATTTCCTCTGTGGTTTTTTTGTCATGGTTTAGAGGTTTTCTGTAGAGTCCTGAGTTTCATTTCTTGAGCTTTACTTAGTTCTTTAATTTTGATGTTGTTTGTGTGTAGAGTCTGCATCTTCTTGTGCTTGCACGAGTTTTTTCAAAGTACAATGTAATGACATGACATATGACAGTATGAAGGTTTGCATCTGCATCTGTATACCAATAAGCTTTGATGGCATGGCACGTCTAGCTTATACCCTTTGCCACGAGTAAAAGGTGGAAATGGTTAATAATTGTTCTTTTAAAAGCAAATACAAACCATTTTAACCTCTTACTTATGAAAAAAGGATATACTAAGGTAATCAATCCATATCATCAAAGTTTATTTGGCATAGCAAATGATGACATCATTTAATAACATCATTGTTATGAAGTAAAAACTAATCCCAAACTATGATGAACTAAACCCAAAATATGATGTCATAAATTACTTCAAACAAGCTATGATGTCTTCAATTACATCACAACAAGCTCTCAGGCATCCAGCACAGGGGTTGCCTCGATATCAAAGGGACCCACATAATGGGGAGTGCGTCTCCAAGATTCCAACAGAAGGGGTTGATCTTTAGGGAGAAGCCATATTTTCTGTCTACGGGAGTAACCGGCTGCCGACAAGCAACAGCAAGTTACCTAAGCTTCTGATCTGGTGGAACCACGGAGAATGGCAGCTCACCTTGGTACATAGGCCTGAACAGATGGGGCCTTTGCCTCTCGATGAGTTTGCGTTAGTTCCCCTTCAGCCACTTGGGCATTTTGAGTATTTGGGAATGCCATTTGGTCTGTCTAATGCTCCCAAAGTCTTCCAAGCCCTGATCAATAATGCGGTCTGTGACATGCTTGGTCAGTTTGTGTTTGTCTATTTGGATGACATTCTGATTTACCCTCGCTCTGGTCAGGAACACCAGGAATATGTAAGCATGGTACAGTGTCTGGAATACAAGCTGTTTTTCAAAGCTGAGAAAGGAAGTGCAAGTGACATACCACCTCTACTTCCTTTCTCGTCTTGCAGGGAGAGCAAATGAGCCGAGGTCTCATTTGTGGTCACCTGCTCTCTCTGCACCTGGAATAAGACCTCCACCAGATCTAGTTCCGGTCTGCTCTGTCCTCCACCCATACCCAGTCATCCCAGGTTGCAGATCACCCTGGATTTTGTAACTGGCCTTGCCTATCTGGCAGTAATACGGTGGGCCTCACCATAGTAGACTGGATCTCAAAAGTTGCACATTTCAAACTTCCCTCTACTCGTGAATCAGGACACGGAAGCCACTCTCCACTGCATCCAGACAGCAGCACCTAATTCATGGAACACTCAACTGCCCTGGGTAGAATACGTTCATGACACACTCCCCAACGCCTCCACCGGTCTGTCACTATTTTTCTGCTCCGTTGGTTATGATGCCCTCTGTTTCCTGAGCAGGAGAAGAACATTGTGGTCCCATCTGTTCAACTTCTTTAAACTTGTAAATTTCTTTAAATGCAGTGATGACATCATATTTTGGGTTTATATTTTGTCAGTGTGTGAAGGAGTTGCTAAGGCTTCCTCTTAACTAAGGATAAAGGTCAGATCACACCAGTAAACTGTATTTAATAGCATATTGTTTATTTTTTCCAGTATTATTTATCTCTTCTGTATGCAGTGTTCTTCCTTTGCCCTTTAATATTTTAATCCTTTTTTTGGTTGTTTGTTTATTTATCTCATTTTCTGGCCATGGCTGTTTTCGACTTCTGTGGAAGGACTCACTGGGGTATTATAGTTAAACTTTCTAGACACCCAGCTCTGAGTTTGTTTGTTTTTTTTTTCACAATTTTTTTCTTTTTTTTTTTTGTTTATTTATTTGTTTGTTTTGAGGTAATAAAATTGGCCTCCAAGGCCTGCCTCTCACCCATCCTACTCTTGAGTCTTCTGATTTTCTGAGCCCTCACAACAGTTTTATTAAACTCAGAGCTCTGGGAGATCCTCGTCTCTGCCTTGTGTCTTCGACTCATTTTTGATTTACTCTGCATCTTCTCCACTCACTCATCCAACTTTAAGAGTTATGGCATCATCCTAACCCAACCCTACACAATGGCAACGTAACTATGATGATGTCATTGATGTCATCATTTGCTTTATCAAGCACACTTTTTAGGATATTGATGGTAAAAGATGTGATTATGTCATACTAAAGTCATAGTATATTAAACATAAAATACATAAAATATACATAATATATTCCTGTTTGAAAACCACCTCATGCCAGTAGTTTTTGCAACATTCACATGTATCTGTTGGACATATGTTCTCATTTCCAGTTTGCACAATATCAAGGGTAACACAAACACACCTGGTGTCACATGTTTAATACACCTTTTGTCTTTAGTTATAGCTTTTATACTTTGCCTTTAAGGTCAGCCTTATGCAATCCAATATATTTTCGCCTGTAGCTGCTGTGCCCGTAGGCTCTTTATTGCATTTCTTGTTTCCATGCCCAGATTGTCTACAGACAATTCTTATGACATCATGTAGAAAACAATAATGAATTGTGAGACCTTATGTTGTCTGATAGAAGCTGAATGCACCACAGTTAGGTGCAAATTACATAACAATGGACCTGAATAATTATGTAAATGTGATATTTCAGCATTTTATCTAAGATATATTAATCTCTCAACCAACTTGTTTTTGCTTTGACATTTCACACTATTATGCCTGGATTAATAAACAAAAAAAAAAAAAGTGAATCAATTTGAAGATGAGTCTGAAGCATAGCAAGTTGTTGGAAACATTAAAGGGTTTAATTAATGTTCAGCATCTTGTAAATTTAACCTTTAAATAATCTGATTTGTGTATACATGTACATATGCTGCCCATGTTACCTTCTAAGTACCTGGAAATGCAGAACAGCAGCCGAGGGTGAAGATGACTTGTCAATCTCTTCAGAATGGAATTGTATTTTACAACATGTGCATTGTGGGATTTCTGATCTAAACACATTTTGCATCACTTTTTCTTTGAATGAGTGACCCCGTTGATCAGATAAAAAAAAAAAAGAAAACACTAATAGACAGCTTGATAGAGGTAGGCAGACATCAGGTGTGTGCTTTTAGAAAGGCAATATCTCACAAAGGAGGAGGGATGAACAGATGTACTTTGTTCATGCGTCTGACAGGTACAACAGAGAGCCCTCTCTTTTCTCCACTTCACTGACAAGCAAAGCATGTGCTCCTCTGTCTTCATCTCCTCAGAGCCGTACTCCTTCTCTCCCTTCTCCCACTTCCTGTCCCTGAGCCACAGACCAGCCCATTTTACCTCACTGGCGGCTTCAGCAACGTGCACAGGATCTCATTAAAAAAGCAACTCTATGTGAGTATTTCCCACAAGTGTAAAGCCTTTTCTGAAATACAAGCTGTTTGTCAAAGCCAAGAAAGGAAGTGCAAGTGGCATACCACCTCTACTTCCTTTCATGTCTTCGTCATCTCACAGGGAGACCTCGGGATGGACCCAGCCAAGGTCTCAGGTGTTGCCGACTGGCCGGTCTCCACCAACCACAAGCAGCTCTAGTGTTTCAATGACAACTTCTGCAAAGTTTGTGAGGAACTGCAGCATCAATGCCCCGTTTTTGGCCCTCTCCTCTCCGTTTATCCCTTTCCGGTGGACTCCAGAAGCCAAGGCGGCTTTCTCTGAGCTAAAAAACACCTCTTATCTGATCCTCACTCATCCTGACGGTCATTGCATTTCAGAATGTCAACTGTCTCAACTATCGGCAAGTCAGATGGGTTTTTTTCTTATGGAGATTTAATTTCTCAATTGCTTATCATCCCGGTTCCAGTAATGGCAAGCCAGATGCTCTGTCCTGCCAATTTTCAACAGAAGAGTCCCCTGCCACACCAGAATCCAGAGTGCCACCCACTCTCATTGTTTCAGCTGTGTCTTGGGAGACTGAGGTCAAGGTCCGACAAGCCCAGTCCACACAACCCGATCCAGGTAATGGACCTCCTCACCGTCTCTTTATACCAGCCCATGTTACCTGCAGGTGAGACCTCACTGGCGACTTCAGCAACGTGCCCAGGATCCCATTAAAAAGACAACTGTGTGTCAGTCGTTCCCTCAAGTGCAAAGCCTATTTCATTCCCTACCAGCCAAACAGCTTGCAGAGGCTTGACGCTTGAATTTGTTTGTTTTGGCTTTGGATTTGATCGAGATGCAGTTTGTAGCAGATGATTTGCCTGTAAAACAAGGATTAAACCAACAGTATTAACTTTTAATGTGAATACCTCTTTTATGATTCATTATTATATTTACTGTAAATATGTGTATTCATAGCATTACCATGGATGTAAACAATTAATGCTTCCTAAAGGGGGCCTATACTATACTATACTAGGGTATCTGAAAGAATAACTATGATAATTAATTTGAACTGTTCTTGACTCTGTCCTCCTCTGTTTCTGTTAACTTCACTTCCTGTTTTATTTTGGAGGTCTGCCTTTGTCTTGTTTTCTGTTTGACTTTTCTAGACCTAATCTCCGTCATTGTTTGCACCTGTGACTTGTTCGCCCCTGTGAGTGTATATTGTCTCTTCTTTCCCATCCTCACTGCTGCTCCATGTGATTTTTAATGCATTTGCCTAGTCATGGGTTTATTTAATTGCATTTCTTTGCTTTCTTGTGGAAACTGTATTGTTGGTTTTTTTTTTTGGTTTTTTTTTGGGGGGGGGGACATCTGCAGTGCTTTATGTTAATAAAAGAAAATTTCTGTTTGCAACTCCTGCTTCCAGGAGATCTTCTGCATTTGGGTCCTCGCCACAGCCTCAAACCAAGACAATTATATAGTATACACTAAAAAGTATATTATTTGTGTATATTTTAAAATTGAAAGTATGGCTACATACAAATTTATACGCTTTTTTTTCCTGGGGACTTACACAATAATTAGCAATAATTGATAACATCACAATACTGAACTGCCTGTAAACCATGTATGTATGTATGTATGTATGTATGTATGTATGTATGTATGTATGTATGTATGTATGTATGTATGTATGTATGTATGTATGTATGTATGTATGTATGTATGTATGTATGTATGTGTGCATATAAACTTTAGAAATATGCAGAAGTGGGAATTTATGTTTGGTAGACTTTATTTTTTGGAACATTACTTGGCAATAAATTCTATACCATTGCAAAGCCTGTTTATGTCCCCTTTTAAATGGTGCCACATTTGTAAGAAATGTGCATTTGTGAGAAGAGCAGCAGAGCTGAGTATGTGGGTTGCACCCATGAAATATTTGTCAGCTGTTCTCTGCTAATGCCAAACAATTGATTTTGCCATTGACTCTTGTTTGGTGTTTAGTGGTTTGAATGATTGATTTTTGAAGAAACAACACATACTGACAATTTAACAGTTTATCCATTTAACAAACAGGAGCCTCAGTATCATGTGGAAGAAACATACACGGCCACAACAGCCTGGTGCCTCCTCATGCTGGTCACCAGTCTGGACACACACTGCTGTGGGATGGAATCTCATTCTTCAACCAGCTTTTGTTGCAGGTCACCCACCGTGGTTGTGTTGATCACTCTGGCACAAACAGCACACCCAAGCTGATCAGATTAGTGTTCAATGGGGTTGAGGTCAGAACTGTTGGGAGGCCATTACATCCTCTCCACACCCAAATTCTGGAGGCCTAGTCATCACTATTATCATAAAGAACATATCGAGGGTTTAAGGACTGATGTCTCAGGAGGACTTGGAAAAACTTGTCAATGCTATTATCTACAGTAGACTGGACTACTGCAATACTGTTCTCACGAGTCTCCCGAAAATATCCATCAAACAGCTGCAGTTAGTTCAGAACACCGCTGCCCGAGTCCTCACTAAGACCAAGAGAGTGGACCACATAACCACGGAATAGATTTTAAAATCCTGCTGCGGGTTAAAAAGCTCTGAATAGTCTAGGGCCAAAATATATCTCTGATCTTTAATTTCTGTGTTTAAACTCTTTTACTTTTTAATGCATTTTCTAATCTTTTTATGTAAAGCACATTGAATTGTCTTGTACATGAAATGTGTTATACGAATACATTTTCCTTGCCTTCTGAAAGACTCTGGCTCTCTAAGATGCTGTTTTTATCCCCCGTCATGTCACTGGCAATTAATGTAATATCCTGCGAGATGTTTATCCAGATTTTTCCTTTTACTAACACTTACTTTTTCAGCCCAGCTTGTCATAACGTTTTGAGATGTGTTGATGCCATCAAATTTAGGATAAGCGTTGATATGTCTTATAGGTTATGTTGTGCCAAAAATGTTGGTTTAGGGGATTTAGGGGAAGTCTTTGCATGATGCTTTATTTGATAGAATAACCTTTTGGAATTGGGTATGTACAACAACAAATTATGAGTGTTCAAAATATCTTAAAACTTTTATTTAAGTCATAGCAGATGCCAGCAGATACTGCACTTAAATGCATAAGAAACATAAGGTCAAATAAATACAAATGTTTATTAAAGTTTGATACCAGATCATCTGCACTGATGTGCAGATGATCTGGAACAAAATCAGGAATAATAATCAGGAATAAAATACTAGTCAAAACATGTTAAAATTCTCTTGATGAAAACTAAACTGTACAAAAACAAAAATGGTAAAGCAGACACAGATATTATCTTTCGCTGTCATTCATATTTCATTTAAATTTTACCTTTCCCCTCTCCTTCAACCTCATTTCCTGTCTTCTGATTCTCAACTAATCTGACCCATAACTGCATTAGCATTTTTATTATACATATTTGCATAAACTAAAACAAATATTTATCATTATATAATTGTAAATATGAATTAATTCAAATATTCTTTACATGTACTTCATGACGTTTTTAATATTGAGTGTAACATTCTGTAAATTCAATAAGAAATTAACAATATCAAGGTTTGTTTGTTGAGAAGAGAGACCATAATGCAGAATTCAGGGGAAGTAAAGTAAAAAGACTTTAATAACTTAATAACAAAGGTTAACTTTGTTACTCTTTGAATACATGCAGAAACCAATGACAATCCAACATAAGGGCCATTTTATGTAACACAGGTTGCTGTATCCTATACTGTTATGGGCCACTATAGTTGCTGGATTTAGAAACTGAATGTCATGTACTGCATTTACGTTGCAGTATGCAGTACGCACTGGTTGCTGGTCAGGCAGTCATTGTTAGTATGCAGTATGCTGCCATGAAAACAACCGTTCAACGGCACTTGTCAAAGCTGTCCAAAGAGCTTTAATAGATTTACTTTGGCTTGTTTGCACTGATAGTGGGAAGAGAAGACTGCAAGAGTTACGCAAAATGTTTGCAAAAAGTAAGCTAAAAGTCTCTAAAATTAAATTGAAACAGATATTTGGACATGCAAAAACTCATTTGTGCTGCTTTAATTTGGCTACATCACTGTAGTAACTTGCTCTGAACTCTGACGGAGTTCTTCAATGCTTTAGATTAAATGGTCTGTAAAACCCTCCACTGGTTCTTTATGTGATCATATTTCACATCAAATCATGCCGAAAGAGCATTAAAATGTCATCAGACTGAAATTTTAACTGCAGGCATTGCTTTTCTTTAATAAGACTTTTGTTTTCTTCATACTTTTTTATTCACATAAGCTACTGCTCTTATGAATGAAATACTGGGACCTTAAATGATGTGTGCCACGCCCCTTTTCATTTCACTATGCACAGCACCTGAAGCAGAAAGCAAGGTCTTAATAATCCAGCTGATAATCATCATAGCAGTCCCAATTATCTTTGATCCCAGCTTTTATATTTCTACAAACGGCTCCCCTAAAGAGAACCTTGGTTTGTGGTGCCCCCCTGGTGTGTCGCATGAATGTGACACACCAGGGGGGGTTCTATCAAGCAAAATTCCTGATAGAATGAGCACAACACACAAAAAATAGAAAAAAATTGAAAGACATGTACCTAAGAGGCAAAAGGTAAACCAACTTCAAAGTAACACAGAAGGAAAGAAACAAAATCGCAAACTATAAAACCAAAATTACAAGATTTTTTTATTAAACCAAGCAAGGAGAACATGAGCCAATAAAATCCGTCCACTGATGACTCAGATGTCGGCACCTTGAGTCAGAGATGTTGTCTGGCTCCACACGATCTTCCTCTGATCTGTGGTTTGAGACCCAGCCATCTAGCCATCCATTAACTTCCGCTCATCCGAGTTAGTGGCAGCAGCCTAATCTGAGATGCCCAGACTTCTCCCTCACTGCCCAGCTCCCTAATATCCTCTGGATGGATGCCAAAATTATTCCTGATAGAAATATAATCTATTTTAGCATGTCCTGGGTCTGCCTCGGAGCCTTCCCCAGGTCAACAGTCTTGAATTGTGTTTACAGCAAGGCATTCAGAAGGGATCTTAATACCCTTCTTGTATGTCTCCCTTATTGTGATGGAGGGGTTTGCATGCCTGAATGATGCCAAGAGCTATGTTGTTTGGGGCAAATGTCCCTAGTGGGAGGGCTCCCTGGCAAGTGCCTAATGGCTGGGCTATCACAGTTGCAGTCCAGCCAGGCACAGCTTGAACAAGCCACATGGGTTCACCCTCCTGGTGGTCCACCACTTGCAGGAGCGGCCATATGAGTTGGTTGCCACATGATTTGGGTTGCAGCCGAAGGCATGGGTTTTGGTGTCCTGACCCTCAGCTTCCAAAACTGGCTTGAGATCTAACCTTTTTTTTTATTTTTAAAAATGGGAACCATAAATTAAGCAACCCCATCCCAATATGTGACAGATTCAGGTTCCCTCATTGGCCCAAACTCACAATACAGTCTCAATCTCGCTTGAGGAGGACCGTGAATGTTACCTGTAAATATGACATCAAATTCTTACATTTAGCATCCTTTTTCATACTCATTGTTGGCACAATGGTAAACAGTACAGAAAATATACATTGTTTTAGATTTAAGTTGGTTGTTTTTTAGTTTTTCCAGTCAGAAGAGCCCTCTCACAATTCTGAATTTCTGGAGTACACTGCAATTTTGTTGAATAAAACTGTTGCAGAGAACTGCCATTTCTACACATTATGCATACGTTACATTCATGCTCCCCTCCGCAAGCATATAAAACTGTACTGTGCCCAAGCACACCTCTTTCAAACACACCAGACTGGGAATTGCGCCATGATTGAGCAAAGAACGGAACATTCCCACTAGCCAAACAAACCAGGCTTTAGTGCTTGGGGGTGATACAGACGTCCTGAAACCAACAAATGTTAGAAACTGTCCTCGTTTTTGACAAATTTTACTTGCTAAAGAGCTTTTCCGCAGGCAAAAATCTGGCCATCTTTTAATGCAATGCGCCTTATTTTTAAAAAATTCCCTTTAATCCCTGACCTTCCTGCAAAGTCTTTGTTCCTGATGTGCTTTTGTATGAAATAATTTTGAATGTCAAAACTCCTTTTCTATGTTTTTGAAAGAAATAAAGGCAGAAATAAAAGCAGTAAAAGCAGTAAGCAGTAATCCTTTTTCCCTCAGGGGAATTCAAACAGTTTCAATCATGGTTAGCAATCAAGTACTTTTATGAACTAAGCAAGGAGTCTTAATCAAGAAGTTTCAAATAATATCCAGGTTTTACAAACAGCTGCCATAGTTGCAGGAATAAAATCAAATCAGACTTTTCCCAGGTCTGTTGTTGAAGTTAAAGCATTAACCCACAGAAGACAACATCTGCTCTTCTCTGCAGACCCATGATTTTAATGCCGGAGACTGGAGCAAACTACACAGATCCGCATGAAATAACTGCATAAATGAGAGCATGGGGGGAATTTTAGGTTAAAGTGAGGATGCAGTGAGACATTGCTCAGCTGAACTCTAGTATGAAAAATACACTTTAATCACATTTTTGCTGCCTAACATGCTGGCAAAATGCCTTTAAAAACATTAAATGGAGATTAAAAGCAACTAAGTAGATGGATGTATTTGGGAAGAGAGTAGTGAAATAGGGCTAGTAAATATTTCATTTTAGACAAAACTGTATTTATTGTACTTGAATTATACTTGTTTTGTATCCAGAAAGTATTTTTTTTCCCCATTTTGGATAAGAAAATAGAAAATGTGCATATCCAACGTTAGAAATGGAGACGTGTGGCATTTAAAAGTGTAAAAGTATCCTGTTTGTGAAGCGCTGATGTCTGGGTTGTGACAACTGCGATTCAAAGTGGCTCTGAAAAGCAAATCTGCATAGCAGACAACACACATGCTGCGTAGTTGTTGCGTGTGCCCCTCATTTGCACCAAAAACCCCTATGGTTCATATCTCTTTCACAGAGAGAAATGCAGATGCTGTAACCTTTAGCTGTAGTCTTGTCAGAGTGAAAAAACCGGCTGCGTGGCAGGAATGACATACTGCATATAGACCTTCAGCTTCTTATTGAAATTCAGTGAACTCAATACTCCACTCCCCAAGACACACACACACACACACACACACACACACACACACACACACACACACACACACACACACACACACACACACACACACACACACACACACACACACACACACACACACAAGCCCACTTCTCCACTTGTCATCCTGCATATTGATAATCCCATCCAGAGCACCATCGTGTGGACATTTCCAACTCTGTTTGCTATCTCAAACGTCACTTTTAATTATGTTCAGCTGAGCATCTGACTAATTAGGTTCAGCTGAACAGCTATGGGGATTTTAAAGACAACATGGTAGTAAAATACGACCCCATTCCATTAGCATTATCTACTGCTTTCCTTCAGATGTGTCTTGGACACACTGAACTTTCTTCTTTTATAATTGATGAACCATAAGTTTGAAAGCTGGATCAAAAGAAGAAGCTTTAGAGCAGCAGATATGTGTATTTTTTTCTGTTTGACTTGGAGCAGCAATAGTGACTAAAGCGCACTCATCGTCACACCCACAGGCCCAACTACCCCCCATGATCTCATGAGGGTTAAGAATCCAATGCGAGTGTGTACTGGCATGATACCCGTTTCCCCAGGGTGCATAGTGGTGCAGCCTCACTGCCTGCGCTCTGGTGGAGCCATCTGGATCTCAGTGGGAGGCTCCTGCTCACATGCTGACACCTTAACACTTCATCTGCTACACTTCCTTTGCAGATCGTTCCCAACTTTTCCTGCAAAGAAATGAACGGTTTTGCCCAAAAGGCACTGACTGAACGGAACTCAAGGCAAAAGTGTGTCGCCAAGCATCACAGTCATTTTGAAAGAGAGTTCTTTTCTGTTCAGAAATGTCTTGACTACTACAAAAACATATTCAAACCTAAAAGGCTGCATAATGTGTTTTCTTCAACTGTGGACGAATTTTATCAGTGAAAGTAGTCAATTGTAGCGACAAAAGACACACAACGTTATCATCATACTCTCACCAAGGATTCCACTTTGACATCTATCAGCTCATTGTTCTTCAACGTTACTGTTTCTGAGATGAGCAGGCTTCCATTTCAAGCCAGAAATGTTCCATAAAATTACACCCTGAACTCAATCTTTTATAACAAAATAGGTGGAGATTATGTGTGGTTTATACTTCTATGGTGAACTGATATATGGACGCTGCAAGCCTGATTTATGCTTCGGCGTTTCCATTGAATGGTGTTTTTCCGTGTACCAGCGTATCTCTCCTGGCTCTCTTTCTCCGTGTATCTCAGTAAATCTCATGCCCTGCCAGATTTCTCTTCAAATAAAAAGAAAAAAAAGAACATCTTGACTTCAAAGCAGATGGAGGAAAACATCTCTAGTTTTGGACAAATTATTGTAACTGCCACTACCGCTGTTGCAAAATTAGTCAACAGCAGAAGAAGGCAGCCAATGATCAATCAAATGATTGTTCACAGACAAAGCCCTTATGTGATGCATAATGATTATGTGGTGTTGCACATGGTGTTTGTAATGGATAATCTGTGACAAGTACAAAAGTCTAATTACAAAACAGTGCTCGGGTTTAGGTCGGAGGGGGCATTCCTCCCAATGACGCCCCTTCAGGTCTCAGCCCCTCAGCAGGACGAAGGAGCCCCCAGCAGGGGCACTCTTCAGCACCCTACCCAAGGACTGCAAAAAAAGGGTGGGTATTCTGGACTGCTGTTGGGTGCATAAGCACAAACAGTTAGGACCTGCCCCCCCAACCAAAGGCTCAAGGATGCAACCTTCTCCTTCACCAGTGGGAACCCCAATGATATATTAATGTAAAAGAGTCAGCTGCTGAACTGACCATGATAAAGATGGTCGAGCAGCTCTTTTAAGTGCTCGGGGGCATTCAGTTAAGACAAGAAAGATTTTGACAATATGTGTGTTCAGAGCAGCATGGTGTGGTGTCTGTGAGACACTGTACCCGTGAAGAAAGTTGAGGCAAACATTTCAAAAATAAAATAAAAAAGTAAACAATGGCTCTCTGTGTACCAGTTTATGTTCTGACCCTCACTTATGGTCATGAACTCTGGGAAGGAACTAAAAGAACAAGGCCATGGATAGGAACTACTGAATACAGTCTCCTTGTACAGATGCTAGGAAGGTGTTCCAGGCATGTCCAAGTGTCCGCTGGGGCAGACCTATACGCTGGAGAGATGACATCTCTCAGCAGGCTGGGGAACACCTCAGTATTCCTCTGGAAGAGCTTTAAGAGGTGGCATTTGAGAGAGGAGTCTGAGCCTCTTTGGATATTAGGCTGCTGCCCCCAACAAACCAAACTCAGATAAGTGGATTTAAAGGATTAAACGAGGAAAAAGTTGTCCATTTTTGTGACTTTGATCAAATGATCACATTTTACAGCAAATGCATGCAGAAAACTAGTAAATTCCAGGGGGTTCACATAGATAACCTTGTCACTGTGCACCTTATATGAGAACCAAGTTATGGTAAAGGAAACACTTTTCCTTTTAAGTTAAATGTTTAAATGAAATATTTAGTGGAAGATTTGTTTACACTTTAAAAAGCAAACACTGTCAAGTGGCTGATGAGGTCTCAAAGTTTCTTTACCGATTTTTCCTTCAACAATTGTTGCGACAAAAGGTTGCTCTTTGTGATGTGTAATCATATAACAATGTGCATAAAATGAAGCCTGGGAATAAGAAGGCTCTTATAATACAACAGTAGATTTTGGGGTCTCGGTAACGCTGGCAAAGCTTCAGAGTTTTTGTACTCCAGTGTAGATGCTCACATCATCTGCCTTGTTTTTAGTTTGAGCAGCCCTTTAAGGTTGAGCAGATGTTGGAAAATCCAGCGAGATTCAAAATCACCTTTCGCTCAAAACGTGCCTCCAAAGTCAGACCTCAAAAGCTTGCAAAGAGGTAAATGACTGTTCCCTGAAGAAAAAGCGCTTGGCAGAAAAAACAACAGGTCCAATTACCGCCAATGATTGTTTTTTTTTTGTTTTTTTTTAAGCCCCAACAAAATATACCTCAGAAAAAGATCTCCAACCCAAACTTCAAAACTACAGAACGCCAAAGAGGAGTTGTAATCATAAATATTAATTCATTCCCAATGCATGCAGATCATTACAGAATATAGGAGCTTCTCATCTAGGAAATGTTTTCATCTACCCGGAAACTCTTAGGTCCCTCGTTCACATTTAGTATTTGTCTCATATGACCTTTGTAACTAATTACCTGTATAGAGCAAGAAAAACAACTGCTCACACCTTTCAGCATGCCACATATCAAAAACTGTCTCTAAAATCCCCAGATATAAAGTAGATGGAAGCCCTGGACGATGTTTTCTTCTGGTTTTCAGGACCTACATAACAGACCGGTGACTGACATACCGACTGTGTGCAACTCTACAGCCTGAAATCGTTTGTGAAGATGATGTGCAGTGACAGTTGTCACATATTTCTACTTTCAATAAGAATCTCTGCTACCAGCTTGACAAACAGTAATATTAATTATCTCCTTTGCAACTCTTTTTTTTCAACAAACCAGAGGCACTAAGACGTAAAAAAATTGAGGGCGAAAACCTTGAACTGACAAAAGAAAATTCAAAGAAGTGTTAGAGCTCTTTTGAAAATGTCTGTCTGAGATTCAGACTGGTGAGGAACAAGTCACGCAAGTCATTTTTAATAAAGCAGATCAATCAACTCATTAGAGCAGCTGATATGTGAGGCCCAGCCACATATAAAGACACTGTTTTGAGTATTGTATGTTTATTTTATATGCAATTATAATGTCATTTAATAAGCATATTTATCATATCAAGCTATTTTTTATACAAAGAAGTGTTCATCAACGAAATAAAAACTTAGTCTGATTGCTTTGCAGTGAATATATAGACAGTTTAATCTGTACAGAAGGTTTTGCCATCATGTCATTACTGCGGCTTCTTCTCATGTCTGCAGGTCCTTTATTGTGACACAAAAACCACTCTATGCAGCAATACCACTTCCGACCACATGGGGACATACAGCTCTCCTGTGCTGACCCACTCCGGGTAACACATCAGGGGGTCGAGTGTTTCTATTCTCAAGTGGAGCTCTGCTTCCCCACAGTCCCTTCTCGGGGATCGCCAGGTACTAAAGGTGCACTCTGTTACCTCTTAAAGCCAGGGAGTGACACATGAACGTTCCTGTGATGTGCTGCCTCCATGCGGTCCGACGTGATATTGCTACATAGGGTGGTTTTAAGTGAAGAAAGTCCATTGGAAGTATAGAGTCAGTCATCAGCGTTTGTGGTCCATTAAAGCTGAGAAAAAAGTTGAGCAGCGTTGTCAATGTTTACTGGTTCCTTCGGCGGCTCTCTGGCAACCTAATAAACAACACAGGACACATGAGTTATCAAGTACAGCGCAACAAACAACATATTGAATGCCACTAGAGGCATTAAAATGTGCAAAATTTCCTCAGCTACCTGTGTTTGTTTCTTCGGTTCTGGAGCGACAGACTTGGAAACACTCTTTACATCCCTCTGAACCTCTGAGAACATTTGATTTAGACTGTCCACCTTCTCATTTTTCACTGCACTGATCTATAAAGCCACAAATTATGCAAAAGCATATAAGCATCAAACAAAGCACACTGTATAGCGAGAGGACGTATAATGCATCTGCATAATTCAGAGGAAACGAGAAGAAAGAGATCTTACATGTTTGAGAGCTGTCGTGACGGGTTTCGCTTTGTTCTTGATCTTCAAATGCTTGTTTGCCACTTGAAAGACGTTCTTCTGTTTTTTCCCTTTTTGTTTGTTCTTTGCCATGTTACCTGAGGAGAAAGATAATTTATCAAGGTATGTTCATGAAAGTGCTTCATTTCCATGCCACGAGGCTTGTTTTTCCAGCCTTGCTCTAGTCTTTACTGGTTGTTTCCTCATGGACGGAAGCCTGAAAATATAGACACTGAGATTGCTCTCAGTTCCAAACTTGACTTGGACTCAATAATCACCTGGTCAACGACAGCGCATTCATATCAAAAGCTCACTTATTAAGTATGTGATTAACTGAAATGATTCTGAATATGGCATTAACTGAGCCCAGATCCATCACTTTAAAGCAGAAAGCCAGCCTGTTATATGCTTGTTATCAGTGTTCAAACCTGCTGAAGGTAAAGAGCAGCAAAAACGTATCTTATTTTTAACTTAAAGATGCTGGCTTACTGTGGACCAACTGTTTTACAAAAAAATAAAAAAAATAATAAATAAAACCAAAGCAGAGTGAATCCCCTCTGACCACACGAGGGCAGCATAGCACTAGTGCAGAAATGGGTTCCTTCCAGAATATACAATGAACGGGACCTCTAGTGGACAACATTGGTATTGCAAGACGGTTTAACAGCCGGTCCCCAATCAATGGCACTGTACTGACAGTAGCTCCTTTGTCAATACAGCAGATCTGTATCCTCCCATGTGGTTAGAAGCTTAAATGTGGTATTAGCCCCTGGCCTCAATTCACACACAGAAAAATCATTCCTGTTTCCACTGTTGGGCTGACAGCAACTGTACCACCCTTCTGACCTGCCCATAACGATGTGTCCTAGTGGAAACCTTACACAGGTCTTTTGGTGGGATATCTACAGTGTATGGCTCACAAATTATGAAAATACCTTTTGAGTGAACCAACTGAACTGCATCACTTGCTGAAATGATGTGTGGACTTCACTGTTGAGCTGGGCTCAGTTGTCAACGAGGGAGCGAGCAGAGAACGAACGTTGATTTGTTTTTCTCTGCAAACATATGACTTTGGTGAATCCATATCCCCATGTCCCATGTTTGATTACCCTTACAATGTCACAGATGCACATCTTCTGCTTCACTAATGTTTTAACAGACTTTCCCAAACACACAACTCAAATTTAAATAGTGTCTAAATCGCGCGTAGGTGTGAGTGCGAGCGTGCATGGTTGTTTGTCTATATAAGTGGCCCTGTATAGAAAATTGATAGATTTCTCTAATGTCAAGTTCGTTTAAGAGGAGTGTGGCGTTTGTCAAAGCAACAGCATAGCCAAGAATCATGAGCTGAATCACGACGGTTCAGCGACTCTGATCCCAGTAACGATCAAGTAATAAACAAGTCTGAATCTTTTTAATTAAGTGATTAAAGCAAGTAAATGCTAAGACGTTGCAAAAAGTAACTAGAGCTAAACTCCAATTCAATCATATCATAAACACTTAATACGAACAGCCATAAAATAAACTGGAAAGACAAAAGCCTCCTTCTATCTTGACATAAACTTCAGCCACATTCAGCTCTGCTTGGCTGCACAGAGAAGACCAGGAATCAGGGTTCAAGGCAGCTGGACGGGCTGGTCAGCGCTGACAGGGACAACGCCTGTGTACGCTACCTTTACATATACATATGTGTATATTTCCCAAATACAATCATGTTGGTCTGTGAAAACATCAATGATTTCATTTGTACTCGCCTTTTTAAAAAAGTTATACCTATTGTTTAGTACTTTTAAACATCCTAATAGAGGTAAAATACATCGTGATACCTCAAGCACAAACTCGTCACATCATGTAAATGTAAAGTTTGATTCAAAACGTTTCCTTTAAGGTACTATTCGGACTTTTGATATCAGATTCTTGACCAGACGTGTTTCTAATCTCACATGTCATAAGATGTGTGGTTCAGGAGTGGTTAGTTATTATTAACAGTAATAATCTTCCTCCATTTGCTCTATGAAATCAGACGTCTGTTTTTACTTTTATATTTGTTCACGTTGTCTATGTTCGTTGACGTGACATTACCGAGTGTTTTTCAGCTGTCCGCTGACCGCCAAAACAGTCGTCTGAGCCAATAAAGCCTTAGTTATCTGCATAAAGGAAAAAAGTAAACAGACCGTTTTTAAAAGTCGTTGTTGTTATCCTCCATGCGGCGCTACTACAGACGTCGCTTTTCTCTGCGTCATGTTCGTGCGACCTCCGAAGTCAGCGACAACGTAAAGCAACTCGGAGAGATCATGTCTTAAGAGAAATAATCAGCAAAAGAGAGCGAGAGAGAGATGAAAAGGACATTTCTCACATTAAAACGCTTCCAAATTAAGGCGCGTACAGTTTAATCTTTTATATAGCTCATGAAATAAGTCGTGCACCTCCAGCTGATATCGTTTTATTCTGAAAGAGTGACACCAGCAAATGTAAAGGTCGGGAGGATGATATCAGTTGCTGCTACATGGCTGTACACGCATTTTGTAAGAGATTGGTGGCGTTTATTTTATGCACAATTTCCGAATTATCCGCGTTATTTTGTCCTAGAACAATTACGGAATCATAATCATACTTTAAGCTTGCGAAAAACATAAAAATGTTTCCTGTTTTTAGGTCCTCCCTTCAAAATAAAGGCACAGCTACGACTTTATTTAACATTTTCTTTAAATAAACTCTACAGCAATTCCAGTGTGACATACTAAAATGTCTATTTAATTAGAAATAACATTTTGTCAAATCCGTTTGCTAATAAAAGCTGGCCTATATCCTGGAGAAAATGTGAGCATTATAGGCTGTCTTTGACAAACAAACCCTGTAGTTTGGTTCAACTACAGTAGATGGCAGCATTGCACCATCACAGTAGTCCTTAGAACCGATTATAATTTTCTGCAGGACTGAGCAAACGTTATTATGTCATTGTGCAATGAGCTGTAATGGCCAGCAGGATGGAGTCAGCCTGTCAGTGGAGACGGTTGTGAGAGACGGGACTTTGATATATCCTTCAATGGGAAAAATACCACAGCCTGACATTTGTGGATAGATCTCTCTGAGACGTTGTTGTGCTGTGTTTTCATTTGTTTTCTTGCCACATAAGAGGCTGAGTAATAACCTTTTTTTACTTGGACATTTTCTACATATATGATTTCTGTAAATGTATGTAAAATTTGGCTTAAATAAGAACCATATATATATATATATATATATATATATAGACACAATGCTAATTCTGGCTTCTAATTTAGTGTTTTCTTGAAACCAAATAACTCTTTTATCCAAAATATCTTAGTCCACATATATTTATGATCACTCAATATCCTAAACGTATTTGTATTTGTTAATAATACAATCCCGCTCAATTAAATGCATTGCTGCTTATCATGCAGTCTGCAGTTTGATACCTGCCTATCAAGAAAGAACCACCACACTGAGAGCGAGATCGTCATTGATCCGCAGCGCTACAGCGCATCTAAACTCCTCCCGGTCCGCGCGGACGCCATGTGGTCAGCACCAGCCCGACAGACGCGCCACGCTCAGAGGAGCCTATATAAGCTCTGCAGCTGTCAGGTAGAGGACACTGGCTGCTCTGCGCTGTGCGACGGCTCGGTTTAGGGGATTGCAGCTCTGGATATTCATAGATCCTAACTGTCACTATGTCTCACGCTTGGGGATACGCAGACAACAACGGTGAGGCGCGCACTGATCAGGCTACACGATATACAAGTGAACTGACAGATGTGCATTTTAGGATCAATTTATATCAGCAGGCAGGGTGCTGAATGACTGAAAGGAAGCCGGTGCAGTCGTGCCACAGAAGAGATGTCATTATGATTATGATGATGATGATTATTATTATTATTAAACGCATTTTAAGATTTTTACGCGCTCATCTTCATCCCCCAAACGCCCTTTACTTGCTCTGAAATGCGCTTAAACTGCACATTATTTTTTTAGACATTTTTTTTTATTAATCCCAATGTCATTATATGATTTCCAGGACCCCACAAATGGGCTGACGAATTCCCCATTGCAAACGGACCCCGCCAGTCTCCCATTGACATCGTACCCACTAAAGCATCCCACGACCAGAAGCTGAAGCCGCTCACCCTGAAGTACGACCCCTCCACCTGCATTGACATCCTCAACAACGGACATTCCTTCCAAGTGTCCTTCGCAGATGACTCCGACAGCTCAAGTTAGTGTGAAATTAATACTACATGCATTCAGGAACGTTTTTTATTTGAATGTTTTTTGTTGTTGGAGGTAGTTTTTTTTTCTTTTTTTTCAGCTTGCAAAACATATTTTATCCTCTAAATTATTTTACCACCGATATCCTTGCCGCTGTATCAGAGGAGCTCCAATTCAGGTTTGCAAACGAGAACACTCGATAATAATTTACAGAATGAAGTAACCTGCAAACTGCAGTATTCTGACCTAATGCTTGACCATATAGCGTTTTATCTCTGCAGCTTCTACAAGAAGCATAGTAAAAGTGCTAATAGATGCATGAGTCATGCGTACCAGTTTTCCTGACCCATAAAGGTAATTTAAGCTGATCTGATTTTAAAGCCTTATTTAAAAACGTATATATATATGTTTTTAAATAAGGCTTTAAAAGAGAGAGCAAGAGAGAGAGAGAGAGAGAACGTGAAAGAAAGACACCTAGAGAGGGTATGATGAATATGCAGGAGTTCCTGAGAAAATCCTAACACAAAGCATGGAGATTGTAATTGAATTGGTAATGTAACTCCTTTCCCACGCCAACTCAAAAGCAGCAAAAGACCAAGGTTACTCTTCAAATACACTCCAGCCCTGGTTAACAATTAATGTCCCATCTTTGCAAAGGGAATTCGTTTTTATTCTCCTGGAGCAAATTTAGATTCGCATTTTTTTGTCCTATCCAAAACTTTATTTTCATCTCAGATTAGATTTTAATCTCAAAAGGAAAAAAAAAACATCTGTTTGCTTATTCTTAGCTGATTTGAAAAGGGAGGAAATACACTTACATAACAAACACAATCAAGGACTGCAAGTGTTCTTATTCTGGAGCATCTGTCCACTGAATAAGAGCCACATAACGTGTAATATGGGTCGGTTCTTAGTTCTCACTGCACGTCTGACTAAAGAAGAAGCTGTCTTCATAACATGATCATGCGTCATGTGTGTACCGTGGAAAAGATGGATCTTCCTGCTTCTCTGTTTTCATTGTTAATGTGAATTAATCACCTTAAGGCCCACACAGACTCCCATTCTCTCTTATCGCTCAAAGCTGACTTCTCACAAGCAGATATCCTACAGTGAGAGGCCTGTGTGTGTGTGTGTGTGTGTGTGTGTGTGTGTGTGTGTGTGTGTGTGTGTGTGTGTGTGTGTGTGTGTGTGTGTGTGTGTGTGTGTGTGTGTGTGTGTGTGTGTGTGTGTGTGTGAGAGAGATAACATTAAAACAGAATTAGAGCAATACACTGGATTATCTGTTACTATTTTCACTACTTTGTGAACTGTAAATACATACATTATGCAACACTAGAAGTAGTACTGACAACACTTTGGAATGATTTAGGACTAAATGTAACTCGGTTTGACAGGAGCTCTCACAGCAGGAACTGAGTTTGCTTCCAGCGATTAGGAAGTGTGCATGTGTGTGTCATCTTGTTTACCAGGTCGTTGTATTCTCTGCTTAGGATGACGTTTCCTTTGCAGCATTTTTTTTTTCTTGCTGCATTGTTAATGTCAGCAAAGATCAAAGATTGCGGGCTGACTGACTGGAGATTTTGCTTTTCTCTGCAGCTCTAAAGGATGGACCAATCTCAGGGACATACAGGCTTAAGCAGTTTCATTTCCACTGGGGAGCCTCCGACGACAAAGGCTCTGAACATACAGTGGCTGGGACCAAATACCCTGCTGAGGTAGAGATGCTTTGGATCTTCATGATTGTCACAAAACTCTAACTCCAATAGTTTATGACAGATTGGGCTTGCTTGACATAAGAAAGAGGGGTGAAAAGCAGCGCAGGAACCCATAACGTTCTTATGCTCTCGTCTTTATCTTATGAAGTGTGACCGGTATGGGCACTGTTTCATCAAAAAAACAACATAAAATGTATAGGGGTTTTTGAAAAAGTTAATCTGGTACGGTGACTTGAAATGTGTGACAATGTTGCCAAATAAGAAAGGAGGTCATATCTAAAGCTTTAGTCTGTCAATCTTGGGCTTGACCTATTTTGACAAATCTGTAACAAATGTAATTAAAAACTTGTATATATCGAGAATATTTCCACAATCTGACAACCAACACTGACCATACACCAGACTACTTTGCAAAAACATGAACAATCTTGCATCTAAACATGACATACCAGAGTCTTACAAATATTGGGGATCTTGCAGAGTCACTATTTCGACGGTTACCACTAAATTCCTTTTGTGAGTCAAAGGATAACAGTCCTTATTGACTGATGACACAAACAGGAGCACCACAGTTTGCATGAGACCAGAGTTAAGCTTTGTGATTATAATAAACATGATTGACTTTGTCTTAATGCCTAAACATGGAAATATCATGTTTATACATAACAAGTGAGATCGCAGGGGCCTCATTTTAAAATTGAAAACTTAAAGTGTAAGGTCAGCGTAAGGGTATAAAATAATAATTTTAAAAAGTTTTGATTGAATGTTGATTTGTCTTTTTGTTTTTGTCCCCTGTCGGCGCTTGCATTCGTGCTTTTACAATGATCAGACCAGGTTGCCATGGCAACTGTGTGCTACTGAGCTCGCTACCCCCACTCATTGTCGCTTTCGGCTATATTTGTTCCGTAGGTTGTTAAAATTTCTCAAGAGAACAGCTATTCTAGATAAGGAGCGAAAACCCCCTCCATGATTCTCAAATTAAAGATAATGGCACCAATAAAGGACTTTTTCTTTTTTCTTTTGTTTTTAATAACGAAACATTGAGGCTTTTCATTGTTCTCAGTGTTTTGACATAAATAAATAATCACTTTTGCTGCTTTAAAATTCAAATACAGTGATATTTAAATCCTAAAAAAAGTCTTCAGAGTCCATCTATGGTCTAAAGTTCTGATTGGGTGCAATTACCAGTGACATTTATGTAGGTTTGCATCTCCTTGGGGCTGCTCATCACCATCAAACATTTGAAATCCAAGGAAGTGTATAAATCTAAGATGAGCATCACATTAATAATTTTCTTATGCATATGATTTATTTAAAGCTTCATCTGGTGCACTGGAACACCAAATATCCAAACTTTGGTGAAGCTGCCAGCAAGCCTGATGGACTCGCCGTCGTTGGCGTCTTCTTGAAGGTGAGCAGTAAAATTTGAGCAATATATTCAATATGGCATTAAATTATTGCGCAAAACTGACCAGGGCATTATGTGAACTCTTGTCTTTCAGATTGGTGCTGCAAATCCTAATCTTCAGAAGGTTATTGATGAATTTACCGCCATCAAGGCTAAAGTATGTATCCATGACAATGATAATATCTTGCCTAATCTTTCTAACCGAGCATGCATTTTATTAATCGTGTGTTTTGCTCTCTGTATTTGCCTTCAGGGTAAGCAGACTACTTTTGCTAACTTCGACCCTGCTAGTTTGCTCCCTGGTTGCCTTGACTACTGGACGTACGATGGCTCACTGACCACACCCCCCCTGCTGGAGAGCGTTACCTGGATTGTCTGCAAAGAGCCAATCAGTGTCAGCCCTGAGCAGGTATGTCTTCTCAGAGTACTCATTCTTCTGGAGTCCAAGCATTGGATTCCTTCCCACAGTCTAGAATAGCCTTCTGTGAAAATCCTGTCTTTTAACAAGGTCTGAATCAAGGGCTTAATTGTTGAGATTAAGAGCACCACTGAAACGAGCAAAACAAAAGCTCTCGCAATGAGAGGAAATGTAACGCAACCACCTACTTAGGAAAAAAGAGAGTGAGAGACTTACCCAACCAAAAATGGTGTATGTGTGTGTGTTTGGGGGGTGGTAGGCAACAGTTATTGCCAAAGCCATGATTACCTAATGGTTTTTTATCAGTAGATTATCAAAGGGTGCAACCAATTGCATTATTGTGTCAAAACGGTGACAAGTAATTTCATCTGTAAATTCTGCTCAACTGGCTGAAGCAGTGTAATTACTTTATAATGACTTATTATCCAACGGTAACAGCCAATCCCTTCACTGGGTTATCTAAAACCATCTCATAGCCGCTTATTTGCTCTTTTGGTTCTGCCCTACTTGAGGGAATAGTTTTTTTTAGTATTTTAAGGAAGTAACATAATCAGCTACATTAAAGACCCGATATTAAAGCGACTTTTATTCTGGTAAATAATAATAATGCGTAAGTCCCTAACCTGCAAACATGGTCTAGTTTATCCTAGTTTACTTTAGCATGAGGAATGCATACAGGGGAATCAGGGGTGACAAACTCCAGCTACCTACACACCACCTACAGTATCATTTTGATAGTATGCATATATAAAAGCCAAAGGAAATGATAATTTAACAGGAAAAAAAGTGAATTTGAAAAGTTGTCTTTGGTGGCTGCTTCTAATTTTTAAAATCATTGTGAGCAGAGATGTGTTTGGTGAGTGACAGTAACAGGTCTGCGATAAAGACCGCTATCCCCGTATCCCATTTCACAGATGGCCAAATTCCGCAGCCTGCTCTTCTCAGCTGAGGGTGAAGCCGAATGCTGCATGGTGAACAACTACCGCCCTCCCCAGCCTCTCAAGGGTCGCATTGTCCGTGCTTCCTTCAAGTAAAAACCCTCCCCCTACGTTTGCCCTTTATGCCCCGTTGCCCCGTCCCTCCCCTCCCCCCACAGACTTACCTCCTTTGCAGCAAACACAACAGACATATCTCCTTCCGTCCAGTTTTGAAATAAATAATCCCTTTGTAGTTTTGAAAAGTCTAAAGGCAAGCTGGATCAGAATGAGCATCTCCTGTGTGCAATAAGCCAGCAAATACACCCTGTCATAGTTTATTTTTGTACACTTCACAGTGACACACTTACCAGGATTCTTCTTCTGGTGTTTTCGTGCTTTTAAAGACATCAAATACATATGCTCATCCTTTTTTGCCCAGCGATAAAACCTGAGGAACGAATCATGGTCAAAATGGTGTTCTGAAGCTAACTGGAAAAAGATAGCACAGGCTAGTTGCAGTAGTAGGGGGAGGAGGAACTGTATCACCATCTGTGAAGGGGGGTAAGGTGCCAATAGTGGACACGCACACGGACACACAGCACGCTCCTGCTGCTAGTCTGCCTGTAATCTCTGAGCGACTGCCAGCTTCTGCAGCACAGCAGCTTAATGAAACCATGCAGCCGCTTCCATCGTCAGTGATTGATTCAGAAAATCCGCCTCTGGCACACACACACACACACAAACACACACACACACACAACATGCGCACTTTCATGCAGTTGCTGTGCCTATCGGCACTGACCTGTTTATTGATCCGAGTTGTACAAAAGTGTAGAGCAGCAAAGGGCGGGAGGACAAAATGCTGCAATGGCCACTGCACATGACAGCGGCTGACGTCTGTTTTTGTACCGTCTGATCTTTAAAGTTTTAATGTGCTTGTCACCCCAAGTTGTGTGTTTGTTATCCTTAAGGATTGTCTTCTTTTCTTTTTTTTTTTTAAACATGATGTGTCATGCAAATCAAGTCATCAGTGATTCCTAAATGATGTATTGTAACCAAAAGCTCCTCCTCTGGATGTCATGATATAGTAGAAATAGAGAAAATTATCTTTCTTTTAAACATTTCATGTTAAAATTAAAAAAAAAAAATGTCGAGTGCTAAAGCTTAAAACGCACAGTAAAAACCGCATAGTAGCCAACGCACAACGCCAGGAAGAAATTACTTTGCCAGGGAAGCCAAGGACGACAAAAAAAACCCTGCCAATAGACAAAATTATAGTGTCAACCTGGTGTCAGGCCCAGTATAGGAGAATAATTAATAAGGCTCTGAAGACTTCTGAGTTTAGCATTTTCTGAGAAGAAAGGGCTCTACAGAAAGATGTAATTTATGAGAAGGAGGGGAAAAAGCCTTATGCCAATTACTTTTTGGGCGCTCCCAGGATTGTGTATTTTAGACATTTACTAGTTGAATAAATATATTTTACGACAAACCCATGTCTGCTCTTTTGTGTGTCTCTCTTGTTTTGCTCATTTTTCAACAACTTTGCAGGGGGACATTTTAATAAATAGTGTGTTATTGACAACATGAACTCTCTGAATTCCACATGAAGATTTATATAATTTGAATAAAGTCTTTAGCCTTCAGAGAGTTAGATGTTCTTTTAAATTGCTTTTTTTTTGTCCCATGAAACCAACGTCTATGACTGTTAAAGTCACAGATGAAGTGGTGGTCAAAATTAAATCTGTGCGATGACTTTTAAATGGTATGTAAATATTTGTTATTTTGGGTTACTCTCATGGTAATGAAGTTGGAGCTTGATTGAGCCCAAATGGGCACCAGTACTGGTTTGAAATGGACAACATGGGCGGACAACCGATTGAGTACCAGTAGGACCAAGCAAAATATGAAAGACCAAGGAGAAGCTGTGGTCCTTCCATGGGATTCGTACAGAAATCCCAATGGGTACCAAAAATGGCAAAAGCTTGTTTGGGCACCATATGGGTTAAAACAGAAGACCCAGTTGGGTTTTCTGTGGAAAGACCCAACTGTGGGATGTCCACACCATAGTTATTGTAGAGGTTTCATGGGTGAACTCACGCGTAGGTTGTTCATGGGCGAGCCCCACTATGGGCTGACCAGATCAAACTCACATGGAGCCCCAAGAGGGCTAAGCTTCTGTGGGCCCTGCTTGGGCCAACCCTGATGATGCCCCAAACAAAAAACAAAAAACCCAGAACCTTTTTATATATAATTCTGTTTTATCTAATCGAAAAGAAGATGGTGGGTGATTGGTGATGCCATATCTGTGGGCTACTGGTAGCTGGAAAACACCTCAGTGTACTGAAGATTTTAATCAGTGATGGCATTTCACATTCTGTGGAAATATAGCGCTAGATTTCTCACCTCTCTTCAAACTCCAACCAGAAAGAGGAGTTCAGCAGAGCAACTCGTTTTTTTTTTTTTCTTTTTTTTGCCCAGCCTGTTTGATGATGTGTGTGTTATATAAAGAAAAGGTTGGCTTGATTGTTCGGACCTCAGAATAGATCTATATTTTAGACCCTAGTGTTATTCTCGTGTTCTCATGTGCCCTTCAAATACATCAATACAAATAAGAGTTATCGACCGCCACAGTCTCGCCACCACAGTCAGAGTCAATAATACACTGCAGCCTGTCATAACAAACTCCTGAATGGAAAGTTTGCAATAGGTCACATGTGATTAGTAATGGTCCTCTTTGTTCATTCCAAGGTCAGATTTTTGTAGTGACCTAAATCAGTGATGGCTGCTTTTCCTGACTAATTAATTAGGGAAAAGGTCACTAGCTCATGAAACTGTGACTACTGGTCCATTTAACTGGTACAAGGAACTTCTACTTATTAGTTTTGTTTTTTTTTGGAATCGATCATTATATCTTTTGTTGTAGTCAGTGAGCTCTAATTAGTTCTGCCATTAAATTTATATGAGTTATAAAGTTGTTTAATATTTTGCTATTGTACTGAAGTGGAAAGAAAGCAAAGAACCCCCTCGGAAAAATGTTTGGTTTTCCATACAATGTCGCCTGATCCTCTATGATGGACTGGTGACAGGTAGTCTCAGACAGTTTTCATTTTATTAAAGCAACCTTGACTGCCAGCTCTGTGTATTTTGCCTTCTTTTTTTCCTGTCGAAGCCATGTGAGCTCCACCATGATGACCTTGTCATAGTAGATCAGAGTACGGCATAGAGCCAAAGGTTGTTTGTCAGAGTTTCTTGAGGGAAAATGACCTTCCAGCGTAGGTCAGCGCTCGTGTTTCATTTGCCTCCAGAAAACGCAGGAGACAAAAAAGATCCCTCTGGTACTGGAGCTTGGATGGTCATCTCAGATGCCTGGACAGCTTTTTAGTATATTGCTGTTGGTAATAGACAACTAATACAAAAAAAAAGACTCCCTATATGGATTAATAGTTAAACAACAAGTATTACACAGAAGTTGATGCGTATCACTTTTTTCCCAAGTGAAACAGAATAAAGGTTTTACAAATCACATTAGATAATTACTATGTAATAGATTATTTGATCCAAGTTTGGGAAGAAACAGAAGCTTTGACCCACCAGCTAACTTCACCTTCTTGGTGTAAATGTGGCATCTGTCATCCTGATACCAACATAAATTGAATGTGTTTGCTGCATCACATGGGACATTGCAGGTGCTGCCATCCATGGCAAGCCTTCACCCATTTGGAAAAGAAGATGGCACAAAAACACTCTGAACCACAACCACAAAGGAGCTGTCAGCTACAATACATCAGGGATCCTGGTTGTGATTAAAATTCATTGGATAAAAACACCTGGTGTCAAGTGGAACTAATCAAGTGATTATGATAGTCATCATGACGCATGATTCACAAAGTCCATTACGCTCTGGGGTGATTATAAGTTAGTCACTGGTTCCCAGGTAGCAGTACTTTGCCAAAGTATAGATCCTTTTAATGCATGTGTTAACAAGATTGTCTCATTTACATAGATATTCCTACACTTTGTAAACATACAAGACAATGTAACCAAAGACATTTTGGGATTATCAGGAAGATTATTTTGTCACTTATGTTAAATGCGCCAAGGTAGCACAGCGAGTGCTTCGTCACACTGGGTTATTGGATGCACAGAGAAGACAATGGTGTACCTTCTGCTCAAACTGAGCAAATTCCCAAAATGTTGGTGAGTCCCTTAAACAAAACCAGAATAAATTTACCCTCCCTCTGGCTGGAGTATATAAATAAGCTGCATAACCTTTGATGATATTCAAATGCAGCTTCCTACTTCTTTGCTATCTCACAAGTTCTGCCTTTTGTGTTGCCTCTTTTCATCTCACTTGGTGTTGTGACAGCTGGGTGAGAGGAAAAGTCCTGCTGGGTGCCATCACGTAGCACAGATGCGGCCATGCATGTTTTAGCTCCTTCTGCACATGCCTTCATATTCTAATGAGGGAGCAGCAACACACAGCCTGATGCTTTCACGTGCACCACTACTAGATGTCACACTCACAAACTTCAGTGTCATGACAGATTTGACACCATGATCGTGTGCTGTGTTCTTAAAGGATGTTGTTTAATTTTTAAGGTGAGAACAAACAAGACTTGCAAGTTATGCAGCTTGTTGCATAATCAAGTGTTCCAGTAAAGTGACATGTTAAGGAGATAGGAACAGCACATTCATGCATTCACTGTGAGAAGAGAGTGGGAGTATGCAGCAATGCAACAGTAAAAAGATCTGACGTAGCACTTCTGCGAAATGCAGGATGAATCATCACTTTTAGTCAAAGACAGTGACGTCCAGTTGAATGCAGACACCCTCTATAAAGACACTAAAGCTTGATTCCCATCTCTTTTGTTTTTCTTTTTATGCATATTTTAAAGTTTTAAGGCTGGCGTGAAGTGCTTTTTTTACACTTTAAAGTATAGAACCGTAAAAGAAGAGATCTAAACACACCCATTCACACCCAAATACCAAACATGGTACTCACATGACCACAGATCACAATGAGCAGCAGTTTATTTTTGCCCCAAGGTAGGAAACATGGCCTTTATATGTGCAATGGGCACATGAAAGATTAAAGATAAATAAATAGACCCAGTTGAAAAGAAGTCCTAACAACCTCTCTCACATTTTCTCACCTATCTATGCCTAAACCAAAGCGTCTTCTTGTCTTTTCTTCCAAATTTTGATTATGGTTAGTAACTTCTTTTCGGTTTAGGACAGCAAAAGCAACTGCATTGCCACTGCCCAAGATGAGGCTTAGAGTTTAACTGCATTTTAAATCCCTATCTGTTGTAAGACTGTAACAACTTAAACAGAGTTGCACCTGTGGTTTAACCTGCAGCCTTTTTAGCTCGAGCTCAGTTGCAGTGTCCTGAAAAATCCCATATCAACCATTAAAGGTCTCTTTTTCTCCATGTTACTTCAAACCTGATACAGGTATGTTTTAACCAAAAGGTTACGTATTCCAGGCTGAATTCAACAAGGACGTAAAATTAGTGGAAGTTCCTTGAATAACCGCTAGGGGCCAATTTCCCGCATGTTAAAATGATCAACCCTGCAGCAGAAATAGACATATCTGCAGCCTGGTTAAAAAAAAAAAAAAAAAAAAAAAAAAGGTTTTGGTCTCCATAGTCAGACTACAGGAAGGGCAAAGGGAGAAAACCTACCAAGTTCACCATAGAGGCAGTGAAAAGGCTTCATTATTGCCATGGATCACATGGAGACACTGGAAGTGGCCAGCGCTGCTGGGTCTGATCCACCCTGACTGGGTCACCTGAATGAGGGGGTATTATGATGTACGATCCAAAAACCCGGAAGACCTCAGGAACAAAACTGTTGTTGTCCCAGCATTCCTGTGGATGTACCTTGGACATCCCTTCATGGATTGATGAAGTGTCATTGATTTCAATGTAACTAAACTGCATTTGCAGTGAAATAAGCTGGTTTTCAGCATTCTAAGGTTTGAGCTGAGGCGCAAATATTATTTACTCTATTTTATTAAGAGTGTTAGATACAGTGCACATTAAAGATTAGTATTAAAGTATTAAATCCTGAGGCAAGAAGAATAAAAATACAGATAATGGAAAACAAATATCGGTCATGACGGGACACATTTAAAGGCTCAAAAACACAGACGTAACAGCACAATGTTCAGTAAAAAGCTTACATCCATGTTGCATGAGCGAAGAAACCCAATCAGAGAGAAAAAAACGAAATGATTGACGGTGACAAATGAAGGAAAATAAAAAAAACAAGGTTGGTTAAACAAGGTTAAACAAAGAATAGAGACAATAAAGCACAAAACAGCTTTCTTGTTGACAAAGCTGAATTTTCCCATCCCTTTCTTCTTTTAGTCTTTCTTTTCAAAGCTGCTTGAACATGTTTTAAAAAAAGATTTTTTTGATCAGCTTCATCAAAACTCACTGTGGTTTGAAACTGGACATTTAAAAGTCATTTAAAATGACTAAGGTTAGTTGATAGAACATCTTTCCTTACAGAGATGTCTGTTTCTCACTGATAGGAATGATTAGTAAAGAAGAATGATTATTCTTTATTCATGCACCCTTAGATTTTTTTTTTTTTTTTAACCCTTGTTTGCATATATATTTATGGTTGATACCATGTTGGTATAACCGGAGTTGTATATATGCATTTTAATCTGGTAACCAAGGGTGTTTTGTGTGTGTGGGTGAGTGTGTGCAAGTGTGCTACCTTCACCAGCCCTCATAACAGTCAAACTATATTTTTATTGATCCCTGGAGAAATCAAACAAGATAAGAGTAAAGGGAGAGTCGAAGAGAGAGGTGTAAATGTTCTGCAGAGGAGGGCTATAGTCACCGGGTGTGGAAAGTGGAGAGAAAGAGAGCAGAAGAGAGAGACAAGACAGTGGTGGTGCAGTTTGGTGTCTATGTTGTAATATTTGTCAAGGAGTTTATAATGTGTTGTTTAAGGGGTAAAAAAAAAAAGAAAATAGAAGAAAAAGGAGGAGGAATTTCCTATTTACAATCACATTTCTGATCGTTTGAGCGTTGGGGGGGGTGCTGGAGGCAGTATTGAATAGTCATATATAATACCTACATACATACATACACATACATATGTGGACATGTATGCTGTTATCTAGTACATATTCTTTAAACATTGTAAACAGAGCAACTCAATTTGTACCTCAATGCACAATGCACACACACACACACACACACCCGTATACATACACCCAGCAATGATCCGTGTGTTGACCTCGAAGCATTATGTATGTAAGATACATGTGTATCAGTAAGTAGTTATTCATACATATTAATATACTCTGATACAATCATGTGCACCTGTGTTTTTTAGTTTCATGTGCATATACATATATCCTGTATTTGTCCATATATATATATATATATATATATATACCCATACATCAATAAATACACATATAGAAATGCATCTACATATACACAGTAACATATAAACACCTAGTGCATACTTATATATATCTATATATATATGCATACATACAAACACACATACATACCCACATATACACATCCGCACATGTACACACACACACACACACACACACACACACACACACACACACCTCCTCATGTGTACTCCCATGCACACACACACACATCTCCACATGTGTTTGCACACACCCACACCCCCGTCCACATGTGTACGTACACACATATGCACACACACACACACACACGTGCACAGACACATATACCCACACACACACGTGTACTCTCACGCACACACACACACACACGTGTACATGCACACGCACATACACACACACACACGTGTACATGCACACGCACACACACACACACACACACACACGTGTACATGCACACGCACACCCACACATACACACACGTGTACGCACACCCCCCCCCCCCCCCACACACACACACCCGTGTGCACCCCCCCCCCCCCCCCACACACACACACGCCCACATACACACACACTCATGTAAATGCACACACACGTACACACACACACACACACACACACATGTACATGCACACCGACAACATGGAAACCCATATATATATATGGTAATACCTACATACTCATAATTCTTTGTGCCCATAAATACATACATATACAAAAATATGATAATAATCACAATAAAAATGACAACAACAAATCATTTACATACCTCCTTCCTTTGAATAGTTATTTTTAACTTTGCTAAAGTAGTTATTCTTACAAAGCCCTTGTTGGTTCCCATCGTCACCGGTCATCGCCCCCCTGCCCTCCCGCCCCCAGGTCAACCCATGCCCCCCCCCAAGAGGCGGCTGCAGCCAACCCACCCAGCAGAGCAGGGCAGAGGAGAAGGCGGCCACCGGCCCCACCTCCCCTTCCATGTCAAATCACCTCCGCAAGGAGCCTGACAAGTCCAGGAAGACAAGGGCGCGGGGCACCCCCGGATCCCCAGGCAACCCAACATGGCGCGTCCCCGCCAAGCAAGAACGGTGCCATCACGGTCCGCCAGCGTCGGCGCACCGCCACATGTCCGGGCCGCCACAGCGGTGACACCAGACTCCCAGGGCCGAACAGCACTGGGCCGGCAGAGGGGGGGGGCCAGGCGGCGAGAGGGGAGGGAGGCGGCGAGAGGAAACACGGGCAGAGCGAGCAGCCCCGGAGGACCGAGGCAGCCACCACCCGCAGTCGCCAACTTACAGAGCCAAGGCGGAGGGACAGGAACAGGGGGCAAGGGGGGGGGGACACAGCCGACACCCAGAGGCCACGCCAGGCCAGGGAAAAGGAGCCCGCCAACACATCCCGGCGCACCCGGCCGGTGGACCGCCACCGCACTACTTCCAACCAGGGGGCCCCTCCCAGTAGTCGGCCCCGGTACCAGGCGTCGCAGCCAAGGAGCAGCCCCGGCTCCCCCGAGACCCAGGCATCCCCCCCGCAGGACAAGACCCAGACAGTAGGAGCGCGGGCCGGATCCCCAGGCACCCAGTGATCTGCAGGGGCCGTCCAGCACATGCTCCCCTGGTAGTCCCTCATGTTACCCCCCTCCCCCCACCTGCCCCATTGATCTCTCAATTTTTTATATATTTTTTATTTACTTATTTATTTATGAATTTATATATTTTTTTTTTTTATTGTTACATATATCCCTATACATATATATACATACATATATATATATACATATATACACACAATTTTTTTTTTTTTTTTTCCCCTCCCCCTCCCTCCGTTCCTTTGTTAATGTATTTCGGTGCATTAAAAAGAGCAGCTGGTACATGTATGGTGAGCACTCCCTACACTTACCATTGCTCTCTATTGTGTATATATATAATAATCTATATATGGTCATGGTGCATTAAAAACAATAAGAAACTGGCATTTGCAGGGTGGATGTCCCCTGTAGGCCCCAGCTCTTCTTGTCATGTTTGTCTCTTTGGGGAGGGTTTTTTTTTTATTTTTTTATTTTTTTTAATAATAATTAATTTTATTTTATTTATTTTTTTTTTTTTTAAATACGTGTATATACATATGTACATACCTGCACATACACATACGTACATACATATAAAACCTTTTTTTTTTTTTTTTTTTTTTATAGATATACAAATATGAGAGAGGGGGTAGTGGGGAGGCGGGCAACCAGGACCAGGGGCGCATCACCTGCGAGCCCCACACAGTCACAGGAGCCAGGCCGCCAGCCACGCCCCACCGTCAGGGACCTCCCCCACAAAGGGGCACCAGCATCGCGAGAGGGTCGACACACGCCCCCAGCCGCAGGCCGGACACCAGGGCCGACCCCAGCGAGGCCCCCGGCCAGACCCGCACGGGCCGCACCGACCAGGGATCCACGGCGGCGGCGCACAACCCGATCCCCGTCCCTGCGCCACCCCCGGAAGCCGACCGCACGCACCCCCCCCCCCCAAACCCAGCCCACCGCCCGTATCTAATGCATCTAATATCTATCTAATCGTATCTAATCTAATGCGCCAACCTACTAGCACACCAAGGGACACCACACGCAACACAGAGACGCCCCAGTCAGGGGAGCCGGGGGAGGGTGGGCACACCGATAACCCCATCTCCCAGGCCCAGCAGGCCCCATCAATCAATACTACTGTCCCTGTGGATATGGGACCCTGAGGCCACCAGCGCCACCCGCACCCACCCCACAGCATGGGCAGCACCGCAACCCCGGAAGGCAGGGCTTGGCCAATGATTAGATAGAAAGATAGAAAGAAAGAGAGGGAAGAAAAAAAAAAAACCTAGACTATCAAGGCAGGAAGACCAGAGCACGACACCAATAACAGTTTTTGGTTTTCCAGTTCATGAGGATTGTTTTATTGGCGATGATTAGGGCAATAGAAAGGATTCTGTTGGAACTATTATCCAGTGATAGAGTAGAAAAATCTCCCAAGAGGCAGAGTGAGGGTAACAGCGGGATGCAGCAATCAAGACGTTGGGAGAGGGTGTCAGTGACACTGTGCCAGAATATTTTGACTGGGTCACAATCCCAGATTGCATGCAAGTATGTGTCCGTCACATTTTGTGTACACTGTGTACAAATTTGTGTATCTTTAAAGCCCATTTTAAACATTCTTTCCCCCGTATAGTGTGCTCTGTGAATTACTTTATATTGTATTAGTTGTAGATTCACATTAGCGGTAGACATAAATATATTTTTACAGATTTGGGTCCAGAAGTCAGCATTGTAGGTAACCTCTAAATCTTTTTCCCATGTAATTGATGGAATGGACATTGTTGTCTTATTTGTTGCAATTAACTTATAAATTTTGGATAAAATTTTCTGTTGACTAGCAATTTGGATTAAATCTAGTACCAGTGGCGGAAGATTAAGGTTAGGTGTTTTACTATTAAGTTTTGTTTAAACAATAGATTTAATTTGAAGATATTCTAGAAATTGATTTCCTCCAATGCTATACTTCTGTACGATGTGAGAGAAAGAAACCAGAGTGTTGTTTTCATAGATATGTTTAAGATGCGTAATGCCCTTAGTGATCCATGATGACAGATTTAATGGTTTCCTGTTCATCAAAAAATCCGGATTATTCCAAATAGGAGTGTATGTACTTGGTGATACCGCGGTATAAGTCATTTGGTGAAAGTCCCACCAGGCCGTCAGAGTTGAGGCAATGATTGGGTTTTTGAAGCAGGGGTGTCTGGTAATGCGGCTTATAAATGGCAAGTCAGAGATATTGATTCCTTTACAAAAAAATTGTTCTAGCCCTATCCAAGAACTATCTGATTCGTTTGGTTTGATCCATTTATAAACATACTGGAGTTTATTTGCAAGATAGTAGTGCTGGAAGTTTGGGGCCTCCAGACCACCATTTAATTTATTTTTTTGTAATGTTGATAGTTTAATTCTGGCCTTTTTATTTTTCCAGTAATAATGTATAATTATTGAATCTAAAGATTTGAACCAGAGAGTTGGAGGCTTGCTGGGAATCATTGAAAAGAGATAATTTACCCTGGGAAGTATGGTCATTTTGACTGTAGCAATTCTACCAATAAGTTTTATTGGTAAATTCATCCAACGTTTTAGATTTTCTTCAATCGTTTTCAGGAGTGGATTATAATTAAGGCCAATTAACTCTGACAGCTTGGGGGGAATGTTAATTCCCAGGTATTTTATGTTGCCCGTGGGGATTGAGAATGCTCCAGTGACAGTTGCCACATCCCAGCTGTTAGAGTTCAGTGGTAGTATGGTGGATTTAGACCAGTTAATAGTGTAGTCAGAGATCTTAGAGAAATGATTAATAAGGTTGACAGTATCAGGAATTGATGATGATGGGTTTTGTAGATATAAGAGGATGTCATCAGCATATAAGCTAATCTTATGGGTTGTATCTCCTGTTCCGATTCCTGAAATTGTGCTGTCTTGTCGTATGGCTGCTGCCAGAGGTTCTATAAAGATTGCAAATAGGGATGGAGAGAGTGGACATCCTTGCCTTGTACCCCTGTGTAGAGTGAACCGCTGTGATATTAATCCATTTGTGGTGACTGTTGCCATCGGTGATGTGTAAAGAATCTTGATCCAATGAATAAATGATTCACCAAAGCCGAATTTTTTAAGTGTTTGGAATAAGAATTCTCAATTAACTTTATCAAATGCTTTTTCTGCATCCAATGAGAAAATGGCTGTTGGTGTATCTATTTGTGATGAGTAGTGAATCAGATTAAATAGTCTCCGTAGGTTATTGGCGGAGTGCCTTCCTTTAATGAAGCCTGTTTGGTCTGGATGAATGATAAGTGGAGTTACTTTTTCAATTCGTAGCGCTAGAGCTTTACTGATTATTTTTGTGTCTGAATTAATTAGGGATAACCGGCGGTAGCTTGCTGGAAGAGTGGGATCTTTTCCAGGTTTTAATATTAAAGTAATCATCGCTGTATTCATCTCCATGGAGAGCTTGGATTTTTCCTTAATTTCTGCTATTAATCTTGTAAATATGGGTGCTAGAATGTTCCAAAAGTGTTTATAAAATTCTGCCGGGAAGCCGTCTGGACCCGGTGATTTGTTATTAGGCATTAGTTGAAGAGCTTTATGGATCTCTGTTGGAGTTAGAGGTACATCAAGTTCTCCAGCCTGATCTTCTGTGAAGTTTGGTAGGTTGATATTGTCGAGAAATTTGTTAATCTCTGATATGTCTGATTTGTTTGCAGATGAATACAGCTTTCTGTAGAAATTCATAAATTCCTTGTTGATTTCTTCAGGGTCTTGAACGATGTCTCCCGTTGAGTTAACAACTGTGGAGATTGTGGATTTTTCCTTGTTTTTCTTAATCTGATTGGCCAGATATTTGCCCGATTTATTACCAAATTCAAATTGTTCATGTCTGAGTCTTTGGATGAGGAATGTACTTTTTTTATTTAGGTATTCATTCAACTGCAGTTTATATTTTTGCAGTTCAGAATGATTCTGAGGAGTTGGGTTATTAGCATTATTAATTTCTAATTCTTTAATCTTCTTTTCCAAATTTCTTTGTTCCTGCTCTTCCTTCTTTTTCTTATGGGAGGAATATGAAATGATCTGTCCTCTCAGCACAGCTTTGCCCGTTTCCCAAAGAAGTGATGGGGATATTTCTGGTGAAGCATTTATTTCAAGGAAGGATGTCCAGATCCTCTTAATATAGTCGTCAAAGTCAGGGTCTTCAATCAGCGATGTGTTAAGTCGCCACCTGTTGCTGGTTTTAATAGGTGTACTTTTAGTCCAGGTCAGAGTGATCGGAGCATGATCACTAATAATAATAGGATGTATTTCAATATTACTCCCTTTGGAAATCAGGGAATTACTAATAAGGTAATAGTCGATTCGTGAGTAAGATTGATGGACTTGTGAGAAGTAAGAGAATTCTTTATCGTTAGGGTGTTTCAGCCTCCAACCATCTCCAAGACCATAGTCTGCCATGAACTGTTTGATTGTTTCTGAAGACTGATAATTATATGTTTTACTACAGTTATTAGATTTACCCTTAGATATTAATGAAATTAGCCTGCTGAGCGAGTGAAAAGAATATTGTTAACTGGCTGTGGTGTCAAAGTTTGAATTTGCTCCAGACTGAATCCACAGGCTGCATTACTTCCAGATATCTTTGAGGATCTGTTTTGTTTTGTTTTTTTCTGATTCTGGCTGCTGTTACGCTTGAAAACAATGTTTCCATGACAAAATACAACCATGTCATGAATAGCATATTCATTTCCTATCTGCTTCTACTGCAAAAAAAAAAAACAAAATGTGATAGCCACACGTGGGGAATCTGAATGCAGTCAGTTCAAAGATTGTGTCCAGGAAGTCTTTTACTTTTCAAAAAGCATTTTTCAAACTGGGAGAAAGAATGGCTCCACGTACACTTTTCAATAGCAAATTTCCTCTGCAATTTCCTGCACTCTATGTTGATTGCAGTTTAATGTAAACTCCCTTCTCAAGACATGTGTGTTTCACCAACATCTGATATCCATTATCATGATAGTGTTTCCTTATTTTTTTAGTATTGTTTTATTGTGAAATAAAAAAAATAAACACACTGTCTTTGATACGGCAATGCGATAAATTAATAAATCTCATATAAACAAAAACCACATCTTCACTTCTAATAATTTCCTATAAAACACATACAAGTACTGAGTTTATTTCCCAGAAGTGCAGAGTATAATAAAGAACTTCTGAGCAGGCGTATGAAGCCATATCCGACACTGAAACAGTTCAAATAAGTGTTTAGTCATGCTGAAATAACATCTTCAATTAATAACATATGAGACTGAAATAGAAATATAACCTCAGATTATTTCAGTCAGTGGAGATTTTGTACTGTGGTTGCAACCAAGACATTTTGGAACGAAAGGATAATTGCTTCAAAAGTTGTTTTTACATGTAAATCCAGTGGCTGTGTTTTAGCTAGAATACAAACTCTGTAAATAAACAAAGCACAAATGCAAACACAGATGAAGTCAAAGGTCTCTGTTTTGTTTGACATAAGGAAAAAGCCAATAAACACAAGAAAGTTTAATCTTGCCTATTTAAAGCTCAAAATGAAGGCTTATAAACCCCCTCCACTTTGGCTTCTTCTTGCCTCAAGCACAATAAGCAACTACCGAGGACACTGAAAATGTTACTCACTATAGCAGGGCTGGACTGGGACAAAAAATCGGCTCGGGCATTTTGAGCTGAGACCACCCCACCAGGTATTGATGCAAGAGCAATGAAGCCTATGAATGACAACAAACTTTGCTTGTTCAGCACGACCACCCCCCCCAACCCCATTTGAGAAAAAAACATCTCAAACCAGAACTAAATGCTTCTTTTCAAATATTGTGACTATGTGGGACAATTTTCCTTGTTATTCACAGTGACAGCAATGGAAAACAGCGGTTCACAAACTTTCCTTTTTGTTTTAAAAGCTGTGTAGAGCTCAGGGGGCTCCCTGAAAATTGTAGATGTTCAATGTCTTGCTTTGTCACTTTCTCATTATCTCTACCTTCATTAATTTCTTGAGTTTCGTAGTTGCATCTCCGGAGATATCCACTTTAGGTTGGTGATCCAGTTTCATCATTGTTGATGTCAATAGATTTAATTTTAATGCGATCATGAGATAATCCTTGTTAGATGCACGGTCATGCCCCCTGCAGAACAAAACTTTCTCCTCCAATCACACCACAGGCTGTTGTAGCACAGGAACCATCCACTGACACACAAAACTTAACTTTTGTGTATTAACTATTCATGCCAGTCAGACAGGATAAGGATGACTGCACACTTTGGGTGTGGGCTCAGTGCCCCAAATGGTCCATTGTATACCTGTAATCCCAAAGATGCTTATGCATGCTGACAAGCAAACTGGTGATGCTTTTGCTTTATAACCTTGCATTACAAGCTGGCCAGTCCATATATAGTAAAACATTAGCGAAACATAAGCAATTATACTGCATAATAAACTGAATAAATTGATCAAATAGTCTAAACCCGATGGCAGCTTTAGACCTGATTGTATCCAGCGCAAAGAGGTCTGGAGCTATAGGATGCAGCAAAGTGTACACTTGTAATAAATAGTATTCCAACAACTGGTCCAGTCAGAAACCGGGACAAAGAAGACTAACAATAACCAAAAAGAAATCGGTTCATGAGTGGTAATGGGATGTCTTCTACTATTACTTTGTCCCAAACTGAGGTGCATTTTTAATTCCAAGCAAAATGATTCTTAAATTAACAATAAATTCTTTTGCATCTGAAATCATTGTGTTTTCTTTTTTTTAAGTTTGCAATAAAAATGACCTCTTTCTTCTAGAGTTTCAGTGACATGTCATTGTGGGAGCTGGCATGGACCAAGAAAAAGCCCTGATTAGGCTCTGTGTTTTACCCCACCTCATTCATGCTGATATCTTCCGGCTAACATGTTTGCATTTTCGACTGAGAACGGAGGGACCGTTGTTGATAACGTAGGGGTGGGTCATGCCTCAAACATGACAGGAATACAACCTTATCAAGTTCACCTACAAAGAAACCGCACCGCTCCTTCCTTCTGTTCAGTAGGTTGTGTTAATTATATAAGTAAGGGAAATTTGATGGAGGAGACCACCAGACTTGAGCCTGTCTCGGCTTTTCTTCCCCCATTTGATATTTTGCTCCATACAATTAGGCAAACTTGAGGTAGAGAGGAGATTTGACTGAATAGATGACAACACTTAGCAATTCAGTTTCCAATTCCTTCCTTTCTTTGCTTTGTTTTCTTTTTCCACTTCCTCTACTTCATATTTTAACTGTTATCCACTGATTTCCTCCTTTCATTGCTGCCCACCACAGTCAAATTAATCCAAGCTTGGGTCGGATTTCTCTTCATGCTGGGTAGTTTGCTGGTTAGAATTACCCAGTGGAGTAGGGTTTCTTGTCGGGCTGCAGGAGGTCATGTCTCTCACGTTTCCACTGCTTAGTTGGTGCTTGTGGGGAAAAATCCTGGAGTGAGGACACACTTTGACAAAGACTGCTGTTCAGCTTTATTTTGTGAATTTAAAATAAATCATATTCACAGAAATATTTTCAAGATTTAGTCATAACTTTAGATTAAGGTCAGTATTTTATTTTATTTTATTTTTGTCACCTTTAACATGCTGGTCCATGATTGCCAAGAGCATTTGATAATCACTAATGCGCTTATTTTCAATGTATGTGTGGAAGATACTTTTTTTTTTTTTAAATAGCTCTGTCAGGTTCATCACTGTTTTTTTTTTCAGTAAACATGCATTTATTCTGTTATTAAGAACAATACTGAGACAAAGATCTCATTATTTCTTTTTTTTTTTCAGTACACGTTTATATTCCCAAATGTAGTACTGTCACACTAATTGGGGATTGTACTCACATTCAGAGTACACTGAAATGGTTTCTTGAAGATATATTGTCAACTGTGCAGTAACACGTTTTCAACTTTACAAAGTTTAATATTAACTTTACAGTTACCATTTTGAATGTATAGATACGTTCACACTGATAAGTTTGCCTTCACAAAGAACCAAAATATTCAGATGACACTTAAAATGTTTACAAGAGCAGTTGGAGCAGGAATCTGAAGTCACTTTGGCTGGTTTTTGACAACAGCAGGAACGGGAGATGGTAAAAGTAAGCAAATACTCCTTCAAATGAAACAGAAATTGATACTTACAGATAAACCTAAGACTTTTCTACTGGTTTAAGCCAAAAGATGTTTTCTGAAAAGTATTTCACTGAAGCGCATTATAGTGGTATGAAGATTTTGTAAAATACATTTTTTTTAAAGTGCACATGTTGCTAATATCATAACAAATTTCTTCAGAATATAAAAACAATAAGTGGATTAATTACAGATAACACAGTGGACATATTTCCCAGTGACTATGTGCCTGTGAACACACAAACCTGTTTTGTGGCGTGTCCATTGTTTTCCTTAGTAATACATGACGACAGAGACAACAAAAGTTCAGCACTTATCAACCAAGTCTGAAAGTCTTTCACCAGACCAGCAATTTGACAAGACAGCATAACACCAGCTGATATTTTTAAAAGAACCTGTCAAAGTTTGTCTAGGGGGCCTGGTGCCACTTGAAGGAAACTGTTCAAACGTACAGATCATGCCTTTGATAGCTTTGTGTATTTTAGAGTCCATAAGGAAATGAGAGCTGGACCATGTCGTGATGCGGTGAAAGCGTGCAACAACAGCTGAAATTCTGAAACATCATGAGCCGTGGCTCCCGGGTCAAATGCAAATGTGTTTGAAATCTCTCGTTCATCTCTGATGAACTCGCTGAGACTCTATCGAGAATAAACTATATAATCAAATTCATTTAACAAAGTGCGAGTGATTGAATGAACAAAGTTGGACTCTCATGGCCAGAAATGTGCAACTTCCCTCTCAGGTGACGTGGATTTCAGGCCGTGTTTTTGATGCAAAAGTCATATGCTCAGCTCGTAGCTGCTTTACACATTTTTATTAAGACCACAAACTTTTCCTTTTCTGCTGATTCAAATTTCCTGGATAGCCAATGCAATTCCATATGGTTCAAATGCAATTTTGAGTTGTAAATTTAAGTTTTATTTATGTTTTACTATCATTAAACTGTAAAACACCAGTTTGATACATATGTTTGGAGTACTGTTGCGTTAGTTAAAGCTGCAAGCAACAAAAGAGGAGGTTATAGTGTTTGGGAAGGTATTCCAAGGTGTCCTGACTTGGTAAAAAATAAGCTCGACGAGACAAATGTTACAAGCTTTCTGCATTACCTCTCTCACAGTAGCCTAAAAACACTGAGTGCAGCACATGACAAAAGGGGCTGCAGAGGCCTCGGCTCTACTTTTTATCCAAGTCACTGGAGATGAATACTAATCCTCTCTGGTCTCAAAACATCACAGTCAGGAAAGTAAATCCATCCGGCTCAAAAATGAGTAAAGCGCCATCATTTTCTCCACTACTCAAATGTCATTAAGATGGACCCCCTTAAGGACAAGGGTTACATTTTAAAATCTTAACCAAACCAAGCCCATTAAAACAGGCTGTTTTAAGATCCATCCATCATCTTAACCCAGTTCTTCTTATTTAAGGTCACAGGGGTCTGCAGGAGTCTCCAGGCTTTCTTCAGGTGCAAGGCAGAAGTACATCCTGGACATGATACCAATCCATCACAGTGTTGTTTTAAAGGTAATGAAAGGTAATCTAGCTCTTAACAACTGGCACGGTAAGAATTTGTCAGGACCCACGTAAGATCAGTGTCACAAACAGCAGCCACAGCTTTGGTAAGGTCGGGTGGTTACAACCTCAGAGGTAAATCAGACCACAAAGAGCAGTAATGAAGTGCCAGCTGTCTAGGTAGGTTTTAGCCGGGGGTTATGGATTGTTTATTTATGTTTTTTTTAGGTGAGGAACCAGGAACCTACATATACACAAATGCAGAGAAGAAAGGATGTACTTTCAAACTTAATTTAAAAGATTTTGAAGAAGCAGCAAAAAAAATAAAACTGATCACCTCAGGCTTCTTAAGAGGGTGCACATATGTTGTTTCATTTGGTTGTAGCAGATTTTGAAACTAAGATCAGTTTTTTCGTCATGATTACATCAGTCCTATTCATACACTCACACAGAAAATAAAAGTAAAAAGAGAGACAAAAACAGGGTTCAGTTTCACAACGTAAAGCTTTTCAGGAAGTTGGGTGTTTTGTTCTCAGACGTGGGCATAGCGGTTTTCACAATGACTGAGAGGAATTTCTTGTAAAATGACATTTACACCGATTCCCACGGATTAGGCAGAAGACAGAAGGCTTGAGGTGAAGCTGAGATACTGCAGGCAGCAGAGGTTTATTTGGTACATGCAGTACCATTTGTGCCGTAGTACTTCACCCATTGACACCCCTGCTTACGGAGTTTGAGATTAGATTTTAACTGAGATCATTTACTTTGAGAGACCACAGTCACATCATCACCAACAAGAAAGTAAAAGAAATCAGCGTGAGAACGATATTCTCGTACCACCACAAAATTATGCTTGAGCCTATCTTCCTAAAAACTTCCTCCCCCTGTGTAGCAGCAGCGTGTTAATGTTTTACGACCTTACCTTCACTTGTACTACTAACAGAAAGTTAATAAATAAAAATAAACCTTTACAGCCCTAGCATTCTGTCAGGTGTTAAATTCGATATGTGTCAGTTTTAAGGCTGAAAACTCTGCAGGGAACTATAACATACAGTATCTGATGCTGTAGAGGGTGTGGGTCTTTGCTTTAGCTTTCTGGCTCCATGTGCCAGCTCTCTGATAACTGACTCAAGGAGAAAACACCCAAATATGTAATCTATACACAGGAGTCGACTGGTCTTGTGTTTCATGTATAGACTGTTTACAGAACCTTTGGAGAGCTTTAAATTTTTCAAAAATCTTAGTCATCTGAGATTGTTTTCAAGTATCCTTCCTCATTAAACTACACACAGTTCTTGGCAATGACTAAGGAAAGATGTTGATTAGATGGTTTTTTTTTTTAATTTAATGAATTTATTTAAGAGAGGAAATACTGAAATATGACATGTCCATAATTAAATCCATCACAAAGCTTTTTTTTTTAAAAAGTGTTTTAAGAGTGATCCTTAGTTTGCTTAATTGGCCTTAGGTTCACTCTCTGGGTTATTCCCATCCTATTCAGTCAATATCTTTCTGGTACCATCTTCCATTCACAGCCATTTCCACTGCTGCAGAAGAATCTGAACGGTTTATGCTCTGACTTGAAAGTCTCAAAACAGCCAAGGTGGCTGCAGAATTGCTAAAAACACCTTGGATCAGCAAGTTTTTGCTGCAAAACTGACAACAGTCATTCAGCAGCTCCCTTGCACAACATTTTAGATGTCTTTTGTTGCTGGCAGCCTGACTCTTACATCATAAGCCTCGTTTCTCTGATAGGTTGTATGCGAATTCAATGATTACCAGAGGCAGTTTCTACTTTATCCATTGGTATGGGCTGATGTGAATAAAAGTTGAATCCCAAGAGACCCTGTTAACTCTTCATAACAATGAGGAAAGGGTTGAGGAATAAAACTTTCCAAAACTTTGTCAGATTTTTACAAAAGTTGTTTGTGACATTGCAGATAATTTTACTGATTTGTCTGTCACGGAGAAACCTCCTCAGGTTTATGCCGCCATCGCCAAGTACAATTGTATTAAAGGTCTTATTGGTGATCTTCAATTCCTGGTGTCTTTCATTTGCAACACAAGGATCTATGGTCAAATAGTTTGATCTTAAGTTAAATATGATCAGGAGATTCAGTTTTTTTGTGTTCTCTGGATTCGTAAAAATGCCTTTTGGCAAACGTCTGTCTGCCAAATTTAACATGAAGGTGTCACTGCTGGAAGTCCTGCATTAATTCTTGCTTTTCAGAAACCTCAACTTCTAAATTTGGCAATGGAATCTGGGAAATGAATGATGTCAGTGGTTAATTTAACATTATCCCAAAAATCCAGAGATGACATATATTTCACTCTTATTCATAGAGTGCAATGGAGACACATTTTTAACACCCAATTAAACATACAAATCAACTAAAACTCAAAATATATGCAAATTTCTTTCTTTGTTAATGTAATGGACAGTCATACATGTAGCTTCTGTGTCTGCATCTGTTTGGCATTTGCAGCAATGTCCTTCCTGACTTCTTCCACCCTCATGTGCCCTCAGTTGTCACTCAGTTCTGTAAACAGCTTCTTGAACTTATTTCTAATGCAAGCAAAGGACAGTTCACTGTAATTTTCCCTTTTTTTTATTTGTTTTTGTTTTCAAGCAAGTTATAGAGGCATTTCAGCTTCTGTTGAGCTCAATAGCACTTTAAAAATGATGAAGCTATTCACACTTTTAGAAGTTAATGCCTCAAAAAAGGCATAGCCTTTGCATAGTGCTGAAGCACACCAACACAGCAAAATTCCCTGTTACAAAATCAGTTCCTTATTCTCCGTACAATGTGATAAATTACATTCATTCCAAGTATGTTTTATTTAGCCTCAGACTGCTTTTAAAGCACAGGCACTCTGCAAGACCTTCAGTAGATGTTGGCGCAGCATAGTAAAAGCTGACTGCAACTAACGTGCCATCTACTGCAGTCCTTTGCCTGCAGGCTCGCATGTTCAAGGTAATATGAAATGACAGCCTCATTGCAAATTTGTCAAATGGCACGACAAGAGGATGACTTAGGAGGCGAAGGCTGAATGTCTGTGAAATTTTGATGCTGAGTGACTGAGAAAAAAAAACAGGAAGACCAACATTTTGAGACTAATCAGTGTGCACGAACAACTCTAAAGTGAGGGCCTTTATGTTATCCATACAGATATATATATATATATATATATATATATATATATATATATATATATATATATATATACACACCTCTGAGTGGTTCCACAACAGTGTTGCACCGGTTCAGTGTATGAAGCAACATCCATCCATCCATTATCTGTACCCGCTTTATCCGTTTCCGGGTCACGGGGGTCTGTCGGAGCCTATCCCGACGCATATCAGGCGAAAGGCAGGGGTACACCCTGGACAGGTCGCCAGTCTATCCAGGGCGACATACAACCAATCACACTCACACCTAGGGAGAATTTAGAAAGATCAATTAACCTACTCTGCATGTTTTTGGACTGTGGAAGGAAGCCGGAGTACCCGGAGGAAACCCACGCAAGCACGGGGAGAACATGCAAACTCCACACAGAAAGACCCACCGGGCCGGGAATTGAACCGGGAACCTTCTTGCTGTGAGGCAACAGTGCTAACCGCTATGAAGCAACATATTTTAATGAAATTAGAAAGCTGTGAAATGTTTGACCTCTTATCGATAGTAGCCATATGTTTTGCATCTGGCGCCTGTATTTGCTTGTGAATTTGCTTGTGTAAGTCCAACCACCTTCTAATGCCTATTTTCAAAACCAACAGCAAGAGAGATGGAGCAGATTGATGAGCAACTTAATAAAGAAGTTTGAAAGTAGATTCACATTTACAATGTATCATCACTGCACTACAAAGATAGCTAATTGGCTCTCGGGCATTTCACTGCACAAAAGAATCCGCTCTCACAAATAACGGTTGGTGGTGTAATTACAGAGGGAGGCAGACAAAGAATAAATGCCAATGATAACATAAGGGCAATGCATAACCTATGTGCATATCTGCTGCACAGAAGTATAAATCATGTTTATCACTGCATCGTTGCATTTCAAGATAAATATCTTGTTTTCTTAGTTGATTTGCTTCGTGCATTTGCTGCTCATCTTGGCAGTGATAACAGAAGTGATAAGTTTATCGCCATATAGTTCTGATGCTTCATGAGATTTGTAGTCTGAGGTAGAACCGGTTTTCAATTCTCATCTCTACTCTGAGAGTAAAGTATAACCTAAGAAACATCCATATGAATGTAATTCGCTGAACAATGGCTATTTTCAAAAGCACATACTATACAGCTGATGCATAGGGATTTTTGCTAATTGTAATATTTAGTCTGCAGTAAATTAACAATTACACATCTGCAGTATGGAACAAGAAGCAGTAAGGTTTTCTCCTTACAGGAACATTTCCATTGTGCAACTGATCAGTCCACCACCCATACTCCCATTATGGTGTGGATCACTACAATTGAAGCTGGTAGAGAAGTATTGAGACTGACGTCTGCTTGTGCAGTAGATCAGTTATTTATATTGTGGTATACCACGTACCCCCAATGGCTGTCAGACCAGTATGCAGTACATACTCTGTAGTAAATTGTAGCACAGTACAAAGTATGCAGTTTTAAAAACAACCTATGAAAACAGTTCTCGCCTATCAAAGGAACAGATATTATTACATTAAGGAGGGACATCATCTACATGTCTGTCTGACTTTAAAATAAACAAAAAATTTGAAGAAACAAACAACATTATAGTTTCTGAGTTGACTTTATGCATATAGAGACTTTGTTAATTTGTGGTTGTCTACTCAAGAGTTTTGTAGTTCTGTAGTTTGACTTTGCACGACATCATCTGCCAACCAAATTCACTTTTACTTTTAATAAGCTGATCAAAACAACCATGTTGCAGGACAGTTTCACTTTTCACTGCAGTAAAAGTGATGTAAGGTTCACAATACTTAACTTGATTTTTTTAGCATCAATACTAGGTTTAAATTAAAGGTATTCATGATAAAATGATTAAATAATAACGATTACAGATGCGGGCTACACAACGCCTCCACAGTGCAAACAAAACATAATTCAAGTTTGAGCTGCAGAGACTTACTGTGGGTTTTTATTATGACTATGTTTTGATATCTTTATTTATATGTTGTAAGGCATGATGTTTTCTTTATATAATCAAGCCAGGATCAAATTTACTTAGAAGAAAGAAAGAAGGTTGACATCATTAGGATAAGCAAGAGTTATGCAACAGAGGAGCTTCCTCTGTGCTACTTTCATGACCTGTGTGATCTCTTTTCCTGATAAAGGTGGTTGCAGTTACTGATGATGTACTGACACACAGAGGCAAAGGAACCTGGCCGGGCTGGTGTTTGTTCTTCATAAAGTCACACATAAGATTATTATTCTTATTTAATATCAATGTATTTGTAAAGTACTTTGTGTTGTCTTTATGTAAATCTTGAAACTAAGATCAGTTTTTTTATATACAATTTTTCTTTCTATTTCAAATCTCTGTATAGTTGCTTGCTGCTGGACAGTCATACATGTAACTTCTGTGTCTACATCTGTTAGGCATTTTCAGAAATGAATATGAAACAATGTGCAGCAAAGTGGTTAGCTCACATCCTGGGGTTATATTGGTCCTGGGTTCTTGCACCCTCATGTGCCCTCAGGAGTCGCTCAGTTCTGTAAACATGTTACAGACATCAAGTGGCTCTGTGGCTCTGGTTCTCGCTCTACTTCAGAAAACCAAAGTCTGGAGACAAAAATAATATCTTCAGTAACACTGTGGTGTTGCGCAAAGACACAACCCACTGCTTTTCTGACAGAGTCTATGTTAAACTGAGGTGAACAGCCTTCACTCAGCAGCACAATAACCATTCTCACTGTAATTCTTGTGTAGGTTTCCTTCTGGACCTGGGAACCTGCTGGTTGTTATTTTATTCTAAATTAGCTGTTGCTTAGAGCAGTCGTGGCTGTCTCTTTCTCCATATCGATTCAAGGAGGATCCACACCCATGTTTATGTTTTGTAGTTCCTACGGGGAACTTGGATTTTTTCTTCATCAGATGTCACATCCTTGACAAGGATACTTGAGAAAAATCTTTTTACACCATATCAGGTAAAATTGTATAAAAACTTCAATGTATGCATTATCAGCGGGACAGCCTTTTGACTTACAGCTGGTACAGCAAAGGCTTAATTGGACTTCTGAGCTTTAAATAGAAAACTAAATGTGTATAGTCATAATTATTATGAAGAAAAATCGCCCTGTTCTGCTGTTAACTGTACTAGGAAACCGGTTTAAGATTCCCTGAAAAAGTTCAGGAGTGAAGGAAAAGAGCCTGAGTAGTTGCTTTCGCTTCCGTTTGAGCACTGCTGGCAGGGTTGATTGTCAATGTCTTTGTAAAACACTTTGAGCTGACAGTAATGTGCTGTACTAATAAATTGCCTTGCCTTATTGTTGTTAAAAGTGTGGTTTCTGTTTATTTTTGCTTCTTTTTTTTGCATCCATTATCTATACCCGCTTTATCCGTTTCCAGGTCATGGGGGTCTGTCGGAGCCTATCCCGACGCATATCAGGCGAAAGGCAGGGGTCCACCCTGGACAGGTCGCCAGTCTATCCAGGGCCACATACAAACATCCAATCACACTCACATTCACACATAGAAAGATCAATTAACCTACTCTGCAAGTTTTTGGACTGTGGGAGGAAGCCGGAGTATCCAGAGGGAACCCACGCAAGCACGGGGAGAACATGCAAACTCCACACAGAAAGACCCACCAGGCCGGGAATCGAACCAGGAACTTTCTTGCTGTGAGGCAACAGTGCTAACCACTAAGCCACCGCGTTGCCTTGCATGACATCCATTCAATTTCAATTAAATTTAAAACAAAAGAAAGGATACATAAGTATAACTATCCGTCAGCAGCCGAACTTACAGTTTTATGTATATATGACTGATACATGGTGGGACTGCAGGTCCCATCTACAGAGACATCTACACAGACAGGTGGAGCTGAACACTGGGATGTTCAGAGGTGGGACTGCAGGCAGCATGGACCTCCTGAGGCTCTGGTCTGCAAACATGTACAGAAGAGAAAAAGAGGAGACAGACCAGCACAACAAACTAAAAGAACAATTGACCACAATTATGCTGATGAGATACTTCCTATAGTTAACTAGTTAATTGAGAATTGAGCTGAAAAACGGAAAGAGAGACAAAGGAGGTGAGGGGCACCAGTCAGTGGATCATGTTGGTGTCCCCCTGCAGTGTATCTACAGCAGCAGATCCAGGATGAAGCTGTGTTAAAGACCAGCTGCTCTATTCTGGTCCTGCAGCTGCAGCTACTAGTAGTCCTAATTAAAGATTACGTTAACTATATGCTTTACTAAACAAAAAACATTTGAAGTTTGGTTTTAAAGGTGGAGGTAAAAAATTAGTGAACAAACATTAGTGAACACTTATAAGTGAAATTAGTGGACACCTAATCCTTGATGTCCAGACCTCTGTCTGACCTGCTCCCCTGATGTCACAATAACAGCCGTCTTATCTGTCCGGTTCAAGCCAAAGTCAGATCCTGACTGTGTCTCAGTGTTGGCAAAGCAAACGGAAAAAAAAAAAAAACTGATTTATTTCAACTTAAAACAGACCGAGCAATGATTGTCATCACACTGCCTCCCAAGTGAGATCAGGGGTGCCTACGGCGGCGAAGGGCCATCAGCACGCCGGGCAGAAACTATATGTGTATGAGACTAACATGTCAAAACAAAGTGATGAATGAATAATACGTGAGAAGTGGGGTTGGTTTAAAAAGTTAAATATTAAGGATAATAATCACACTAATACCTGTCTGCTTTAGAGTTTTTGAGGTTTGTGACAAATGACACTCATTTAATATGACTATTTTTTGCCACAGGAGATACATTACAATGATCTATTTTAGCCTGTACCAGCTTCTGAAATTCTGAAAAAAAGGTAAAAAGAGGACAGTTTTACTCTTCCTTGATCAAAGAGGTTGAATAAATACTTCTATAATGCTTTATGTACTTCTGCTGGAGTCAAAATTGTGTGCGGTTTTGCTCTTCCCAACAAACATAATGAGCATTCAACAAATAAAGGACAGCTTGTTCTTATACCTAATATTTAGAAACTAATATTTAGGGTCACAACAAAACTTGGTTGTGGTTTACAGGGTTCATAGGGATTACATTCTTCTGCTCAAATCACCAGAATTTTCCTTGAGATGATTACGATTGAACAAAGGGCTGCATTTATCAATTAATAATGCAGCTTTAATTGTGTTAATTCTGGACTGATTTTCACCTCAGGCTTACTCGTGGTTCAATTCCAGCACCTTATCACTGCTGAACATTTCTTCTGGAAACAATGGAAAGAGTTGTCAAGAAAGGCCGAGCTGTTAAGTGTCTCACCCGTCGCACTGTGTCAAGGTTGTTTCAATAATCTGTACTTAGAAAGCGGATCTCATTATCTTAATATAGGGCACAACAGCATTAATCCGCTCTCATTGCAAACGCTGTCACTGGCTGTCAGACTATGAGCTATGGAAGATATGCACATAACAGATTTAACAAGAATTCGGGTTTCACCTCTAACTGCCCAATTAACTTCCTTGAGGCCCTGGCAGAGCATTTTCAGAACATTTTAAAGACACACATAAACCTGTTAGCAGGTCTTAATCCATGTCTACATTGATTGTATCCGAGCCATTTGAAAACCATCTCTTCCAACAAGTCTTCACTTTCTTTAATAATTAAACTGGATGCAGCAGTTGGGAGAGAAGTTGTCATTAGTGCAAATGCACTGCTGAAATCTCAGAACAGTCCTTCATGAGTAGTTGTTTGTGAAGAGTATCTTGACACACACACGTACAAGTGGCTGTGATTTTTATTAATCAAGCTTCCTGTCTAACGGAAATTAAGTTAGAGCTGGAATTTATTTTGCTAGTGTCATATAACAGCTGGTGGATGCTTAGTGACTCAATCCTTTGCATTCTGCATCTTAGCATTGGTCCATAAACTTGACTCTTAACATTTGTTTTGGATGTAGTGAAATCTAGTGGCAAAACTGTAAACTGCAACAAAATACAGATTACCCTTCTCAGTCGCTAGAGTAACCGCCCCCACCAGACACTTTATTAGCTACACCCAGTATACCTAATACATTTTATAGTAGATATAATGGATGAGTATGACGCAAAAAGATCAAAATGCTCTAGAAAGTCTCATTGTGTAGTTGATGTGGCTTAAAAACAAATACTGCAAATACATGTGAAAACGTTGTACAAACTTACAGTTATTTGTAACTCTATCGAGAGCTCTGATAAATGGCTTCAAGACAGATACATTTTATCAGCTGATGTAGTTTTTAATCGAACTTCAATATCTCCGGGGGGAAAGCAAAAATTATATTCTTTTCTTGTTGTCTGTATGATTTGTGTGCCTAGTTGTGCTAAAGTACATGATAGACTCAAAACTCAATTACAGAATAAGGTATTGGTATCATGTTTCGTCCAGGTTTGAAAAGTGCAAACCATTGTCCACCACAAAAAGAGACAGAACAATGCCGTTTGATTGTTAAACAAAGTTAAAATAATAATTTTTATGTGTGCAACATCTGAAAATATACAAAATGCAAAGAGTAGAGCAAAGCAGAGACTGGTGTAATCCTTAGATGGGATTTTCACAAATTTGCAGGGTTGGTAAATCTCCCATGTGTGCTGTTGCTGACATTTATAATTGTAAATCTTTAATTACACCATCCAATTCTAGATGTGGGTGCAAGTTATTTTCTGCTGCCCTGTAGCTTTGTTTGGTTTATTTCCTTCACATACTTCAGAAATGGTAACAGAGCACATATTGTCCAAATTCAAGCTGATAAATGCTGTAGAACAGTTGATTTCTTAATTAAAATTAAAATTTAGCATTTAAAATGTAATTGTTTCTGTAATCCATTTTGAGGCAGCACGGTGGCTTAGTGGTTAGCACTGTTGCCTCACAGCAAGAAGGTTCCCGATTCAATTCCCGGCCCGGTGGGTCTTTCTGTGTGGAGTTTGCATGTTCTCCCCGTGCTTGCGTGGGTTTCCTCCGGGTACTCCGGCTTCCTCCCACAGTCCAAAAACATGCAGTGTAGGTTAATTGATCTTTCTAAATTCTCCCTAGGTGTGAGTGTGATTGGTTGTTTGTATGTGGCCCTGGATAGACTGGCGACCTGTTCAGGGTGTACCCCTGCCTTTCGCCTGATATGCGTCGGGATAGGCTCCGACAGACCCCCGTGACCCGGAAACGGATAAAGCGGGTATAGATAATGGATGGATGGAATCCATTTTGACCTGACATGTAGTTGCATTTCTGGAACGGTGTACATCAGGGAATAAAGTAGCTTTCCAACATATGTTCTTTTAGCAACATTTTCAGAAAGCATCTATATATGCTGGTGTGCCTTTCTGTTTCCAAAAATGTTTTAGGGACATAAAAGACATCTTTTGACATAAAAGAAATGTCACAGCGATTGTGTCAGACTAAAGGTTTCCACCTAATCCTCTAGTAAAACCTAAAGAGGACCACCAAGTGAATGTAGCAGTTCATCTTCCAGTATACATGTACATCCATCAAATACGTGAGTTATTGCAATCGACATAAAAACATAACAACAACCATCGAGGAGCCTTATCCACCATTTTTTGCATTGTGTAAACAAAACCTTGATTTTCTCCAGCATGGTTTTTGATCACACTCTCAGGAATCATACCTTTTTATTGTATTCAAAGCCATAAGAGCTTGACTCCAGCGCAAACGTGTGAACCACATTTGCATAAAAAGCCTTGGTCAAATTCTCCAGATAACCTCCTGCGTCAAAACTCTGTACTAACGCCAACATTCTTCTGTTGTAGGTCAGTTGGCCTATTGGAAGCTGTTGCACAATATCTTATGGGCCCACCATCAGTCTACGGGTGTTACAGAGTTCAAGAAGTTACAGTTTTCCCAGACTGCAAACAACCCTTTTAGTTTCGAAATCTAAACACAAAGCTGTTACTGCCGCACCCAAATGAATAACTTGGACAGCAAACAAAGTCCCAAGTCCCACGAAGATACCACATGGGCAATTGATCTCAGACTGTAATGGAAATTAGGTCATTGCAGTAATAAAAGTTAACATTTTGAACAGGAAGCAGAACTATAGGGAAAAGTATATAAATGCATGGGTTGGAAGTGTTGGATTCATTACATGATGATTTAAACCAGAGTTATCAATCACGCCTGATCAATGTGATGTAACAAAAATGTATGCCGACCTGTGATGGGCAAACATTAAACCCACTTAAGTGTATATAAAACTGGCATAAATAATGAACAGTATAAAAAACATTATTGTCCGCTTTGATTGGATAAAAGGTGTCTATTTTGATCCAGGAGCTGTTTCCTAACCATAACTTTGGCCCATATTTTTATGAGATTAAATTTTAAAATGGATTCTTGCCCTTTTAGGTAAGTTTGTTCCTGTTTTCTGTTTTTTTCTGTAGGCAACCACTGACCATGAGTCCCCTGGAAATTCATGTACCGTACATCTGGTAGTTTTCAGTGCTAAACATCAACTATTGTGCATCAAAAGCCCATTAGACTGATCTGGTGAATGCAATACAATAAATGGCAAGAGGGAAGTGCAAAAAATGAATTTAAGCAACAACAAAAAATGACAACCCAAAGACTGATTATTTTTTTAGCCTTAAGAAACCTTCTATTTTCAAATCATGTGTTGCCTTTAAATTGTCTTCAAAAGATGGCCTTTCCCACAGATGACAATCATGTAAATATATAGAGATTTAAACTTAACAAGATGCTATTGTGTTGTTCTCTTCATTTACTTTAGTCACCAAAGAACTTGAATAAAAGCAAAAACTTTTTTTAGCTCCCAGGTCCAAGAATTCAGATTTGCCAGTAACACTGAGGGGAGTTGAGTTGCTGGAAGCCATAAAAACCACTGTAAGGGAATTCAGCAGACACGCTGAACGTGCCAAGCCTTCCTCAAATAACAGTGAAGTCCAGTTCAAGCCCAAGAACAAGGCCAGCTCTGTTCAATGCAGCTGAAGCCACTGAAAGCATTTAAGATGCTTTTTTTCTCCTTCCATTTATAGCTCAAGACAAAATTAAAATTATGCTTTTCAGTTTTAAAACTTGTCTGTTCAGCTTGACCTGCAACATTGTGATGTTATTTAATCCTTTTGTTGTATTTGTAAACGATTAAAGTGCAAAAGTATCAGCTAAATTGACTATGATCAAAATTACCTATTTTGCCACAAAAATCCTCATAAAGTTCACAACTGACATGATTATATATGTGCTCAAACAAATCAACTGAGAGTTTATATGTGTTTATATGAGAATTAAATAAATGAAAAGAAAAGAAATAAGACTTCCTTTAACATCTGCTCTGAACTTATACTCCCTCCAGGACACAAACCGGTGGACTTGAACAGAATATCAATAGTCCATGGCTGGACCTGTTATTCCCCTCTCACTCCCAGCAGAAATACAAAGATGTGCCAAGAATCCCAGCTGGAATCTGATATGTCATGCCTTCATTCAGATGCATATAAAGCCTGGTGCTTTCAGCGTTTTCTTTAGAGACCACTCTTCTTTCTTCCCTGGCCCTGGAGCTCACTTGTGCTCAGTGAATATCAAAGAGCTCCTCACACTCATTCTGCTGTGGAGCACTGTGGCTATTTCTTTTGGACGGTAACAGAACAAGACAAAAACTGCATGTGGAGAACTGTGAAGGACATACAGTAATGCATTTGAACGTATTCATAGAGGAGCTGAGACAAAAGGACATTATTTGTGTTTAAGGGGCTTGTACACTGGACTGTCAAAAAGGATGTGCACTTAAAATTTCCATGTGTGAATTTCATGGAGGCGTTAAGTTAAAGAATGCCTAATTCTTTCATTCAAACTAAATTAGATGCTACGTTTTATCATTAACACTGTTTTTGTTTGTTCTGTTGAGGTTTGCCTAATTTAAATAAAGTTCAAGTTCAGAGAGTGTCCTCTTTTTCTGATCTCCCTTTTCCTGTTCTACCCGGCTGGACTTTGCCAGGAGGGTCCCCCCTTATGGTCCAGGTCCTACTCAAGGTTTCTCACCTCTTAAAGGGAGGTTTTTCTTGCCACTGTCTGGTTTAAGGTTTTTATCCCACTAGATGAGTTTTTACCTGCTGTTGTTTATGTAATAATTGCTCAGGGTCATGTTTTGGGTCACTAGAAAGCGACATGAGACACCTTGTGTTGTAATAGACGCTATAAAATTAAATTGAATCAACTAGTGTGAACCCCTTCCACTTGCATCCAACAAATCATCAATTATTTACACAATTGAGTGTGTTTAGGATGTTGAGATGCAAGCCACCTCTTTTCATTTCTAGGTCTGAGAGTGTTGTGATCTTTTCCTGCTGGTGTTTAAATAAATCAGTTCAAGTTGCATTTCTAATTCTGCTGCTGAATGACCTCCAAGATCCAAAGAGGAGATCACTCTTCCATACGGGTCAACAGGCAACCATCACTATAGAGTATAACTTGCCTGTGCCTTTTTCACTTTGTTTTTAATGTAAAATTATAAAATGATACTGTATAATGTGCAAGCGTCCTTCCTGCTCCCTTGATTATGCACCATGTGAGCAGAACTAGAAGAAAGAAACACGATTTATGGCAAGGTCTTGTAGCTCTGTCCAGCCTGTGAGCACCTTTTAATCTGTCTGATCAGTGTTGAAATCTACTTTCAATACAAACTGGCATTATGTGAGTGCTTACATAAAGCAAACAGTGAAACACAAAACAATACAAAAAAAATCAAATCCTTGTCCCAGAGGAATTTCTTGGAATTCAATTTAACCCAACAGTTGGAGTCTCATACCAGGCTGAAATCTGTTAAATTGTTTCTGGTAAAGTTCATATCATCATCAACTAATCTGACCGTGAACATGTACTGATCAGATTTAAGCAGGATAATCTCATGCGTTTTCTTCCTGTGGTCTTCAATTGAAAACTCAGATGTCAGTCTAAAAGTGTTTCCTGTATTAATGTCGCAGATGTGAAGCAGCTTTGGTTCTGGAGCCAAAATGTTGTAAATAAATAAAGCTATCAAACACACAGAGGTGCACTCTTGTCATCAGTAGTGTGTCTACAATCCACACAGATTGCATAAAACTGCATCCCGATCCAGTTGCTCCTAATGAATCATCTGAACGCGTGTATTTTTGGATACCGTCTGGCTGAAAAGCCTGTTGGGCACAATGGCAGAACAGGAGAGGTCAGAGTGATTCACTGTTGCAAGTGGGAGCTGTATTTTTATTCCTCTTGTGCACGCTTCAGTTATTTTTTTTTGGGGGGGGGGGGGGTTCATGCCACTGATTTGTATCAGTCTTTTTCATAAGTCAAAATGTTGATCTTGATCTGGTGTGTTGAGTGGCCTTCTTGCGTTGGCATCTGTGCGGCTGCAAAAAAAACCTTCCACAATACAAGCAAAGGACTTCCATTGCTACCCTAAACATAACATATTTAGCTCAATTAAATTAATTTCATGGAAACTTTAAGCAAATATAAATGCATTTTATATGAACATAAGCATAAAAAGATTTTCTGTGTCAAAGAGCAAAATGCCATTTTGTCAAAATGTTTTATAAGTTGATGACTTTGCAGGTAAAGGCTTATTGTGAAATCCACATAATTGTGTTACTTTTTTTTTGTAAACCTTTGAGAAACAGCAATAAAAATGCTAATGAAAAAAATAGTTGCCTGAATGTTTTTATTATTTTAGTCTAACAAGGTTCGTTGTTCTTCTTATGTCAGCAGTGGCGTCATCTCTGTTAACATCTCCCTAATGTGTCTTGCTGGCACTTAAGTTGTTTTCCACTTTTTTACAAGTTCTTTACTCTGATCGTAATTTCTTACTGTGCTGAAGCACAATGTTGTTCCTCGATTGTAAGTCATCTTTTAATGAAAGTTTTTCTTAAATTACGCTCAGGTGTGCGCGTTTGATGTAGGTTACTGCTTCATGTGACACACATCAGCACTGCTGTGAGGTTATATAGATCTATATAATGTTGATCGTGGTTATACGTTTACAGCGCTCAGCCAAACAGTGGATAGAATCGGTCTTGTTGGTCTGAGACATCGACTGTAGCCGATGCTTTGTTAGCACAAACTGCTGATTTCTTAACTAATCTTTGAAGCGTGAAGACGATGAAGAGAGACAGCCAGTCACTGGCTAAACAAGCCGCCGATCAAAGGTCTACGCACCTAACATGAATTTATGGTCATGGTCCAGTATGGGTTTCTGGTTTTGTACCTTGGCGGCACTTTTTGTTCGAAATTAAAGACCACTTTCCTATCTCCTGGATTTGGGTCCAGCATCCCTGATACCCCTTCTTTAATTAGACCTAAAATATTTGAATCCCAATTTTTATACAAACTTTCTTCTTCACTCTGGGTTTGGTTGACTATAGACCCCTCACACCTGCTATGGACATTAAAAATAATCTGTCTTCCTGTAGTGATGCATTTCTTTTTTCAGATACGTGAAATGTGCTTCAGTAAAAACGTAAAAAGTAAAATGATTTTTTTTGCCATCAGTGATAGACATCTTTTAATTACCCAGCAAAGCTAAAATATGTGGACAAAGAAAAAAACAGGAAATTCTTTGTTATTTCCAACCTGTACAAAGTACAGGAAACATAACCACTGGACACAATCAGCTTCCTGCAAGTTCAACATAATCAGGACTAAACTGAACAGAGGCCCCATAGCGCTGCTAAAGTTGAAAAGCGACACCCGTAAAAATGATAACTAAGCTCAAAACAACTCACTTAGATTAGATGGTGCATTCTTGTGCCTGGGCTTTAGGCTGGCACAAGACACACGGCATTCACCGGGAATTATTGGTGGAGTCAGCAACCTCAAACAATACTTTTAAATTCAAGCATGGATGGCGAATGTCTTGCTTTTCCGAATCTGCTGCATCGTCTTGGACTTGATAATACTCCCTGGGTCCCTTTTATTCTTCATGTGGCGCTGCATGTTTTCTAGGCCTTTGTAGCCTGTATATTCACTTAATTTCCCTCTTGCGATATTTACATCTTTTTTACCATGTCGTCATCTGCGGGGGTTGAAAATAGTAATAATCCTGTATTGATAATGGAAGAGAAAGTGCATATTTTTGTGTTTAAATGTGAAGAGTAAAAGTAAAAACTCTTCAGAAGATTAAATACTCAAGTAAAGTACAGATACCTGCGAAATAAGTACAGTAACAAACTACTTGTCCTTTCTTACTTCCCATCTCTGGTCATTCAAAAGTTACACCTTCAGTGAGAGTTAGAAAATGACATTGCAAAGAAAAATAAAAACAAATTTGACAAAGCACTAAATACACAGATCCGCCGTGTTGATGAAGTGGCTGCTGGTGATTGGGGCGGATCCGGCAGTAATACCACTTTGTCCCACTTGATAAAGCTTTGTTTTGTTTCGTCCAACATCATTCAAATAAGTAAGAAGTTACACTGGGCGAGGGCAGCATGTAAAAATCAGTCATGGTAAGTGTACTGTCCATGTAGACCAGTTGTCATGTTTTTGGGTTTGTTTTGTTCCTGTTTTATTTTGAAAAGGCTGCACCCTTGAGTGCTGTTTTGACTTCCCCTAGTTCATCTGCCCTGAGTGTTTGCACCTGTGTCTCGTCAGCTCTGGTATGTATATATTGTCTTGTCCTGGCTGGTCTGTACTGTTTGGTTCCTGTCGTGCTGTCCCTTGGGTTCTTTGTGTTTGGGAATTTTTTTTTTTTTTTTAATTAAATAAATTTATTTAATTAAATTTTCAATTCAATTTTATTTATATAGCATCCGTTACAACACAAGTTGTCTCTAGGTGCTTTTCAGAGACCCAGAACATGACCCCCAAGCAATTATTACATAAACAACGGCAGGTAAAAACTCCCTTAGTGGGAGAAAAACCTTAAGCCACACAGTGGCAGGAAAAACTCCCCTTTGAGAGGGAAGAAACCTGGATCAGGACCTGGATCATGAGGGGGGACCTTCCTGCCGAAGGCCAGCCGGGTAGAGCAAGAAATAAGAGAATAGAGACACCGTCAAAGGTACAAGACAGGATACAATAGTAACTATCATCAGTAGTCCAATTAGACTTCTGTGTATATGGGTGATATATGGATAGACGGTGATCCAAGGGGACTAGGACGACTAGGATTTAGGGACTAGGATTTAGAGGGCTGAGTTTAGTTTCTTTTGCTTTGTTCATTGGTGTCCCTGTCTTGCAGTACTCTTTAAGTAATTACTTTTTCCACCTAGTCTTGGTGCCTCCTCTCCTACATTTGGTCCTGCATTGCTGATAAAAAGATGTGATCAAATTTTAGCCGAAGGCAAAGCAGCGAGCAGTGTGAGGTTGTCCCCTCGGTGCTCCATCATTATGTTTGAACAAGCCATCTCCAGCTGCTGACATACACTTTCATCCCAAATATCTAAAATCGTTCCACTTCGCTGTCTCTTGACAAATGACCTTTCTTGTAATATGCTGCCCCCATTTGCTCTGAACTGATATGGTTTCATAGTGTGCCTTTTAATGTTTGAGAATGTGACTTAAAACAGACAGATTAATTAACAGGCTTAAAAAATGAAATAAATAAAATGACACAAACCAAACAAATTAAAAGTATTTTCCAGATTGAAAGAGTAAACAATTTTGTCCCATTTTGTTTTTTTTTTGTTTTTTTTTTATTTATGTGGAATTTCTAACTGACAGAAGGTCTGTAAACTGTCATCATAGATTTGGCTCCTGCTCATTGTTACTTTCCCAGAAAAATCTTGGCAGACTCTACGAGGGTGCATTTCAAGGACCAGAACAGAGACAAACAAGTCTACTGGCTCCCGTCACACCAGTTGGTCATCTGCCTACGTGTTGAGTGTAATGGATTACGGTTGGTCGCTGATGGACAAGCAGTATAAATGCATCTAAGTGTGTAAAGATATAACGGGCTCAGTTACCATTCATACAAGTGAAAGGGCACGAGACAAAAGTTCTTCGCACTGTGGGAATATCGGACAGAAATATGAGATCTCAGCGGGGGTCAGTCAAACTACAAAAAGTGCTGAGATTTTGAACCATTTTGGGATTTTGGTAATTGGTGTACAGACAAAACCCTTCTGACCTACTTGCAGTTTGAGCAGCTTAAAATGGAGGGCAGTAATATGATGGAGTTTGTTGTTTTTTCATTTTCTCTGATATTCAAAAATGATAACATAAAAGCAATGAAAAAAAAAGAAAATATCTTGCAGAATTAGAAACATGAGGCATGTGATATTGTGTCTCATATGGCTTTAAATGTGGCAGAGCCACCGTTAAAACTGAAGGACTCTCACCCAGATCTGAGCTGCTTCATCTCCTCTTTGAGAAAGCTCTAAAAATAGCTGCACGCCTGTTTCCTGCAGGCATACGGTAGTAGAGCTCTAATGACTGTCTGCTCACCTTTAAAGGGAAGCATAACCTAAATTCAACACAGTGCCATCTTTCATCTTGCATTTATCTCTGTGTTACTGAATTTATTAACAGGGCAGTGACACAGAGCTTACATCCTGGCACCAAAATAAAACCTTGACATTAAATTGATGAATTGAGAAAAATATTTGTGCCAAAAAAGAATACAGTTATTAAAGAGCTTGACACCTGTTCTCCTACAAATATCTGGTTATTAGATAAATGTTCATTAATCTTGCAAAAGTTCCAACAGCTTTGGCTTTTTCGCTTTTGCTGTTGGAAGCTGTCCCCCTTCCTCTTCCAACATCACTGAGCAGCAGTGCACAAAGCAGGTCCATAAAGACCTGGATGACAGAGTCTGGTGTGGATGAACTTGATTGGCCTGCACAGAGTCCTGACCTCAACCCGACAGAACACCTTTGGGATGAATTAGAGCGGAGACTGAGAGCCAGACCTTCTGGTCCAACATCAGTGTGACCTCACAAATGCAAATTTGGAAGAATGGTCAGAAATTCCCTTAAACTCCTAAACCTTGTGGACAGCCTTCCCAGAAGAGTTGAAGCTGTTAAAGCTGCAAAGGTTGGACCAACACCATATTGAACCCTTTGGATCAGGAATGGGAGGTCACTTAAGTTCATATGTGAGTAAAAGGCAGGTGAGGGAATACTTCTGGCCATATAGCGTATATTGTGGTGAATGGGAACAGCGCCTTCAGCTGGCCTCAAATTGAGGACCAGACTGGATGAAGAGAAAAGAGAAAAAAGAAAAAAGAGACCACGATAGAACAAGGGATAGAGTTAAATCTTTAACTGGCTTGTACGTGTTAGTGAGAGCTACACAATGGATTTAGAATAAAGACTGAAGCTAAAAAAGCCAAAACCCTCTCAAAGGTTTCCCTCTCAAACGCTCTGGGTCCCATAACATTTGGTTCTTTGTCAAATGACTACAGTAACTGCAGATTTAACAATTCCAGGTCTAAATGTATTCCCAATTGGCAATAAACTCTACTTCTTGGTGCACACACCAGTTTTCACTGAGGCCGTTTTATGGGCTCTGCTAAAGATTGCAAGAGTGGGCACAGCTCCTTTTTATTCTAATGTGGACAAACATACCTATTACACATTTTCTGGTGCCATTGGGCCCAGATGTGGATGTAATTAAGGCTTCACAATGGTGTATGTGCGACATAATGTAGACAGTGTAATGATGGTCAGCCTTACTTGCAAGTGAAGAACGTTAACATTATCATTCATGACCTAGTCGAAATAATGATATTGTTCTCTATGCTAAGCAAACCTACCCAAAGGGTGGAGCTGTAAGGGCGTAACAAGTGTGTGGAAATAGGAGTGTTTCATTTACAATATGACAAGAATGACGGATGAAACTACTTATTCATAATAATGACTTTTTTTCACGTTGACACTGGAACTACTTGTTCAAATTACACTATTAAACCAATCCTAGTCACGACAGTGCTAAGCATCGAATAGCTGAAGAGATGACAACTAGCTCCTGGAATATTGCAAAAAAAAAAAAAAAAACAATTTCAGGTCTGCAGAACAAGGAGAAAGAAGCCAGACGCTGCTCATGTGAATCTCACAATTTTAGCTCTAAACACAATCCATCCATCAGTAAATGTCAGGCCCCAGCAAGGAGGTATGTTTTCTTTTTGTCTTCACAAATATGCTGCATCTTTTAGATGTATGAAGGAGGAAACGTTTTTCATTCCTCAAAAGATCGACCTTTAAGTGACCGTACCGCTCGATTTCTCCAGAGAAAAGGAAGACCAGAGAGAAAAAGACTCAAGCTCAGTCATCAAGGGGGAGAGTTAAATGCTGTGATGACTTTCGGGCAACTGTGCAGGGGTGAGAGGAAGGGCTCCTCTCTCTGGTACATAATGAGACTGCTTCAAAAAAGTACTGCAATTACGGAGGCGCAGATTTGTATCTCGGTGCTGCAGCAGTCAAACCTGTGCAGCTTCAAGAATAGATCAGTAAAGACAGACTGTTTAAGCAACGAATAACTGCTTTTATGTCCTATGTAACAACTCAGAGAGGTGAGGGAGTCCAAGGGTGTGACAATACAAAGACGTGATGGTGTTGATGGTGCAGGCGTTGCTGATGAAAAGGAACCAGACCAGTAAAGGTTTGTTGTTATGATGAAGGTGGTAGCAGCAGACGGGGACAGTCTGAGATGTTTATCATCACCCACAGCTTCAGATCATTTCAGGTTTTCAGGCCAGACTGTCGGCCGCCAGTGTGTGTGTGTGTGTGCGTGTGCATGTGTGTGTCTGTGTGTGACCTTGGACAGATATTGCTGTGATGTAAACATTTGGGCGGCGGTTTTGCCAGTTTAGCTTCTGATCTGTTTCAGAGACTATGACAATGAGTCGTCTTTTTTTCTTCTTTTTCTTTTTTTACTTCTTCTGTTTTTAAAGTTGTGGTCATCATATTTAGGCTGATATGGTTTATAGTGGAACTCGACTTATTTATCTTCTTCCACAGTAATCTTTAATCAAACAGCCAATCTCAAGTTGTTTAAATTAACAGTGTGTTTAGTTAATAAAACATAAAAAGTCCTCTTTCTCTAAAAAACGTCTGGCTTTGGTAGCCTCACATGTTGAGTGATCACTTTTCTGAATATTCATTTCTGTAAATAAATATCTGGGAAGAAAGAATTATAATGTGAAAGTTTATGTTCTTGTAAAATATTTCTTGTACCAAAGTGCAACATTTTACAATACTTTGTACTAAAATATTTAATATATTGTACAAAAACTTTGTACATTTTAAAATTCGAAGTTGAACTTGGCGCCTCTGAGGGCGTTTCAGTTAAACCTCTGACTAGGAACTCATACATTTCTATTTCTGAGCGCAAATAAAACAGATTGTGATGTTCCCTCAAATAAATCCAAGTCCGACTTTTCTGTCATGACATGACAGAAAACCTTTCCTAGTCGTTATTTTGTCGATTTATTCTTTCTGATCGGTTACTAGTTTTCATTTTGTGCTCGCATGTTATAAGTTTGACAATAATAGGCCGACTTTAACTAATGAATGTATCACTCCAAAAAGACTAAGGTAGAGATTACTGGATGCTAAACTAAATGCTTGTCAACAAACAAACTTGTAACATCAAAATTGCAATGTTCATTTCTAATACACCGTCTCTGCCATAACTGGTGATTAATGTCTTTAATACTAATGTATCTATTACCAGATATCTCAACAGGGTTCATGTGGAATATTAATCCAAATTTGAACTCAAATGTAATTATAAGCCAAATGAAAATGCCACTGTTGGTTCATCTTCTGCAAAAACGTTCACAGTTGATCGTTTAGGGATTGTTGTTTTGTGCATAAAAACTAATTCTGCATCCTCTTGGCCTCCATCTGCCAGAGTAAAGTTAATAGTCCCAATATAGCTAATGGATTGTTGTCATAGTTCACTCAGTGCATCCTTTTGCTCTCCATTGTCTTTGGTTTCTGGGAAGTTGCTAATCTGGCGCCACTAACGACTTAGGAAAACTGTTGTGTCTAACGACAAAACCATCTGTAAACAACAATGGGAGAAAATGGCAAGAAAATAATTATTGACTCGTCCAGTAAATTAAATAAGCACAAAAGAGAAATTAAATAAAATAAATGACAAAGAACATAACATCTTTGACTTGCTGTGTACCTTTTTATATAATGTACTTCATACCAAAGCAAACAACTAGAAAGCAATCAAAATAAATCATGCGTTATTCCTAAAATACAAAATTAACCGGGACACGTCCTGTCATGGTTTTCATTTGTTTGTTGCTAAAATAAACCTGGATAAAAAAGTTGAGTCGGGGTGATGGAGGGGGTTCAGTCGGAGTAAGTTCAGATCCGGTTCATTTTGACTCTGGAATGTCCAAGCCGAGCGGATCCATTTCACATGATCATGTGACTGTTTTGATTCATTATCAGCAAAATGCAAATGCACTGTCTGCACACAGACACCATATTTATATGGAGTTCCTGGTTTCACCCCAACCATAACCAGTACTTTTCTGACCCTGACCTGAACCTAGTCCAGCACCTTCCCCATGAAATCTTGTTTGGAGGATATGTTTGTTCCAAAAGTAGATCAGTGTTTGAAAAGAATCAGCGTCCCATGTACACACAAAGCAGACTCATCCTTTCCTTTGCAGAAAGATCTTGCCAAGAAAAAGGAAGGAAATGTTTGCTTATGCAGAATCAGCTGATGTCTAGCTCAGGGTTTCCTCTTCTAATGACTGCAGCGTAAGCGCACTGCGAGTGTCTGTGGCTCGTGAATGCTCGTGGTGTTTTGGTGATCTTTTGGAAAAGAATGGTGGGCGATTAGGTTTTCTGCAAATCTTTTACCAGAAGACTGAGTTCTCGAGCAAGGACATGAGCTACCCAAATACCAACCTGTTAATCTGTCTACAGCCACAACACAGAACCACAGAGCTGACAAGAAAGCGAAACACGCGTCCTTAGCGGGTTTAAGCGGTAGATGGATATTTGCTGCCACCTACTGGACAACCGCATACACTGCGTGGAGTGACGTCTTTTTTTTGAACGTCAGCGTTTATCATTATTATATAGGATGGGATTTTTTTTTTTTTTTTTTGTTTCAAAATACAATTATACTTCATTCCAGTTTCACAGTATATGTAAGGTTTACTCAATATGGGTAAAACGGTGGAGTTTTCCACATTAGCAATGCAGTAATGCATTTGAAATGTGTGTGTGTGTGTGTGTGTGTGTGTGTGTGTGTGTGTGTGTGTGTGTGTGTGTGTGTGTGTGTGTGTGTGTGTGTATATATATATATATATATATATATATGTGTGTGTGTGTGTGTGTGTGTGTGTTGTGTTCGTGTGCTGTGATTATTTACCTAGATATTAATCACACAAATGGATTTCTTCTGATTTAATGAAGATGTTTAACCACTTAATCAAGTGGGGTTTTTTTGGTTTTTTTGTTTGTTTGTTTTTTTTTATTATTATTGTATTCTTTGCTAAATGTAATATTATGTTTACTTGGAGATTCAATTCAATTCAAACACTACGGACCCAAAATTACTGTTTGGTTTTATTTGTTTTTATTTCTTTGTTTTTTGACAACTTTTTTTTTCCTTCAATTACATTGGCATACACAATTTTTAAAAGGGTGTAGATTTGTTTTTTACATTAGTGGGAAGATAAGCAGCCCTCACCCCTCATTTAACATGTTAATTTTTTTTCTTGATACATTTCAAACTGATTAATGTTAAAAAATAAAAAATAAAAAAAACAGTGTTATTCAACTTTCATTCCTTTCTGAATACAGCAAAATGTTAATTTCTTAGTTCCTGTAATGATAAATTCAAGAGTGCAGTTTTGAAAGGGTTTCACAACTTTACTCCGTTTAAAGTGCAATTTCACACATGAAAAATAAACATAATATCCTAAACTTAAAATGAAAGGGCCCACAATGTAGATATTTTCTGACTTGTTTCATGCTTTATGCAATCTAAATTGTTTCTATGTTTGTTTGTTTTTTTTATGATTTTCTTTTAATTCAGTTAACTAGTACTCCATGGAAACGAATACAACCAACCAGCACAGTTCACACCGGCAGCTGGCATATGTAATTCATGGGCTTTAGTTGTTATTACAGCCAAAAGCAGCCTGTCGGGATTAAAAAAGATAAAGTCAGTTACAATATCACATCTGTTTTGGTGGTGGGACGGGAGAAGAGAAAACCTGGCTCTTGGTCTTTTGTGTTCTCACCATTCACGTGTGATGGATGTCAAGTACACACAGGGCTAAAACTCAAGCAGAAGGTTTCGTTTATTTTGTTTCTTTTTTTTTTCATTCAGCATATGTTGGATATTAGTTATTAATTCTAAGTCTTACATTTTCTGTTTCCAGCTCATTCCAAAAAGAGTTGGAACAGTGAAGTCTTTACCACATTTCAGTGTTCCTACAACACTTAAATATGTTCTGGCGTTTCTCCTGCGACCTTTACAACAGTTCAGGATCATTCTTGTTTTTTTTGTTAGTTTTTTGCTTCAAGGTTCAGGTCAGGTTTTCAGGCAGGCTATTCCAGTACCTCCACTTTCTGTGAATTTGTAATATGTGAAGAATGTGTTTTGTTTGTTTGTTTTTACATTGTTTTTTTTTTACTCTATTTTAACTCCTTTTTGCATGAAGTGCAAGACCTTTTTCAGGGGCACTGATATCACTCCACTCCAGTACTGGGCTTTTTAGCTGATAACAGTCTTAATTATCCTTCTTTTTGTCTTTTTGTCAGAGTTTCAATAAGGCAGGTTCGGAGAGCCTCTGTGTTACATGTAAAGTACTGAGGGGAAACAATACTGATGACTTGTAGTGGTGTTTTTACAACTTCTATGAAAAAAGCTATACAAGCAAGGTAGATAATTTCAGTAGAAGCCAGGTTCCTTTCCATCTCAGGGTAAGAACACGTTAAAACTATTACTTCTATTTGTGTAATTTACTTTCCTCTTGTTGAAAGTATCTTTTTGGTACCCACTTCATAAATAAATTAAATGCAGCATGAGGTGAGGCTGTGTGAATATAAAGCCTGAGGAGGCTAAATAACGCTGCCAGGACGCCGGTGTGTGTAGTAGCCAGAGAATGTTGTCATGTGGGTAGATGTCCACAAGAGGGCAGCATCGGCAAAGCCAAATGTCTTCACCTTGATTAAACGCCACAGGTAGTGTTCAATGCAGTTTAATTTTGCCATGCTCGCTTTTAATCCACAGACAGGCTGGGATTTTGCCAACAATTATCAATATTATTTATAGTAGTAGTATTAATAATAGTAGTAGCAATTTTAGTTGTACTATACAGTATATAGTATATTTGCCTCAGATAGGTCGGTGCTGGGCTCTCCACCCAACCGGTGCAACCCATAATAACAATCGAGCATCTCAACCCTAAAGAGACCTAAAGAGACCAGCCCAAAAACACAGATTAACCAATCAACAAAACCCAAAATTGACTATTTTGCACCCCATTGGCTAAAACTTCAGCCTATTGAGCCTAAATACATGTTGGCAGTTTCGCCTCGCCAGCCGCCACTTGCTCGGTCAAACAGTTTGACTTGACTTTTAGTTTGTCAGGTTTAACAGGTTTTGGGGGTTTATAAGGTTTTTTCTTTTTTTATTTTTTTTTTTATCGAGGTGCCTTGTGTGTGTTAAACTGATATGCAAGCTTTAAGGTGAGAAATCTTTCATTTTTATGATGAAAACTACTTCAACCCTAACATATGTTGTAATATTTGTATATAAATATACAAAAGTTACGTTGGCTGTCTATTAGAAACATATCTATTTTAGCGTGTTTAGTCGTGTATATTGTTTAAGAAGACGGCTAGTGTTTGTGGATAAACGTTTCCTTCAAAAAAGGAAGGACTAAGTGAATCATGGCGTTATTTTGTAAGTGTTTGGTTTAGAAAAGTCCCGTTTGGGAGGGTTGAGGCAACACAGCTCAGATTTCTCAACATTGCAGTAATCTCTTCCGGGCTGCCTGGTCCTGCGATGTGAAACTGGATGGCAGGACTGCGGTCATCACCGGCGCCAACACCGGGATCGGCAAGGAAACGGCCATGGACCTGGCCAAAAGAGGTGGACTTCTTTAACTCTGGAAACCTTTCAGTCTTTCTCTTCTTTTTTTTTTTTTTAATCCACTGTTACTTGGTTTGTTGTCATTAGGTTTTGGGGTTTTTCCAGTGCGTCTTTCTGTTGTCTACCTCCACAGATCCACTGATATTAACAGGTGTACAAATGTCCTGGGAAACACAAAAATACCAAGATTCTCGTTTAAATGTTTTGTGTTTGTCTACTACGCCAGTAAGTTAATTTGTTGACGCTTCTGTTTCTAATTTTCTGGCAGGATGCACATATACTTGTTGCATTTGACAAACCATTGATATTCAAATTGCAGTGTGACTGGATCAGCGACTTGGAAAGTTTTAACTTTTCTTGTCAAGTTTCGTTGACAAGCAATACAAAAATAGAAACCCACAATTTAGTTCTGCAACACATGATGTCACCTCAGAGGGTGCGGGTGAACAGCAAGACTGATGAAGCTCAAAATGCATCACAATGAATCTCTTTTCAATTATAAAAGACTTTCTTTTATAAAAAGGTTTCTGTTAATAATCGCAGTCACAGCTCATATGCTCTTCTCACTCCTTCACACGCAGAGCTGAAGTATGTGAAACTGGTAAATTTTAAAGGTTTATCTCATAAGAGAGACAATCGTGTTCAGAATCCCTCTGACATTTGTAGCCGTCTGAATAACTAAAACTCCAGTTTTATTTTTTTTTTTTTAATGTGTTAATGTTAATGTTTTTTTTTTTTTTTTTGTACAGCACATTTTGAACATCTAAGCTCAGACATGTGTCCAACATCCCAGATTATGGGTGAGCTTGAAAGAAATCTCAGGAAACCTAAAGGAGCATTCCAGAGTTAAAACAACCTTCAGTCTATTATTGGATAGCAAGGACCAAAATGACGTGTATCAAAGCAGTTTTATGTTTCAGCAAAATATGTTTGCAGCAAAATGGCTTTTTTTTTTTTTTTTTTTTTTTTTTTTTTTCCCCCCGTTTTTAAAGGACTGTCGGTACAGGCGTCTCTATCCGCTCCATGACTCGTCTTGAGTCGGTAGAAGTGAAGATGAGCAGAGGTTCACCAGTCTGCACAAAACTGCATCAACGTCTTAAACTATTTCAGAATAATCAAAACTGCTGCGTTAAACTAAATGCTTTGATTATCACATGGATATTAAAAGATTTCTGAGAATCAGTGCACATGTGGAAAACGAACACTTGATGCTTGTGATTTTTGCTGCTCAGACAATATATGAACATGATCCACAGATGCTGTCGTCTGCTCCGGGCCAACATTCATTTAAAACCGACTCAGGCAAAGTAGGAAACTGTCCTGTGAAGTCCTTTTAAAATCCCTGGACACCATGTGCTCCAGACCAGAGAGGAAGGGAGAGGTCATCTGGTTTTTTTTATAGTGCTTAGTTTAAAGGCCCGTACTCTGATGGGACGGGGTGTGTGGTGTCTACAAAACATACGTTTTAGAGCAACATATGCCTCCGGATATGTATTTGGAGGCTTCACTGCATACTCCATCCACTAATATAAAAGCATGGCTTCAAAGTCAGAGTGTAGTTGCTGGGCCGGCCCATCTGGCCTCCAGACATTTAAACCAGAGGAAAACATTTGGTGCATCATGATACAAAGAATACGTCACGGATGACTCGGGACTGTTGAGCAGCCCAAAGCCCATCAGGCAAGAATGGGACAACATTCCTGTCCCAGAACTCCAACAGCTGCTCTCATCTGTTCCCAGAGATCTAAACGTTGCCCTGTCCCAACATTTTAATAAGGTTTTGTTTTGCTTTTTTTTTTTTTTTTGCTTTTAACAAGTTAAAATAATTATAATCATTTAATATATTTATTCATAATGTGGCTCCTGAAAACATTCCAGATATTAGTTTAGTCATATCCTTCTTTTGAAGAGAAAAAAATATGATTCAAAGTTGTTGGGTTTTTTTTTTGTTTTTGTTTTTTTTAGTGTTTAATATGATGTAATTTTGTTAATTTATTGTTTTCCAAATATGAAGTACAGTACGCATTATTGTCATTAGAGAGAGCTGTTTATCCAACGACCTTCCTCTCTCTGTTGATTGTGTCTGTTTGCATACATGCTGTTTGCTCATAGAGTTACAAATTATTGGTGTTTTGTGTTTTTGTTTAATTCCCTTATTTAGGGGCTAGGGTCATCATAGCATGCCGGGACATGGACAAAGCTCAAGTGGCCTTGAAGGAAATCATCGAAAGCTCTGGCAGCGACAACATTGTGTGCATGAAGCTTGACCTGGCAGACACCAAATCCATCAGAGAATTCGCAGAAGCCATCATTAAAAGTAAAATAGTTTGTTGCTTAGATAACAAACGCACCCATGGATGCCTAAAAGCTGCATTGTTTTCATACCACTCCTCCTCCTCCAGATGAGCCAACACTCAACATCCTCATCAACAATGCTGGCGTAATGGTTTGTCCTTACGGGAAAACAGCAGATGGCTTTGAGATGCAGATCGGCGTCAATCACATAGGTAAACAGTCACATGGATTTTTATTTATTTTTTTTTTTTTAAGTTTCCTGCTTTAAATTCCAAACTTGTTACCCAGAAGTAAAACAAGTAACAAAATATTCACTTCTGATTATTTGTGCCTGGATAATTGATTCTTTGTGACTCTGGTCGCCAACATTGGTAGATCAGTGGAGTTTCAAGTTTAGCTGCTTGTGAAAACAGATATTTAAATAATTGCAACACTTTCAGTATGCTTGGGTGTGCTTTTTTATTTATTTTTTTTTTTTGTGTTTGGACTTGGCTTGAACCACTGTCATAAAAACGTCTAGTGAAGAGGTGGTTGATGGCTCACCAGGTTGAGCAGTAGTCCATGCAGCTGGCCCAGGTTTGAGTCTGGACATGTGGCCCTTTTTAACTCGATCTGCCACCACTTTCAACAATTAAGGCCACTAAAGGAACATACTGATGAGAAGGTGTCCCCTCTCTGCGGCAGACTCAAAATATTGAAGCAAGGGAGTATTGATACTGCTCTCTGTGTCATGTGTCAAATTATGTTTATTAAAGGAAAGGCCACTTTTTTTTCTTTTTTTTTTTTGTCCTGAACTAAACCGGAGAGCCTTTTCTCCTACTCCAGGTCACTTCCTGCTGACGTACTTGTTGCTTGACCTGATTAAAAGGTCGGCCCCCGCCAGGATAATCAACGTGTCTTCCATGGCTCACGCCTGGGGCTCCATCAATCTGGAGGACATCAACAGTGAGAAGAGCTACAACAAGACCAAAGCCTACGCCCAGAGCAAGCTGGCAAATGTCCTCTTCACCCGATCTCTAGCTAAAAGACTAGAAGGCATGTATTTACACTTTTTTTACTTTAACACACAACTAGTAAATAAAGTTATTGGCTTTTGACGCAGTCTTGATGAGCTGTTGTTGAATTGTTAATCAGAGGTGTGTGTTCATAGGCTCAGACGTGACGACATACTCTCTCCATCCTGGAGTTGTTCAGACGGACTTGTGGCGTCACCTGGGTCTCCTTGAGCAGTTCTTCATGAAAGTAGCCAGTCCTTTCACCAAAAACTCTGCCCAGGGAGCTCAGACTACAATTTACTGTGCTGTGGAACCGTCACTGGAGAAAGAGAGTGGTGGATACTACAGGTACTGTGTTTTAACCTACAGGAGTTTTATAAAACGTCAATGCGGAGGACCCCGAGGTCACTGAAAGCAAATGGGTTCTGAGTTTCTGGTGGAGACTCAGATTGTATTTTTTTTTTTTAATGACATGACAGTCGCTTCCAGAGATATTGTGTCCTACGTATCTACAGCGTGAGTAACAGAATTTAACGTTGCTTATCTGACGCTTCTTTTCTTGCAGTGATTGTGCTCTGGCCGACTGTTCCGCTGCCGGAAAAGACGACGACGTAGCTCAGAAGTTGTGGGAGCTGAGCTGCCAACTGCTCTCCATATCATGGGAATAAGCCTGAATGGATCAAAAAGAAAGCTTTTCTAAGGATGCAATGTCTTGTTTCACAAACACTATTATTTTAATGTTCATGTGCTGTCAGTGACATATTCTTCTAATAGTTCTTGTATGTGCATATACATTTTAAATTCTCAATATTTCTAATAAAAGCCATAAAACAAATTTAGCTTTTTTTATTTTGATGTAAGCCTTTTAACAGATGTTTTAGAGTACAGCTTTTCAGTGATGTAACTTCAGTCTTTTTCTACATTTCACAGGATTTGTATGATTTTTTTTTTTTTTTTTTTCTAGCAGTTGACTGTTATAATCCTTAATCTTGTCCATGTTTTCAAATGCACTTCACTGTTTTAAAACCTTGGTGGCCTAACTGGCTCTGTTCTACGTATCTGTGAATAAAGTTTTTTTTTTGTTTCTGGAAAAACAAAATATGATTTCCTTGCATCCTTCTGTTCTTATGCGTTTTCTCATCTTTAGTGCCGGGTGTCTGCGAACATGCTGGTCCAACAAACCCGAACATCTGCTGAGGTCCACATTTCAAATGTGAAGTTGAGGCAGTGACGCTTATACCACCTTAAAATTATGTTACTACTTTGTAACTTTAGATGTTGGGGCATTGAACTAGGAGCCTTCTAGTTGCCAGGCAACAGTGTTAACCATCAACTTGCCATGCTGCCTTGTTTTGATAATTTTCTGAGTAATTTATTTTAGTATTTGTTACTTTTTACATGGCAATTTAACAGTGCTCTGAAGTAAACCAACGATGGCTCCTTAATAATGACCTTATTACTTAAAGTGTAAAAAAATTGGAACAAATTGTAATTTGTAAAATTCTGTTGAAATATTTGAAAACAAGATTACATATAGTACAACAATAAGCATCAACAAAAAGAGACCTATTGTCACACTATTGTATAACATGTTGATTGAACATTTGGAAGGCACCATAAATTGTGTGCACTGGAGTCCTTCATCACCATGGCCACGTATACAATTAATCATTAATGTTTAATAAAGTAAAGAAGCTGGCTATAAGAATCAGCTGCACGTCTGGCAGTGATAACATCGTGAAGTGGGATGGATGTGAGGATGCACTGGTGCATTGCTAAATTGGACTAATCACACAGTATAGAGGTGAGCTGACAGACGAGTGGGGTTAGAATGGTGACGGCACTGCTTCCTGTTGGTGTGAAGATTTTCTGTCTGTGCTTTCAGTCGGAATGGAGGAAGCTGAAGATGGCATCGCTGTGGTGGGGATTGGGTGCAACTTTCCAGGAGGTAGTACAATTTTGGAGACTAGTTTATTCTATAGTTTTTACTTTTATTCTGTTTCTCTAGACGCGAGACATTTCACTTGACAGCTCTTTCTTTGTCAAATGAAGGAAAATCTGTCCTCCCTCTCTCACAATTTAAATCTCTAAGGAAACAAAAAATATATATATGATGTTGGACCCTTTGCAGCTGTAACAGCTTCAACTATTCTGGGAAGGCTGTCCACAAGGTTTAGGAGTGTGTTTATGGGAATGTTTGACCATTCTTCCAGAAGCGCATTTGTGAGGTCACACTGATGTTGGACCAGAAGGTCTGGCTCTCAGTCTCCGCTCTAATTCATCCTAAAGGTGTTCTATTGGGTTGAGGTGAGGACTCTGTGCAGGCCAGTCAAATTCATCCACACCAGACTCTGTCATCCAGGTCTTTATGGACCTGCTTTGTTCACTGGTGCACAGTCATGTTGGAAGAGGAAGGGGCCAGCTCCAAACTGTTCCCACAAAGTTGGGAGCATGGAATTGTCCAAAATGTCTTGGTATGCCGAAGCTTTCAGAGTTCCTTTCACTGGCACTAAGGGGCCAAGCCCAGCTCCAGAAAAACAACCACCCACCATAATCCCCCCCCCCCCCCCCCCCCCCCCCCCCCCCCCCACCTCCACCAAACTTTACACTTGCACAATGCAGTCAGACAAGTATCGTTGTCCTGGCAACCGCCAAACCCAGACTGGTTCAGCAGATTGCCGTAAATTTTTTCTTTCTTTTTTTTTTACCTTCTCAAATATTAAACACATAATCCCTTATATATACTTAATATCTTCATAACTGTGCATGAGAACAGTTTAGGAAGCTTGAGCTGTATTTTCTTTAATGCAGTACTTTCAGAATACTTCTTTGATCACCAATAATTTTTCAACAGGAGAAGGGCTCGACAATTTCTGGAAAGTTCTGGTGGATGGGAGAAACTGTTCCGTGTCGATTCCCAAAGAGAGATTTGACTTGGCTACCTGGTATGATCCTGATGACACCAAACCGGGTAAATCCTGCACATCCACGGCCGCTTTCATTGACGGGTATGTACTTTGAACTTCATCATGTTTTGTTAATGTGTATGTAATTCGAATAAAACTTGGTGTTTTTTCCTTTCGCGAGGCATACCTGTTCATCTTGAAATTAAGGTGTGAATATTTTTTAAGTTTACAAAAGTCTGTACCCAGACTCACCAGGTGGGTCCGAACCTTTGGCCCACAGGACGACTGTACATCACTCTCTGCAGTTGCAATTACAGTATTGAAGTGATTGAAGGATATCATTTAATTAATTGTATCAGCTCTCATTTCCTAAATGTGATTTCATTATCCTGACTGTTTGCAGGTTTAACAAATTTGACCATAAGTTTTTTGGCATCAGTGACAGTGAAGTGGAACAAATGGACCCACAACAAAAACAGCTCCTTCAGTGTGTCTATCGAGCTCTAGAAAATGCTGGAATCCCCATGGAGAAAGCCAGTGGGACCAGGACAGGGGTATTTTTTGGTAAGACAGAAAAGAAAACCTCTTTCCTGATATTGTATTTTTATTGTTTTGTGCAAAAATGCAGAGCAAGATTAGACATCTATCTGCTCATTTTTGAGCCAAGCTTTTCAAATGAATATTTACCAAGCTGTGATTATTCACTAAATCTTCTCCCTGAGCCAAACTTTTTAAACAAATATTTACTTACACACCCCAGGAAATGTGTAATGTGTGACTAGTCACCAAATTTCCCTCATGTTTTTTGTTGCTCTCATTATAGGCTTAATGAACCGAGATTATGAAACAAATGCTGCACATGTGCACCCAAGTGTGATCAACCACTGGACTGGCACCGGACTCGCCATGAGTATTGCAGCAAACAGAGTCTCCTACATCTTCAACTTCACTGGACCCTCACTGTCCATAGACTGTGCCTGTTCTTCATCCCTTGTGGCTCTTCATCTTGCTTGCCAATCCATTAAACACGGTCTGTCACAGCATTTCTAAATTAACTCAGTGACATTAAAAGGCAGCACTATGATTTACTTACAACATGTCATTAAAATATTAAGAGATTATAACTGTTTTATCTTATCAGGAGATTGTGACATTGCTCTTTGCGGAGGTGTTAACTGCATAATTGAGCCAAGAGTGTTTGTAGCTCTTAGTAAGGCCAAGATGATCTCACCTGGAGGGACCAGTAAGCCTTTTTCCAGGAGAGCAGATGGCTACGGCAGAGGGGAGGGCTGTGGGGTAGTTCTTCTGAAACCACTGAAAAAGGTAGGACTTTGCAGAGAATAATAAATACACCAACTGTCACCATTCTGTCATGTAATTTCAAAATGTATATCACACAGTTAAAATTTAAATTAATTTAAATTTAAATAAAAATTAAAAATTACAGTTAAAATAGCAATTTTATACACACAGTGTCCCTGACTCTCATTTTGTGACAAGATGCCCCAAAGGCTTTCCTGAAGGCTGTACCTGATGATTTTTAGTTTTGCAGGCTCATCCATTAACTTGATTTACAGCGCACACGTGTGGTATACCATTTTACTGCATAAGCCAATTTACTAGAACATGTTCCTTTACAAGACCTGTATAAAAGGAGCAGCTCTGAGTGTGCACTGTGAAGAAGACTGTCCTGAAAGTCATAGTGCATAAAGAAACTGCTAGTTTTCTTGTACTTTCTAATCACCAAATACAAGAAGCAAAACATTTTATGCCATGTATTAACATGAGAAATCTTTGTTTCAATGTGGATGAGAGGAACCCAAATTGTGGAACTACAACTGTTTCTCTGAAAAGCATTTCTATCTTCGATAGGGTATTTTACAACTCGAAATTCACTGGAAAGAAAGACCATTTCTGGCCGACTGAGTTCTCAGTTATTGTCAACTGAATTTGTCATCTTATCTTTGCATATAGTTTTGCTGCTACCTCCTCTAATGACGCCCACTTAACAGCTTTGACATGAGATGAGACATGATAAATATGCCAGTGATTTAGTTAGCTGGAAGGTTGATTATGTGGAGATTATACAGTTATGGAAATAGCTATTGATATCTGTTACTATCAGTGGTAACCTCTGATCACATATCAGTCTAAGCGTAGCGATGATAGATATGATTTACTTAACTGTGCCACAGCGTAAGGTTTTTGGGGGATATAAAAGCTGCAAACATTTTATTATTATTATTGTTATTATGGTCTAAAAGGAAAGATTGTCCTTTTGGCCCATAACCCTCATCGCCATTTTTACTGAACAGTCTATAACATTAATAAGTAAATAACATTATCACTGATGCTAATGAGGTCATGGGTTCTCGCCTCTCATTTGTCCCTATTAAGAACCATAAAGGTGGACATTTCTGAGATGGGGATTAAACTCTAATAATAGTTTAATTCTAATAGCTATTTAATTTTGTCCTTGTTGTTCATTTTACAGGCTGTTCAAGATCGTGACTACATCTGGGGTATCATCAGCAAAACTGCAGTCAACCAAGATGGACACTCAGTTACTCCTATCACCAAACCCTCCATGACGCAACAAGAGGAGCTGCTGCGTAGAATCTACTCAGACTCTGACATTGCAAACGTCCAGTACATAGAAGCACATGGAACTGGGACCCCAGTAGGAGACCCAACAGAGGCAGGAAGCATCTCCAACATCATCTCTAAAGCCAGACCTCCAGGTTCAGAGGCACTGTGGATTGGCTCGGTAAAGAGCAACATTGGACACACTGAGGCTGCAGCTGGAGTGGCTGGACTCATAAAGGTTCTGCTAATGATGAAACATGAGACAATCGTTCCCTCAGTTTTTTACTCTGATGAAATGTCCAGTGTTGACACAAAATCCCTAAACATCAGAATACCTGAGAAAACAGAAAAATGGGAATCCTCCATTACGAGAGTAGCAGGGGTAAACAACTTTGGCTTTGGTGGAACAAATGCACATGCCATTGTCAAACAGCACAAACAGTCAACTATTGTTAAAAAAAACAATGAGAGGAAAGTCAAATATTTTGCCATGTCAGCAACTTCCACAAAATCTCTGACTATGATGATGGAAGACACCATAAAACAGCTGGAAGCAGATGACAATGTTGATCTAGATTCACTCTTGTACACATCAGCTTGCAGAAGAAGCCACCAGAAACACAAGTACAGAAAAGCCATTTTGGTTTCATCTGTAGATGATCTCAAGAAGAAACTAAGATCCACCACAAGCAAAAATGTTAGACCAGCTCTCTCTGATCCAAGACTACTGTTTGTCTTCTGTGGAAATGGTGTCACATACCATGGTATGTGCAAACAGCTACTGCAAAATGAGCCTATATTCAGAGAAAAGATCATAGAGATTACACACCTTTTCCAAAATCTGAGTGGTCTGAACATCCTGAACACACTTGAGAGTGAGTTTGAAAGTGGAGACTTCAAAAACCCAGATGTTGTCCAACTTCTTCTCTTTGCCATCCAGGTGGGGATTACCACCCTATTCAGGCACTGGGGTGTCAAGCCCGATGCCATGCTTGGACACTCGGTTGGTGAAGTCGCAGCTGCTCACTGTTCTGGCCTCATATCTATTAAAGATGCTGTTAAAGTCATGTACTTCCGGAGCACCCTCCAGAGAAAAGTTACTGGGGGTAAGATGCTTGTGGTAAGCAATATGCCTGTATCAGAGGTAACCTCTCTCCTCCCTCCATACTCCGGTAAACTTTGCCTTGCTGCTTCCAACAGCCCACAGTCCTGCACCCTCTCAGGTGATGCAAATGCAATTGAGACCCTGTATAAGGAGTTAAGTAACTCTGCTAACAGTCAGAATCTCTTCTTGCATATTCTGGATGTCCCTGCTGCTTACCACAGCCAGATGATGGACCCAATCTTGCCAGAAATTGAGAAGACAATTGGCACCTTAAAAGAAAACGACCTTGACACGGAGTTGTTCTCAACAGTCACGGGCAAGAAAGTCCATCAGGGAGATTTCTGCACAGGTGCATACTGGGCTAGAAATATCCGTGAGCCTGTGTCTTTTGAGCAGACATTAAGGTCAGCAGCTAAAGACAAGAAGAGCACAGTCTTTGTAGAGATAGGGCCAAGAAAGGCACTACAGAGAAACATAATTGAAACCCTTGGAAACAACACAGTTGTACTTGCCTCAGTGGAGCCACAGAGGGATCACGAGTCAGTCATGGCTGTTGTTTCTAAACTGTTCAAACTGGGTGTTGATGTAGATTGGAATTCCTTCTACAGCGGTTATGAGACAGTGCCGCTGCCTTTCCCAAGATACCAGTTTGATTGCTCTGAACGAGATGTCATAATTGGAGCGGCACAGAACAACAAAGCAAGCAGCCATCCTGTGCTCTGTCAGACAGGAAGTGACAGCAACATTTTCAGCTGTGTCATGTCTGACTCTACTTTCTACCTGAAAGAGCACAAGCACAATAATGTACCCATCATCCCTGGCGCTTTTTACGCCGAGTTGGGTTTAGCTGCATACCAGTCCAGTGCAAAGCCAAAAGTACCTCTCAACTTGCTGGAGGTCAGTGTCAGTTTTCACAGTCCATTTGTTTTCACCCAGAACTTGCCTGAGATGAAAGTGAACCTTGAACAAAAAGAGAAAGGAACCAGTTTCACAGTCCTTTCCTCATCTAAAGTCTACGCCTCAGGTACAGTGGTTTCAAATAAAGAGAGGCTGATTGAGGAGCAGTGCATTGCACTTAGTGCCATCTACAAACGATGCACTGGTGTGGTGAGCTTTCGGGAGTTTTATGGATATCTCTCTCAAGGAGGATTTCAATATGGAGATGTCTTCCAGAACAGAGCAGACGTGCACTTTGGGAAGGATCTGAATGAGGCTTTCGCTGCTGTCTCAGTTCCAGAAGTGCTGCGGCCTCATTTGCATGATTACTGCATGCATCCTGTTGTGTTGGACTATCTGATGCAGCTTCTCCCTGTTACAGTAGAGCACATCTTTGCTGGCAGGCCAGGATTTCCTACAAACATAGGAAGCATGACAGTGTTCGAACCCTTGCAAAATAATATGATTGTCTACCTGAGAGCAACCAATGTGGGTGTTGATCACTTTGAGGTTTGTGGCTGCTTTGCAGATACAAAAGGCAGGGTGTTGGTAGAGGTGAAGCATGTGATAATCAGGTATCTCAGCAGTCCCTCTCATGTGGTTGAGGAATACTTTTACCATAATACTTTCAACCCCATCCCAAAGGGGTCCAGCCCCTCTCCTCCTCCAAAGGCTTTGGTCTTCTCTGACCGTTTGGGAATCTCAAAAGGTTTGCAACAATATTTAGACCCACAATCTAGATATGTTTCCTTCACACATGCAAAGGACATCTTAAGCAAGGGATTTTCACTTCTCTTAGAGAATCTCAAAATCACAGACATTGACCTGAACTTTGATGAGGTGTTATTTTTGTGGGGCAAAGAAGACCTCACATCACTCGGGGTTGAAGTCATCCTGCAGAATCTAGTCGACTGCTGTGAGATTTTCCGCCAAATAGTTGTAGAGCTGAAGCAGATTCAGTTCCCCAACTCTATAAGAGCAGTAACCTACTGTTCATCTGACATCACTGTGGATCACATAAGTCCTGGTTTTGCTCTTGCTGGTATGACAAGATCATTTGCTGCAGAGATCCCAGATCTTTCTTTTCAGCTGATTGACATAAGCACTATCTCTGCAAAAGACATTACAGCTCTCTCTGAGGTCCTGAGATCATATCCGTGCAGAAAGTACCCAGAGTTGGTGGTAAAAAACGGGAAGATCTTGAAACCAACCATTACCCGCACACCACATGAAATCGCCGAGAACCCAGAGGGTAATTACACCTCTGCAACATCTGAACCTTGCGTCTTCCAGACAGCTAATGCACATAAGATGACTCAGTTGAGTGCCATTAACTTTAGTGAGGATGCCGATCCAAACAGCAAAACATCAGTTGAAATTCGGCCCAGTAAGATATGCGTTCATTCATCTGACTACTTCCCTGTCAGTGCCTCACACATGAAATTCGGCGAGACACTGTACTGGAACAAACATTCATTTCAGAAGCACAAGCTGCTTGCTCTTGACTTCAGTGGCACTATTACTGCAGTTGGAAAAAACATAAAGAAACTGAAAGTTGGAGACCATGTTGCTTGCTGCTATCCTGTTGTGGCTTCCAGTAAGCTTAGAGTTCCAGAGGATGTGTGCTACAGCACCAAAAGGTTCTCTTTTTTCCAGAAAACACCGTGTGTGTCATACTTTGTACTGGCATGGGAAATCCTGCATCGAACCTTGCCCAGAACTAAACAGAACTTAAGAATAGTTTGCTCAACACCTGATTCTTCTCTGGTAAAAGTCTTGGCACTTACCTCTTTCAAATCAGGTTGGAATGTGATTGTTGGTACACAGTGTAGTGGCTCATTTGTAGATGGCAGTCAAGTGGATGCATTTGTCATCATGCCACCATTTGTTGACTCCCTAACTGCTGACGTTTGCAACTTCCCAGGTGTCCAAGATGTTGTAATCATCTGTGAGTCTCAGATGCAAGGTTTGCTTGCTCTGGAAGCGTTCAACAATGTAATGGAAAGTGTTCATGTTCACACAATTCAAATGCAGGTCCTTTTACAAAAGGGATACCTTAGAGCACAAAGACCACACATTTATCACTGGCTTAAGTCCTTGAACTTAAGCAGAAAGCTTGGTCTTGAAAGCTTCACCTTTCTAAGCGTGAAATCTGAAAACACAAGCATTCATTCAGTGAAACTACAGTCGTATTTTTGCTCAAGCAAACTGGCTGTGGTAGCTCTGGAAAAAGATGCTAGTGGTACATTTTCTCACATTCCACTACTGCCAACGAAAAAGCAGCTGTTCAGAAAGAAAGCTGTGTACATAGTGGCTGGTGGTCTTTCTGGTTTGGGCTTCGAAACAGTCAAGTTCATCTCACAAAGAGGCGGGGAGTACGTCATAATTCTATCTAGGAGCAAGCCCTCACCAGAAGTGCAGAAAGAAATACAGAGTGTGGAGAAACAGTGTGGAAACAGCATCACCACCATGGAGTGTGACATATCTGTCTCTGAGCATGTGCACAATGTTATCACTGCCATTGGCCAGAAGTTCCCTGGTTGTCCAATTAGAGGAGTGTTTCATAGTGCAGTTGTTTTGCATGATGGGTTGATTGAGACCCTTAACAGATCACTTTATGAGAAAGTTTTCAAGCCAAAAGTGAAAGGTGTGTTGAATTTGCACCATGCAACAAAGCAACATCATGTAGACTACTTTGTGTGTTACTCCTCCATCTCAGCTTTCCTGGGAAATGCATCACAAACAAATTATGCAGCAGCCAATTCATTCCTTGACATGTTCTGTCAGTACAGACGCAAACTTGGACTTCCTGGTCAGTCCATTAACTGGGGAGCTCTGAACCTCGGCCTGCTCTTGAATAAAGAGCATTTCCAGCGATTTCTGGATGCAAAGGGGATGATGGTGTTAGATGTAGCAGAGATTCATAAAAGCTTGGAGCAGTGCCTCGTGCTCAACAGACCCCAGCAAGCTGTTTGCAGGTTTAACTTCAGGAACATCAGGTACAACATCCTCTCTCAAAATTCAGCCTTGACCATGCGCTTGTCCGCGCTAGTCGAGGAAGCAATCCAGAAATCTAAAGAAGCAGATTCTCCTTTAAAACAAATCGACTCTGTCTCACCAAAAGAATACATAATCTCTTTGCTTAGTGAGACCATCGGCATGGACAAAAGTGACCTAAGTGATGAGTCACCTCTTTCCTCTTTGGGCATTGACTCCATGCAGGCCATGGCTCTGCAGAATCAGATCTTTCAGGAGAGAGGCATGAATGTGCCCTTGGTGAAACTGTTGGATCCTACTAGCACATTATCAACAGTGATAACTTTACTGAGTGATGGTGCAGACGGGGGAAATTTTCATGAAGGGGCTCTTCCTGTTGACAAAATGGATTTTTCTACAAGACTGTGAAAACCGAAATAAAATCGTTCATGAGAATACATCGTAACTGAACTGATTAAAACTTTTGTTCCTTATTGTAACAAAATTCTTGTGTCAAATCTACTTGTCAATGTTGGACAAATAACTCCAACTGAATACGTTTTCTGTAAATTCTCAGCTTTTTAATGTCATCTCGTATGGTAATCCTTCCAAACATACACTTTTCGTGAGACTGACAGGGTTCTTGGAATAAATGTACATTTATCTACCTGTTTTGCATTCAACCATCTCTTTCAGGTCATTGTCAGTTCTTATCATAGTCAAGTTATTTATTATCAGCTTTACCATTGATGATGGAAAAATACAGTATTTATGCATGTTTCATTGATGGCAGTTGTGATTAATGAGCCTTTTGTTACTTCTGACAGCATAATGTAAGCAAAGACCACACTCATATAAAAATCATTGGTCATATTAAGGAGTTGTATATTGCAAATTAGTATAACTGTAGTACTGATATACTCTGGTGATCTGTTAAGTGTTTAATGATATTTGGATAAGCAAATTAAGTCACAATCATCCCAAAAAGAGTGAGTAAAGACATGGTTTGAATAGAAGACTATTAAACTCGTTTCAACTGTTATTATATTTCACCAGTTTGTTGTTTGAATTGTTTATCTTTATTGCAATTTGAATGATGTGATACCATTAAATCTCCAAAGTCATATTTAGTTTTTGTTTCATTGTGATACAGTACATCAAGCTGAATATTTCTCTGTTTATTTCTGATTTATTTATTTCTTTATACACTGTTTCAGTATCTTCAGCTTTGCCTCACATACATATAAAAATGCTAATATAACCAATGTTAAATATCAAGTAAAGGCCAATACAATTATTTTTCTAACACTGTATATATAATCCCAAAAATCATCATTAACGTGACACTAATGGTGTGTTACTTTATACTTTAATTTACATAACAGAGTTCTGTGAAAACACAGCACAAGCTAAGTCAGCCTTTCACTTACATACAATAGAGTAATATACAGATACATTTATATTATTATTTTTTCAAAGATTGAGAAAAAAAACCCTGCATAAATTATTTGAATTATGTTAATTATGTGTCGCTTTACAACATGATTAAAGACATTTATACATAAAACTACAAGCAGTCTACGAGACCATGTTCACATGACACACTAAATATACCAATATTTTTACTTTTGTTATACTAAGAACTTATCTGCAACGTAATTACACAGCTTGCACTATACAGCATGTAGATGAAGATGTATGACAACTTTAAGATATGCAGATTAAGTTTGTGGCAAGCTTTGATAATTTTGTGAAAAGCATCTGATTCTCAATTAATGGTTCTTTCTGTAGATTTGTTGGGATGTTTATTGTTTCTTTGAATTCATATTTTTTTGCATTTCTGGTAGATATTTCTGTTTGGACAGGAAGGTTCTTATTGTGAAGCAGTTATGACACCCTCTGCTTGGTGAAACTAGTGTGGTCCACCATAGCTCATTGTCGAAATAAGAAAGGAAATACATTGTCACCGGAAAATCAGATAATGCTGCTTATTTACAACTATTGACAGATTTGGTATAAGAACCCAGACATGGGCCAGTTTTTTGTTAACTTATGACATTTTTACCCTGTCTGACTCATACAACACATGCCAAATCTCAGGTTTGGCGCAGTTCCTAACTTTGGCCAGTGCTATGAGGGGCATATGTGTCCATAGTGCCAAAACCTTCCTAAATAAGGCCCAAATGGGTCTAATTCTCTGTCTCTTTGCTTTTGTGGAAGAAATAGTCATAAAATCATCCATGGTTCACAACAGCATTTGCTAAAGTAACAAGTGTACTGTTGGGGTCCAATATTAAAACCAAAGGGACATTAACTCCTATCTCTTGGAAAATCTTATTCTGCAGGGTCATGGCCAACATGGAGTCAATCCCCAATGCACCCAGAGAGGATTTATCATCCAGCTCATCTGCACTTACATTGAGTATGTCACTGACAACTGTCCTCACGCTTTCATATGTGGAAGACGAATGTTGAACTTTGGCTTTGTTACATGAGTCATCTTTAAGCTCGTTTTCCACTAAAGCCGACAGTCGCTCCCGAAGTGACACATTTTGAGAAAGGACATGGATGTTAAGATTTTTGAAATTGAATTTGCAAATTACTTGTTGTGGTCTGTTCATCAAAAGGCATGTTTTAAGTGTATTGTGCATTTCACGCACACCCATTATCATCATCCCTTTGGCCTCCAAAAACTTCTGGAAGTGGTCTTTGTTCCGAAGCAGACCAAGGTTCAAAGGACCCCAGTTGATGGATTGTCCAGTGAGCCCAAGGTTTCTCCTGTAGTGACAGAAAGTGTCAAGGAAAGAGTTGGCTGCTGCGTAGTTACACTGTGAGGCGTTGCCTATGAATGATGAGATGGAAGAATAGCACACAAAGAAGTCCAGTTTGTTGTGAAGAGTTGCATAATGGAGATTAAGAACGCCACTGACTTTGGGCTGCAGCACCTTTTTGAAAAGAGATTCACTGAGGGAGTCAATCAGCGCATCATGCAGCACTGCAGCACTGTGAAACACTCCTTTGATGGGACAAGATGGGAACTTTTGTCCAATTGTGGTGATTGCCTCCTTCACTTGCATTGGCACAGAAACGTCACACTGGATGTTTATGATGGAAACACTTAATCGTTTCTGAAGGAGATCCAATTCAAATTGTACTGCATCAGACATTACACTTCTTGACAGAGTTGCAATGCATCCTCCACCATTGCTGGCAATGAACTTGACAGTCTCAAGCCCCAAACCAGAGAGCCCCCCAGTTACGATGTAAACACAGCCCTGTTTGAAGAGTTTTACAGGCCTTGCAAGCAAAGGAATGTCAGATCCTAGACAATCAAATCCAGCATGCTTCAAAACAACTTGCTGAACTTTTATTGTCGTGAAATAGGACTCAGACTCAGACTCTTGATGCAGCGCCATTCTCAGAGGCAGAGATACCCTATCAAAGCCTAAGGACAGTAGCCACCCGGAGATATTTCTGCTTTGTGCCTCCAGATTAGCTTTCTGGAGTACATTGACCATGTCAAGTGTGTGCATATGAATGTGATTATTATGCAATGCAAACACGTTAGAGACTGAGGGTGACATGTGACCGCCGCACACAAAAACAATGTGTTTCAGAGGGCCGTCACTGTCACACACCTCCTGCCAGGAGCCATCGAATGGCGGGAGAAAAACATAAGCATCAAAGTGTTGAGGTTGCTGCCCATCGAGAGACCAAGAGGAAACATTCCAGCCTGATCTACTCGCTGTCAAAGCTAAAACCTTAATCAGAGCAGAGGCTGGGTTTGAAGAGATAACTGCCAACTTTCTATGCTGTTTGTTCACTTTAGATAGCAGTCTCTGCAGCACTTCCCACGCCAGTATGAAGTAAGACACACATGGAGACTCTCTAAGGAAGGGAAGCATCGTTGTGTTGTAACAAACAGCTTCAGGAATCCGAAACTTTGCAGCAGCGGTTACTGGATAACATGAAGCAATATGGTCTCCTACTTTTATATTTTTAACATCTTTCCCAACAGTTTTGACAATGCCACTAAAATCCAACGCTAGAAGTCTGTGATTCTGTGAAGCATGCTTATTCCAGTACACAGTTTTACCAAAGTTCAGATGGGAATTGCTGACAGGAAAGTAGTCTGATGAATGCACGCACACATTGGTGAGCTGAATTTCAACCAGATTCTCTTGGACAGGACTGCCATCTGTGCTGGCAGGAATGGCGGACAAGTTGGTCATTTTGTATGGATCACTAGTTTGCAGGACAAAATCTGTCAGATGCTCAGAGCATCTCTCACCGTCACACAAACCTATGTCTATCAGAGGGGTTCGTGCTATTCTCGTTCCTAACAACTGCCCTTTACTGATCCTGACGTCTTGTTGTTTGCAGGTTTTAACTACACATGCTAACATCTGAATGTCTTCACTGGTCACAGAAGCAAGATCAATCAGCTGAAAGGAAAGATCTGACATCTCTGCTGCACAAGCCCTTGTCATTCCAGAAAGAACAAAGCCAGGACTCACATGGTCCACAGTCATGTCGGTTGATCTGTAGGTGATGACCCTGATAACGCAGGAGCTTTTGCTCTCCTTCACAACTAAAACAATCTGGCGAAATATCTCACAGCAAGTCACTAAGCGGTCCAGAATCTCCTCAGATGAGAAGTGACTGAGGTCTTCTACACCCCAAAGGAAGAGGATGTTTTTCAAATGTTTGCTATTCAGTGAGCTGAACACTAAGTTTCGAACCCGGTCTGCCGTTAGAGTCTCTCTGCTCTCTACAATGACTGACTCTGAGCTTATGTATGGCCTTAGCCGTTTAGCGATGCAGAGTTCATCCTCAAAAACAATCGCTTTTATTTTGCAACTTTGCAAGTCTCTCACATCTGCAACTGCGACTGTTTCATTATGAAAGAACAACGACTGAGGATCATCCAAGCCGCTGTCCAAAAATGAAATCCTCACCCCTTTGAGTTCCACCAATACAGTCCCTTCTGTGGTAGAAAAGCAACCACATACATCAAGGAAGGATTGGGTTTCTTGAGTTGCCCGCAAGTACATCACCATTTCCTTCTGGAGGGATCCTGACACAGTGATACTTGCAATGCCTGATGGGAATCCCTGTTTGGCCGTTAGCTGTCCCATTGCTACTACAGCAGTCATCTGCATGAAATAATCAAGTAGCACAGGGTGAATGAAGTAGTCATGAAGAAGTTTCAGAAGTTCAGCAGGGACTTGAAAAGTTGCCACAGCTTCCTTGAATTCATTCCCAAAATGCACACGATTGAGCTGCTTGAAAAGAGGACCATACTCAAACCCTGCTTGAGACAGGACTGAATAGATCTCCTGTCTAGTCATAACCAGTTTGCACCTTTGGAAGATCACATCAAGACAAATAGTTGCTTCCTCTAATAGCGTTTGCTGATCTGTGCACCTGTATGTACCAGATGCATGTGTTGCAGCTGAAGACTGTACTTTAAATGAGCCCTCCCTCTCTGAATGTTCAAGTATCACCTTCAGCTGTTGGTAGTTTGAGTTGAGAGGAAGCAGACTCTCAAATGCAACACTCAGACAGAGCAGAGAAACTGGTTTCTTTGGCATCATGGTTGCCATCACAGAGGCATAGGCCAACTCGACGTAGAACGCCCCAGGCACAATGGCAACGCCATTGTTTTTATGCTCCCAGAGATAAGGCATCGTCCTCAGTGAGAGGTTACACACTAATTCTTTGCTGTCCTGCTTCATTTGGGAAATGAGCAAACAGTGAGAAAAAGAGAATATTTCATGGCTGTTTCTCAGAGCTTCAAAACTCACATCTTTCTTTGTGTTGTCAAACTGATAGACTGGAAGATCTGTGGGTGTTGACTCGCAACCGCTGTAGAGCTGACTCCAGTCCACATTAACGCCAAGTTCGAACACCTTGGCCACAGTCGAGGAAATGGTGTCAAAATCCTTCTCTGGTTGTACAGATGGGAGAACTGAGGTGTCGTTTCCAAGAGTCTCATGTATGTACTTTTCCAGAGCCCTTCGAGGTCCAATCTCTACGAAGACCACATTTCCTTTGGACTGTATGTCTCTGACTGCAGCATGAAGCGCTTGCTCAAACAAAACAGGCTCTCGAATGTTTTTGGCCCAGTAAGAGCCAGAAATGAAATCATCATCTGAATGCCTTTCTCCTGTCACTGTTGACAAAAGTTTGCACTCTGTGTTGTTGACATTCAAACCATTGATGCTTCTTTCTATGTCGTCAAGAACTGGATCCATCATTGGGCTATGGTAAGCTGCTGGAACATCTAAGACGTGGAGAAAGAGATTTTTGTGTGCAAACATGAGCTTCAGCTGCTCATGGAGGGCATCTACAGCATCTGCACTTCCTGACAGAGTGCATGATTGAGGGCTGTTGAAAGCAGCTACACAAACCTTATTGTTTAATAATGGAAGAACTTCTAAAACTTTTTCTACAACCACATTGCCAACCACAAGCATTTTCCCTCCTGTAACTTTGCTCTGAAGAACGCTGCGGTGGTGCAGCACTTTAACGGCATCCTCTAGAGACAAGAGGCCCGAGCAGTGAGCAGCAGCGACTTCTCCGACAGAGTGGCCGAGCACAGTGTCGGGTTTGATGCCCCAGTGCTTCAACAGGGTAGCGATGCCAACCTGAATCGCAAAAAGAAGAGGCTGGATGATGTGTGGTTGGCTGAAATCGCCATTATCACACTCATCAGACAGCAATCTACTGATACAGATGGGTGTATAACTCTGAAAGATGCACTCGACTTCTCTAACTTTCTCTCTGAAAACAGGAGCCTCTCTCATGAGTTGCCTGCACATCCCCTTGTAGGTGACTCCATTTCCACAAAACACAAAGACCACCTGCATTTCAGACTTTACAGGTTCAACCTTTGTTTTCAGGGCACTTGTGAACTGGTGCTGTAAATCTTGGAGGGAAGACGCTGGAAAGGCCTTCCTATATTTGTGTTTGTGATGACTTCTCCTGCAAGCCGAGGTGTATAAAAGTGCCTCCAAGTCAAGTGCTTGTTTGCTGCAAAGTCTTTGATGAGTGTCAGCGATGGTCATAATCAATGATTTCTCAGAGGCTGCAGATAATAGAAAGAGTTGTGGCCAAACATTTGTGGGAGATACCTTATGATTGTGTTCTCTCAGAATTATATGTGCATTTGTGCCTCCAAAGCCAAAGCTATTAATCCCAGCTACTCTTCCAATGGAGCCATTTGCTACCCATCTTTTAGCTTTACTTGGAATATTTAAATTCAGGGCTTTTGTGTCTACACTTGAGCTGTCCTCAGAGTAGAAAACCGATGGAACAATGGTCTCATGTTTCATCATTAGGAGTACCTTAATGAGTCCAGCCACTCCAGCTGCAGACTCTGCGTGTCCAATGTTGCCCTTCAGAGAACCAACCAGCAGTGTTTCTGAACCTGGAGGTCTGGCTCTAGCGATGACGTTGGAGATACTTCTCGCCTCTGTTGGGTCTCCTGCCGGGGTTCCAGTCCCATGTGCTTCTATATACTGGACGTTTACAATGTCAGAGTCTGAGTAGATTCTTCGTAGTAAGTCTTCTTGTTGTGTCATGGAGGGTTTGGTGATAGGAGTGACTGAGTGTCCATCTTGGTTGACTGCAGTTTTGCTGATGATACCCCATATTTTGTTACAGTCTCTTCTTGCCTTTGTGTAGAAAAACATAACCATTAGCTCGTCTACAATGACCTCTATTGTATACAGTTAAAGGTTGTTCCAACTCAGTTTACCTTCTAGGTTTATGTCACACTTTTCCTTCACAAAAATCAGGTAAAAAGTCAATAAGAACTTGCAAATGTCTTAAACTGAACTTTAAATCTTTTGTAGTTTTGATTATTTGAAGTTTGACCTTTTTAGATGTACTTAAATAATTATAAAAACAAAGCCCCTGAAGTGCCATTTGTAATATAAATATATATATACTTTTTATCTTGTATGCACAAGATAATAATTTTATTGCAAACAATAAATTGTACACACAAGATAAATATGACTGGATAATCTGTGTGCTGAGGGTATCTGGTGTGCACAAGTTTTTATGTTCTGCACACATGATAAGAAAAAAAACATTACTGGAGCTCTAGGGGCTGCATAATTTTCACTTTCTTGCTACTAACATTTGACTCTGAAGTTCTGGTATATTATAATCCTACAAAAAGAGACTTTTTATACCTAAATTATACTGAAATGGTACATGCTTTTCTTATAATACAGCAGGAACAAAAAAGCGCCCTGCACATGTCTTTATATCTGTGTTTGCAGCAGATTATTTTAAGGTAACTGTGTAATCGTCCTGGGACACACCCACAAAAATAAAAGGTGCACTCCCATAAACAACAGACATGTAAATGACTCCAAGACAGACTTCAGGTACACAGGTGAAATCCACTACTATCCAAAGTTACATTCTGCCTTTTTGAACTGGTTAGGCTCGCTCAGGTGAGAAAAAAACAAGCAAATAAAGCAGATAAAAAGAAAACAACTTAATAATCAACTTACTTTTTTCAGAGGTTTGAGGAGTACCACGCCGCAGCCCTCCCCTCTGCCGTAGCCATCTGCTCTGGTGGAGAAAGGCTTGCTGGTTCCTTCAGGTGAGATCATTCTGGCCTTACTGAGCGCTACAAACACCCTTGGCTCTATTATACAGTTAACCCCTCCACACAGTGCCATCTCACAGTCTCCTGATTGGGGGGGAAACAAAAATCAGGATTGTGTTGTTTTTAAGAAAACTATATCCATACGCTGCAATAATAAACTATCCTCCAGGAATCTTTTTACCTTGTTTTATAGCCTGGCAGGCTACGTGCAGGCCCACTAAAGAAGAAGAGCAGGCACTGTCTAAGGCAAATGAGGGGCCAGTGAGATTGAATATGAAGGAAATTCTGTTGGCTGCAACGCTCATGGCTGTCCCAGTGCCATTGTAGTGGGTTATTGTGCCCGGACTGTTATTTCTGATCATCTCATAATCCCTGTTCATAAGCCCTGCAGCAGCACAGTCAAAGCAGAATGGGTCAGTGTATCACAGAATTGTGCTTGGGATTTTAATTGTAACGTGAGAGGATTACCGATGTAAACCCCGGTTCTGCTCCCGCTGATGCTTTCCATGGCGATTCCTGCATCCTCTAATGCCCTGTATGTGCATTTCAGAAGGAGTTTCTGCTGAGGATCCATGGAATCAGACTCCAGTTCAGTTATACCGAAAAACTTATGATCCAACTCGTTAAACCTTAAAAGTGAAAAATTAATTACTTTAACCATGACAAAAAAGAGAAAAACACTGGCATGAATATGAGGCTCTGATTGTAAAGCGGCTCACGCTGAAAATAACAGCAACATTTTGTCACATTTGGCCCTAAATAATGTTTACAAAGTGGCGTCTATTTTTTTTTAAATTTTAATTTTTTAGTACACTTACAACAATATTTGTTATCTTAGAAATATGCTAGTTAGTCTGAACTCTTGAAGCTTTTATTTTGGTGCTTCCAGCTACCGGCAGTAAATTTGCATATTAGATAAATATTTTGTTTCATCTGAAATATTACGATTTAGATTTAACATTTAGATTTATACTTAAAATTTATATTTAGCATTTAGATTTATACTTAAAATTTATATTTAACATTTAACATTTAGATGTAGCATTTAATATGTATGTTTAACTACTTAGTATATCTCTGAGTTAACAAACATTGTTCAATATTCGATTTAAAAAAAGTGAGTTACAAAAATTCACACCACTTTTTAAATTATTATTAGGAGCTAAATTTGACAAAATATTGCTGTTATTTTCAACGTGAGCTTTTTTACAAACGTTCTTACCCGTCTATGAAAGCTGCTTTGTTAGTCTGCATTTTTCCCGGTTTGTTCACATCAGCATCGTACCAAAACGTGGTGTCAAACCTCTCAGCTGGAACATCTGCAGCACAGTTCTTTCCCTCCAACAGAACCCTCCAGAAATTGTCCAACCCCTCGCCTACAAAACAGAACATGATGCACATTATTTATGTGACCCAACTTTGAGTGTAAGGTTCAAAAACTCCCTGCCACAGTCAACATTTAAACATACCTCCTGGAAAATTGCATCCAATCCCTATGATAGCTATGCCATCCTCCATGTCCTCCATCATTCCTCTGAGGCAGTTATCAAGTTACTTCAAATACTTAGGAGACAAAGTGAAGTTTCAAGCCTCTTCATGGTTAAGCTTGATGTTTGGCTGTCTTCGAGCAGAACTGGTGCTTCTGCTGCTTCACAGTTTCTTATAAATATAGAGACAGGTAAAAAAAAAAGAGAGAGAGAGACAAGAGGACATTGTCTTGGGTTGATGCATCTCAGCTTGCTTTGTGTGAAACCAGAGCAGTTAATTGTACGTTCATCATCCAGTGGTAGGAGTAAAAGAGCTTTTGTTCTGTCTTTTTTCTTTTAATCTCAGTGCACAAAAGAGTACTCTACACGGACAGTTTCATCATTACAATCAAGTCATTTTGTTAAGAAGAAGTAAATTGCTTTCCCAACATCAAGGGCTGCCGTGGATCAGGAAGATAATTGGATTGTTCACTTGTTAAATACCTGGTGGTTTGATCCCTGAATCTTTCAGTCCACATACTGACGTGTCCATGTGGTATATTTTAGAGGGCTTCAGGTGCTAAAACAGATGGTAAAACAAATATGACTTAACAAATGAATACCATTTAGAGAATCATTAGAAAGCCTTAGGATAAATGTTTACGTGCTTATTATTGATTTCTTCCTGTTGAATTTAAATGAAACAGACAATTCAAACATGAAATAAATAAATAGAAGAAATGTTCACACACATGCAAAACTGATTTTGATTATAAATAAATGGCGTTGACATTATGAGGATGAAATGCAAAGATAAACATAGTGGCAATGACTGAAATCTGATTTACCAACAAGAACACAATAAATTGGAGAAATAAAAGCCTGGAGTTGTTGAAGGAGTAAATGTTATGATGCAGATTCTATTTTAAAGGCAGTCTAAATAATTCTACACAATTTCACTTGATGTCACAATATCATCTTATCATCCAAGAGGTGCCCATTGTGAGTGCACTACAAAAAAAACTTCATATACAGTTTTAGTTCCATAAACTGAAAATGAACATTTTTTAAATTTATCAGGGAGCACTGGGGGGAGGAGAATGATGAAGGCTCGCCAGCCATCCTAATAACTTAAAAGGGTTACCAAGGTAGGATTGGCCAACCTCAGTGGCACAATTTCAAATATAGACTTTTAATATGCATCTGTTAAATCTAAAGATAGATTCACAGTATTGAGCATGTAAGCTGTAAATTGCATTTACAGCTTGTAACACCAACCTCTTCTGACAAGAATGACACGTTTAAATCTTATTTGAATCTTAAACCAGACTGGTTTTTCTTAAAAGTAATCTTTATTTGAGCTTCAAGAAGGCTTTTGTCTAAAGTAACATAAAGAAGCACCAAGCCTTTTATATGCTTACAGTATATACACAGTCACACACGATTCCCGCCATTCACCAGTTCAAGTCGATCTTGGAGGAGGACAAGAGGACCCAACATTACTTTTAGTGAATCACTGAGCTCACCTTTGGGCACTTCAATAAATAATAAGCATAAATGACAACACTTGGAAATATATTATACAGAGAACAAACTCTTCAGCAGTGAAACTGAGAATCACCATCATCTTGCTACAGCCAAAGGGTCCGATTCTGTGATGCACTTTAAGGTCCTACGGTGTTCATCGGGCTGTGCAATGATCTGCGAGCATCCACAAGCTATGAAAAACTAGTACAACAGCAAATATGATGTATAAAACTACTTTTGCCAGGACAGTAAAGTCAACAGGCACTCAAAGAAATTTAAAATATCTCAGTGAACTTCACAAACTTGTTGATGTCAAGTATTTGTTTAATCAACTCAGATTAAATTGCAAAGTGGTTTAAAATCACTGTGATACTTGAATCCTCTGCAGGAAAATGCCAAATGAAAATAAATGTCAGCATAACAATCAATTCATTGTAATCTTCACAGACAACATGATGAATAAAGACAAATGAAACAGAAGGCCTCCAAAAGGCCCGTGCTTGCTTGCACAGCTTTATATATAAATATATACATGAATCCAGAGTGTGAAACGTCTCCTGAGATATCTAGTGGTCCAGAGATTTTCCCTCAAGCACCATCTGAATCTCTTTGGCATCCAGAGTTTCGTATCTTAGCAGGGCGTCTGCCAGCTTCTTGTGTTCCTTGCTGTAGGTCTTCAGAATGCTTTTCGCTCGTTCGTAGGACTCCTTCACATAAGAGGAAAAAAAATAAGAATCAGTAGTCGAACGAGGAAAATGCATTAAAAATAATCGACATCTGCTTTGTGGAAAGCCGCACCTTCAGTAAAGCTCTGACTTCCTGTTCGATGGCAGCTTGCGTCTCGGGGCTCTGCTTGGACACGTCTCTGTAGGTCATGACACCGAGCTGCAAGAAAACACTAATTAGATCCTCGAAACTGAAAATAGTAAAACTCAAACCTCTATCTGAGGAAAATGAACAGCGCTCATGACTAAAACATTTGTTATAAATAAGATTAACAGTTTGTCATGAAGTGTTCCACGTCTTTTATCTTAAACACCTGTTGATCAGTGTTGACCTAAATATCGTTGCTCTGATAAACCTCCTCTCTACTACATTTATGTTTGGAACTGAGACGTCCTTCCAGATGTTCCAGATGCTGAGGTGACGTCCCAGTAACAGTGAGGAACATGGAGGAGAGGAGGAGGCTGAGAAGACCCTGGTCAAATCGAGAGTGACAGAAAAGTTCAGAAGTATTTAAGTAGCAGCTACGATGAGAGCTGGTTAGAATCTCGAATAAATGTCTTTTAGTGAAGGATGTACTAGTTCATGATGGAGATACAGCAGCCTCAAGGTTAAAAAATAGAAAAAAGTATTCAGGAAAAAAAAAAGTTGTTTTATTTAAATTAACTGTATGACTCCTCTCAGAGTAATAAGAGTAGTCTGTAGTCTTGTACCTTATTTTATTTTATCCACTAAAATGTACCCAACACTGCCCCCTCCTGATTACATGACAGCCTGATATCCACAACTAACCGTTTATGGCAAGCTGACGTTAAGATGCATTTTCCATTTTTTGTCAAATGTTTAAAAGTTTTGGTTCAAACTTGTGTGACAATGACATGGAAACGTGGCTTCTGTTCTAGTTTTTTTTTTTTAAATAATTCAAAACAACAAAGACCAAACAAACAATAAAGCTCATTTTTGCAGCTGCCTTAAAATCAGCTACATAGGTGACAAATTAACTTGTCAGTAAGCATTAATCATGACATTTCAATCATGATCAGTATTTGAATGACAAATAAAAATGATAAAATCTTAGTCTATTAACACCCAAACAACTACATTAAGTTCAAGTCTTTATTCACTGCAAATGTTTTGTTAAATTTGATGTAATTCTGTTTTAATGTCACAATATGATCAGACTTATGGTCACAGGAGCCAAAATGTGCCCCTCATCTAACCTCAAGGTTTCTTTCCTCTTAAAGGGGACTATTTCTTGGCACTGTTTGGTTTAAGGTTTATCTCCCACTAGGGGAGCTTTTACCTGCTGTTGTTATATTATGTAATAATTGCTTGAGGTGGGGTCATGTTCTGGGTCTTTGGAAAGCGCCTAGACACAACATGTGTTGTAATAGATGCTATATAAATAAAATTGAATTGAATCTATTCGTACCTTGTCACTCATACCGAACCTGGTAACCATCATTTTTGCAATTTTGGTCGCACCATCAAAGTCGCTGGAGGCTCCTAAAGAGGACAACAAAAGGAAGAAATTCAATAATTAAGTACACTGTTATTTTTAAAGTTATGACATAATAATCTAAGCATTTTTAAGTGCTTCTGATCCAAATAGGACAAAAGAACTGACAAATCAATAAATAAATCAGAAGTTTGTACCCGTGGTGATGTTTTCATCCCCAAAGATGAGCTCCTCAGCTACCCGGCCGCCCATGCTGACGTCCATCTGAGCCAGCAGCTGAGCCCGTGTCTCACTCCAGCGGTCGTTCTCTGGGAGCATGGACACCTTGAGCACAAACATCAAGGTGGATCTGGATTACTTTGAGACCCAGACTACAAGTAACCGATCATACATCAAACTGAAGTCATCGATGTCATTTCCTGAACACAAGCAAAACCTCACATGGCCAAGAGTTGGTCCTCTGGGCATGATAGTAGCCTTATTGATGGGCATCGCATCTTTTGTGTAATAGGCAACAATGGCATGGCCTGACTCGTGGTACGCTGTTATGGTTTTATTCTTCTTGTCTATTTCAACACTTCGCCTCTCAGGACCTGCCAGGAAACGGACACACACACACACACAAACACACACAAAAGATCAGACCCTTCCACTCATGTAGCTTATGTCCACCTCTCAGTTTCTCCCATGTGATGTGAGATGAAGATTACAGAGCTCATCCAATCACTGTGTTTATTCACCCATGAGGATCTTATCCTTCGCGAACTCTAGGTCTTTCATTGTGACCATCTCCTTCCCATCCACAGCTGCCTTCAGGGCCGCCTGGTTGACCAGGTTCTCAAGGTCTGCCCCAGAGAAGCCCACTGTGCCCCGGGCGATAATCTCTGCATCAACGGCTAACAAAGCACAAACACAGAGTCTTTACAGCGGCGATCAGAGACTAGGGTTTCCTTTACAGAGTTAACAGACAAAGGTTTCCTCTGAGGTTTAGTTTCATCCTCTGGGAATTGAGTAGTGGATGAGTTTACCAAACTGAAGCACTAACAAAGTTAATGTGACAGATTTTTAGATATAATACCACTCAGTGTTTTACAGCGAGACCTACCAGGGTCCATTTTGATCTTGGAGAGGTACCAGTTGAGAATTTCTGTGCGTCCTTTAACATCCGGATGAGGGACGGTGACCTGCATGTCGAACCTCCCAGGCCTCACCAGAGCACTAAAATCAGGGTTATAGTTTTCTCTTAAATAACTTACAAAGAAAAACACCAACACAATACAAATTTGCTAATTTTAAACTCAAAACAAAAACTTAAAAGATGACAAGATTAGAAAATGATCTAACTATTTAATGCTCTGACTTATTCATTCATTATGATTAAAAAAGAAGGCATGAAAATTCAAAAATAATATCTAAATAAATGAGAAGAATCAGGCAGAGGTCACAAAGTGGGTAAAAATAAATGTGACCAGTCTTGTTTAAGCTTTTTGAACAAACTGAATTGACATCACATACACTATATTGCCAAATGTTTTCTGCTCACCCATACAAATAATCAAAATCAGGTGTTCCAATCACTTCCATGGCCAGAGGTGTTTAAAATCATATCACCAAGTGCATCCAAAGTGTCGGATTCAGTGGTGTAAAGTACACCAACACTGGACTCTGGAGCAGTGGAGACGCCTTCTCTGGAGAATGGCACTTCTCCATCTGTCAATCTGATGGACGACTCTGGGTTTGGCGGTTGCCAGGACAACGGTACTTGTCCGACTGCATTGTGCCAAGTGTAAAGTTTGGTGGAGGGGGGATTATGGTGTGGGGTTGTTCTTCAGGAGCTGGGCTTGGCCCCTTAGTTCCAGTGAAAGGAACTCTGAATGCTTCAGCATACCAGGAACTTTTGGACAACTCCATGCTCCAACTTTGTGGGAAAAGTTTGGAGCTGGCCCCTTCCTCTTCCAACATGACTGGCCACAAGTGCACAAAGCAAGGTCCATAAAGACCTGGATGACTGAGTCTGGTGTGGATGAACTTGACTGGCCTGCACAGAGTCCTGACCTCAACCCGACAGAACACCTTTGGGATGAATTAGAGCGAAGACTGAGAGCCAGGACTTCTGGTCCAACATCAGTGTGACCTAATGAACTTCCGGAAGAATGGTCAAAAATTCCCATAAACACACTCCTGAACCTTGTGAACAGCCTTCCCAGAATAGTTGAAGCTGTTACAGCTGCAAAGGGTGGACCGACGTCATATTGAACCCTATGGATCAGGAGGTCACTTAAGTTCATATGCGAGTAAAAGGGTTAAAACTTTAACACACTCTTTGTTTAATCTCATTGTTATTTTACGCTCTGTATACTGCTTGTCTTATAAGATAGTTGTACAGGTCAGAGAATATATCTTGTACAAGTTGCTTATCTTCATGTCACCTGTGACCTCCTTATTTTCAATAAAAGCCTCAAGAGGCCATCAGAGGGGGGGTGCGGACAGAGACGAGAGCACCGGAGATGTGGCTGAGTTCTCTGTCCGTCCTCCGTGCTCATGAATGAAAAACTTACCGACTTGTCTTCCTTCCTTATTGTGTGTTTAATAAATGTTAGGTCGTTTAAACCTGACATTTAATCGGTCCTTCGAGCCGGATCCCAACAAACCAAGGAATCCAGCAGGTGCGGTGGACTTCAAGGAAACTGTGGACATTTATAAATTTCAAGACTGGTTTTCCGCATCACCGGCTGGAGTCCAAGGTTGAAGGGAGAACCGAAGGAAGACAAAGTCGGTAAGTGAAATATTGTTGTGTTACCCTGAAACAATAGGGTGTTGAGGGACGACGGAGTCCGATAAAGTCCGTGTTAAAGGCCGTGGAATTCTAGACACTGACAGTAAACGAGGGGTGCCGGAGTCCGATAAAGTCCATGAGAAAATACGTGAAAATTCTAGATACTGACGGTAAAAAGAGAAAAATAGACGACGGAACCGATAGATTCCGTGGGTAAAGTGACGTCATTCCTGTGTTGAGTGATTGTGAGTGTGACTGAGATACAAAACCACCAGGTATTTTGTCTCATGTAAAACCAGTAGGAATGTAAACAGCAACCTGTTGTGGAAGCAGAGGCGAGAGTCCTTCACTCGAGACTCGAGTAAAAGCGAGGATTACCACTTCAGGTGATTTAATTGCTGTCCTACTGACAAAAAAATCCAGGTGTTTAGAATACCCTAGGTCTTGAGACCGACCTGGACTAAAAACATCTAAAAATAATTGAAAAAAAACAAAATTTTTAAAAATGGGGAAATCGATCAGTAAAATCGACCATAAAAGAGGATTGGTTTGTGCGGACTGGAAATACATGCAGAAAAAAGATCCGAAGTCAATAAAATACCTTAACCTGTGGATCAGTAAATATGGTTTTAAGGGAACTCTAAAATAGTTGAACTGCAGGATAAGATAACAATTGACACGAAACAGAACACCAAGAAGATGCGGAAGCGCGGATTCAGGGAGAGCCAGATATTGTTGAACGAGGCGACGAGGCGTGAACAAGGAGAAGGGAGGGGGGACTGTAGACAGAAAAAACCCTTGGTCATGTTTTACAAAACAGACGAGGCAGGGCCTGTACAGAGAAGACAGAAAGAAGAAAAAAAATTACGAGAACGCTGATAACAGAATTCTTTCTGACAGTATCCCAAACTATCCACTGTTGACCCCTCCGCCACCTCAGTATATCCTTGACCTAACCCTGAATAACACATCTACTTCTCCGCCAGCCGCTGACACTGTTCCTCTCATTGAAGTTGAAAAACCTGACGATCCTAACACTGACGATGTTAAAAATGCTGAAGAAGGCCTGTCCTCCCATGGGGAGGATGTGCAGGGATCTGTCCGTGACGTGGAGGACCTCGGACAGTCCTGCCACCTTGACGACGGAGAGGTCCAACGGGTTTGGATGACTGCTCTGGGCAGTGACTGGCGTCATGTCGGAGGTGACTGGGACCCCCAGTATGACGGTAATGTTTTGGATCCAGATAAAATGCAGCTGCGACGCAGAGTGAAGGAACTCGGTGACAGAACAAAACAACGTTTCAACGCTTCATCTGTCTTCACAGTGGTGGACATCAGGAACACCTTTTTCTCTGTCCCCATTCATAAAGACAGTCGATCTTGGTTTGGTTTCAGATTTCTGGATGGAAGAAGAAGAAAAAAAAAAAAAAAAAAAAAAGATCTGTACCAATGGGCTGCTGTGTGAGCCATGATGATGATCATGTCTCAACAGGAGGGAAGGGGTCAGAGGTCATTTGGATTGAAACCTCCGATAGGAAAGGTGAGCCAAAGTCTGATAATAGGGTGGATTCAGACATTTAGTCTGAATAGGCCCGAAAGTCAATGAAGCATTTTAAGACACCTGACCAAGTAGAGGAGATAATAATTCAATCGAAATGATACCAAACGGGTAAGAAATGCTGCAGGATGCTGGATAGTGACTTTATTCCTCATCCTGAGTTTTTGTTGTAGTCACCCTCTTGCTTCCTGTTTCAGTGGATCCTTATATCTCAGCTGAAGAACTGACGACTGTCTGCCGTAACATCAAGAAGCCTTTGGAGAACCAAGAGATCCAGCAGCTCCACTTGGGCCTCTGACAACGATCCCACATACATTGATGTCATCAGATCTCCACTGGGTGTCAGATGAGTATAAATTTGTAGATAGCAGCAGGATTTGAGTCCTCTGTTTGGTGCACGTTAAAAAAAATGAAGACAGAATAAAACTACATCTACTACAATGTTCAGAAATTAGGAAGCTGGAAACAGAACAGGTTCGAGGCTGTATTTGGACAGCTGTCTGCCACGTCTCTTATGACTTTCCAGAACAGGATTGCCCTGGAGAAGGGAGGTGTGTGTGTGTGTGTGCCATGTCTGGAAAACAGTGTTGCACTTTTGATAACGCCGCAGATGGTAGTCTTACCAAGGCCATACGAGGGCTGCGGACCCTGAATGGTGAAAGTGCTGAAGGAGCACTCTGGTGTTGACATCTCCATGTGGGACTCCTGGCTGGGTGCATGTGGCGAGTACCGAACCTTAGTATCTTCTGTACTAGTATTGTACAAGTTGCTTATCTTCATGTCACCTGTGACCTCCTTATTTTCAATAAAAGCCTCAAGAGGCCATCAGAGGGGGGGTGCGGACAGAGACGAGAGCACCGGAGATGTGGCTGAGTTCTCTGTCCGTCCTCCGTGCTGATGAATGAAAAACTTACTGACTTGTCTTCCTTCCTTATTGTGTGTTTAATAAATGTTAGGTCGTTTAAACCTGACAGCGAGTCAAGGCAGGTGAGCCAGTACTTTTGGCCACGTAGTGTATTTCTGACCTGCTGAAGTGTTTCCACGCATTCATCTCTTTAATTAAGTTATTCTAATTGAATAAGTTTATCTGGAATGTAAACATACTTATCCAAAGCTTCTGCAAAGTTTGTAGCACCAATAACGATGACGCCTTCATTTGGTTTAAATCTGTAAAACATCAAAAGTTAGATAATTTTAAGAGCAATTTCTCTACAACACTGAATAATTTACATAGTTAATTGAAAATAAAACTGACCCGTCCATTTCTGCCAGCAGCTGGTTGATAGTTTGTCTGGAGTAAGGGTGCATAGGAGACTCGATCCTCTTTCCGCCTACGCTGTCCAACTCATCAATGAAAATGACGCAGGGAGCATTGGCTTTCGCCTCCTCTGCAAAGCACAAAGAGGATGAAATGCAGTTGGACACACCTTAAATTCTTTTCTCATGTTCTATCTCCATATTCAGCAAACTTACTGAAAAGATTCCTGATTCGACTTGCACCAACACCAACAAACATCTCATCAAACTCTGATCCGGAAGCATAGTAGAAAGGCACGTCAGCCTCTCCAGCCACAGCTCGGGCTAACAGAGTCTTTCCCGTTCCTGGAGGACCGACGAGAAGGATTCCTGGGAAGACAAACAAATAAATTAAAAGACTTAAAATAAAAAAAAACAAAAAAACAAACAAACAAAACAACTCATTCTATTTTGTGAAGCTGTTTTCACATGCAGAGGAAATGAAAACCAGAGAATGATACCCTTAGGCAGCTTTCCACCCAAAACAGTGAACTTCTGCGGGTTCTTAAGAAACTCTACGACATCTTGTAACTCATTCTTGGCCTCCTCCACTCCTTTGACATGCTCAAATGTCACATTCTTCATCTGGATGGGATCCACTGCTGAGTCAAGACCAGATGTGGTGCGAAACCTCACTGAGAAAACACAAAACAAAAGTCTCAGCACAACAATTTCCTAACAATCGCTCATAGTCACAGACAAAATAATACCTGCTAGTTACTTTCTGTGGGACTGAAGTAAACACGAGGAGTCTATGGAATCTATGTTGCTTTTCCACATTTAGCGCTTGTGTAAGTACAAAGTAGTATGCACAAAAACAATCAAACTCCACATGCACACTATAGCAAGCACAATATTTCTCCACATCTATACTGAAGGTTATTAATAGCACACAAAAACATTTTAAAAAGTTACTTTTACAATAGACACTAGTGAAATGGCTTTGCTGCAATTGCAGTGTGCATGTAGGCTTGTCATTTCATTTATAAGCATAGGAAAGAATGAAAACTGAAACAAACCAGCATCAGAAAAGGAGCCTTTACCAGAGAGAAATGGGGTTCTTGACAGGCCATAAATACCAATAAGCAGGAGGACCAGCAGGATCAGCCTGGTTCTCCTCAGTGAGTCTGTTAAATGAAAGGACAGAGAATGTTAAAGAGATATACATCTCTGTATTTCATCCAGCGATGACACCAAAGGAAGATAGGATGCAACTGTTGCAGTGAACATATGGGTGCACTCCCAAACTGAAATGTTTTTAGATGGCCACATGCCTTGTGTTCTCTGCGTTAAAGCTTGGGACCTCATGAATCCCTCAGTGAAACCCGTCTTGAAAGCCTCATGCTGGTATTCTGGCAGGTTTCTTTGCTTTATCATTTGGTCCAGCGACTGTGCCTCAGCCCCCTTTTCCCTCAACAGCAACCCCTGAGATGGAAACCAAAACAGCACATTTAATACATCTGCTTTGTTTTATTCATTTCAATTACACTTTATTATATTCCAAACTGTGTGCGCCAAATGACAGCTGAAAATCTGCCTGCAGAAGAACAATTTGGGACTGTCTAAATAAAACTACCCTGACCTTCACACATCAATGTTTAGAATAAAAAATGTTATTCAATACCACTATCATCGTAAACACAAACCATAGACAGTCATAACAATCCAGTCTATGTGTTTTTAAGCAGTGATGCACGTGTGTCAACCTTTACATCACACAGCTATCTTCAAAAAAAACAAAATTAAACAACTACACTGATAAGGGACGAACGCACCTTCATGAAGGCTGGTGTGTAAGTCTCAGATTCGACCGGACCATCATAGCCAGACTCCACTCGTCTGGTCTTTGATTTAAGCGTCTTGAAACCCCGACTCTGGACCCATACTACAAGGACCAAAAAAAAAAAAAAAAAAAAATCGTCATGAGAATACAGTACATCCTCAGTCTTTCAAAGAGAACAGTTCAAGAAAGAAGCAACTTTTTCAACATCACTTTCTTACCAGGCAGAAACCGCAGTTCTGAGCAACTCTCTCTAAGAGGGCTGTGGTATTGTCTGTGGAACAGGAGTGAGCCGAAACCCACCGACCTTCTCTGTGAAAACCCTTTAAGACAAATTGTGGAGAAAAAAAAATAAGAGAATAAAGGTTTGATTCATAAAAATGACACCGTAACAGATTCTTTTTTTTTTTTTCTCACCGTGCTTGTTGTGAAAGAAGCTGTCTGTAGAAACATGACTCGTCCTCCACATCGAAGGGACGGTGGGAGGCTCCTGTTGTCCTGGTAAAGGCAGTAACCTGCTGACCAGCTCATCCAGCTGACTCGCCCTGACCTCCGACAGACCCAGATCCCTCAGACTCACATTTGGCTGCGAAGAACAGCGAGAGCACTTTATCAAACTGTAAGACAAGTCACTTTATCTGATTTATGTTTCTCTTTTCACATATCTAGACTGAAACTTATCAGGAACATGCTAAATACTTGAAACACGAACTGCACAGCTTGGCATGTAATGACTGAATAACAAATACACTTTTTGGCAAGTATAAGACTGTAAAATAAAGATCTGTGCATTTGTAAGCATTATGCATATCTGATTATTTTAGGTTAAAGAAAACAGTGTTGAACACAGACATTAATATTTCAGTATTAAATTGAAACAACTATTGGGAAACATATTGACATGACTAAATCAAAAAATGATTTACAACAGTCCTAGTAAAAGACTTATTGAAATTAAATTATAATTTATTTATTTATTCAATTATAATGGATTAAATGCTGTGCTAGGGAACACTTTGGCTCTGTTGTAAAAAATATTAAATTAGGCCTCAGTTTGACTTTAGACCATTATAGCAGCAAATATATCATGTAATATATCATGTTTTTTAATGACTGATACAAAAGTATAACTTGAGCAGTTGTACATGGCTAGTCTGCAAGAAAAGCATATTTTGTAGGTTCTTGGGTATACTCCTCTTTCTAAAAACTGTGTGGTTCTAGCGGCTTTTATTGACAGTAGGCAGACAGGAAATGGGACTGGAGTGGGCCTGGGGGGGACAGGGTGCAACCCATCAATTATTAAAGAGTATTATATTACTACAAGGATGCCATTTCTATTTAACCAGACCAATAAAATACCCAATTACTTCTTAAAAATCTTTGTAAGAAGCAGATTCAGCTGTTTAAAAATAAATATTTCATATTATTATTATTATAATACATTATATTTCTTAGATGCCTTTCAAATACTGATTGACACCATACAATCAGTAAGAAATAGAACATAAATGCTAGTATTTATTTATATAACACTTCAGATGTTTAAATCAACGAAATGTCTGAGGATATTTCACAGTAACACTTAAAACGGGTTTTAATTTAGTTTCTCCCTTTTACGATTCACAATAGAAACTTTATTGTAATCACTGTTTTTCAAATCTCAACAAATACTGAAGAAAAAAGTAGATATAACAGTCTTTACAATCATGCAGCCCTATATTTGTTTAACCCAACCATCCTTTATGTAAATACCCCAGTGTTGTTACTCAACTATAATCATGCACCTGTAGGGTGTTTCTCACCTCTCTTAGGTACAAACTGTGCTCTGGGGTGAAGTCTTTCTGAAGGGTCTGGATTGAAGCTGTCGCCGAGTTCTTCAGAGAGTGGAGTCCACTGATGACTTGGCTGAGAGGGACTATCATCTGGGAGACAACAGGACAGGAAAAACTGAAGATCAGGAATAACCTTTCATCACAAGGGGAGGCATCAGCTATATATATATATATATATATATATATATATATATATATATATATATATATATATATATATATATATATATATATATATATATATATATATACATACACTCCCTTTAGTTAATGTTTAACAAGTGAGTCAGCTTTTGTGGATTTCAGTTTGGTCTTCCAAACAGGACAGTGGGTCAGGATTAGTGGATCAGCGCTGCAGCAGCTCAGTCAAAACTCCTGCCCGCGCGCCTCTGACACAAACGGGTTATATAACCTATGAGTCACTTAGATCCAACACATTACCGTGGATCACTGACAATCAGACGATAAAACCGTGACCAAAACGACACATTTATACCTTCTCATCGGTCTGAAATGATGCAACGTGACGTAAGAACAGATTTGTACGTAATCTATTACACGCTTGTAGTGGTGTTAGCATTAGCCGAGGTAAACTGTCAAAACTCATAACCGATGTTGGCTATAAAGAGACCTCACCGTCGCTGCATTTCCACAGCAGTAACGTGAAGGTTAGGCAAACGTTGAAAGTGAAAGACTAACACGTTGTTAAAAGAAGCCACATATCAGCTAACCAACACAGTCGCCCGACTCACCTGCTGAGGCTGAAACGACGTCGACAGCGAAAACATTTTGCCAAAAAGATAATGAAAAATCTATATTTGGAAGGTTAATGTAAGAGGACAGACCCTCTATATAACTTAAATGAACACGTCCTGGTTGAAACGGTGTCCTTTACTTTCCCTCGTTACACAACTTTCAGCAGTTACACAACTTTTTAGCTAAAAGCAGCAAATGGATCCTCGGCCGGCGTCTGAGGTCAAATGGACTACAAAATGACGTCAGCTTGACTACTACCGGGTACAAGCTTAAGTAAGACGTCCGTGCGTAACCAAATTATTAAATTGTTTAAAATTAAAGCACTTAAAAAACAAAACTACGCTTGCAGTGTAATATTATGAACCTCACAGAATAAATCTGAACGTGTTCTTCTTATAGACTATATATTTATTATATTATTCATTTTCGGCATCGCCAAGACTGCCAGATCAAAATGAAAACATTGTACACGATGCTTATATAAAATATGCAATCTTATATATATTTTTAAAATGGCAAATGCACTAATGTATTTGGTAAAAATTGTTTTTTAAGAAAATATGTGTTATATTTGAGTTTGTGTATAGGCACTTACTTCATTGACTACATGACGTCTGAGGACCCTGCGACTTAGCGGAGGAGTTCAAAATTTCAAAACAAACCTGTTTGGGATTTTATGATGCAAGTGTTTACTTTAAACTAGCTGGTTAATTCGGACCGAATCTCACTTCTGATTTGAAGCAGTTAAACAATGGACCCCGATGAAAAGGGAAGCGTGAAAGCGGATGTTCCTAAACCGCCTTCGATCGATGATTTTATCATTTTAAAGCCGATCAGCCGCGGGGCTTTTGGGAAGGTCTACCTCGCAAGAAAGAAATGCAACGCTCGTTTATATGCCATCAAGGTGGGACTTTTTATTCGTTTTTTGAAAAATTTAAACGAGCGGATTTTTAGTTTTAGTTAAATCGACTATATTTTGTTTCCCGTAGGTGATGAAAAAAGCAGACATGGTTGATAAGAACATGACGAGCCAAATGAAAGCAGAGCGCGATGCTCTTGCTTTGAGCAAGAGTCCTTTCGTCGTTCATCTGTTTTATTCTCTTCAGACAGCCACCAAAATCTATCTGGTAACAACTGAACTTTTTTGCTCTGTGTCATGGGTGTATATTCATCTTCTGTCACAATCGTGTGTTGATACTAAATTGCAATGATTATTATCAGTGACCTGGTCCCCATTTTGTTGTGTTGTTCTTTTTTCGTTTTGTTTTAAAGCTAAATTGTGGTGTGGCGTTTTGTTTTGGACCAAGTCCATGACGTGAGCGTGTTAACAGATGCTTTTCAAAGTCCGTTGAGTCGCTGAACTTGAGGGCTTTGGGAGGATTGACTGGTTTAATTAAGTCAGGCAGAAGAAATGAATACAAAGTGGGAAAATGGCATTGAAATATTTATGTTACTTTAGCTGTTTTTATCAAAGTAAATGGAAAGTGTAGCAATGCTTGCTGCAATCAGGTACTTACATGATAATAATAACCTTCTTTTGGACACTGTGAGCCATCGTGTCTCCCTGTGTCTTACTTTACCCATCAAACTCATTCTCCACTATCCTTTATGCAGCATCCATATAATCATGGTTCCTCCTCCGTACCTTAATATCAAGTCTGTTCAGTCACTGTAGTAGTTCTGGAGATGTTCCTGCTAGGTTTGCTGTGTCTCATCTCTGTGAGACCAATTTGTTTTGGTCTCATCTAACCAAATATTATGCTCTTATTATGATCATTTTTGGCAGTTTACTCTGTAGTTTGGTAACAAATAGGAATGATTTTTGCTTGTTTTTTTTTCTTGCAGATTTTTCATGTTGGTCGACACTGTTCATTGTCATTTAACTGTCTGAGGATTCAAAGGATATCTGATTTCCTTTGATAAATCTTTTACTGGGGGTTGACTGTATGTTTTTCAAAGGCATATACAGATTTCTTCAAAAGATATCTGAAAATGATCCTTCTTCAGAAGATATCTCTATTGACACCTCTATTTATTGCTCATAATCTTTGCTGCTTACTTTCTTAATTAAATGTATATGATGTAAATATGTATGAACATGTTTAAATAGTACTTTTATTCCTTTTTTTTTAATATTTTTACTTTTTATGCTGCTGCTGCCCAATAATTTCCCAATCCTGGGATCAATAAAGTACATCTTATCTTGTCTTGTCTTGTCTTGTCTTGTCTTGTCTTGTCTTGTCTTGTCTTGTCTTGTCTTGTCATATCATGTCTTATCTTATGGACATCTGAACTGGAACATTGACACAGTTCATGTCACTAATACAGAATCCAAAAATTCAACATCAGATGAAGGCTTTATCCGTTAGATTGTCTTTTATGACAGCTTGTATGAATTATTGCTTTAATTTGTGTGTGATTGATTGGATCGCAACAATATGCGTACTGAAAATTAAGTTAGAATTGAGAGGGTCAGTTCTAGCCCTCGTGTTTGTTTCAAAGTAATCACTTTTATTGTTGTTAAGAAGGAAACACAACACCAGATTATCAAGATAGATATAATTCAGCTATTGAAAGGTGATGGTATTTTGTTTAAAGAGACATTTAAATAACATTGCACAGCCATGTGCTCAATCTGTTATATACCATGTTTTCATAAAACATCTGTTAACTTTTAACTTCCTTTTGCTGCTTCTAGGTAATGGAATATCTCATTGGTGGAGATGTCAAATCTCTCCTTCATATTTATGGCTATTTCGATCAGGACATGGCTGTAAAATACATCTCCGAGGTTGCGCTTGCTTTGGATTACCTCCATCGTCACGGCATAATCCACAGGTGGGGTTATACTGCCTTTACATGTCTCATTTTAAGTGTCTTGCATCATGTGAGCTTGAATGTATTGTCTCTATGACCTTTCAGGGACCTCAAGCCAGACAACATGCTTATATGCAACAAAGGTCACATCAAACTCACAGATTTTGGCCTTTCAAAAGTCAAGCTTGACAGAGGTTTGAAATGTAGCACATTCTGACCATTGACACAAGTGAATGTTCCTATTTCTGTCATGTTAAATATGTTCCTTTTTTTTAAATATACAATTAGAGCTGAGTCTCATGGATATCCTCACAACTCCATCTTTGGCTAAACCAAAGAAGGATTACTTCCGTACACCAGGTCAAGTCCTGTCTTTAATCAGCTCCCTTGGATTAGTAAGTGACTTTATTTTATTTCAAAATGGATATGTGTCCAATTTAGGGCTTCATGCAGAGTTTGTGTGTGCATAATGATCCTCTTCTTGTGACTTGAAAAACAGAATACACCCTCAGGGGAAGGTAGGCGTCACTGCAGCGCCTCTGCTGTGTTCAGCCCCATGTCCTGCAGCAAAATAAAACACAAGAACAACTCTCTGGGTTCTCCTCTGGTGAAGAAAAGGGAGCAGATGTCCTCACCATCAGTGTACCTTTGTAAATTGGGTATGTTAGTGATTATAACGTAATAACATAATGTGATTGCATCTGAATCTGTACCCGAGTGTGTTCAGATCTTCCATGAGCACTGGCAAGGATGCATTTTAACTCCAGGTCTGAACAGAGTTTGTGTGGAATGACTGTGTGATCATTCATATACGGTATCTTCCCTGTGAGATCCATGCTGTGAACGTTTTTTTCTGTTGTCTTTATAGGACCTAAGAGCAGTGTCTTTAGTCCTCATAACCTGGCAAAAAATCTAACTCCCAAGTTGCTGAACACCAGAAAGAGGTTTGAGACGATGAGTGCAGACAGCACGACTGACACTGAGGGTGGCATCAGTCCGCTGTGGGACTTCGAGGAGGTCAGTAATCGTGAGCCCAGATCTGGGATTGAATTTTGATCAGGGGAGTCATGACCATTTTTTTTTGCCCCCAAACCTTAATTCATTGCAGCTTTAATAATGAATCATAATAACTTGATATAAAGCATTTTATCATAAATACCAAACTTTTATGTTCTGATCTCTCACAGTAGTAAACCAAGCTTTGTTTTTCCTTTTGCTTTCCTCATCAGAAAGAAAATGGACACATAAATGACCAGATTAGGCAGTCTGAGTCCAAACGGCTTGATCAGGCTTGTGGACCCACAAAACTTGGCATTCCCATAAAGGCCTCTTATAGTCTGTCAAAAACGTCAAATCAAGGCCGCAAATTGGAATCTGTTTCTGCAGCTGAGGAAGAACTTTGCCCGTCGGTGAGAGATGACTGTCAGCCTGCAGTCCCCTCATCTGTGAAGAGGACGTTTTCAGACATAGAGACAAGTCCAGAGCCACTGGACATCAGAGTCAAAAAACGAAATGCAGACTACAAGAGATTTTACGAAATTCCAGAAGATATTGCTGCGGGCCACACTGGTCTAACGGGAACGTTTTGCAGCATCCAGATCGGTAACTTCATGGCTTCCACTGAGGGGATCGGGGCGGCTGAGCACCGGCTTCCAAAGCGCTCCAGTCCCATTGCTGTTGCCAAAAGTCTGTTTACTGAGCTGGAGCAGCCGGTGGAGGAGGTCTTTGAAGATGGCAGTAAAGACATTTCACATTTAAGTTTCACGTCACCACTTCACGGGAACGGTGATATCTGCAGGAGCTTGAGCCTTGACTCAGATGGGTCCGTGCATGAAACGTCTCTCACCAACGACAGCAATGTGTCTCTCCAACTCGCAGTAAACGGGAAGTCCTTGTCATTTGAGGAACACGAGAATAATAAAGAATCTCCGCCAAAGACTCCTTCTGTTGTCACCAGGCAAACACCTAAACCTGGTCGTTTTCAGGGTTCCTTCCTCAGCCCACTACCGGATCTTGCTTGTGGTGTTGCTCAGTCGTTCCTCAAGCCAAGAAACGTCGTAGCTTTCCGTAGCTACTGCAGCTCCATTAACCGTTCCAACATGTCGGGGGTTTCCAGGCTCAGCATTGGGTCTATGGAGCCTATGGAGGTGTCCACATCAGCCTCCTATCACTCTGCTTCTGGGACTGTAACCCCCGTGCAGAAGAGATCAGACTCCAACGGATCTGCTTATCAGGTAGGCGTTTTCAAAGACACGCTATTAGAGAGGATGGACAGTGTTACAAACTGCAGGGTTGTATGTTATAATGCTTTAATATTGAATTATCTTCTTATGCTTGACTGGAAAAGAAGGTGTATGTAGGCCAGGGACCCAAGTTTATCGATTTTCAATGTGTCTGGCCGGACTGGTAACTGGCAGCTCAACCTCACTCGTTACTGATTCTATTACGATCCGTTTTGCGCATGTTTTCATATGCACAGTGGCGCAGTCAATGTCAAAATGATGTGCACATCCTGTTATATACAATTTATGGTGCACAGTCTGCCAGTGCAACATGTTAACATAGAAAAATTAATTTGCATTTATGTGAGAGAAAAAAAACAATGTAATAAATTAATATATATTACATTTATTTATGTTGGTAATAGTGGTGGTGCTTGTAGTCGGCATTAAAGTTGAGTTGGGTTGAGTCTCATATGGAACCAAGTTTGTGGCAGTGGCACTGGTCACTAGAGGCTGGCTCTAAAAGCGAGTCAACGTCCATTGACTCCCATGTTAAAATGTCCAGCTTCAGGTCAGACGTCAACATATTTACAGCCTGGTTATAAAAAAAAAAGGGTTTTGGTTTCAGTTTCTTGATTTCAGGTGGATGACAGCTCTGAGGCGGGGGAATTTTAAAAAAAATTGCACCACTCAGGAGAATTTATTTAAAGCATTCGATTTATTTTTTAATATGATTGACAGTTGGCTCAGCCAATGGCTAGCCACTATCACTTTCTAATCTGTAATCATCATGCTAACACACTTAGCGAGGCAACCAGCTGTTTGTATTAGCCCAGCGTTTGCTAAACTTGACAGTAATCTGTATTTCGCTGTCGAGAACATATTAAACAGTATATTCTGGTGTAAATATCTGCAGATATCTCTGCAGATATTGTGGTGGATCCGCTGGAGGAGCTTGTAGTCAAAGCTAAACTTTGATTGACATATGGTGGGCGTGTTTCCGCCAGCTTCACTCATGAGCACAGCAACGTCAGTAACTCCTTTCAACTCAGGGGGTCTCTGTTGCCCCCATGTGGTCAGAAGTAGTATTACACCATAGATTATTGGTCATCAGCTTGTCAAGAAGGTCTATACAACTCTGTTAATGACGCAGTCATTGGTATCTGGGTGTGGGGAACCAGGGAAACCTGTAAAACATGCTGGATAGGGGCTCTCGAAGACCAGGGTTGCCCACCGCTGCTTTAAAATAATAGCAGGAGCTTTTGTTTTTATCAGGCACAACTCAGTGGTAGACACGTGTGCATCCATTTAATTAACTATTTTAATTGCATGTCATGCACTTTTGATGAATGCGTCACCAATTTTTTTTTTTTTCTTCTCACATCAGACTCCTCAGCCCATGTCCACCTCCCACACCCCTTTCAGGACTCCAAAGAGTGTCCGACGGGGTGCAATGCCTGTTGAGGGTGCACCTATTTTAGGAACCCCGGATTATTTGGCTCCAGAGCTGCTTCTGGGAAAAGCACACGGTAAGCGAGGGAGATTCAGAGTCCAGTAATGGCTTTGTGTTTTTCTTGTTTTTTAAAAAAAAAAAAAAAAAAAAAAAAAACATCTGTCAGTAATTAACTCTTGTGACAGGGCTTCTCTTTTAGTTACAGGAAATGGTCAGTTTGGTAAGTTTATGATATTATTGTTTTTGCAAGCAAGCTTGCATGTTCACCCACGCTGCTAATACGCTAGAGGAAATGAGCTGATTCCTCCTCCGTTTCCCCGGCCCCACTGTTTCTGCCTTCTGGATCGGTGAACAAACTGCGGGTCTGATTAGAGGGAAGGGATGGTGGTTGAAGTGTGTAATTATAACGTTTGAAACGGGTGCTGTTCGGCATCCACCTAACAATGAGCTAACAGCAGTGGAATGTTTTAACGGGACAAATGGGTTTAATTGCTCTAAAATCAGTAGTTTCGGGGTGATTTTGTGCAAAGGTATCAGTTGGAAAATGATGCACTCTGTTAGTTGCACAAATCTGTTTTGTAGTTTGGTTCCTTGTAAATTAATTTATGAGCTGTGACATGACTGATCCTGAGTTTGTGCATTTAGTTGTCTTTTTCTCACTAATAAATAGGGATGATTATTCTTATTTTAAATCTTTTTCAACTGTTGGAAACAATTATTTCTTTAACAATCTGCTGTTTAAAGAAATTTCAACATTCATGTGCAAAATACACGGAAGTGTCATTTTTGTTTGACTTCTAAAGTTAATGTTTTGGTGTAAAGGGACATCTTCATGTTTGAAAAGTGAACCATCACCGTTGAAGTGATTTTCTTCAGTTTTTTAAAGCCCCATGAGTGACTGCAGGCGTGTGGAAGTGTATCCCTTCATCCTCAGTCTAACGTAGTCCCTGCTTCTGCCACTGCAGCAGTTAGTTCACACTAACAGGAATCACTGGGAAAGCTCAAGTAGCTGTGTGAAATGTGACTTTTCTTCTTTTTCTTCGCGTCTTTTACTCCCAATCAGACTGCATGGTGGATTGGTGGGCGCTTGGCGTGTGTCTGTTTGAGTTCCTTACAGGTGTGCCGCCTTTCAACGACGAGACACCTCAACTGGTCTTCCAGAATATTCTCAACAGAGGTGCGTTTGCTCTTCTTTTCCAGACTTTTAACAACAATTTAAAACCTGATATTAAGATAATTAACAATTTGATTTTGGCTCTTTTTTTTGCCTCTTGTCTAATCCTCCAGATATCCCCTGGCCAGAGGGAGATGAGGAACTGTCTGAAGACTCAAGAAATGCCATTGAAATCCTACTGACCATGGACATGACAGAGCGCGCCAGTCTAAAGGGTGAGGACCATCTTTCAAATGTGTGTTGTTGTTTTTCTATCTATTCGATCTATTTGCCCTTTTGAAACTTTTAAAGTTGGAAGGGATGCAGTATTTCTGTAAATCTCCTAAATCTCTTAAGGAACTTTCCATCGTAAGTTAAACTATTGTAAGCAATATTTCAATTTGTAATGTTTCTATAGAAAATGACGAGAACACGTGTGAATTAGTTTGGGTGGGAGACGTTAGAAAAACAACTAAGAGTTAAAAAGAATAAAAAAAAAAAATATACTATTGCAATGTACCGACCCTGTACATAAAATGCATTTTTCAAAAATGTATTTTTCCTTTAATTTATTAGTGTACTGCTATTGTAACTAATAAACTGAGATGTCCTTCAGAAAAAGATGTCCTGCTCAGCCTTAAAGTGGGAAACTCTTTGTGATCATAAGCAGACATGTATACAAACTCATTTGCTTTGCTTGTTTATAAAATTTGCCATCTGTCCCGCCAGAACTCAAACATCACCGCCTGTTTTACGGCCTGGACTGGGAGAACCTCCAGAACCAGCCGATGCCTTTTGTACCTCAGCCAGAGGACGAGACCGACACGTCGTACTTTGAGGCAAGAAACTCCGCTCAGCACATCGCCGTGTCTGGCTTCAGTCTGTAGCACTGGCCGGAGTTTTGGCACTCATAACCACATGTAAGGGATTCTTATGGTTTTGCTGTTCGCTCTGTTTTTAAAAACCTTTTACATATGTGCAATCACTGGTCATAAGAGCCAGAATGTTATATTTATATACTGTGTTAAGGAAATTCCTTTTTAAATTACTTTATCATAGATATAGATCTGTTGAAGTTCTTGTACAAGCAGATTTTCTTCCTGCCAGGTCTTTATCTGCTTCTGCTTTTTTTTTTTGTTGGTGTTTGTTTAATGTGTTTAATGTCCATGCAGACCAGCTCGTCTCCTGTGTCGCAGTGTTCCTCATTATAATGTTCCCCGGCTGCTTGTTGATTGGGTGGGCGTGCATTTCTTGTTGGCAGGTACAATACTGTAGCAGATAAAAACAAACTAATATATCCTTGAATAAGGTATTTTATATGTAAATCTTGCTGATAACATTTATTGTCAAAGTTTTAAGTGGGGAGTGGGACTTTGTTTTAACGGGACTGTTATTGCTGCTTTTATTTCTTTTCTGTTTGTAATTTTGACCTGATTTTCTTTTCTTCTTTTTCCTCACACTACTTGTTAGCTCTTCCTACTTTTGATATTTTACATTCTTCACTCTTAAGATAAAAGGAGAATGCAAATAAAACATGTTTGTAACATTTTTGTAATTTCTGCATTTCCCACCCAAATGTCTGGATTCCAATAAATTCTACATCGTACATAGTAGTTGTGTTTTAACATTCGCAAATCCCCTCAGATTTTCACATGGTCCACAGGCTGATTATATATGAATGGAAAAATTATCTGCTTATACTTTATTACACCCTCCCCCTACCGGTCAGTAATTAATGAGGAGTTTCTAGAAGAAAGTAATGATGGGAGAGTAAATGAGTAGTTGAGCCGAACATTAAACTGCAGAAGCGTGACGCTCGGACGCGTCCATCCCTATGTCTGTAGCGGGACCCGCTGAGCTGGCAAAAGTTCAGTCTCTTTGCTTTAAAGCAGTCGGTCCTCGAAGACCCGTGTCCTGCAGGTTTTAGATGTTTCCCTGCTTCAATACACCCTGATAGACATGGCTGTGTCATTAACAGACCTTAATGACTTGTGGATGATGACTATTAAGAGTAAGGCGCATTGATGCGGGGATACACATAAAGAATGCAGGACAGCGGCGCTGAAGGACCGACTATGGACCAGTTTGAAAACCACTGCTTTAAAGTAAGGTCTGACACAGGAAGCCAGTGGAGGAAAGAATAGAAGTCATTAAATTAGAAAAAAAAAAAGAATGGTTATTGAGGAACAGAGATGATGTTTGAAATGCCAGGTCGAAGTCCTGAGTTTTATCAAGCGGGAATATTTTGATTGTAGCACCAAAATCACTTTTTTTTTTTTTTTTTGCAGAAATATGACATTTTAAAATTCACACACCCAAATCAAATCCATATTCTGGGATAAATCACTGTATGACAAGCTGAAATAGGCTCTGGCAGACCCCCGTGACCCTGCAAAGGATTAAAACGGGTATAGAAAATGGATGGATGGATGAAAAACTGTATCGATTAAGACAGCGTTGTGCTTCTCCGCGAGCCTAGAGAAGTACTGTAACAAATGCAGAAAAAATGAAAAACATTTCTCAAATGCTAGTTTGCTTGAAATAACAAAATTTTTTTATTTTTTTTTTACTTTATTTTCAGCTGCAGTTATCACATGCAAACACCCCTCTGCACAAACGGAGAGGGTGATAAAGCCTTAATAAATTCCGTTAGAAAGGTAAACCACTGGTTGGTTTCTTTTCTTTTTTATTATTAAAACGTAATGTCTCTGTAAAGATTAGCACAAACAGATGCCAATCTTTGCAAATATAATCTACATAGACAAAGATGCAATTAAAATATTGCATTTTGATCTCTCTACAGCTCCTGTATACAATTTGTATATCAATCACTGCTTCGCAAACAGGTAATGATTACAGTCACTCAAAATCTTTTCACAAAAATCAAACGTTACTAGGTCACACATTAAAATGATACAACAGAGAACAGCGTAAACTACACAAACAAGAGTTATGCATTAATGATCAGATATCCAAGTGGAGGATTCTTGTCATTTATGTTAATTTGGTCCAGATCTGCAACCGTTGTTACCATGTACGAATGGGAGAAATCATGTGAACTACAGTATAAATCTACTTTTTGAAACTGAGGCACTTTTTTTTTTTTTTTTTTTTTTTTTTTTAAATATCTTTTAAAAAAAAAAAAAAAAAAAAAGCCTGGCCAGCCTTCCTAACCACACCTAGTCTCCACTTGGCCTCCATCAATCCACATGAGTTAGGAACACGCCCCCTAGTGTTCAAGGAAGTGCAGCTGTTTATGGACGAGTTGGCTCCATGTTAATGCCGACACTGGGAGAGAAACGGGCTTCAGTTCCTAACTAACCCCCTACAAGGTCGAAGACAATGGAAATGGCTCTGAGAGCCCGTGAGCCTGATACACAACAGCGAGTAGTCGCCTTGAACAAAAACCTTACTCACACGGATGGATTTTGGCCAAAAGTAACTTCACTGCATGTCTCGCTAAAAACAATAAATATTAACTTAGTCTCAGAATTAGAAAAGAATCTCACATATCCATTCAATATTACATTCAATCCTTATTTCTATTCTACAGTTATTACAACTTTTAATTATAGCAGCATCTCCTGGGCAGCTAATGAAACTATGAAAAGTTTTAGTGCAACAAAGCCTAAGTTACATAAATAACCAAGAAGCTACTGTAGTTTTACAGCCACGCTATCAATACTCCAACTGCATATTTCCAGTCTAGTACAGTGGTATCAGCTAGAAAAAGGTTGTAAAAATCACAGGCCCATACATACAATCATGTTCCCCTTTGATTCCACATTCGCAGTGCAACGCGCTCAAGAGGTGAGGCTCCTCTCACCAGTCATCACTAGTCATCTAGATGCCTTCTTCATAGTGCAAAAGCAAATTACTGGGCTGTGAGTCTAAGAAAGAGGAGGGAGGAAGTTGCAGCCATCAGCAGCCCGACCAGAGACATTTGAGGGACTTATCGTCTGTGCCCGCGGGTATCTGCTGTGACTACTGACTCAGTTCACACGTCTGTTAAAAAGAAGGAAAAGAAACTTGTTACAGTGGGTTTGAAACGTGAACAGTATTGTGGATCCATAAAAGTCATACCTTCTCCTCCTCTGAAAGTACAGACGGATAAGCCACTGCACCACAAACGGCCACACCACAGCAAAGGCCAAACTGGCAGGTGAAATGTCAAAAGGCCACCAAGATGGTTTCTAAGAGAAAAAGAAAAGTAGACTCCACATTATTTCAAGTAAAAGTGACAATAATGTGTGTAAATAGTTAAACGTCCCAACAAAGATCTTAAAATTTAGCCAAAGAGGCATGCTGAGTGTTTTAAACCATTTACCTGACTCCTCTTAGTCGCTGGAGGTGAAACGTAAGTAGGTGAAAGAGCTGCTGATCTTGCCTGAAAAAACAAAGAAAAGGGGAATGATTTGTTAAAGAAAATATAACTAAATATCCTCTGCAAGTGCCTGAATGCCTCAGTGACAATCTGTCTCCAGACTGCTGTTTAATGAGCCAAAGTACAAAACCCTTATCTTCCCTCCTTATCACACCTCACACCAATCCTGACCGTTTATTTTAACACTGCTTACAATCTTCTTGCAAAGTTGTGTTGACTTTGAAAAATTGCAGTTATATGAAGTCAGATTTCGTCAAAACAATGTAATAAAAGAACTGCAGACATACTGTACATGTGACAAAGCTCCTTTGCCTTGATGATTTTTAATGTTTTTATCTAAAATCATTTTTGTTTGAGAAATGAACAACAGATCAGCTGATACTGTTTTTTTGTTGTTTTTTTTTTTTTGTTTGGCTTTGGATGGTTCCCAACTTAAAAAAAAATTACCTGGACGTAAAGGCACATGTGTGAAAGATCCTCTCCAAAACAACACACATTTCTACGTATCTGACAAACTGCAGATCTCGACTGCACCCTCTACACCGCTGCTGTTTGGGGGGAAAGGATGCAGAGCGTATCAAGTCAGAATCCGGTGAGCGTCTTGCACCTTGGATAAAAGTCTAGATAGATCTGCAAAATCTCAGACCAAAAGGACCATGAGATGAGATGCTGATTGAAAGGGTTATCGAATTAAGCTCCAAAGCAACAATTAGCTTCTGTCTCAGTCAGCATCGCTCAAAAGACTGCAGCAGATCAGTGACAACAGTCTTCCTTTGTTGTCTCACAAATATGCCATTATCCATTAGTATCAGCCTCCTCAGTTCTTCCTGCTGAGGTTGGAGGACAGAACGAGCTGGTCTCACCTGACTGGCAGTTAGAGCCTCCAGAGTGTGCAGCCTCTCCAGAACACTCTCCATGTCCTCCTGCAGTCTGGCCAGGGCCACAACTATCTGCTCATTCAGGCTCTCGCTCGGTGACCTGGCGGCTTCCCGGCGGCCCCCGTCTCCATCTCCACTGTTTTGTGGGTGCGTCAGAGATCCAAAGCCAAGGCCAGGGGACCTGGAACCTAAAACCAGGACATACAGACATTAAATTCACTTAGATATAAGTTAATGCTCCAATTAATGACACACTTCAAAAATGTTTGCGTATATGTAGAAGGTGGGGCATCAAACAGTCATGAATATGCATTCTTACCCTGTCCTCTTCTGACCAAGGAGCGTCCCGCCACGTCATTTGGCCCCCGTCTCTGTGACAATGTTCCACCCGCCTCTCCGTCCTCTCCGCCACAGCTGACGCACTGTGGAGGACCCTGAACAACCCCCTGCCCGTTTTCCACGGGCAGTTGGACATCTTCCTCCAGGTCATCCAGAGAGCGGTTGTGCTCTGAGCTCTGGAAAAGATGTACCGGGAAGTTCGTCACAGGTGGACCAATTACCAAAACACTATTTACATTTGTGTTTTCTTTAACTCTTTGCTTGCCTCGTCTTGGCCGAACTGGTCCACAGAGTCACAGTACACTTCGCTGTCTGAGTCACTGGCCAGGTGGTTGCTTATTGGATCTGAGACACAGAAGACATTCACTGAACTTGGGGCTTTATGCTTTGCCCCAACAGAGCCAATTCACTTGATTAAAACGGCCCCAGAAGCAGCCCATCAGTGAAGTGTTAAAGACTCAGGAGTTGCTGCAGCTCTGGGAATGAAGCTTAGCAGATTATCCGGTCACATGGTGCACTGACACACAAGGTCCTGGTACTGTGTGGACGTGCTGAGAGTCGAAATGCAACAGTTAGAATGAAACAAGGTTTTACTACCTGCGAGGTGTCCGTTGAGAGGAGGCTCGCTCACGGAGTCGTCACTGGACAGGGCTGCTCTGGAATTGCTTCCGTTTATCCCGTGGGTGACCCCATTTGCCAGTTTGCCATTTGAGAGAGGCGCTTTCTGTCTCCTGCTTGAACTCTTCTTCTTTGGTTGCGAAGCTGCACAAGAGAAAACAACCACAAAAACTTTCTTGAGAATTTCCTCACTTTCACATTTACTTTAGAAAAAAACAAAAACAAAGAGACTTATGTTACCTCTTTTGACCTCCGTTATCTCCTCTTCTTCCTCTTCTTGCTGCTCCTCCTCCTCCTCCTCCTCCTCCTCCTCATCATCATCCACATCCTCCTCCTCATCATCCTCCTCCAGTTGCAAGTCTTGCTTTTGTTTAGGTTTTGCAGGCCGAGTCTCTAGAGTGCCGTTCATTTCCATGTTTCTTATGATGCTCTTTGCGACACTTTTTGATGTCACTGAATTCAGCGCACTGCCCAACCCTGAGAACCACAAAAAAAAAAAAAGTTAATGAGATCTAAAATCAGGACATAGATGAAACTGACGACAAGAACATACAGGTGTTGCTAGGAGACCAGCAAAAGCCTTACTGATAAAGTTTGAAGTCATCTATATCTAAAAAGGAACCTCAACTGTACTGAGCTGCATCTTTTGAAAACTAATATGGAGCAGAATTGCTATTAAAAAAATTAAAGCGTAAGAGCTACAACAAACACGGAGCAGATTCTACACTACACCACCACACTGCGTGTTTACATATACTTGCCTTCCAGTTGCCTAACAAACTGGGTCAAACGGGCTGAACAAACAGTAAGAGGAAAATTATCAAAGGTTAAAGTTCCACAGGGTGAAGTCAAAGCTTTCAGGTTTACAGCGGTCGAGCAAACCCCTACCCGTGCTAAGGTCTGATATCTGCGTGATCTTCTTCTTCTCATCAACCAGCTCGTAGAAGGGCCCGAGGACTCGCAGGAGCTCCTCCACCTCGTCAGTCACGGGCATGCCCTCCAGGATCTGCGTATGGAAGCCAGCGTAATTTAGAACTTAATTTCAAAAGACTGACTTATAAGATTAAAAGTGTTGTTATATGGTAAAAAAAAAAAAAAAGAGATGCATCTTCTGAAAATATACCAGCTTCATTTCATCAACGTAGGCTGCCATCGCTTCTTCTCTTGACATATCTCCTAAAGAGTTCCATGCATCCCTGTCATGAAATAAAGCAAACAAGAAAAGGCTTTTTTTCTATAAATCATTTTAAAAAAACAACAGACATGTAAAACTCTTGTGTGCCAGTTTATTTGAGGTCGGTGTGTTCCCTGCGAGCTGTGGGTCAAAGGCTGACAGAAGCTTAACCGCCATCAGAAACTAGTTTCTAGCAAAGGTCTACGAGAGGAACCGTCTCCGACTTTGAGAGTAATTGATCACAATGCTAGTCGCATGTCAGTGAGTGCAGGGTCAGCTAAAACACAGCATGAGACTTATTTGAGTCGCATTCTGCCGAGGTCAAAGCGGTTAAGATGCAACATTTTCTGCAGTGTGACCACTTGTTCACAACACTGTTTCAAGTGTTATCTGCATGATATTCACAAAAAAAACCCCCAAAAAACTGAATCCCGGTACAAAGTGTGCTCATCTTGACCTTTAAGTAAACTTATTCAATGTCTCAAATACAAGACATCCAGAGAATATGTAAAATAAACCGTGCTTTAAAATTAGACATTTACTGACCATTTAGCTTTGCCAACTGCATCCCAGAAGCCAGGTCGGGGTATATTGCATGCTCCTATAGTGGCTTGTTTATAATAACTGTAGAACTTCAACATCATGTCATTTGAAGGCTGAAAGGGACCTGAGGAAAGAAACTCTGATCACACAAAAAGGAAGTGCAAACTATAATATTTTGTCTTGCATAGTAATCTGCGAAGGGGTGGAGTACGCTGACGGCAAATCTGCCCTGTCTGCATCCAGTAAAGTGGATTACTTTAACCCGCACGAGATCCATCTACCACTGTGCGCCTATTCTGATTGAACTGGTTAAACTGGTGACAGTTGTTTACTGGTGCGTTCACGTACCATCCGGGGGTAAACTCTTGATGACTTTCACGGCAGCCTCAAACCTCAACTGGGTCAGACGCCTTTCCTCCTCCACGCTAACACCCTCCACCTCCATGGAGTCACTCAGGAAAAAACTAAAACAACACCTGTAGATGGCAGGCACAGAAAACAAACAAAAAAACTCAGCACAAAGCAAGAAACACGTCTAAGTAACAGGGTGACACTCTCTTCTGTTTTGACAGCCAGTAAGGCTGAGGCGGTTGTGTATCTAGGACACGCACTATCGCATAGGACACAGCTCCAGTTAGGTCGTCATTTACCCCAAACGCTGTATTTACTTATAAACTTTCGATGGAAAAGCTCTGAGCCGATTATGCTTACCGGTAAACTGATCGGCCTATCTGTTCGTCAGAAATCGACTTGTCCTTAGCCCTCGGCCAGACGCCATGAACAGCATATAAAGCTAAGCAGAAATGTACTCTGTGAATTGTAGTTTTCTACTGAATAAAATACGGCTCCTACAAATTCCCACAACCTTCAATGTCCGGTAAAAAAAAAAAAAATTATTAACTGGAATTTTACTTTTACATCTAGCAAGCGAGTTTTCATTTCACGCAACATGCTTATAATTTGTGCGAAAAAAATGTTTAAAGCATGGTTTCCTGAAATGTTATCCCGAAAACATACTTCTAACGACCGTTCACTACATGTACAACTACACGTCCCAGCATGCTCTAGTATGAATCCCAACTCTTTTTTTCCAGCTGGAGGCGTGATATGTTTATAAGTTGGGAACGCAAGATGTTTCACTCTTTTTTTAATTTTATAATTGAAAGACCAAAGCTCTTATTTTATTTTCTTATTTTACTTGTTTTATTTTATTTTATACGTTCGAAGAGCAATATGTTTCACTATTATATCATTTTAAGAGGTGGAGGAGCTTGCTCTTCTTGTTTCAATATTATTTTATTTTATTATTTAACTTGTATAAGTTAAAAGGGCAAGACGTTTCACTTTTATTCTTCATTGATTTTATTTTAGTTTGATGAGCCTACCCACTTGCTGTGTGTAACAACAGTGATTTTTTTCCCCTTCATTATTTTATTTGCCAAATTAAGTATAGGTACGTGATTTGAATACTATTAAAAATATTTACGATTTTAATGTTTTAAGAAAGACTGCAACATATGATCTAAATGACTAAACAAAACTTTTCAGGTCCATACTATTCTTTTCTGTTATCCTGTTTTGTCTTTCTAACGAAAACATAAAAACTGCAAGAACACACAAAAAAAAAGTCTGTTGATATTATTGCACTAGTTAATAGATAAAATGTTTTCAGAAAAGAAATTGAATGTGAATATAATAATTTGAGCCATTACTTGTAAATATGAAAATAAAAAACAGGCAGTTAAAACTCAGCTTTTTGTTCCATGCATCCCTCAGCTTTATGTTTTTTTTTTGTTTGTTTTGATGACTGAGATCAGCGCGTCATTCAAGCGCCAGGCATATGTCACGTCGGAGTGAGTTCTCTTTGTAGTACAGACAATCTTTGGTTGGAGGCTACGAGAAAATCGAGGACAGGAATTCTACAATAGCAGGCAGAGTCGAGTTTTTTCGAGGCAGAGCTGAGCTGGTGGCTGTTTCAATCAAAGGGAAGTCAGAGGGAAGGGAGGTCCTGCGGAGAGATGTAAGATGGCAGAGCTACAAATGCTGTTAGATGAGGAGATTCCGGCCGGTAAAAGAGCGCTTGTAGAGAGTTACCAAAACCTGACCAGAGTAGCCGACTACTGCGAAAACAATTATGTCCAGGTAAGTGCGATAACCACCACGTTACCTCTCTTATGTCCGTCTTTTTGTCGCGAAAAGCTCCGGATTGAATTGTACATGGGACAGGAAATATGTGGATAAAGAAACTCGAATCGGGCATGAACCCAGCGAGCTTTAAAATCTCCGAGTAGTAATAACAAACGATTTAACACGAGGCTTTCACTGCGTCGGGACATTTCAGTTTCTTATCTCTACTCTCTCGTCATTGATCACATTTATTTCGTTCACACACAGGGTGTGTCTACTTTTTTACGATAGCAATGGGTCAGTTCAAAACTGCTCCAACTCTCACGATGAGGAGGCCCGGGTGTTCTACAGTAGGTCTGTGAACATGTCACAGCCACTGAAAATTGTTTGATTTAAACCCAGCAGCAAGAAATGTGTTTTAGTTGTCTTGTCTTGTCTTGTTCGTAAGGTACGTTTTCTAGTAACCATTAGTGGTAAAAAATGAGAGCTTACATAAATATCACAGTAATAGCAGTCCTTTACACTCCATGATGTCATTAAACTCACCATTCAACACCACAAAACCAGTTTAAGTGCCTACTGGAATTCCATTATAGGGGTAGTATGATGTCCACGTTATGGAGCTGGTGCATTGATCTTAATGCATTTATTATAATGCATATTAATTAAGATTATTGCCATAGGAAACAGTAACGAGCATCTAGTTTTAGGTAGAGTAAATCAAGAATATTTGAGTTGGGTGTATGGCTCGTAACTTGCAGTTTTTCCCCCTCAGCTTTTTCATGGGAATATTTCTGCAGCTTCTCGTGCTCCCTTTTATAGATTTTTAAAAAGCTGTAAATGAATGCAGTTAAAACATGTGTGACTGTCTTGCTTTTAAAGTACGCTCTGGAGTGAGTGTGGGCTGTTTTGTGGTACATGTAAGCTGCAAGATGACCACAAAATATGGTAACCACTCCGCTTCCGTAGTAAGTCAGTACAAAAATAGACAGCAGGCCATCTTCAGTGAACAAACAAGCTTATTTTTTACCAGGGACACACCATATCAGCTACAGAGGGTGTGTCCATTCCAGCTGTATTCCCCAATGACTCCCTGTAATTTAGTTTCCTTCCTCATCTTTGGAAGATTTTTGTGTGTGTGTGTGTGTGTGTGTGTGTTGCAAGTCACAGCCCTTTCCAAGACAAGTTTTCATAACTTTGTCCCACGTTGAAGCACTCCTGACACTTTTTAACAGCAAGGTCTGCTTGATCAGGCAGTGGAATAAATAAAGCGTCGTGTGGAACTTGATGTGGGATTTCCCTTGTTCTGGATCCACCAAATGCTGTTCTAACACGACACGGGTGTAACAGTGACACAATACTGTCAGAAACGGTGTTTCATCACTCATGTTTGGAGATTTTGTAGTCCAGAGTAGAGAAGATCTAATCATCTTAAACTGATGATTTCAGAATAGTTTGATAACATGGACGTTTGGAGAAAGAAAAACACAATTCTCCTTTTATTTTAGCTGTTTTAGAAACTAAAAAAAGCATTGCTTAGTGTCATTTTATCAGCAGTTGTGTCTCAATTTAAAGCAGCAGATTGGACACCTTTCCTTAAGTTTTCTTTTGCTCTTGGGGGCCCCCTACAGGTGGGTTGTGGTCCAGCGTCGTTGTAAATACAGTCGCTTTTGAAGCCTAACCAATGGTAGTAAATGTGGATTTGTTTACCACCTAACCAAAGTAGCCAGAGTCAGATTTGTTTTATTTTACCTCCTATGTGACCCAGACCAGGTTTTTTTCTTTCTTTTTATGATTATTATTGTTATTTTAATTTTTTTTTTTTTTTACAAAAACAACATGGGATCTGATCTTTTACGATCAGGTTTGAGTCTCATTCGGTCCTAAATCAGATACAGATCAGATGTCTTCTTGAAATGAGACCTCAGTCTCAACCGCAACGTGGCCCATATCAAAATTCAGTGCAGCTATGACCTCACGGTTGATAGACGTTTGCCATTATCACACACAGGAAGAGGAGAAAAGGCAGTGGGAAATGGAGAGACAGCAGCTACTTAGGGACTCAGTAGAGGGACGGTGATGTTTTAGACCATATACTTAAATATCAGGGGTCCAAACAACAGCTGTACAATTATTTTATCTCTTCGTCACCATTACGTCTGAAACGTGTACCTACTTACCTGCCAAATAACCGCCGCAAAAATCTGCATAGTTGCACTTTGTATTATCTCCACCAGTGACCTCATCTGTCAACATGTTTTCCTGTTTCTCTTGATTTATGCTGTGTTGTGTAACACACTGGCATATGATGTAGATCTTTTTAATAAAATAATGTAAAAAAAATCTGAATTGAAGGCTAAAGCTTGCAGTGTAAATGTACTATATGATTACCGGGCGGCTGCACATACAGTCGCAGAGGAAGCTGTCTCTGAATGCTGTTGGATAGACACAACCAAAGGATCGAAGCCCGTGACGTGGGCAGAGCGCCAACCAGACGGGAATCAACAAAGGATGTCCAAAATGGTGTTCAGGGGAGTAGGAACGCTAGTGAAGGACTGTTGTCGCATGTCGGCGGCGCTTCAGTACACTGGAAAAACTCACTTCTAACAAAGTAAAAAAAAATATTTGTAATCACTTTGATACTGAGTTGACAATCGTGCTTTTTTTTTTTTTTTTGTTGTTGCAAAATTTAGCACACAAACCATTTATGATCTTTTTAGATATGAGGAGTGCAGCAGGAGTAGATGCATGTAAATTCAGCTCTAATCTCAGCTGTATAAACGTCTGCGGCGTGTCTGGCTGATCCGGTCCTTTTACTTTATCAGAGCACCTTGTTCAAACTGCTGGCACAAACGGCAGGATTTTAAGCCTGTCAGGACACTTTGGAGTTGTGTGAGCGTGTGTGTAAGAGCGAGGTGGGTATCAGACTAACGGTGCCGTTTCCATAAACCCTCTCTGCCTGCTGTAGATAGGCGACCTCTGATGGAAACACATACATGCACACAGTGTTGCGCACCACCGACCGAAACCCTCAAATCAACATGTCTCAGCTTGACTGGACGACGCCTCCTCCTCCGTTTCTCCAGCCGCTCCTGCTTCACACTTCCATCCCTTCTCCTCTATCGGTGGCTTTGCCGTTGGGTTTAGCGCGGACTGTGGTGCAGATCAGCGAGCTGCAGCAGATGGTGTAGCCAAAGATGGATCCCTGCCCCACTTTCTTTACTTGAGAGTGACTTTTAGTTTGTGTGTGTGTGTTATGACACACCGACGGGTCAGAGTTATGTTTCCTGTTTGCCCTGCTGACTCTGAAGATTGGCTCCCTGGAAATGCCTTCTGTCTCTGTCAGGAAGTGGCCTAATAATAGAGCTACTAACACTTTTTGACTTTAAGACGCTTGCACTGTTGTGATCAGTGTAAGAGTTCGCTTTTAAATACATTACTTTTTTAAATCTGTGCATGTAGGAATCTCTTTTCTCTTCTTCTTTCATTTATGCAACCGTGTTTAGCCTCCAACTGTGACGAGGACACACATCCTGTATGCAAAGTGGGCCACCTGGCCATGTTGGCAGGATGCACCAAGACGGCTCTAGACTGCAGTTAAATATAGTAAAGGCTCTAATAGTTCTGGCTAATTCTAAATCTTTAATGAATAAACTATTTGGAAAGTTGGTTGGATCAGTCCTCTTGTAAACTTGCATAGAAGGAAGTGGTTATGTCTGGACGGGCGGACTAACTATTTGTCTACATAGACTAATGTGTAAATCAGTGATATTTCCCTTTAACTTTTCCTGCTGCTTTATTATTAAAAAAAAAAAAAAAAAATCAGGGCTGTGGTTATTTTGATCAACACTGAAATCAGGATTATTTGAAGTGATTATCCACTGACTTTGGAAGTACGTTACATTTATCCAGCTTGACAAAAACATTTATTACTTTTCCAATGTAAGCTTATATTTTGAACTAAATACAACTTCAGTCTCAATAAAAATCTTTCATCCCAACATAGTTTAAATGTTTTAAGCCACAAACACGAGCAATAGGCAGGCTGGAAGACCACCATCCACCCAGTGGAGAGTGGACGTCGAGGCTTTGAGGGGCTATCAACCACACGCCTCTTGAGGGTTGCAGGAGTGAGGCCGAAAAGGGGCGCTTTTGGCTCTGACTGGGGAGGAAGGACCGGCGCTGGCGAAAGAACAACTAATCCCAATAAACAGCTGCAGGGGGTGACGGGGAGATGTCCCTGTCACTGCTCCGCCACCAGGAGACGTTCCAGGATTAAAGGGACAAAACGTTGACGAATGACGGTTCCTGGCTGATGACCCTGCAGCTGACCCGTGGGCACCGGAGGAGGTGCGACAGGCAGCAATCCCCAGCAGGAATTTCCACCCACCTGTACAGTTGGTATCAGCCAAAATCCAAAGTTCTCTCACTGGAATCGGATGAAGAAAAAAAAAGAAAACAGGCTTTGGAAGAACTCAAAGCACAACAGACTGGTTCAGAGTCCACATCACTGTTTCTCTCATTCTTTTCTTTCTCCACTCGTGAACGAGACCCAACATATTTTTTTTAACTCCTCCTCTTGAGGTCGCACCTCAAGTCCGACTTGGAGAGCGTGTTCAACCATTTTCCGACTGAAAACCATAATCTCAGAATGCGGGGGTGCCGATTCGCTTCGCGACTAATTCACACTCTTCAGGGAAGCACTCAAGTGAGAGCTCCTGGGTTGACGACGCCAACGGGAGCCCATAATCTGCAAATGCTGAGTTATGAACAGAATTGGTGGTATCGGGCATCAACAGCGATTTAACTGAGCAGAGCGACTCCAGTAGGGCTACAGCAACAACATTTAGTCAAATCGGTGCTACTATTCTAATCTCTGATCAGCGAATTATGTCAATAACGGCTGATGATGCTGATATTGCATCACTTCCATGTCTAATCTCTGGTTCTGCTGCCACATTTTGAATCTCACAACGTTACAACGTTACTTGCACAATGCAAGCTCACTTTAAATATTAATTGTTGAATTAATAAATAAGGGGCACATTTAAGCTAAAATTGTTTTTATTTTTTTGCATTTAATGTAGCTGTACTTGAATTTCAGATGTCTGAGGTCTTCTTTTGTCCATCTTGGCGTTAGACTGATTACCTCGTGCTCGCAGGTTTTATTACACTTACAGCAACAATATGAGCTGTTGCAGAAGAAGCACTGTGTCATCAGTGGCTGCTTGTTTCTTGGATCCATTAATAGTCAAAGCAAGCTTTATGAGCGGCAGAATTTCTCTGATGTGGTGTCTTTTGTTTAGCAGAAACCAAACATTTAGGACGAATAGGGAAGTGGAAGTGTGGTGATCCACCCAGAAGGTCAGAAGTCAGACTGTGTGTTGCAAGCTCAGGACATGTGCCTTTTTGCAGAGCCAGCATAAGACTTTTATTTTCACTTCAAACAAAAAAGCGTGGACCTCCCAGGGTGGTAATTAATGCACATTTGAGACACGAACCCCATCTGGGGATTAAGAGTTTGACCCTTGATGGAAGAAGAGATGTCAGCTTGACCTTCAGATTACCTTGCTTTGTTTGTTTTGGGAAGATTTAGGCCAGTTTCCCCTGGAAGAGGGGAACAGTTTTGTCTAAGGGATGGATCTTAAATATGGGATTTTTATAAAAATATTATGATTGCTGTTGTTTATTATTTTCACTGAACCATGTCTCTCTGCGTCCTCATTTCCTGCCCTTCCTTTGTCTTTCTCCCTCTCTTCAGCGTGCCCTGGTTTTTCTTGCAGCGTGGAGAGGGCCAGCGGCTCTCAGACTACAAGCCAAACTCATTCATCCTTTCGACCACCTGTCACTCCTCCCCCTCAACGGGTTGGAGTTGGTTTGGTCCAGACTCATCTGTTACAGTCTAGTTAGAGAGTGGATATTTTAGAAAGTAGGGTTTATACTGACAGTTTTGCCTCTGCATGTGGCGAGGTTTATGAAGTCTCAGTCCCCAGTTGAAGTCACGTAGGTCTTCAGGCTCATTCAATGTGCTATCCAGAAGGAAGTCCTTCAAAAAAAGTTTTTGTTTTTTTTATCAGTTAAATACGTGGTGGTTGGTTAAGTCAATTACTCTCCATTCAATAAAGGTTAATGAGTTTCTTCCATGTGCAAACTTTCCCTTTGTGTCTCCTCTCTGACACGCTGAAGGAAATTATAATAACATGCTGGCAGTTCTTCAAGGTCAGGTAGACCTTATGGCCTTTCACTCAGCCTCCATCTGCCCTGTAGGAGGACGAGGAGGACTTATGAATTCATGTATGCTCTGCAGGGATTCTTTTTTTTCCCTCAAGGAGGAATTAAAGTTTCATCCTCAGGTTTATGTCACACATTCCAGTGTCAATTTCATCATCATGTCTTCTCCTAAAATCAAAGATGTTAGTTTTTCCCTTTTTAGTTACTAGTTGATTTATGAATAGGATGAATGAATAACAGTTAACTAAATCTCACAAAGACCTACGTATTGTCATCCCACGCAACACAGTTCCAACATATGTTTCCCAAACAAAAGATGCACCGTGGGTTTCACACTTTATCAGTTGCCCTTTTCAAACCATGTTGCATCTGCGTCTCAGTCATGTTGCTGTGCATTTTTACAACATGAAAGAGAATGAGAGGGAATGCAGACTAACTCTGCTTATCAGGTTATCTCTCACCTCATGTTCTCCACTGTGTTTCTGGTTTTTTTTGTCTCTTTCAGCTGCTACGGTTGAAGGTGTTTGATCAGCCCAAAAAGATGCATGTCACTTTTCAGTCAAACTTGTACATTTTCCTCTTTCATTCAGCTTCTTCTCAAATGGATAAAAATCCAAGTATATTTTAACGCATCAAGTCCTCACCACTTCTTGGTCCGATGCCTCTGGTGTGGAAAAATAAACAAAAATAAAAATACAGGACGAAGGTTCTGTTCTGTGGAATGAGCCTCTGTACTGCTTGTTGAGCGGCATGGCGAGCGTACATGGCGTGAATTTCACCCTGGCGGTTCTTGATATATTGATGGCATTAATTGCTCGGCTTCTCTCAGGTTCTGGACTTCCACACCACTCCACCTTTGTCCAAGATTCGTCTTTGCAAAACAATAAGCCTTTATGTGATTTATCTCAGTGTTGATCCTGCAGAAACAATGGAGCTCGCATAATCCACTCCTCAAAACCATGTGATTCTGGGCTTGAGATCCTGTTTTTGTTTTTAACATCACACTTTGGATTAAATCAAATGCACCAAGCAATGAAGCGGACTTGGGTTTATCTTAAATGGACTAAAGTTTGCATATTGGTTTTAGATATTAGCTCACCAAAATGCAGTGTAATGCAGAAGAAGCAGGTTTCCCTCTTGTTTCTTTTAAAAGTCGCCGTATTTAAGTCAGGGGAAAACAAACAATCTGGAAATGGCTTGTCCAACACTCGCTCAGATCTTAAACACGTCCATCTTGTCACCTCATATCAATCGACTCCGCCTTACAGCCAATCGACTGCTGGACGTCAGGCGTCCGCATCGATACAACAACCCACAGAGCGGCGGGTCTCGGCTGCCTCCTGTCTCACTTATCTCACGCCGTCCACTCTGCAGTCATCAGCGGTCGATGCATCACAGGGAGCAAAGTGCCATGTGAGCTCCACGACCTCTCAGCTGGATTTACACTGCAGACGAGATGTGTTTGAAGAGAAGGTGGGGGTTTGACAGGTGACCTGCCTCGGTTGGAGATGACACTTGAACTCTGCTGCATGACTCCTCTTGAAACAGCGCTTGAAAGATAGATGTACGACACGTCATAGAATTCCTAACATTCCTGAACTTTTGTTAGTTGAGTATGTTTTCAATCTCCATGCATGGGAGAGCAAGAGTATTCAGCCGTGCAAATCCAGGATCTGGCTGAACAGTGGAAACAATGTGTTACATCGATGGTTCCTTGGTTTTTTATTTGAAATCTTTTTTTTTTTTTTTTTTTTTTTTGTATTCTTAACTTTTACTTGATAATTCAGTAATCTTTACTATTCCCCACCCCAACGGACTTCTACTCCTGCATTTGAGTAGAAGGTCAGTTTCATTTTCTCTGACCCTTTTCCATCCTTAAGAAGATTTATGTCATCTCAATGCAACCGGTTGGCCCTGACAACAAATATCCAAAAGTGTAACTGCCCTTTTGTGGCCATTATGTTGCCAGGCTGGATAGATGTCAGTCTTTGTTTCTAGGGAAGATTTTCAAGTTTTGTAAAAGATATGCACTCCCAAACTGTCATGTGACTTTAACTCCCTTATTGTTGCGAAAATTCATTACCTGACCTCATGCATGCAGCACTTAGGAGACTTGTGAAACTTTTTCTCACACACTGCCTACATTTTTGCTGTATTTATGTGCCTTTTTTTTTTTTATAAATATCTTGCTTGTCTCAGCTCCCAGCTGTGCATTTATTGTGCATGCATTCCTCTGTACTCCATTTTTATAACCCCGCTGAAGTGCCGACAGCCTGTCTTCTACTGACAGGATATTCCGTAATCTCTTTCACTCTGGCATTACTCATCTCAGAAATATGAGATAAAGTGCCCCAGGAGTGCTACAGCTCTCCAGGAGCTCACCTCATTCTTTGCAGCTTCCATCGTGGTGGCGAACACAGCTTTCTGCTGCTGCTGCCGTTTGGCGCTGATCAAGCACACACTTTGTTCCTTTCCTGGCAAACGTCTCGAGAACTGTTGGTTCTCATTTGTCTGAACATCCACTGCAGTCCTGGCATTGTCTTGCTGAAGAAGGATGTCAGTAGAGATTGTTGGGTAACTGAGCGGAAAATCTGGTTATTTTGAGGATTTGTGGATGGCCTATGTGCGAACTAGCACAGGAGGCACTAGATGCAGTCGGGCAAAAATGCAATCAAGCGTCACATCTGTCCTCCCGTCGCCCACTGCTGAACTCTCTTCACATCTCTAGCAGCTCATGCAGCTTAGAGGAGTTCATTCAGAAATGTTGAAAAAGGAAAGCAAAGCTGATATTTACGATACGGTTATTCTTGTTCGAATGAAATGTGATAAAACGTTTCGCAAATACCACGATTGTCGCAGGATGAACGCCGGATGAGCGAAAACTAAATATTTAACCTCATCTGAACTGTAAATATTCAGAAAATCTGACCTCAGAATCTGTATGGAGTGGGGGAATCAGCTTTGAACGCAAACATTCCTGGGTGACGCAGTATTATAGTGTCTTAGTTGATCTTTTGGACCTCTGGGCTGCAGCCATTAAAGAACATGGACCAAGTAACATCACAAATTGTCCTTGGTCTACCATAAGTTAATGTGTTTACATGTCTGAAAAGAATAATTTATTTCAGGAAAGTTCTTTATGCATCCAGTGATGTATGTTGGAAAAGGCAAGAAAAATCTGCAGTTTTTCAATATAAAAATATCAGTTTACTTTTTAGAGCACAGCTTAAAACAAATAAACATTTTATAAAATGCAGGTCTGCAGTTGTGCAAAATGAGCAAGATTAGTTCAGTAATCTGTTTGAAATCTACTTTTTCCAGCAACAACTACATCCTTGTGCATTGTATTTAATGCCCATCATGGATATGACGCTGTTTTCTTTGTTTTGGCGAATCCATGTGTTACACCATCTCCAAGATTGCACACTGATGTCTGAGTAAACGATGTGTGCGCGATCGAACATGATTTCAACAGATGGCTGTCAGCAGCAAGCCCTCCGGAGGAATCTCTCGTCTTTGCTGAGGCAGTTATTGCTCAACATATCAGCTCCTCCGATTCCCCCTAAAGGAACACAGTCAACAGTGTCACGCCCTCACCCAGTCGGGGCTAACCAGCAGAGCAGCTCACCAGCCCGGGAACTTTTAGTCATATGGGTTACTTCTGGATTTATCATGTGCTGCCACAGGAGGAGCAATAATGAGTCTTGTTGTTGCGACATGGGCAATTTCTTTTATTCTGTCTGTCTTCTTGCAGTGATTTGTTCCTTTTTCTCTTTTGTTTTGCTCTTTGATCATGATAAGCAGTAATCAACACTTCAACCAGTTCTGGGACTACTCGCCTCTTTTTATCAAAGCTGCGCGTCTCCCATCCAGGCATTGGTCTTTGAACTCAGCTTTATGACTGAGTGGTACAGGATGGGGTTCAAACATCATGCTGTGTTGAGAGCACAGCTCTGCATCGTAGTCCTTTTCAAAACGAGGTGTTTCTCGAGAACTAGTTATTACCACGACTTGTTCTAATATCCTGCTCCAGTCAGCGTACTGTTCATTCATCTGCTCTTCTTCTATGCACACTTTATCCTGTTGAGTAATGCCAGCAGCTGGAGCTTATCACATCTGTCATCTGGCCAGAGGCAGCATGTACTGACATTCTATAATAATATATGGAGAATGTTTGTTACTAAATCCAGTAACGCATGTTGTAGTCACCAGAGCTGTTAGGTCATTTTTTTAAAATGTATTATTTATTTTATACACATTGCACACACAATACCTGCTCAATATAATAACCAGACAAGAAAAAGCAGCATTGCTTTGGAGTTGCACAATAATATAAAAACAGGCAATATCAATGTTGAGATGATGCCAACTTGACTGGGATGCATAAACAGAAACTTAAGTGCAAAGCAGTAAGACATCAGACTCCAGACAGGTGAATATTTTATTTGGATCCTCAGAAAAATGAAATGCATTATTTGTATTATAGTAACATATCTTTATTTTATATATAAATTAACAATGAACCAAATCTGTTGCATGGAAATGTAGTCTCTTGATCATTTTAGTGGAACATCTTAATGCACCCTTTAAAACATTTTCTGCAGTTTTGGAGGGTAACTTAGGAAAAGGTCACCAAAAAGCATTACATTTTTAAAATATCTATAAAATATGAGTATAATATATATAATTGGCATTCAGAGCATGAAAGCACAACACTTGGATAATGGAGTACAATTTATTGCATGTTAATATGCCATTGATGATAAATTGATATATCAGACCTACGTTGTTTCCTTCCATATTTGTGTTGATATTGCAACAACCGAACTTTAGTTTAGCTCAAGCTTTACTATTATCGTGCTCTAACATTTATTCAGCAGGTTACTTTATGCTGCTTTTGACGTTTCTCTGTTGAGCACACGAGGTGCTGGTTTGTTTAGATACCAGTGAGCTCACTTGCTTGTGGGAAACTTCACTATCTGTAAATGAAAATAATTGTGTAGCCATTTTAAGCTTAATTTATCTTTACACATGAGTTTAAAGCAGAAACCGTAAATCATTACAAGCATGCATTGTTCTGAAATGACCATCTGATCATCAAAATCTTCGTATTTCTTCAAATGGGGAAAATAATAAGCATAGAAGTAAATTTAGTCAGCGAAGCAAGCTGTTTAGCCACTGGTCTAGTTTTTTGTTTATTAGAAAAATGTCCAATCTTTTGTAAATGCAAACAAGACAAGTCATTGCATTGAAGTGGATGTCGGGGCTGATCTGATAATCACCACAAACCTGACCTGAATTCTTATCTTTTTCTTTTTTTTGTACACAGGCCCAAGATAAAAGGAAAGCACTGGAAGAGACCAAAGCCTACACCACCCAGTCCCTGGCCAGCGTGGCCTACCAGATCAATGCCTTAGCCAACAATGTCCTGCAGCTGCTGGACATCCAGGCCTCGCAGCTGCGCCGGATGGAGTCCTCCATTAACCACATCTCTCAGGTCAGAAACATGGAGACGAACACACCACAGACTATACGGATAAGAAGAACAGTGTTCCACTTTTCGCACTTCTGCTCTCACTTTCATGCTGACTGCTGGTTTAAATAACATCTGAAGAACCCATGGTTCCTTTTATCGGTGTATCAGTCTTATCCACGTTCTAGACCATATGTTTTATACTTTTACACTTTAGGCGCTTTATAAATGAGACCTAAAAACTGAAAGCACTCATGAGTGAATCCAAACATGTAAAACTGTTAAAATAAATAAATAAGAAGATGAAACATGAGTGGTGATAGGATGTGTAGTGGAAGGAGTAAGTTCTCTTCCTCTGTCTTTCCGCTGTCTGCGTATCTTCTTCTTGGAGTATTGTTGAGAGTGTTGAAATTCTTTCAGGATACACCGAATGTCAGATTATCAGGCTAATGGAGGAAATGAGGACATAAAAGGCTTTGGGGTTTGAGAGACAGACAACGAGAGTTGGAGAGGGAGAGGTTTAGGGAATCTGATGAAAGGCCATAAGAAACAGAAGAGGGATGATTACAAGTAGAGGGAGCATGAGAATGGGAGCAAAAAGGGTAAAAAAAAAAAAAAAAAAAAAAAAAGAGGTGTATTTACTCTCCTTCAGGCTGACTAGTAGTTTTGAGCCAACAGCAAGGTCACCATGATGCCATTACCAGCTTGTGTCTCCATGACAACCCTCTCAGTCACATTGAAAAAGTGTCTTTAAAAGAGTTTTATAGATGAGAGCAAAGAAAGCCAAATAATTCACTCTCAGCTGAGTTTACCTTGTTGCTGTTTTGTCTCCTCTGGTTAACGGGCATGGGAAATGACATACTTTCGCTATATTTAAACCCATGCCTGTGTACTTTTTGTAGTTCTGGGAAAGTCTCCAAGATTAACTAATAATGTCAGCTTTGGTCAACTGACGTTTCTCTTCTTTTGGGGTTCTTATTTTTCTGTTATGACGTTTGGAAAAGAAGAGGTGATATCTGGGCTGAAAACCAATCTTTAGTCTCTCGCTAATTTGCACAGTCTGTCTTTAAAAAACTGAACTGATTTATTAGCTTTATCCCTTACAAAGCACATAGTGCCTGATGTTATTTTCATTCATAGTTGTATCTCTGCCTTTTGCTTTTCCTGGAAGAGCACAAGCAGAAGTTTGGATGTGTTTTGCTTGTAATGAACCATGAATCCACCTGAATAATAAAAGTTCTCTGTCTTGTTCAGGGATGGATCATTACCATGTGTCCCTTACTGCTCATGGATATGAGATTACCAGGGGCCCTCGAGGCCAATTTAGCATTCTGCTGAATGGGTAATTGAGAGTGAAACATGCAGCTTGTGGCTGCGTGTTGTTAAATAGGGGAAAAGAGAAAGAAAACTGGCTCAGGTGCCAATAAAATGTTATGAATAGTATGAATAATTCACTTGCTGTGCATTAACATCGCGTTCTTCTACTATCTCTTTCTGAAGTTTTGGGGTTTAAGCCTTTACCGATCTATCCCTGAAGGTAGAGATGCTTCGGTGTGTGTGGTGAGACGCTTCCTGGCGTCTTGGCCACTTCCTTTGGTCTGCCCAAACTTCTAACCCTGGGCAGGGTGTGTCTGCTTGCTGATGGCATTTCTATCACTGGAATGCATCTTCTGTTGTCTCCCATATGATGGGAGGCAGAATTCCCTTTGGTCAGTGGTTTTGTTTGGCAGGGCTTCACAGGGCTCCAGACTGCTCTGCAACCATCTAGTTGCATTTTGTGAACATCTCTTGGGGCAAATAACTTTTACAGATGGGCGGAGTGATGGGACTTGTGAATATACATCCTCTTTTTTTGTTTTTTGTTTTTTATTACTGCCATCATCATATATCTTACAAAAACACAAAGAAGGACGTGTCATTGTTAGAAAGTGCTAAACCCAACCTGTCATCATAACAATGCTTGTGGTGTATCTGTGTTCAATTTGAAAGCAACCCATAGCCTCTCTCTTCAGGATTTTTGATGTGTTGGTTCCTGTTTTAAAAAAATTGTTTTTTCAGAAACAAAGTTTCAGATCTTCTAAATAAGGATGCAATGTGGAGTGAAAATTGGTGTTTGTGTGGACATCTGTTTGTCAGCTGGATCACAAACTTTAACATGTTTAAATGACAGAACAGAGGCGTTGATAAACTGCAGAGTGTGAAAGGCATGAGTCTGCAGATGAGACAGAAATGACCACATTGTTTGTATATTCAACAACACTGCAAAGGAAGAGGTGCTCCTCGCTGCATTAAATCAATTAAAAGAGCTGAAGTAAAGAGAATTTAACACGGTTTCCTGTGTGCAGCTCACTGGACGTGGCGATGATGGATCTACCACTTAAATCAGGTTAAGGCATAGACCATAAAACGTTCTTCCATCTCGATTACTGATAGGCTGATTGCAATTTTCTTGCCTGATTCCTGTTTGATTCCCTTAATTGTCTTAGCTTTTGTGCCCTTGACAGCATTGCGCATGCTTAGTATGGTAATATTTGTTTCCTTGGCCCTGTGATGGACCGCTGACCGGGCCATGCTGTCTCATGTCGGGTGGGATAAGCTGCAGCTTCTCCGTGACTCTGATCAGGAATTTAGTGGTTACAGAGACTGGATGGATTTCGTATTTATTACCAAATCATTATGTATTTGTAATTCTGTCAAGATGAAAGTGCTGCAGTAAAGTTGGTTGAAGAGATGCTTTCAGTTAATTCAATTCAGCGGCATTCAAGTCAGTTAAATTCAAAGTGACCACTTCTGCTGGTCTCAGTTCTCTAGCATGTTCTGAGTCTTCCCCAGGACCTCTGTCCTGTTGGACAGGCCTGACCTCCCCCACCAAGGAGGGAGCCAGGAAACCTCTGAAACAAATGCCCAAACGATTTCAACTGGCTCGTCTCCACGTGGAGAAGCACCGACTCCTGTCTGAGCCCCCTCAGATGACAGAACGTCTCAGCCGATCTCCAGGACCCTCCATTGGGCCCAACACCTACACAAGGGGAGGATCATATGAGTCGGCTGTCATGTGGGGATGGGTAGTTAGTGACGAGATGGGCCTGGTTGTTCTGACCGTCATTCACAGAATCTGGTTCTTGGTAAAGGTTGCTCATTTGTAACCACAATCAAAAAGGGCCTGACTTATCAGGGGAAAAACACTTGTTCAAGCACACCACTATCCATCATCAGTGTGAAAGTGCAGCGTTTTGGGGTTGACTGCAATGAGTGGCCACATCTGGCACGCCTCATGATGACTATCTTTGTGGTGCCATCCACTGAAGTCTTTTTTTGTTTGTCTCTTTTTTTCTTTCTGGTTTCACAATTATTAGACAACCACTTTCAGTCATGCTCTTCTTTGTGTAAATTCTTGTTTTGAGAACTTGCTCTCCCTCCTTGTAGCTTCAAACTGAAGCTGAGCTTTGTTGAGCCTTAACAGGTCTGGAATCAGTGTACATTTGTTATGTATCAATGATTTTAACTGTATCAGATTAGTTATTTGAACAGTAAAATGCAGTTGAGATGTAGTTTGGCGAGAGGCAGAATATTGCTCATATTAATTCTTTGTCACTTCCTCTGGTTAACTAAAACTCATTGGTTTGACATCATGCTGTGACTGAATTCTGTGAGCAAAGAGATTTAGATTGATGCAGCAGCTCGCATTGTTTCTAACTTGAACTGAAACTTCAGGACTGGTCCAAGTGCCACCTGAAACTGAAATAAGAGCGTTTATGTGCAACACGTGTGCAGAGCATGTGCCTTTTCCTCCAGATAAAAACATTTGTGTGCGTGCTGTTGTCATTTCCCCCTGCATTTACAGTCTCTCTGCGGTGTTGTGGCAGAAGAGCTGACGGGTGAATAGAGTAGCTCGTGAGGTTTCCACCTTGTGCTGCATGTGAGGTGGCTGCTAAGAGGCTGCGGACAGGGAGAGCTTTGTCTGTCTGGCGGAAGAACATGCTGCACACTGAGTACTCTGTGATACCCCGAAATAGAGAGGCAAGACAGAGTTCTCCTTTGACCCTTATCTAAAGCCTTTTCCTCTCATCTGAAAGACGCATTTGGTTTTACAGAACTGAAGAAGTCTAGGCAGGTTGAAATTAACACATTAGATTACTTTCTCAAATTTAGAGAAAGAGAAAAGGCTTGACTTTGGGAATGATCCAAAGCTGGTAAAAGCTGGTTCTACTAGGTCCCTGCACTTAGTTTATCAAAGGGTCCCGTCAAGGATCACCCCATACATCTACCAGACTTATTGCATTGACTGAGGGTGGCATCAAATCTAGGTGGTCCAAAGATCATGATCGGTTTTATCCTTGTTGAGTTTGAGGAAATTACAGGCCAACCAGGATTTTACCTCAGTGATTATATAATTGTACTGCAGCATGTTTATATTCATTTCACATTTCTCAACAAAAGTCTACTCGGGGCACTGCACACAAGTCCACTTAAATACAGTCCAATTGAATTAGTTCAGTCAAATGCAGTGCTTCATAATCTAAATTATGTATCCCTAATTCTGTCCAATTCAATATAATTACATTCTTATAGTGTAATTTCTTCAGAATTATTGTAGCTAAGGAAACAAATAGACTGCATTGACTATTTTTCTGCATAGTACTCATTCAGGAGCTTGTGCTTTTGAGTCGACGTTTTTGTCATTTAAGTTTTACATGCTAACTTATTTAAGGCGAGGTCAAAGTTGGCCACATTGATCGTGTAGTTACCATCATGTAATTCAATTCAATTCAATTCAATTTTATTTATATAGCGTCTATTACAACACAAGTTGTCTCTAGGCGCTTTCCAGAGACCCAGAACATGACCCCCGAGCAATTATTACATAAACAGCGGCAGGTAAAAACTCCCCTAGTGGAAGAAAAACCTTAAGCCAAACAGTGGCAAGGAAAAACTCCCCTTTAAGAGGGAAGAAACCTTGAGCAGGACCTGGCTCATGAGGGGGGACCCTCCTGCCGAAGGCCAGCCGGGTAGAGCAAGAAATAGTACCCTCAAACTGACCTCATCTTAACTGTACAAAAATTCTGATGTCTTATGGAATTGTTATGACAGATAACACATTCAACTTCATATCTTTGAAAAGCAAAGATTTGAAGCCACTGATGGATTTACACCATTAAACATCCCCCACCACATAGTCTGAGCTATTTAAAGCATCTTTATGTTCTCTGATCATGTGGTCAGGAAGCCTGTGGATTCCACACTCTTAGGAATTTCCCATAAAGCTGTGACTTAAAAAAGTGTGCATTTATTTTTAAATATTTTTGAATGATTGTCTGGTGGAACTTTGTGAATCATGACAGCAGGTCAGTAAAAGAAGAAATACTGACTCAATCTCAGACTTAAATTTTGGGAAACTGTGACCAGCTTAACCTTAATGAGGGACTCTGCAGTGTTAGTTTAACAAACAAAACAATTGAAAAGCAGAAAGATGCAAGGATATGCTTTCAGTGTCTTATTTTTTTTCTTTTCCGTTTTGCAATCTCATCTTTTGCGACTACAGCTGCATTTATACTGTCAGTCGCTTGGACCTGGCCCATGTTCATATTGAACCCAGTGACCTCAGAGATGAAGCAGCACAACGGCCGAATGCAGAAAGCAGCAGGCAAATGAAAACACACATACACTTACCTACTAAACACTCCCAATTTGTTCCCACAACCATGGGTTTTACTGAGTTGTGCAATTTGATTTGATCTCATGACCCCACCCACCGTTTTGTGTTCAAAGCAGGATTCAGTTTGGATGCATGAGTCAAGCTTTTAACACATTTGACTGTTTGAGTTGTCATTCCAGTTTTCATTTCTAAGAAATACACTTGTGTGCCCTTACACTCACAGTTTTGAATGTAAGTGAGTAACTTTGTTGCGACCTGCTGCCGATTGCTTTGCTTTTTATGCAATATGGACTCTGTCCTGAGGCCAAACCAGAGGGGAACCACTGCACAAGTACACAGCTGTACCTTTGTAGAGATGGCCTGGGGAGAGTAATTGATGTACTACAGATACGTCTCTGAGCCAGCATCGACAGTAGACACAAAGCCAGCGCGACATGTGTTTATAAAAGAAAAATTTGAAATGCCCACTCTGCAAAAACAGCCCTTCTAGAAATAAGCCATATAATCCTAAATCTAATCAAAATGATCTAATTTTAAGCAACAAATTGGTGCCAATGCAGTAAGAAAAATGTGCTTGACTAGAATTCTTAAAACTAACAAAATAGCCTAAAATAGTCTTGAATTTTCTTAAAACAAGCCGGTTTCCTTTTTCAGAATTTGTTTGCACTGCAAACTACTTTACTTCTTAACTAGTTGATAGACAAGTCTCCTGCCCCTTACGTGCCCCTGCGTAATGGTCCTGTGAAATGCCAGCTGTTCTTCATTGCTCGCACATGCACCTCTCCACTTCCCGTGGAAGAGACGGGCAGAAGATGGTTGATCGTTCACAAATGATCATCCCACTTGAAGCAATGAAAACCTGTTTGTCTGTGACGTGTATTATTATGAGCCCCATTTACTCAAACAATCAAACGCAATTATTATGTTGACTGATCATCGCAGCCCTAGTTTATTTTGACAATGACAAAAAAGAAAATGCAATATCAAAACTTGTTTATATCTATGAGATTGAAACTTTAAAAAAAAAGAGGCAGAAACTGAACTGTGAAAACTCTGTGCAAACTGTGCAAAATGTTAAAATTAATATGCAATTTGACTGCAGTCATTCTATTTTTATCTGAAAACTGCTTGGTTTCACATTGTTTTGGTCACTAATAAAAATGTACTTCTCTTATTATCTAATAATAGACCTAGAACTATTATAGAAAGTTCCTGTAACCTCCACATAGTTTTCATGTCAAAATTGACCTTTTTGTTTCCATTTTAAAGCGGTTAAAAATCACTAAATTTAATGTGTTTTCTTATCGTGTTGCCAAAATCAGAAACCAGTTCCACAAACCTGTAACTTTTAAAATACAGTTTCTTATCTATTGACCTACTGGTCAAACCAATAATACAAAGTTTGTTCCATGTCTGTATATTTTTATGGTCTTCCAGTGATTATTAAAACCTTTTACAATGACCTTTTACATTGGCTTCAATACTGGCTTAGTTTTTATTGCAACAAAGTCATTTCCCTTTTGGGATTAATAAAATATAATTGAACTGAGCTGTGGTCTTGACACTGTCATGAGAACTGTCTGGGTTCCCTTTTTTGTTTTAGGAGGTTTGTAACGTTCCAACATTGCAGCTCCTCAGTTGTTCAGGTGTCGTGAGTGAATGTAGAGACAGTCGAAGCTTAATCAGCGAGGATTTCTGCGTGTTCGGAGTTGTCCATCTGTTTATCTGCTCATCGGTCATCCCAGACTTGTGACAGTCATGAACATCATGAGGTTGTTCCTTCTGACATTTTTGAGGTTAAAGGTCAGGCTGATGTAATAAAACATGATTTTGAAATTAGTTGCAATAATTTTGTCAAAATTACAAAATGTTGTACAAACAACCAACATAATACATTCATGAAATTCAGACATTTTATTGCCAAAATGTCAAATTCACTTTAAGTGACGACAGTGTTGTATAAAAACTGTTATTGCCACTATTAAATGCCACGACAGGAACTAAAGGCAGGATTAAAGTAAAGAGGTTTGATCAGTTGACAGAGGCAAACAACTATGAGGTGGGAATTACAGTTCTGTTGTTGGATTATTCACTGCTTGTTAATGTATTTATAATCAATAGATGGATTGGTTTGAGGCATACTGAACACATTGGTAGGAGGATGCTGGAGATGTTGCAGGGTAAGATGGAAACAAGCAATCCGCTATGGCGATCCCTAAAAGGAGAAGCAAAAGCACAAGAGATGTTTTGAAATGTTATGAGCTTGAATATAAACTGAACGTGTTTGCAACAAAGACAACCAGCAGCTCTTCAAATCTGGATAACTCGAGGACCCCATTCAAGACTATTATTAAAGGACACTAGAAACGTTTCCCTCTTGCAGTGTCTCCCGACATTAAATGTCGAGCCTGGCAGCCGCACACACTTGGACACACACACTCCATCTGTCCAGAGCGGGTAAAGGTTAAAGCAGGGTCAGACATGATGAGAAGTGACTGGTGGCTGATGTTGTTCAGTGAATCTTCAGATCCTCTTTTGTGTAGTCACGTCCTCTACTGTTCTTCCTTCTCCATCTGCTCCCCACTTATGGAGTCATTGGTACCAACGAGGTGGTGCTGTTGTGTGCCTCCTCCCTGTAAAGGACTATGTGGGGAATTATTCTGCATTGTGTTAGTGTTTGAATTGTTGCTTTACTGGAGATGCGCTTTGGTGCTGAGATTTGTTTTGTGGTGTTTGTTGTCTCGTTGTTGTGTGGTTTTAAGTCTCAGTGTGATAGGAGCTTAGTCTAAGCTTATATGCAAACTTCAGGGCTCAGTCAGAATCCTGTTTTGGCTGCAGCCCAAACTGTTATTGGCAATAGTCAGCCGAGGTGTTTCCATATGTGCTGTGTTAGCAAACAAAGTGTCGACCTTGGCAGGCTCTTTTGACTCCTAATAGGTTTTTTTTTTTCTTCTTTTTTTTCTGCTGTGCAAGTGAGAAAGATCGTCTTTCTAAGGTTTCACACATGTCTTGTTCTCACAACCTTCAGTCCTGGCTCTATTGTGCCTCACAGGGGTTATTAGATTTAACAGAGGAGTTCAGTTTTTGAGGGATGTTCAACAAGAGGCTGCCAAAGTGAGAACTCCCTGCAGTCCAGATGACTTTTTTTTCCCCCTTTTTTTTTTTTTTTTTTTTTTTCTTTTTTTTTTGGCCCTGAGAGTGAATGGATGCTCCGACATGCTCCATGTTGAACCAAGAGCTCTGAGAAACGGCTCCATGGCAGGGCCTTGGGACACATGTTTGACTCCACACACGGCCTTCAGATGCGCTGGCTGAGAGACGGACCAGACGGAGGCGTTTGCTCCGTGTCGACAGCCGTTTTGGCTCAGTGCGGCGTTAGGGGGGCGTTGGACTGAACAGTTATTGCAGATGAGCGGGGATGTTGTGAGAACCAGAGAACAGAAAAGATACGGCATTCTGGAGGCGTGGTCAGAATTTTACTGGTTCACATCTTGGAAGACTGTGGGTCCGGAAGGTTTGACTCCAAATCACAAGATGAACCCGGAGAGTCATAAAAAAAAATACAAAGAAAAAAAAAAGAATCAGACGAAATATTCAAATTTCACTGAGAAATGCTTATTGACTTCTGCTCTGTGCTCTAGAAAACTTTCACATTGACCAACTTTCTTTTCTGATGCTTATAGAAGCTTTGCTCTCTTTTGCTATTCTGTTTAAAAGCTTCCCCCACAAACGGAGCACTGAGGTCACATTCAGCATTGTTCTTTCCTTCCTACGATGGAAAACCCTTAAAGCTGCAGAGGAGCAACAAGTCAGGTTTTGAATTTGGTTCCATTGTTTTGATCTGAGATTCTGCTTCTCTACGCAACACGCCATTCATTGTTCACATGTTGACCTTTAACCTTTTTGTGGGGTCATTCTCAGATATTTTGACGTTGCTCAACAATCCGTCTAAATGCTGGATTTTTTTTTTTCTTAAACATCATTCTACTAATGGCATGTTGGATGACGGTGGCGCTCAAGGATTAAATGTCTTTATTCACGAATGGCTCATTAAATTTGATGCATAAATAATTTTTATGTGACTAATTATTTCATGGGGCCATTGGAGGATTTTTTTTGGTGGTAATGCATATTATAAAAAAAGAAGTAGTAAAATGTTTTTGGAAACTGACTTGGATGCCATTGCCATGGCAACGGGCAGGGCTTTGAGGTGGTCAGTTCAGCCCAGCAGTGTTTGACTTTCATGTGGCTAAATCAGGGCATATGGCTCCTTAAAGAACAGCAAAACCTCAGTAAAATTAGATTTAAGGAAAGGGTTGTTTTATTACAACAAACAAAACGGAATTAAATCAACCTTGAGATGATGGTTGACTGCATCTGATTTATTTATTGATTCAGTCATATTTTCGTTTGCCTCTTGAGTCCCTTAAAGATGGGACACAGTGGGTTCTGTGGTTCTCTTTGGAACCACTTTCTATGTTTTAAGCAGTGCAGGAAGGTCTTGCCGCTGTGCTCCACTCAGCTCAGTGCAGCACGGCCCGAGGAAATGAGTGCCATCCCGGCACATTGTACTGGGGGGAAGAAGAAAAAAAAACTTCATCTTGGATGCAGAACTCAGTTATGACGCCTCAAATTTGCAGGTAACCTGAAAGTCCACAAAGACCCTCCCAGGGAAGCTGTTTCTGCCGATGTCCCACTTTCCCAAGTTGTACAATACCGGTTCAAAGACATATATGACATAAATAGGACAGCTTTGATGTGGGAAGAAATATCCTACAACTTGGGCTTAACACATGTATTTTATAAGTGGTAAGAAGTCATTCTTTTTAACTTACACAGTCAAATATTATTTTAGCCTGATCAGCTGTCTCATCAGATCATTTTTATGGGTGGGATTGATTTCTTTTTACTTTTAAGCACTTTGTGTTGCAGTTAATTGTACAAAAAGTGCTATATTAATAGTGTTTGTTTGATTGATCGTCCAATTGCTTCCCTCTCCCATTGGTCTCCCAAACTGCTCCCAACTCCGTTTCCGTTTTAGAGTTTCTGCAGCCTGAATTCTCCCAACTCCTGTATACATTTGAAGATTTCATGGAGTCTTTTGTGCAGCTCAACTCTCATAACATTTTTACAATAGGTGTTGCTGCTTTATGAAGGTCCACAGTTAAAGGTCTGGAAACTTCTACATTTAAGACAAAAGGATGAGGTACATCATGGGGGTCCCCTTTTTTTTTTCCTCTCTCTTTCTCGTGGGGGTTATTGAGGGGTTGCAGGCACTCTGTACAAAACTTGAATCATCCCAACAAAGGAATTCTGTGTGGGAGCTCTTAGGTGTCCTGGACCATCTGTTTTATATTAACCTTTATTTGATCCAGAAGCCAGCCCATTGGATTTTTGTGGATGTGCGTGTCTTCTTGTTGATGCACATTTTTGGCACACGTTGTTACATTCCCAACTGATCCACTAAGCCCTTTTATCCTAGTTACCAGAACATCTTCTTGCTTTTTTTTTTTTTCCCCCCTCAGTGTTTTTGCATTTCACAAAAGCAGCACATTGAGGAATCTCCTTAAGTGGATGTTCAAACTAGGGAACGATTGTACTAGAAGAGGCCCAGCAGACCTGGGGGAGACGAGAGACCGCCGTCTTCACAATGCTTCATCATAAAATAACTAATGCAAATCACTGTATAAACCGATGGAATAAACTTGAGGCCAGGAAAGAGGTTTTGCAGTCAAATTTTTCTGTTTTAGAAAAAAAAAAATTTTTTTAAATGAAGATGTGCTCAGAGTATGTAAGAGGTTCTTACCGTTGCCATAAATCCAGTCCACAGAAAAATGTTAAATTGAGGTTCAAATGTGCTCAGCGGGTGTGTGTTTCATAGATGGCATCTTCCACTAATCCCAGAGGACAAGAATGAAGAACAATGTCCAATTCCTGATTTTGGTTTATACCCAGAAATGTCTTTTATTCTTCCTCATTTTCACGTGGAGTTCTGGTTTAGCTTTTACGGGCGTAGGACAGTTGATGTTCTGGACCAGCAGTAGCTCTCTTCAGTGACGTGTGTGTGTTGTAACTCCGACATGTTGAAATTTTATAATTTCTTTTGCAGTCGAACTGTCTTTAACCAATTGCAGATTTGGCTGCTCTTTAGGCCGTGTGTGTGTGTGTGTGTGTGTGTGTGTGTGTGTGTGTGTGTGTGTGTGTGTGTGTGTGTGTGTGTGTGTGTGTGTGTGTACACACACACACACACATTGGTATGTCAAGTATGTTTGTCTAGTGTTGCTGCAGGATTTTCCCTGATGTTGTGTGTAAGCACGCAGCTCAAACCCACTCTGCTTACGGCGCTTACGCTGCAGAGCCGTTCGTTTTATGTGATTTTGTATATTTGTGCACAGCCGGTGTCTTACTGAGCTGTTTTACTGATATCACCTTGTGGCAGGTGGAAAAAGCTGAAGTGTTTCCTTCTTTCTCATTATGTGCTGAAATGAAACCAGGTGTCTTGTAGACGTATCGAGCACCACAGACTGGCTTTTTTTTTTTGTTTTTAACACGAGTCTACAGAATATTCTGCATTTGTCTGGTGTGAAGTTCACAAGTAAATTTTGTGCAAGGCTTCGAAATTCCACTTCTGTTTCTTTGATTTCCAGAGACACTGGACTGAAAGATTCAAGCCTCCACAGTGGCGCTGGGTGGATCTGTTTTACTAACATTTTATTTTATTTTTTTTTGTCTCCATTGGTCAGACATTTGCATGATTCACCGCAGAAAAATTAGTGATGCCCAAAGGCGTCTAGAATCTTACAGGCCAAACCAAACCTAAAAGTTAAGTAAATTCCTTAACATATTTAATTTAGCCGTTAGTCCGTTAGTCATGACAAACCTAGAGTAACACAAACTTATTCACAATATATTTTAAAAAAAGAGAAAATGCAAGGCTTTAATCTGGAATATTTTTTTTTATGCCTTTAAATTTGTAGCTTAAATCTTTTCTTGAATTTTAACTGAAAGTAATGTAGGGTAATAAAGACAGGAAGGTAAAGAAGAACAACTTTTATAAATGTCTGGTTTGTGTTTTGTCAAGTAGAAGATGAGAGTTACAGGATTAATCTGTACAGGAATATTCTGTTACTATCACAACAATTTTGTCATTTCTCTCAGAAACCCGCAATTTGAATCGACGTAACCTCTCTAAATAACCAAAAGTGAAGTGACCCGTCCGTCCAAACAGACAAAAATGTCATCCTGCTGTCAGCAGAATCTAAAAGCAGACGGGGCTGTGACTGTGGACAGTTGAAGAAATTTAACAGTGTGACGCAGCTTGTTTGAAAACACAAACCTATGAGAGATTATTTTCTTGGGATGCATCATAGTTAATTATACTTTTTTTGCCATCTTGTCATCGCTGAACGTCTACTGAGCTCTTGCTAGAGAGAGACATCTGTCTGTCCACATAACAGACAAACATGTGGAAATCTGAGTATTCATACAAAATTCAGTCCACGTTAAATTCATACAGATTGTAACCTGAAAACTGACTTCCAGTAAGTAGTTTCTGCATTCGCAAATCTTCTGTAGCCGTTTTAGCATCATCTTTAAACCATTTCCAGATGACTCAGATTGTAACTGCGAGACAACACATCACATCTTCAGAATCTTGTTGAAGTTCAAACATTAAAGTGTCTGAGTCTGTATCACATTAGGAGCTGTGAGATGTCCAAGTGCCGCCCTGACCGAAATGGAAACAGTCTGTATTAAAAGTAAAGAACGACATCAGATATTTTCAGTGCTTGTTGCTACTGACAACACAACAATGATCGGTCATCGTGGCAGCCACAGTGCTGACTCACCACTATCCCAAAATTGGAAAAAAGTCCAAAGAGATCTTTGCATGGACTTTTTTGGTACATCCGTCTGGCTAGAATCTGTGGATGACGACGCTGGCAGTAATTCCAGCTCAAAACGGTCAGAAGTAGGTGATTTTTTTTTTTTTTATGTGGGTGTGGCAAGAATTGCAGGAGACTTAGTGGGACAAAGAGAAGACAATTACTTGAAATTAAAGGAGGCGATGAGTAACGAGTAAAACGGTGAGAAGGGAAGTTACTTTAAATCCTTAAGGCCTGTAGCTGACGGACAAGCCAAACGCCCGAGCCAAAAGCTGCTCTGTGTTCTGGGAAAACGGCCACAGGATTCAGACATGTGTGACAGTACTGGGAGCAAACGCGAATCATCAAGCTTTTAGACTTCAGCGTCTTTCCACCTAAGAGATGGACCACTGGGATCAAGTAAACACCTTTTGTAGTGCCAGTTGAAAGCTAAGAGAAGCATGCTGAGTGGAGGGAAGAGACAGGCTATTAACAACCCATCGCTCACACAGAAGTTCCCCGCTGGGTCACTCTGCCTGAATGTGCTTTTCTGTTTGGACCACTGCATTCTGGACAGTGGCTTAGTAACACGTTTTCAATGGGTTGCAGTCTCTCCTTGAGTACACGTTGGATTACAAAATAAGCAAATCTTTCAGGTAGCATGGTCTCGCACTATGACAGCAGGGGCTGTTTTCTGGCCATACAGGAAGCAGATGAAGTTGCGCCATGTCGCGCTCTTACTTCCCCCCGTTTGCCAGCTGCGATGATGTTTGTCCACACGCTATTCTCCGATAAGGGGGACTGTGTTCAGCCAAGACCAGATGCTTTCCCAGTTTAGCTACAATATTTCAGCAACAGTCCTCTTGTTGAGGAAGAGTTTGTCTCTGTGGTTTCTTGTTGAATTATTTTGACTGGAAACACCTGCTTCCCCGTGATGTCAAATTCAACATCCCATGCTTTCAGTGGCCCTCACTTGAATTATGAAACATTTGGAAATGATCTCAGAGCTGCCTGTGGAGTCAAGCTGTTAGCTGAGTGAGGCTCTTACACTCTCGAATTAAATATTTGTGCCTTAGCCTTTTTTTTTTTTTCTCGCACTCATACTGAAGGCTTTGCAATTCTTTCTTATATTAAGAGCTTCTCACATTCCAGCAGCCTTGCTCAGGGTAGAAAAGATAACTGCAGCTGACGCTTTGTCATCTCTCTTAATTCAAACAAACACAAAGGCCCAGTGGAACAGAACGGATGTTTCCCCTTTTGGATGGGAAGTCTCTGAGGGAGCAATTATGTATGAGCAGTGTTGACTGTCATGAAATATTGATTCTTCCCTGTACTGTCATTCTGAACAATCCAGCTCCTTCTACTCCTGCATGTCCTGCATGAATCTGCTTTGCATCATCCTTTGTAAATACAAGAGATAATGTCATCTCTCAGGCGTAGAGCTCTTTAATGTTGCAGTTAGGAAAATTAGACTTGACGTTTCACAGAGATGTCGCTGTGGTTGAGCTGGTATGGACCCCGTGCAAACAAACCAGGCTGATGTTCCAGCTCTGCAGTGAGTGATACTTGGGGTCAGAGTCGGCCATACAGTGGAACAGTGCAGAATGAGGGAGAGCTGAGTCTAAATCCAGATCGCTGTGGCATGAAAGGAATCCTCTGTCGGCGCTGGTCACCCAGGACTCCTTAGCCCCCCCCACCCCTGTGAGAAACCTTCGTTTTCTTGGTCTACATTGCAGTCTTTCATCTCTAGGTGGAAGGGCAGAGACTCCTTGGGTCCCCTCTGACTGGTAAAAAGTGTTTCCCGATTGGCTGATGATTTAAGTAATGAATAAGCCATCCCTCGTGCTTTTACTCAGACATCTTAACTCAAAGAGGAGCAAACATTCGGATGTGTCAACCGCTGTCAGCTGTCATTTTCATCACCCATGTGTAAACCATGACTCATTTACAGAAGACACTCTTTGTAAAAGATTTTACTTTAAAATTGTAGAAAAAAATCAAGTCGCACAAACATGCCTCTCTTAGTCCAAGGTCTAATTCAGTTGGATTAGTTTGGATTAGTCCAAACAAATATAATAGTACTTTTGGAATCCATAACACCAAATCCATATTTTTGTTTCTCTGCTTTTCCAATACTTTATAAGGATATTGGGATGTTCTCTAGACTTTTGCTTAAAAAACACACAAGAACAACTTGTTGAAGGTTGACAAGTGAAGCGCACTCTGATTAAAGTTTTCAGGCTTTGACCAGTTTGTTATCATAGTATTTCTGTGTTTTGTTTGCTGTTGTAACAGATTTTTGTAACTAAGAATTTTTAGATTATATTCCCATATGTCACCGTTGATGAATATGCTATGAGGCTGTTTGCCTGATCAAAACTGACAGGAACGAGTGGGATTTCAAAAGAGAGAGATTTCATTCTCTACCTCCAAAGTCCCATCCAAACCGTTTTTTGTACCTGAAATACTCGTGTTCTTCAAAACCTTTTTTTTTTTTTTTTTTAAATTTTAGTTTCTCACCTTCTCACATAATTTGAACCAACAGTATTCAAACTTCTTTTGACATAGTGTGGTAATATGTCACATCTGAAATGTGCATGAATGTCTATGAATTTAAGAAGATTGTACTTCAAGATTTATTATTATTATTTTAATTTATTTATTTTAAAAGTAAAAACAGTGTGCTGCTCAAATTTATATATAAAAAAATACATAGATAAAATAACCCCAGAAAATAAAGAGTTCAAATATTAAGTGTGTACTTTGCTTAGTTGTACTTGCAAACATATGCAAGGGCAATATGCTGACAGTTTTTTGGGCAAAATCAAAAAAGAAAAAAATCATATGGATGGTAGGTTGAAACCACTTTCAGATGGTCCGGTTTTCAAAGTTTGCTTTAGTTTTAACTCAGCAGTGTAGAAGGTAATTTCATGTTTCCAAGAGGAGTGAATATGCGCTCAAGCAGTCTTGAAGTTTTTGCAAGTACACAGTCTTTATCTCCAAAGACATAAACACTGCATTTTCTCGCTGCAAGAGGAAGTCTGAACCAAGGATTTATCTTGTGAAAATGTCATTTTCGTATATGATAGATTAATTCTTGTTCTCTTGAAATAATCATGTGGTGTCCTAACGCGAGGCTCTTTAACATGGATTAAAAGGTGTGTTTTTGTTTTTTTTACATTTATAGATAACTAAACTTTCTTTTTACATTTCAGTCCACATTTCAGTTACTCACACTATCTAGTTATTTACTATTTCTAAGACTAGAAATGTTCAGATGCACATGCTTCGATTATTGCTCCGTACAGGCCTTGCTTCGTCTCAAATTTGATTTATAATAGAGCACTGGCTGTTTATAAAAAGATTAAGTCCCCTGTGATGAAAAGCACAGCCCTTTGATTTAATTAAACCATCTTAATCTTCTGTATGAGGAGTTTATTGAATCCCAGATGTCCATGTCGCGCCACACATCTGTTTTTTTTTTTTGTTGTTTTTTTTTCGCTGTGGCATCGATCACATCCCCTTCTACTGTTTTCTCTATTTACAGACTGTGGACATCCATAAAGAGAAAGTGGCACGGCGAGAGATTGGGATCCTGACCACGAACAAGAACACGTCAAGGACCCATAAGATTATAGCACCAGCCAATGTGGAGCGGCCGGTCAGGTACATCAGGAAGCCTATTGATTACACTGTCCTGGATGACGTCGGTCATGGTGTTAAGGTGAGCAAATTTAATATTTCATCCTGACTTCATGATTTTCTGAGACTGTTATTTAGATCTGCCCTCGGATAAGATTTCTCTCCACTCAGTCCATTAGTTGAGGTCTGCCTCTGTTCTTCCAGTTTCTTACTCTGTCTAGTTCCTCCTCCTTTTGCCCTCTCCTTCTTTTCTTGCCAGAGGTATTCCTTTCTCCCTCCTTCTCTCCCTTCTCCCACACTCACACTCTTGTCTCATGTGCTTTCTCTTTCATCTTCAGAAAGCACCCCTTCTGACCCTACAGGAATATGTTTGAGTGTGGGTTGGTGGGAACTGGTTGGGGGTGGAGATGAACTAAAAAGCGATTACATCATATGGCTCTCAGAAAAAATGCTCTATTCTTGGAGTGTGGTGAAAATGGCTATCAGAGATAAACAAGTGAGGGATCTTTCAACACATTTAGGCCCCTGTAATCTTGTTTTCGAGTCATCCGGACATGTATTCAATCTGAAAGTTGTAAAAGAAGCTTTCTGATCTGATAAACATCTACAATTAGGCCTTGCTTTCAGGGTCACAAGCTTGTCCTGACAATGAAGTCGCTTCCCGATGGGTACGAGCGTTTTTGATTGCCGCATCCGTCCCCCTTTAAGCATCATCTGCTCCATCTATCAGGCTATCAGTTGCAGCTGTTGCACAAATTGAATTAGAATTTTTTTTGACATAAAGAATATGATCGTGAAAATTCTGAAAAATAAAACTTGTTGTTTTGGCCCATCCACTGCTGAAATAAACCTGTATTTATATTAGCGAAGAAAATTAAAACTTTTTTTTTTCACACCAGAACAGAGCTTGGATCAGAAAAATGTACAATGACAGTAAATGTGCTCCTTTAAATCTTTAATATTTCAAAATAATTGGATTTGTATACTGTACATTAAAAGTGTTTCCAATCGGCAGATTGGAGAAGTCCTGACCCTACCTATTAGAGGAATAACTCAATATTAGGATAGTGATTTACAGAGAAAATTGAAGTGACTGAAACCATCATGCTTTAATGGATCCTTTGAGACTCTCTGATGGTTTTAAGAACAATACTCTTTACACTGGGCCTAATCTCTTTGGATTTTTCTCATTTAAATGCCTGTTTAAATGCTGCATTTTTGTCAGTGAATGTAGAGAATGTGCACACCCACACACACGTTCCTACAGCAGCCCTAGATCATTCACCTCCTCTCATCTGTGCATGTTGCCCAGAGAGCCAATCAATATTTGATGTCACTGCTCCATATTATTTCATAGGGTCTGTGATGGCTGCTGTCACATGTCCTTCTTGTGCAGAAGGACTACAGCCGTGTTTTACTTACCGACCAGAATCAATACTGTAATGGGGGTTTAAATCATGTCTATTGGCTTCAGTTTACTGTGAAGCTCACTGCATTTGCCTGGGGGTCTGCATTGGCCTAAATGTTGAGTTGGTTTTACACAAGGGTTGTGTTGTTAAACGCCTGTAAAACAGAGAAGAAACATCATAACATGCTTACTCACAGCATGACAGAGAGATTCTTTTTCACACCAAATGTAGGAATAAGGACAACTGCAAGATAGTATGAGGAAAGATTCATCTAGAGATCAATCATATTATCTGAACACAGCTGCATCATATCAGTAATCAGTGGTGTCTCAAAATGACTCGAGGCGTTCTTCAATCTCAAGGCGACAGATGTCTTCCAGCGACATTGCTTTTAAGATTCAAAAAAAGACGAGATATATTCCTGCAGTCAGATGATGGTTCATCTAATCAGCACGGCTTAAGGAACCCAGGCATGACAACATTGGGTGTGTCAGGTAAGGCTTCAGTGAATTCTCAATTTTATCATTTAGGAATTTAGATAATTAAGAGGTGTGTATAAGCTATATGCTTATTTGTCAAAGACGGTTCTGGGTTTCTGTAAGATGTGTGTGTAACTGAGCATCACTAGTTAAGACGATATGTTTTTTTGAGCTGAGATTGAGAAAATTGAGATTGAGAAAATGGGAATCAATGTCCTCTACCATCCAGCTGACCAGTCGGAGCAGAGTGGGGTCTCTGGATGTAGTTCTTAAAGAGACAGGAGCTAAAATGAGGCATTTTAGACAGAAGACGTGCTGCAGAAATGTTAGACTTAAATACATTCTAATTAAAGAATGTACCTCTATTTTTTAGTAGTTGCATGCACAATTTGGTACTTTCTTGTTGTGGTCTTACAAAAATATTTGGTGAATAAAACTGTAATTGTCCTTTTTTCTTCAAATCAGCTGGGTTTATAAATTGGGACCACTGCAGAGATGTAACCTTTAGATTACTGCTGGTGGGCATTGAGATTGAACTGCAGGTAAAAGTGCAACTTCTTCACAGCAAAAGCCACCGGATGTGTCGTTACTGAAATACTTTTAGTTGTTTAGTTTACCATATCAATAACTTTAATATAGTTACAACATGGCGTTAAGAGTCATCATATAAAATGTGGCTGCATTATTGAAGGCTATGCTGACCTCAAAGAGCCTATACTTCCCTCCTAAAGCTCTGCTGGACTGCAACTCTGAGCTTTTTTTTTTTTTTTTTTTTTTTTTTCCCAGATTGACATCCCAAAACTTTCTTGGACTTGATAATGACCTTAATCTGAACCTGTCTGCCCATAATTCATCACTTACACATTTACACACTGACAGTCTGGTTTGTTCACCAGGACAGAGATATTGCATTTGCCTAGAAGATAAGGCAAGTAGGCTTTGGCATTTATAGCATGACCTAGATTGTGAATAAAATCTTGTCTAGTACTGATAAAGGGGAGTGAAAATTTGAATGTGAAATTTGGCATTCACAGCTGAACTGAAGGTTTTTATTTTTGTTTGTTTTTTTTTTTGAATGAGTCAGTGATCTCTCCAAACTGGACCATGCTGCAGCCTCATCGTCTCGGTCTTTTACAGTCTTCTGAGACCATAACGTTTTTTCAAAGGCCATCAGGGAAGCTGCATTATAGATGAACTACTTGAGTCGGTAGCTGTCAAATTGTGCATAAACTCTCCTGCTGTGTTGTCTGTGTTGTTTTTAACTCAAGCTACCATGTGCACCCGGGTGTCTTTTTTTTTTTTTTTTCATTTCATTGTAGCTCGCCGTTTAAATCATTTATACCTAGAAAATACATTGTGCAGCGTTTCACAAACAGAATGTTCGGTTTTGACGATGTATTCGGGTAAGGATTTCAGTTTCCCCCTCTTGATAAGGGGAAGCCAGATTCGTTCGAGTGTCACTGCTCTGCCATCAGATCTTTGAGATTCCTCTGCAGTCCCACTCTCTGGTCTCTGGGTGTGGTTCAAATTCAGGGAAATCAACAAGTCTTTTTCTCCGGTTACATTTCTGCTACCTGCCAACCCTCCCAGGTCTTGCTAAATGTTTACGCGGTGTAAATAAATTGAGGAGTCTTTTTTTTTTTTTTTTTCCCCCCCTCATGGCAGCATGTACTAATCCATTTGGATGTGGCCGTTTTGACATGCCCTCATTCTCTCTCTCTCTCTTCTTTGTTTTTTTTTCTTCCCCTTCGCCCACACTAAGTGGCTAAAAGCCAAGGTAAGTCATATTTGTCACATGACCCATTATGCTGCAATACATTATTGATAACACTTGTTCAACCACCTGTCAGATCAAACCCCTCTACGTGTTAATGTTGTCGTTCCCCATGTTAACTGACCTGTAGTCCATCCTGTAGAGAAGAACACACAGCCTTTAGTCTTTGTACAAACCTACCTATATATTTCTAAACTATGTACATGTTGTCATTTAATCCACATGTTTTGTAATTGAATTGACACTTATAGGCTTCCCAGATGACTTGCATATCTCCAAAAACGTTACCAACACTGCACATTTGTCGTGACAACTGAGACGTAAAAAGCGATTTCTAACCTGAAATGTGCAGCAAACTAGGTGTGATTCAGATCAACAAATGCTTGGTTGGGATTAGGTTATCCTCAGATGGTACCAACTTAAACATTTGCATACACTGGCAAGAAAAGGTATGTTAGTCCCTGTTAATAACTGTTTTTCTGCATTAGGTCACCATAAAATGCCTCTCTTGAGGTCGTTCCACAGCATCTCTACAGGGTTACGGTCTGGGCTCTGACTGGGTCAAAAGGGGATTAGGTTATTCTGAAGTCGTTTTCAGGTGGATATGCATTGATGATTAGGATCATTGTTCATCTTTTACTACACTCCGCCATTATCCTGTTTTTTATTATCCACACTATGATAGTATGCCAGTTATAAACTTAAACTAATCGTGTTAGTCTGTAGTTACAACTTAGATGAAAATCAAGTCTGAATTATATTGCAGACACCACTTAATTTCAAAGGTATCTCATACTTTTTCTTGCCACTTTTGTCTTCTGAGGAGTTGTCATCTGGCACGCCTGTAACATTTGAGTTTTATCATGATGTATAAGTACTCGTCACTCCCTTTGACTAAAGGAATCAGTCTTTTAAAATCCCCATCTTCTGTTTATCCAATCACAGCAACATGGAAACAATCAAGCAGTCAGAGCAGGAACACTGTCACGGACCAATCCGCCGACGCAGAAGCCACCCAGCCCGCCGATGTCGGGACGCGGCACGCTCGGGTAAGACGTCCAGTCCAGTTGTCACAACGCTGACCCTCACATAACCCAAACATCTAAAAACAAAAACACACCTCCTGTGATTGACATGATGCAGTATGTAGTGTAACCACATTTTGGTGCTGGATTTTATACACCTGCAGAGGAAACCGCATTTTGAGTCCCGCCCTGAAGACCCTAGTTGTTGTCGGATGCACGCAGCAGTTACTGACACTAATTATATATTAACTGTGATGTATTCACACCCAGACGTAGCGAGCAGCATCCAGCTGAGTTAACCGATAGGATTTACAACCTTCCATTGATCAGTGCCTCACATTTCTCTTAGAAGTCTTAACAGTGAATTGAGATAATTTTAGCTTTTCATTCCCATTTCACCCCCCTCGACTGCTTCAGACGCAACACACCCTACAAGACCCTGGAGCCGGTAAAGCCACCCACGGTGCCCAACGACTACATGACCAGTCCTGCCCGACTAGGCAACCAGCACGGCCAGCAGCACAGCCCCGGACGCACGGCGTCGCTCAACCAGAGGCAGCGCACGCACAGGTAGACGAGTAAAGGGAAAGAAGAAAAAAAAAAAGAAAATCAAAGCTCTCTCTGTGTTATTTTAGTGTTCAAGGTCACTTCAGCTTTTGAAAAAAGGTCATGTTTCTTTTAACATGTTGTGGGAAACACTGCTGGCCACTTCTTGTGATCATTAACTGAAATATTTTCTTTCAAAGTGTCTCAGACTGACTTTTATTTTCTTATTTTTTTATAATTTGAAGTTTAGCAAATGTTCCAGGTGGAAATCTGAACTGACCACTAAACACAGTGTCGGGGTTTAAATAGTGAGTGAAAAGCATCACGCGGCTAAGTTCTAATCTCTTCGTTTTGTTTAGCAGCTTAGAGCACTTTCACACCTCTTCCTCTCCTCTGCAGGACTAAATCCTACATTTGTCTGACAAGGCTTTGAGGGGCTCTCACTACAGCCTAAAATACTCCGTTATTAATATCTGTAAAAGCCTCAGAGATAAAGTGCTGTTAAAAAAAAAAAGTCAAGTGTAGCATGGAAACCCTTGAATGCTGCTTTTAACCCTTAAGGATTGTTCCCCCAGCGAGAGGCGCGTTCATCAAATATGAGTTATGAGCGAGTGAAGTCAACTCATTAGTTAAAGAGCCTGTTATGCTGACTGTGATGCTCATAAATATTACAATACTTTTATTTATTTCCTGTCCAACCTCTCTTCTCCTTGGATTTCTTGGCTTCACTTGTTTAGAAGAAGCGTAAAACAAATGTTTCTCTAAAAAAAAAACAACAAATCTGTAAGTTAAATCTACGATAATGTCTGTTTAATAGACGGATGCTGTCCTCGGAGTCGAACTCCCCGCCTCAGCTGATATTGCTGTGGCATCACTATTCGATTATATTGGCTCAAAGTCGGCGGAGCTTATTCAGCTCATCATTCTCTGTCAGCCTCAGCTGAGGTCTGAATTTAATATAAGCTCCTGCTGTACACTCCCTGCTTTTATCTAATTTGGAAAAGATTACACGGCCACAAGCAGGTATGAGTGTTTGTGGAGAGCGTGCATATTGCAGCTGCTGCAGAGTCCACATAATGACTTCAGTTTCTAACACAGAAGTTTAGATTTCTGCTTCAGCAGTATCCAAAATAAAAAGGATTCATTTGAAATGGGTTTACGGTTGCAAAATGCGCCAAAACGAGCACATGAATTCTTCTGCCTCTGCTACCCTCAATTTTCATCCTCGGTTACAATCTGCTCTTATTTTCATAACCTAAAACCGTGTTTAACTTGCTTAACCAGGTTACTTCTAAAGTGATATTGGGTTTAATGTCAATGAGTCTTACGTAGAATCGCAGCAATAGATAGGACCAAATCATCTGGGTATTTGCCCTTTGCTTGATGCCCCTGTTTTTTTTTTTCATATTAAAATATGAGTTTCAGTTTCATTTAAATGAATATGTGATTAACTTTTAGGAAGAGTCATCTCGCTCTCTTGGTCTCCCTTCCCTACAATCGGCAAAAGACAGCCACAGTAACTTCAATCTCTCATCCCAGCCATCTTTTGTAATAATTTTTTAATAACTGCATCACTTTATGGCACTAAGTCACACATCAACGTTCTAGTTTGCACAGTTAAGATGGACATCAAGGCAGAGGTGAAGGAGGAGAAAACTGGAGCTGACAAGAGAAGATCTTAGACAATGTTGTAAAACCAACTTAAAGCATTAATGACCATAGTGAATCTGTCACCTCGTGCTTTTTCAGTTTCCTACGCTTTAATTTTCTATTTGCTGTTCTGTCCAGTGTGACGCTAAAGCACAAAGGAGGCTGAGGCCAGCTGAACTTCTGAGAGAAGTGGCTAAAGACTCATAAAAGTAATGATAGGAAGAGAAAACGAGAGTGACAGAAAAAGGAGAAACGGTGATAACAGGGGGGGGGGCTTCTGGGATTTCTGTCAGCTGTCAGGAAATGAGCTGTAACTTTTTCTAAGCATGGCTGTGCTGCAGATGGTCAGTTTATGAGAAGTTCCTATATTTTGTGGTGGCTGACTGGGCAAAGCATGCAAACAGGAGGAGAAGCAGCTGAACCCGAGCTGAGGGTTGTCTCTTAAGTGTTTCAGAAAGAAGAGAGGGAATAAAAGAGGAAGAAAAAGCTGGGGAAGACATAAATTGGTGAGAGTTTGAAAGGGTAAGCTATAGAGGGATTAGAATGGATAAATCAAAAATATGCTCGTGGGGGAGCTGATGTGTGGTTTTCACTTCAATAAGAGGGATGACATGATACTGTTTGGCCGTTATCCCCCACAGACACTCTGCTCCCGCAGCCACCATCATCATTCAGAAGGGTAGCCCCTGTTGTTTGTGCCTGGAGAGCCTGGGGGGGGGCTTGACTGGCATGGATCTGAGAGGGAAGAAGGGAGGGGTTGATGAGGTGGAAAACGGAGCTAAAGGGGTATGGGGAGGAGGGGGAGTGGGCAGGGGTTCAGTGGGATGGGGGGGCGAAAAGGGGAATCCACTTTACATGCAACAAAGACATGAGAGAAGGAGGTCAAGGGACGGTGGGGAGGGTCTGCTGAAGTGCAGAGATAAAAGAGACATAAAAAAAAGAGACATGGGGCAAAGAGTTGGTGCAGAAATTAGGATCAAGGCCAGCCTGAGAGAGAGAGCAGGAGGGGGATTTAGTTAGTAGGCCATTGATCTACACGCCCCGGGGTCAAATTCAGGGTAACGCAGAGCTTAGGCCACAGCAGAGCTGACGCGCACGCCGCCTTCACGTGGCCTATTTCCTGTGCAGGGCACTACTTAGGAATCCGTTACCATCCATAAGTTTATTATGACACTTTTTGACAAAAGAAGCTGAGCTGATTGTTTCTCTGAAAGCTTTTGTGGAGTTTTCACATAAATATCTTCAGTAGTAGATCAACACGTTGTGATAATCTGAATTTCATAGTAAGGCGGTCCACGCTACTGTACAATGACATCAGTGTTTAGTAGTGATGAAATGACTGATTTATAATGTGTTATTTTAGCTATTTTCTGGGGAATTTTATAAAATGTTATTATTTGAATGTATTCAAAGATGCTAGACATCATTAATAATACTGGTTTATCACAGCACAGTGTAGCGGCATATCCATTGATGATAATAACCAACAAAACTGCGTGCATTGTTTTTTGTTTTTTTTTGTACTAAATGTGACTAAAATGAGACTGAACAGTTACAAACAGTAAAATTAGCAGTGTTCACTTTGTTAGTATAATTAAATGTCATGTTTTCTGGCTAGACAAGGTTCCTCTGACTTTCCCAGTTGGGCGTTCTAGTTGAAACATCCGACTTGGACCTCAAGAATTCTGATTTCCGAGTACCAGTGGGACACACTATCACAACAACACCCAAGACGAGCGCTGACCTCATTTAGACTTGTTCCATTCATTCCCATGGGAACCTCCGTAACCTCTTCCGCAGTTTTCCATTGTTTTTTGTAGCATTATTTGTTTAAAGAGGAAAGAATACGCTGTGCTATCACCCACTGCTAGTTAGGACAGTGCGAATAATTAACAGGCTTTTGAAAAACAGCTGTTTCAGTTGTTTGTCTATGTAGTGAAATTGTACATGCTACAAATATTAGTTAGAAAATGAGTTTTTCTCCAAATGCAGCAACAAGTTGAAATTGGCAACAATAATGGTGTTTATCACGATTTAATGACAGAAACAACTGTATTACTGTAAATATGATGAATTTAATGAGCAGCAAGTAACTGGATTTGTGAGCACTGACATCTGACAATCACCACTCGGAACAGACTGAGTGAGATCTGGATCAGCCGTCAGTCAGTCTGCGCTCTCTAATTAACCTACACAGTGATTTTGAGGCGTGCAGCTGCAGCCTTCTCAGCAGCTTTGCTTGCTGTGTGCATCCCGAGCAGGCTGGCCTGAATAAAGCGACGTCCTCTTTCCCTTCTGTGTCTCCTCCCACAGTGGAAGCAGCGGGGGCAGCAGCAGCAGGGAGAACAGCGGCAGCAGTGGAATTGGCATTCCCATCGCTGTGCCTACACCCTCCATTCCCAACTCTGGACCAGGTGATCCTTACAGCGACTCTATCTTTCAGATACCAGTCACCACAGGCCACAGCGTCTCCGTCGTACTGTCGACACTTTGTGAAACAGGATCGGGCTTTTTACAAAGCATGAAAAAGAACCTGCCTTAGATCTTGTTGTTGTTTTTGCTTTCTAATAATATGAATGCTATTTCAGGGGATTTTCTCTTCTCCTTACAAGAAAACGCGAAGAATTTTGCAGTTCTATGGCTTGAAATCTCTAAAGCTCACGTCAGATGAAACCTGCACATTCTCTTGACCTGAGTAAAGCTGCCGATTGCTTTATTTAAACATTTACAGGAACAAATGAGAATGTTGTTTGCATAGTGTGCACAGCTGTGTGAGCCTCAGCCAGAGTTTACTTTTGAACAAAAATCCAACAAAAGAATGATTCACTACTGCAAACCATTACCGTATAATATTCTCTCTATTGGATATCTGTATACGCATATGTCAAATAACGAATTTAAAAGAAACTTTTGGCAGCACACTTTAAAACACGGAGCAGGCTTTTGAGAAAGATGCATTTAAAATGCATGATTAAGCATAAATAAAGGCATTACTTGCAAAGGCATAAATGCAAATGCTTCTTGCCGATAGTGGAATTGTGTCACACAAAGCTCATGTTTACCAGACGGGGATTATTGAGGCCCATTGTGTTCAAAGCACAGCTGATTCTCTATCATACTGTGTAAATAGGCCAAGCTTTTTGAGGCCCAGTGCTTTACGTTAGAGTGAGGCCCTCATAACACTAGACTCCAGCCACGCACGGTTACTTTACATCATGACTAAGAAAGTGCTTTATTTGTGAAAAATGATTTTTAAGCTGACACATAAATATTAAAGCTTTTCTGCAGCTGATGTTTTGCTTCAGCTCCGGGATCAGCTCTCGCTGCAAGCAGGTTGCCATGGAAACACTCAGTTCACACCAGAAAGAAGAGCGCGTCCAAGCATGCTCCATCGTGAAGAAGTCGAAGTGCTCCCCGGGCGCATGAAGGGTTTCTGATCGTTTTTGATTTTATGTAACTGAGCAGCAGACAGCAACTTACAAGCTGCTTCAATTAACATTAATGCTCCTTGCAGCCCCGCCCATTCCTGCTCCTCCTGGAGCCCCTCCGCCTCCCCCACCCCCTCCTCCACTACCTCCCGTGCCCGGGCTCGCCCCCCCAGCACCACCACCACCGCCCTTCATAGGTGAGATGCTTCGAACGCAAAGTTGCTTCCTTCTCGTCTGCTGAGTGAATCGTCTCTGGAGTTTTGTCATGGAGGAGATTCTCAAATCAGGGTGCTGTGGTGGTGGTGACGTCTGTCTGTAAACACTGCAAGCAAAGAGGCCTCTCTGAACAAATGCTTCTCTTCTTTTAGTTTTAATGATTCTAAATTAATGAATAAATGCAGCTTCCCAAAAAGTAGTTATAGAGACAGGTTTGGTGGGAAAAACTTAAAGGAACAGCAATGAAAACAGCTGCAATCCACAAACTTTTGAGAGGTTTATCTTTTTGTAAATTGGGACAATATGGAAAATGCAAAAAGAAGAAAAAGTGTACTTTGACTTTATTTTCAATTGTGGGGCTGGTGTGAGCGAAACATTTGTCAAGCAAAGCAGTATAGTTATATTCACAAATACTCCTCAAAATATATCTGTGCAAAGAAGAAGCCTCATTTAAACCTTGTCCGAAGTCGATGTCAGCATCTCTGGACTCGGAGGCATAATTTGGATCAGACACTTTTTTATTCCAGATCTTTTTTTTTTTTTTTTTTTTTTTTTTTTTCCAATATGCACATAAGATGGACGATCCAGGATTATGGAGCTCTCCAAAGCCATTTAAGCTTCTGTTGTTGCAGCGTTGATTCAGAAAAGCAGTGAGATGTCAGAGGAGCCTTTGCTGCCTTCAAGATGACATCTTTTCCTAGTACGTCCACGTACTCGTCAACAAGACGAGAAGAAGACTTGATAGTTACTGGACTGATCACCAAGCAGATGGAGAATTTTGAAATGAAAATAGAAAAATTACTGCTTTTGCAGGCACGTTTGCAGGCAGTGTGACAAAATAACACCTGTTACTCTTCTAAGTTTTCTTTATATTTTTAAGATTTTTGAGCATGATGCAGGCTCAAAATAGAAAAATGGATAACTGAATTAAAAAACATGTAGTGTCTCATACAGTCTGCAATGAAAGAGCAGAAGTAAGCTTAAGAACTACTGAAGTATTACTGTTGTGTCTTCCATATCGTCCCAGTTTCTTTTCTTTTTTGTTGTAATATTGATGAATTTAAAAACGACGACGATGAGGAATTGAGGAGAGATGTTGAAGATTTGTTTGAGCGTCTTTATTTCTGAGGTTGCTTGCAGTGTGAATGTTGCAGACTCTTTTGAAAGATTTATGTAACATTTGATTTTCATGTTGACCTTTATTTTCCTAATTGCTGCTGCTCGTGGTGGTGGTGGTATTTTGCTCCTTAATGCTTAACTGATCTCTTACTGGATTATAAAGACGTCTCGCGTCATCAAGGGCACGGAATTTACTCGCCTGTAGAAATCTTAAAAAATAAAAAAAAATGTTTAAATCACTTGTCCCATCAGGCTGCTGAGGATCTAAAAAAAAAAAAATATTCAAGCTTATTGCTCGCTGTTCCTAGCCGAGTAGACACAAACCTTTACAATCTAAAAATTCAACAACGTTGTTTCAGAAGAACTTACAGGCAGTAATTCTGTAAAAACGTGTCCTTGAAGCTTCCTGTGCACGCAGGTAAAGTGTGTTAGTTTCATTTGCCGAAACTGACTCCGGTCAAAGCTGAGAACCACAGTTAATATCACAGACGAGCTGCACACACATCCACTGTTGCCTGATGCAGCTTTAATCCTCATGGGGTGCTGACTCTGAATGACCGACTGTTATTGGGTTTAATTCTTTGTGAGAGCTCTACAAGACTGATTAGTATCAACTTCTATGTGTGCGTTTGCTCAGCATCTGAGTGTCTGACACGCATCATCTCTTATTTTCTTGAGCGAGATGAGAACTTGAAACAGTTTGCATCCTCTAAACATCAGCACACTCATTCAGCTGTAATTACTTCTGTTGTCGAGAGCAGACAGGAATTAGTCTGTGTTCTTCTGCGTTTTCACTTCCTCCGGTTCCTCCCATCCCTATTTGACAGCACGGCCTCCTGAGAAGATTGTGTGAGGAGAAAATGCTCAAGCAGAGCAAAGAAAAAAAAAAAAGATCTTTAATCCTTCTTTCCCTTTACAGTGTTTGACAACATTTAATGTTGTTGTGGTGCAAAAATAATGTTTTGTGGTGACAGATAAACAAAATATCATGAACACTGCCTGGATTCCCTGAAAGGTGAGAAAAGGTTCAAAGCCTTTCCTGGTATGTATCGGTCTGCCTCTTCCACGCTTTCTTCTGTGCAAGATTCAATCAAGACTTCTAGTTATTCCTCATAAAATGTACCACTGGAACAGTTGCCGTAGCGATCAATGCTGCTTCTGTCTGCTTATTTGCTTCCTCTGTCTGGTTCTTGTCGTTTCATAAGGTGCAGGGCTCTAATCCGCTTTTAAAGCCACTCTGTGTAGCAGTTGCGTAACAAAGTGTGCCTCTAATGGGACAAAGTGGTATTACAAGACATGTTGGCTTGTCCCCACTTGGCGTGGTATTTTCAGTGGCTCTTATGTCAACACGGCGGATCTGTGAGAATAGAGTGGCTTTAAAAAGCTTTCTGTCTTTTACGGTGTTGAAGATTCATGTTCTGTCTTTCTTCTTTCGGTCTCTCCCATCTAACCCTTCCCTCCCTCTCTGATCCCGCCTGGCTATCCTTCCTTTCCTCCCTGTCTTTGGGCTCTTCTAGCGGTGGCCCCTGGGCCTGGTCTTGGCCCCGCTCCAGTGTCCCAGTTTGGAACCATCTCGCGGCAGATTTCGCGACACAACCCCTCCAACTCCTCTGTCTCTATGGTTTCGGCCACGGGTACCTATCGCCGGGCACCATCAGTCACTTCGCAGTTCTCCTTGCAGCAGCAGCAGCAGCAACTACAGCAGCAGCAGCAGCAGCAGCAGCAACTACAGCAGCAGCAGCAGCAGCAACTACAGCAGCCTCATATTAACGGAGGCACTCCTGGCTACGGCCAGAACTCAAGTAAGGCCCTTCTGTCTCCAGCTTCAACATCCTCAACTGTCACTGATGCACTGAAGCTCGTATTCTTACAGATCATTCACAGTGGCAAACTAAAGGAAACTAACGTGTGCAGCCACAGACTTGTATTTCATATTTGCAAGTGCACTCTGAAGGTCAGGCTTGCTTTCTTGTCAGAATGATGGACTTTTCCTTCTTAAAGTGCAGGTTAAAGCTTTTAATCCAACCACGTGATGCCTTTACTGTCAATGCCGGATGCGTTGTCCTTTGATTCTGCACGGATGAAACCCTGGCGGGCGATTTCTGCTGAAAATGCAGTGTCATTGTTTCTGGCATCCTTCATTTCTGTCAATAAACGATGCCCAGTCATTGTTTCTGGCATGATTTATGGACAGACGTGCCCCCCCAACCCTGTTACATGGGTTCCGTATTTAACTGTTATTGTTACGTTTTTAGCTGATATGAATAAGGAATACCACACTAAAAACATTTTGAACAAATGTCCGGCATGCGTAAGGGTTAAACGGCAGGATCAGCCAGATTTGTGACCTTTCAGATTGCTAGTAGGATTTTTCCTAAGCATGTGGTCCCGCTGGATGAATGGCATTTACACCTGGCTGGGATCAGATCCCAGGCCAAGCCAATCCACCTCCAGATGCGGCCACCTCATACATCCAGACACAATGACCTTTTGCGTTTCCAATCATAAAACCATGTGAGTATAGGGTTCTGGTCTGCTCTTCAGTCCAGCGGCCTGTCTGGGTCAGTGAATCCTTGTCTATGATCTAGATCAACCCTGAAAAAATGCTAAATGAGCATCCAAATTTCTTCAGAGTATGTTGCAAGGGGGGTTGATTGAAGTACAGGTTGGATAACTGGTAAATGGTGCCCCCTCGTGGACGAAGGGGGCATTTCTCTTAATTAAGAACGGGAACAGTCTGAAACCAAACGTAATCCTCCGTTTATCCTCCGACCTCAGTCATCCTCGGATGCCTTGTGAGATCTCATCACAGTAGCAGATGTCACTGAACCTTTCACCAGCACGCGTGTGTGATCTGAGGAGACACTGCACTCTTAAAAATCTTTTTTTTTTTTTTAAATTAAACAAAACTCAGTTCATCATGTATTTGAAGAGACTCCATACTCCCTGGCCCTTCTCTCATTTTTTCATCTTTTGGTTGTGTCGCTGTTGTGTTTTCTTGGGTTCTAGTCTGAACTGTCTCCTGTACATTCTTGGTGACTGATCAGCTCAATTTTTCCTTCTCTTTTCTCTCTCTCTGTCCATTTATCTGGCTTCCTTTCTTTTTTTTGCCTGCTTTTAGTGTCTGTCGCTCCTCCTCCTCCCCCCATGCCCCAGCTGACTCCACAGATCCCCTTGACTGGCTTTGTGGCCAGGATGCAGGAGAGCAGTAAGTGAAGAGGCTGCACACAGTCGTTTTATTCCTATCTGTGCCAACTGTTCCACACCCAGCATGCATCGTGCTTTTTCATTCTCGATAGCTTGCATATGTCACCATTTATGTGATTAATGAGTACATTTCTATTCTGTGGGAGGCATATTTATTTCTGCAGTTGAAGCCCAACTTTGAATAAAGTTTGAATAAAGACTGTTATTCTGCAGAGTTAATCTGAAATAAATGATCATATTTAAAGGCAAAAGTTGTAAGAAGCCGTGACAGTTGAGGGCTGTAAAGGCGTCTCTGCTGCCCTCTGCTGGTACAAAACCAGACGTGTTTCCATTGCTGTGGTTTATATCGCTCAGTTAAGACTACAATGACTCACACGGATGCCAAAATAAGTTTTATAGGACGTTTTTATTTGAGCAGCAGGTTAGTTTTTGCTCAGAAATGTTGATCTTAATTGGTGAAACTACAACAGTTCAAAGTATTTCACAAGTACAGTTGCTTTGCTATTTTGCTTTTGCTGCGTTGTACACTGTGTAAGTATTTTATTGTGCATCGTCTATAACATTAGTAGAAAAATATTAAAGAGGCTGGTAATCTAAAAAGCATTGAAAAAGACTACTGAAGTGAAAAATGTTATTTACAGACTTACTTTCCTGTCCTTATATTTATCTACGTGAATGATGGATAGTAGGATAGAATAAAAATAGCTGAGCATCGCTTTGAATGTAGCGGCAAAATGAAATTATGGGAAATAGGATCATTTTTCCTTTCATAAGGGATGATCCAGTGTCTCCTAGCCTTAAGGAGACAAGGAAGCACTGACTGGCAAAAGAAATCAAGCAGCTCTTATCGCTGCTGCTACTGAGGTACTTGTGGATCATTTCACCCTTTTAGGAACATTTCTTAACAAATTAAAAACAAACAGGAACAAAAACAACGGAGCCACAACCAGACAGGTTTCAGGCATGAACACACCTGGCTCACGATGGTTGCAACAGAAGACTTCCCAGATCCCTCCGTGTGTCAAGTCATGTGACGTGTGAAGCATTTTTTAAAATGTCCAACGTTATTTATTCCTCTTATCAGCCAACACAGCCACCAAACAGTAATTTTATGTGCTAACAAGCTTTTTGAAAACCACTTTGTCCAGTCTTGACATGGTTTTGACCGAGATACTTTAGTTTGAAGTTCCACCAACAGGTTCTGAATAAGTTTATGCTTTAACTTTAACTGTCTCTCTTAAAAAAGGTAGATTTGGTTTTTTTTTTCATCCACTCTTAGTATTTTTTTATTTTTATTTCCTCATTGGAAGGTCCAGGAATTCTTAAAACATGTTTGTTTTTTGTCCCGTTTTCCTGCTGCTGTGGTGCTCTGACAACTAAGAGAAACTAGGGAATATTTTTTCACATTTGTGGGGAAAATGAATTTCTTCCAATGGCAGCTAGAAGAAACTTACAGGTCAAATGATAACTGACGGTAAATCTAAAATTGGAGTGAACATGAATAATTTTGTGAAGCTTTTATCCTTTTTTTCTCCTGTTAACCCCTTCATGGCATGATTTAACTTCTCACTCTTCATCCTTAAAATCCTCATAAACCACATAAAATCTCTTTTTTTTTTTTCCCCCTTTTGTATGTGCATGCCAGACGAGCACACTTCACTTTGGAGGTTGATAATCTGAGTCCTCTTCTGCATGTTTTACTCCTATATGTAACCATGCATGAACTTCTTCCTCCCGTTATGTCTTACGACGGATTTTTTGAATCCAGCCTAAATTACCTGAGTAACTTCAGATTCTGTGTTCATTCAACAGTTGCAGACACTCCCACCCCGCCTCCCCCTCCTCCTCCGGACGACATGCCCATGTTTGACGACTCTCCTCCTCCGCCGCCACCACCTCCGGTGGATTACGAGGAGGAGGACGCCGCAGTCGTGCACTACAACGACCCCTACGCCGACGGAGACCCGCAGTGGGCCCCCAAGATCTACATCGAGAAAGGTTTGCTCATGATTGTCACTAACTCTGCGATCCAAAGCCCTCCATCCGGCACTCATCAACCATGCTCCCCTCCCATTCGCAGTGGTGGCCATCTACGACTACAGCAAGGACAAGGACGACGAGCTGACGTTCATAGAGGGCGCCATCATCTACGTTGTCAAGAAAAACGACGACGGCTGGTTCGAAGGCGTGTGCAACGGCGTCACCGGCCTGTTTCCCGGAAACTACGTGGAGTCGATCATGCACTACGCCGACTGAAGGGACCTGGCAGTGAAAGTACAGTCTATTTATTCAGTCATATCCTAACCCACTGAGACTGACAGCCGCAATCTGACTCCTGAGTCGCATAGATATAACTGTATGATTCCCTTTTCTTTTCTTTTTTTTTTTTTATATGGCAGAATGTTCTTTCCCTTACTGATTGCAAATAAAATCAAAATTAATATCTATTTAGTTTATTTTGGTGTGATACGGTCCATTGGGGGACATTTACTGGGGAAATAAACACGTGCTCACGTGACCTGCCTACAGCTAAGTATGTGTGGTGAAGTCTTACCAGACAGAAGACACTCAGATTACCAACTGAAGACTTTGACAACATTAGCTTTGATGGAACAAATAATACGTCAAGCAAGAATCTTCAGGTGAAATATTTGCGTTTCCAGAGGAGCTACGACTCGTGTCGGGGCTCTTTAATGTGTGTTCAGTGAATGTCAGTGAGGATGACTTTGATCGTGGCGCCCTTTTCAACTTGAATGCAGAAAAATGAGCGCAGACGGCCTGTTGACACTTTTAAATACTGTAAATGGAAAGAAATATATCTAAAAATCAGTCTTAAAAGCATGCAGATATAATGTAATCTTATGTTTGTTGCCATTATGCCCCCCTCTTTTTTGTTTCTGTTGTAAATCTTTTACTTTTTTTATGTATCACACTGTTGAAATCACTGAACTTTTTACTCTGAAGTCAATTACGAGCCTTTCCATGCACACTTTATGAATTCAAAACCATAAAAATTAAATGCAGTTTTTCTTATTTCATGCATTTACTCTTGAAAGCAGGAAGACACATTCCACTTTTTGCTTATTGTCAGTTATTTATTGACAGACTCATTTGAGATGAACCAATCCTGCACAGTCATGCAAGCGCAGGGCTTCTGGGTTTGTGTTCAACTTGATTCTGATTTGCTTTGACAGCTGCACTTTGAGATTCCCAAGGTTGCCCTCAACTGACTGCAGAGCCTCAGGGAATGATGAGAAACCTTTGGCTTTCAGCTGACTGCTCCATAAGTAGGTCCAAGAGTAGGTCTTCTTGTACACTGTCAAGGTAGGGGGGTTTCATTTTGAATGACACGTGGACTTTCTAGTGATGTGCAGAAGTGATATTGCTAGATGTTTGTTTTAATGGAAACTGATCTAACAGGATGAATGACTCAGACTTCCTGTGGAGACCACATCTGGTAAAAAGTGCTCCGCCACAACTCTGTCTCCTGCAGCCGTTTGTTGTCAACCAGCATCCGGACAAGTTCATCTCAAATGAGCCACTTACGTCCCATCACTGCTATTACTTTGAACTAATCCATGCAGGTCGCATCTATGAATTCAGCTCTGAACGCGATGACAGACTGGAGTGGTCCTGCCCGACACTGCCACCTGACAATTCAGATGTAATGACGTAGACCAACAAACAACTCTGATACCTCCTCAGTCTTACAGCAAGTGGCCTGCTCTGGGCTGCACAGGTGTACATATTCATGCAGTAACTCAAGTAAAATCAGCCCGTTTATATCTAGTGTCGCTCAGGAATCAACCGAAATTTTATTTCTTTTCTTGTACTGGCTCCTGAACATACATCTACCTACTTTGATTCACCTGTTGCAGTCATATTTACCATTTCAGGAGCTGATAAATTGACTTGACTTTTTTTTTTTTTGGGTCCCGTTTCCAAAACCTGCTCCAGTTCATGGGTGAAAGTACTGAAATCCACCCCTCTGCTCTGCATATGTATATATAATATGTTGATTGAAGAATTAATGTACAGTCTTTTATATTAAACAATCCTATGTACAACATGTGTTGTCACTTGGAGGGGAATGAAAGAGGAGACGAGGCTTAAATAAAGATTAATAAAAAAAAAAAGAAATCAAGCAGTTGGTTTATTGGGCGCACAGTCATTTGCAGATGTTAAGGCCATAATTGTTACAGAGCACTTTGCGTTACAAAAGTAACCTCATAATGTTTGTCACGAAGACACACGACTGTTTGGCCTTTAGGTGTGGACGGATCTCTGAGGACATCACATCCAGACGAACAAAGTCAAGTATGCACGCTCATCCTATTTGGAATTGAATATGTCGTAGCAGCTCCGCAGCTCAGGACCTGGCAGCGAACCGCTTTCGCGTCCAGCTGGCTGGTCTGAGGCCGAGGACGCTGCGACGTTACAGTACTGAGTGAAGGGAAGGTCTGGGCTGTACTTTTCAGTGCCATTATTTTACTCCAAGATAATTATTTTCCATATCTTCTCACACCACCATTACAATGATTTGCAGTTAAAAAAAAAAAAGGGAATCTACATGTCGAACTGTAATAAATTACCTCACCCTCACATTTTTGGGAGTGGTGAGAGAGGTATGGTAGTTCAGAGACCCCCACATGGCCCAAGCCAACGCCACGGATCCATCCGTCTCAGTTCCTGCTCTGTCGTGGTTGGCGGGGTGAGTGTGCCGTTCCACATGTAGCTGCCTGGAAGAAGGCCGGCAGTGCAGGTTCACTTGTCTCTGGAGAGAACGAGCTCGGTGAGCCTGATGAGGGCGTCCCTCTCTGGCGACGGCCGGAGCAAGCTGATCTGCTTGATGGCTTCTTGGCAGTAGCGCCGTGCCAGGAAGGAAGTCTGCTGCACGCCGTCGCTCTGGAAAATGGATGCAGAGACAGAAAAAACATCACTTTTAGAGACTTTTACCTCTTTCATTAAAGTTTCTGTCACTTCTCTTTAATGTGCAATTCATTTATTTTAATTTACTACACTTTTACAAAATGCGTCCTTCAAGGAAACTTCTGCTTCCTCCTTGTCAGAAAACTGAGGTTTTACACTTTGTAAATTTAAAAACTTTCCACTTTATTTTGTTTAGTGTGTTTGAGGTCATACCTGACGGACGTACTGCCAGGCCCGATCCACGTCGCCTTTGGAGCTGAAACGTCTCATGATCATCGCATGGAGCTCAGGAAACTAAAGTACCAGCAACACGGAGCGTTGTTTGGTTTGGGTCACTGCATATACAGTCGCTATGACAATGTGCTCGCACACGTGCGGTTTATTTATGTGCATCTCACCTGTTGACACGCAAACAGGACTGGTCCGGTGGCTAAACCCAGTTTCAGATCGGCGGCCGAGGGCTTTCCTAGCTGATCGGCTCCGGATGTGAAATCCAAAACATCGTCGACAAGCTTCACAATAGAGAGAGGAAAAAAAAAAAAAAAAAATCATCCATCATGTGCTCAAATGGAAATATTCAGGTTTCACAAACGAGTGAATGAGAAAAACTACCTGAAAAGCGATTCCCACATTTTTCCCATACTGGTAAGCTATTTCATGAACTTCGGGATCAGAGCTTACAAGAATGGATACCTTCAATCAAAGAGAGCAGGCAGTCAACAAAAAACACCAAGCACGGGAAACGAGGCTTTTCTCCATCTGTGAGCGAATGATGCGGAGACAGAACGTACATACTGCTTTACAACTGTTTGCAATAAGACTCGCGGTCTTCTTGAACGTCTTCTCGAGGTAGTGTTTGAATCGCTCGTTCTCGTTCTCTTTGGAGCCCAGCTGCATAAATTCACCTGAAGGACAACGCGACAAGTCAATAAACTCCTCCCACCGGAGCAAGAGAACCGGCAGCTGCAAGAGTTGTCATTTACCTCGCACCAGGTCCTCTATCACTTGGGAAAGCACCTTCACCACTGTGATGTTTCCGATACGAGCCAAAGCCATCGAGGCAGCTGAGAGGATGAAATCGCCGGCCAAGATGGCCTGGAAGAGGAATAGCAGAGGGAGTTGCATCGGGGTGGTACAGAGGAAAATAAGGACTCACGGGAAAAGGAGGCCATACTTTTCTTTCACCCCAGACGTCATTGATTGATCTCTTTCCTCTTCGCTCATCTGATCCATCTATCACGTCGTCATGCACCAGGCTGGCAGTGTGAATCATTTCCGTGATCATGGCTACGGCCCTCTGACCTGGCAGCAGATCCCTAAACAGATGACAAATTTGCTGGAAGTCAGATGAAATAAAACCATAATGCTTCGTGTAATGTTTAGATTACAAGGCGAGGTGCATCTTGTGATCAGTGTGCTACGTTTACAACCGAGTCACATGAGCAGTGTCAGTAAAAGATGAATAAAAACCAATATTTCATGGCAGAAACTACATTTGAAGCTGATGTTTAGTTACCCGGCTATGTTGCTGTGGATGTTGAGGGCACGGGCCATCAGCACCACAATGATCGGTCGTATGGCTTTGCCCCGGCCATCAAAGTAGTAGTCACACAGATACTTCAGCTCTTTTTTGGAAACAAACAGCTCCTGTAAAGAAAGGAAAATATTTTATTTTACCAAAGACATAAGATAGTGGTTCTCAAAAGACACATAAAAGATACAGCTTCACTCATCATACTTTGACTAGATGCAGCTGAGATTCCTCTTAGTCTGCATTACTGAATACTCCTACTCCGTCTCATTTGAGAAGGCAACTCACCTTCTTTATGTCGTCATATAAACTTGTCAAGTCTTTCTGTGCTAACGTGAAAGGGTCCTTCAGCTTGGCATCGCTGTGCGTTGTTCTGCAACAGCGAGACTGAAGTGTGGGAAACAGCAACCGAGAGGTGTGTCTGCAGTAGAAAGACATACGGAAACATAATCTCTGACCATCTTCACGTCCGTCACAACACAGAATACACAGCTGGAAAGAAATGTAGTGTGTTGCAGAAAAACGTACCTGATTAGAGGTGAATTTAAGTTTAAAGGTTTCAAAGTGACGTGTGTAGATGATTGTGGCCTCCCCTGAAAGTGAACACAAAGACAAAGTCAAGGACAAGTGTATATGCAAATGTGTAGAAAATTATCCAATAAAATCAGACTGAGGTGCAGCTTATGATATATACCTTTCTAAGAATAAGAGTTATTTGAAAAATATACTTAGTTAATGCTTATTAAAGTATTAACTAATGTATTAGTGTGTGGTAGTTAAAAATGGTTAAATTGTGCTGAAAATTGTTTTTATTCATTCATCACTTATGTCTTTCTGTGGGCGAAGAGCGCGTGCACACTTCTGATAAATAATCTTAGTGCTTCCTGTCATTCAGAAATTATCGTCGTGTCATTAAATTTCCAAAATCCGAGAAGAGACGTGATTAACGCGTGTTGTGTTCGGGATAATGGCTCCTCGGTGTATGTTAATAAAAATAACAGATCTGAATCGACGACGTTTGCACCTGAGCGCTTTTTTTTTTTTTTTTTTTTTTGGACATAACACCGGGTGATGTGTTTGACCTTCCCGTTCGGAACGCGCTCACAGCCCGCCGAGAGCTCACCTCGTTCCCCGGCCCGCAGGTCCCGGAGGCCCGGCCCAGAGAGCGCGCGGAGGAAGACGCGCACCTGCCGGTGAAACACAGCAGGCTTTCAAATGAAGTCGAAGCCGCACATGTTGCACTCCACCTCCGGCAATGCCGCCACCACGTACCCGCCATGTTCCCATGAATCCAGGAGGCGTGCGCTCGTCCACGTAACGCGTCACGTCGGAACCGGAACACCGTCACCAGGACGGCTCGTGCTCGCGCTTATCTGCCGGTACTGGTGCACTGCCACGTCTGAGCACACGAGGGCAGCATAGTGTAACAGTCATGTTCAAGTGCCCTCTAGTGGAACAAAGTGGTATTACACGACGAGCTGGGACGTTCAAGAGTTTTAGTTTCCGACAGTTCTTTACATTTGCATAAAATGACTACAGAACACGCCACCTTGATGACAAACTGAAAGTTTTAGTGTTTATGCTTTTCTTTATAGCTTCAAAATTGGTTTCAGACACTGTAAAGTCCAGCTGGAGTGTGAAATCTTCAAATGTCAAGCAGAGCTTGGACCACTTCAGAGTATCCTGTAAAAGAGATGATGCCAGAGAATAAAAGTGCAGTATTATCTTATTTTTTGTTTATGTGTATGTGGTATGTGTGAAAGATATTTGAGATGGAGATGCATCTGCATATGCATATGAGTGCATCTGACGTGTGCATGATGAGATATGAAGATATCTGCATGACGTGTGGATATGAATATGTGTGTATGATGTAGGTAGAGCATAGGATGCAAGTGTGCATGCGTGACTGGTGTGACACAGAATCATTTAATGTGGTCACTCAGATATTAGAAAATATATTTTCCTTCATTCCAAAGTGCAGATGAAGGAGTAGCTTGTTTTTTTTCTGAACTAGGACCTGCTGGACTTCTCACTGTGCTTTTGTCAACGAACATTTCTACGACAACGGACTAAATGTGTAACTCAAAACTACAATATGAAGTATTAGAGTTTCCATCTTCCTCTGCAGTAGTTTGGTTATTGGGCAGGTCAGCTGGGGGACGGTTGAGCACATTTACTTGGTCAGTATTTAAACAGGTGATGGCACTTTTGTGAAAAGTTTCATGTTTTCATTTAAGCCACGGTTCCCACTAAAACATTAACCTACTTTCATAATGATTCTTACTGTTTTACAGGAGAGGTGGACTCAAGGTCCACCTCTAACCATCACAAACATTACAACTCTGGATCAAAAGATGAACTTATAATAAACACAAGACCCTTTCTAAGGTTTCTCTTAATGTTATCGTCCAATAAAGGTCATATAATACAGAGTTAGTGGAAGGGTACGTCATGACCCAGAGGAGCAACTCTGACGGTGAATATGTGCAACGGTTTTATTGTTTCTAAAAGCTTCTGTTTTTGCTCTTCCACACTTGACTGCTACCCCAGCGATTACAGACTGAGGTGGGGCCTGGAGTGAAGTGAAAGGTATTCTGTTTCTGAGAGTGAAGCTCCCCAAGTTAGTGTGGATTTCAGGTATCAAAAGTTTCACTATTTTTAATATGAAACTCTACTAGTGAGGACGTGGGCTTCCACAAACATACTATTTGTGTCTAAAGATCAGCGGGTTCATTTTATTAGCCATTTTTTTAATAAACCAAACCCTAAAGCAGAAAAGGTTGGGACAGTTTATACTACCTAAAATACAAAAACAAATCTAAATAAATGTGGAATTCATGTATGTTACTATGTAACTTAATAATTCACATTTTTCAACCTTTAATGACTTTGGGTACTACTTAAATAAATTAAATTAGACTTCATGTGGGATAATTCTGTGACCTTATGATTGTAAGTTGTCTTCTATTACTAATTTCTTAGCTATATATTTTTTTTAGTCTAATTGTAAGTGAGGAGCCAGTGTTGAGAGTACTGATATCTACTGCCGTGTTATGCCTGCAAGTGTTTGCAACACAGACAACTTCAGCCTTCTTTCTGTCACCAAAGACTACGGACCGTTTGGCTTCAGGGAGTCATACAACCTCAGCGCATGCAATATTTCCTGCTTATGTGAGGATCCTGCTCTTCTCCAGAATCACAGAGCTTTTGTTTTGCAGATTTCATCCCCAACATGTCTGACAATGAGGGCAGATACAGACTAGGAGCTTGGGCTCAGGCAAGAGCATGATTTGGGAGGACGTCTTAATAGCATCTGTGAAGCATGGGGGTGGAAATCTTGATTCTCTGCTTCGGGCACTGGGCTGTCTTCAATTCTAACACGAAGTGTTTGTCTCACAGACGATAGAAGACACACACTCAGACTTCACCAAGACTTTCAGGGAGCCCAGTGAAGTTTCTGCCAACCAGTTTACAGCAGGGACTTTACACAGTTACAGTAATCCATCCATCCATCCATCCATCCATCCATCCATCCATCCATCCATCATCTTACTTTATTTTTTTAAGCTTTAAGAGCACAAAGTACAATGACTCAAATCTAAAGATGCTTATACTTTATGGTGCTGTATTGTTGCACTTTTAAACAGTAAATGTGCCAAAACTAGATCTGAAATTATTGACTTTTTATGAATTTACGTCTATTTGTCGTCTATTAGCTCTTGAAGACATATCACACAAACCTTTTTCTGATTTGTTCAACATGTACCTGCTGTATCGTGTCTAACTTTGTGAATTCCAGTATATAGCCTCTGTTTCATTAAAAAATAAATAAATAAAAAAAGACCAAAAAATTCATTTTCATGTGCTTTATTTACCATTACATTTGTTGCACAAAGGATGTTGCAATACATGCAGTGGTTGAACATCTGGACTTAGATATCATCATGTTTTAACAGCCAACAACAGCAAGCTGCACTGAAAGAAAGTCTCATGGAATTAGTCCAGTACAAAATAATATTGGGTTCATGTAATTTTTATGAATCCAGGAATATTCCAAGTTTATTTACAATGTTTTATTTAGTTGTTTTTTTTTTCAAAACTAAGTGGACAGAATTTTATTTTGCTTGAAGACATGTGGAATGAGATTTTACAGTGTTTACAGCTCCTCCTGCCAAACACATGTACAATTTAATAGAAAATTTATAGAAGAAAAATAAAAGTGTGAGTATGCTTAAATGCAAAATTGAAAAAAAGAGTTTTATATTAACCTGGTTAAAAGCAATAAAATGCAGTTAATTACTGGAAATAATGTTTGGGTTTCTCAGAACTCCACACTGATGCATTTTCCCATCCAATGATGCATCGTTAGTATCAACACATCCATCCATCCAGCAGCGAGACCTCCAGGGGGGGCAACAGTTTACAGGTCAGCTGTTCTTCATGAGTGAAAGAGAAAAATCTGCAAATGAGGAAACTCTAGAATATTTTACTGTAGTTGATCCACGGTCCTGTGTGTTGTTTTATGTAAGATCACCTCATCAGTGTGGACGTGTGCATAGACTCAGATCCACAGTAGATACTGAAATGTCCACTGTGGCTCCACCAGACCACCACTTTCACTCCTCAAGCTTCCAAACTGTTGAGGGTAAAATGCAGTTAATTACTGGAAATAATGTTTGGGTTTCTCAGAACTCCACACTGATGCATTTTCCCATCCAATGATGCATCGTTAGTATCAACACATGTTGTGATTACTTTGGTCCAAATAAGCTAAGATACAGAATGAACAATAATCCATAAAACCTCAGCAGGATTTTACTGTCACAAAGATAGTAAACCTCTCTAAGAAAACTTTAGTCTCTTGCTGCCATCTGTTGTCTAGAAAATGCTAAAACAGAGACATATTTTAATTCAAATCCAGTACTTATAATAAAATTGTTTTTAAAAGTTAAATAACACATCAATGCAGTTTAATGCAAGAAAGTACATCACAATATTCTTCAAATGCTTCAGGGAGCCTTGACCTCAAATTCATGCTAAACTTTGAAAATAAATCTCAGTAACACATAAGAGTACCAGATCTAGCAGGATTGTGTATCAGTGTTTTCACTTGTTGGAGGGATGATACAATTACATGGTTAAAAAAAAGAGACTCTAAGATTGTCAACTTGCATATTTGCAAGACAAAACTTACAATATGTGACCTTAAAAACTCTCAAGTTTCCAAAGTAGGGGTGGGGGCCAAAAAACCAATGATGGGCAAATTTGCAGGCAGACCCTTTATGTATTGAATCCGACCTTGCAGCTCAGGGTCTCCTCCAGTGACTACAGGGGCCACATCCGTTTGAACAGGTCCTGGACATCCATCCATCCATCCTGCAAGTCCACCTGCTGGATCCTGCAGAGCTTCACTAGGAGCTGATGCTGAAGCTGTCAAAATCTCCACAGCACTGGAAAGTAGGCTGTATCTTATTTACAATTGTAAACATTTTATGTTTGTCAAAACATTTTAGCAAATGTGATTACAAATAAATGAGAAGGAGTCTCCAGAGTATCAGAATATGTTTCTGCAGAAGAAGAAAGAAATGTTGACCGATGCAAAGCTGTCAAAGGATATTTTCACTTCAACTATTGTACAAAATACGACACCAGAAAATGTCTTTTTGGTTAATATGAAACAAACGTAGTTATGACTAAGAATTAGAGAAAATAATGCCATTGTTTTCGATGTTATCGTTGTGCATCTCTAAATGAAACGTCTTAATACACTGATCTCGTATAAACTCAGGTCTCGCGAGAACATTGGAAATCACATATTTGCACCTGTACGTAACGCAATGATCCAAATTCCACCATAAGTTACGTTTCCACGATAGTTTGACATCCGTCCGTACCGCGACACCGAGTGGAATAATTATTTATCTATTGAGACAGAATTGTTTTGCTCAATAAATTTGTTTTATCCAGGGAAAAAGCAAACTACACGAGAATCGTCTCAGCTGTTACTTTCCGTTGGTTCGGCTAACGCATGCGCAAAGATAGTAGTGCGGCGCTGTTGTCTCGTTTCAAATTTACGTTCGACGACGCAGTTCTACGTTCCCTGGTTGGACTTTGATGTGTGCGTCATACCTGCGTCATCACGCCTCTGACTAAGTCTATAAATATAGGCTCTAATTCCTCTTTTTTCAGTTTCACATCGGTTTGCCAGAGTGTGCATCATTTGGACATCACAAGAGAAAAAAGAACAACTTTACAATGCAACAGTCAGAAATCCAATTGCAAAAGACTTTCTTGGTCATAGAAGAAATTCTTATTCCACTTTTTGATAAATACTTACAAAAAATCTCAGAAGCACAGTGGCAGCTGCTGGCTGCTGGAACCGTTGATTTGGACACACAGGCTATTATTTCGGAGATGATCACAGAGATAATACAAACCCTGTCAACAGACATTTTGAGAACTTTTCTGCCCTTGTTTCAGGAGTACCTGGCAAAACATGTGAATCAGGCTGCCTCAGCTGAAATGGACATAAAAACAGACCTTGGAGATGCCTTATCCAAGACTTTCTCCCACGTTCTCAATGTTGAGCCAGAAAATAATGACGAAGCTGAAGAACTGACTAAATTGGCTGAGGAGGAAATTGATATGAAAGTCAATTCTCTTCTAAGTGCAGTAACGGAAGACCCACATTTATCCCCAGATTCTTCTGTTTATGTCTGTGGCTTCACATCAAATGTAAAACGTCTTGGCCGCATGGTGTTTCTTGCTGTCAGATGTTTGAGATCGTGTATAGTGAGAAGGGCTTCCAATTGTGTGAAACCACATGTTAAAAACAGTAAATTGAATTCTGAGCAGTCACCCATCAGCATCAAATCGAATATTTCGATTACCTCAGCAACTGAGAATATTAAAGACATACTTCTCAAATGGGGACCAAATACCGCTCAAGAAGATGAAAATACTCCCCCGTCTCTCACCCCGTCATGTAAAGAAGTCGCATCTGAAATATTAAGCACCATCCTTGAGAGCTGGGAAAGTAATAATCTCAATGTTATGGCTGAACGTAAACCTCGTTTTAATCTCACACGTGTAGTAAATAAGGTGAGAAATTACTTTGGAAAATGCTCCACAAAGACAAACCTCACTGAAGCAGAGAGGACTGAAAGACAAAAAAAATGTAGATTGTCTGGGTTCATCCACAAAACCTTTAACAACATGATGGAAGAATTAAAGAAGTCACGTAGGACAAATGGAAAAAGATTCTTCCTGAGTGTTAATTCAAGGTGGGCAACAATTTGGAAAAAGGAACATCAGCCTATTTTAGTTGACGTGATACAAGAGAAGCCAGCCCCAACTTTCTGCATCCTATCTTCTGTGGAAAACTTCATGTATAAAATACTGCAGTCAGGAAAGACTGAAGAACTCAAAGCAAAACTTGAGAACATCAAAGACTGGGATGAGGTGCAAACATTTTCCAGAGAGTTGGTTGATAAACTATATGGTCATTTGGTGACAGCAGGAGTTTATAAACGGCCCATTGTTCCTCCTGGAAAATCTTTGTCTGATTCTATCCTTCCCAAAATGAAAGAAATGAGGAATGAGAATCAGGCGGAAGTTACTCTTGAGGAACTCTATGTCATGACAGAAGATGCAGTTGGAAAGTTCCTACAGCAAATTCTTCTGTTGTTGTTTACTGAGCGGTGGGATGAAGTATTTCAAAATGAGGATGTTTCTGGTGCACTGAGTGACATAACAACCCTTTTAGAAGAAATGACTTGCTCACATGAAGATCAGGACACCAAATTGGTTTCCACTGTAGACAGCAAGAGGTCTTCAACGTCACACCCTCCATTATGTACACTGTCACCTCCTGCTGATGCTCTTGAACTCATTGGTGAAGATGCAGATGATAGAAGCTTGAAAGGTGAAACAATCCAAGATGAGAAGAGTGTGAGTCAAAGCAGCGTGGCTCCTGATAAACACCCTGATTTACCCTCCAAGGAGACAACTCGTCCCACTCAAACTGAGTCTTCCCCCACAGCGTCGCAGTGGAAGGTTGATGCATCACCTGAAGGTATAAACATATTAGAAAGATATTCTCCTGAAAATCAAGTTCACGCCTTCATCACTTACTTTTTCTTCCACCTTTTATCAAAGTATAAATATAGAGGAGGGAAATCGCTGCTATTTTCAAAAATTGAAGAAAATGTTATACGACTGTATAACCTGGTGTTTGCTAAAGTTGACATTAATGAAAGTAATCTCAAGATTATGAATGAAAGCACGAGACAAATCGCAGCGGTCTTGGTTAAATGCCTCCTTAAAACATTTGGCTCACTGGAGTGCATTCTTGTGGCAATAATCAAATCAGATTCAAGTTTCGATGAGACTGTTCTTAAATGTCTTGAAAAAGAGCTGTATGTCAGAAAAAAAAACAAAAAGAGGGCAAAATTTTTTAGGTTTTTTTTAGAATTTGAAGATAACTATATAGAGCCTATCCAGGCTATGATCAGGAGAAAATCTAAAAAGTTTTCTTATTACTATGAACAATTTACAGAAAACTTAATGTTAACATTGGACGGATTAAGTTATCTTAAAGATGAAGTATAAATTGTCATTTTTGTCCGTATGCATCTCACGACACACCCCAAAATTGGACCTCTGCTTTTAACCCATCACTAGTTTCACTAGGAGCAGTGGGCTGCTATCCCAGCACCCGGGGAGCAATATATATAAAATAAAGGACATTTTGTCCATGTTTGTTTGGGTTGTTTCCAGGTAATCTGGTTTCCTACTGCACTAAAAAAACAAATTAGGTTGATTGGTGATATCAAACTGTCCGTGAATGTGCATGTAGTTATTTGGGTTTTCTCCGGGTGTTCCGGTTTTCTCCCTCATTAAAAAAAAAACACTTTTAGCTCGATTGGCTATTATACATTGCACGTGAATGTGGTTTTGATTCTGTGTGAGCAGTTTAATGGATTGTGACTGTAGTTTTCAGCCATAACCCTTTATAGGATACTTAAAAAAAAAACAAAAAAACAAAAAAACAAAAACAAACTCCCCCTCCCTGAATCGCCACCTTATCGTGGTGGAGGGGTTTGCGTGCTCAAATGATCCCAGGAACCATGGTGTCATGGGCCCCTAATGTGGTCTCCCAAGGCAATGTGGTCCTGGGGGACGAGCCAGACTAAGGGCGATTCAAATTTTCTCACAAGACAAGATAATTTAGTGAGGACAGAGTCCATTGGAAGTCACCTGTCCAGTGATGAGGGAACCTTTTTCTCTGAAAAAACAAACAGACACTTAAAAGTATACTGGAGAAATAAGGAATGAGAATAAAGTCACCATCAAATGAATATTTCTGAGTTTCTTATCATTTCTATTTTAAGTTATTTTTGTTGTTTTGTTGTTTTTTACTATACTGCTATTTAAGTACATAACATCTTTCGGCTGTGTTTACAATCACAATTTCATTTCTGTCTGAAATGAATCAGGACCCTTTAAAGTGAGGGTGGGGTGCTGTTGACCTCATCTGGAGACGTCTAAAGACAGTTTTGTACAACACCTCCAGGAACAAGGAGGAAGACTGTGAAATCTGAGGTGGTCTCGCTCAGTACGGCTGCTGAGGTGGATGAAGTTCCTCTGGACCAGCAAACTGGGGTGGTGGGTCCCCCTTTGAAGAAGCAGGACTGGAGGCTGTGTCGTATAATGGTATGGGATACTGGGTCTGTTGCTGCAGGCCCCAAATGGTGAATGGTAAAATAAATTAAAAAATGCATTAAGTAAAAGCAAAACATTGATTTAATCCCGTTTGTTATTTAAAGCTGAAGTTCCAGTTACATTTCAGTAATAAAACTAAATAAAAAAAACGTTATATTCTTAAAGAAAATGATGAATCTGACTGTACAGAACCAATGCTAGTATATAAAACCCTCAAGATGTGACAGAATTTGAAAACATATAGAAGATGAAATGTAAAGCACATGCTGTCAGTCTATGAATGACTACTAACAACAACAGGGGAAAACAGCTCTAGAGTATATCTTTAATGATTTTTTTTCTATATTTGGAAATCCTGGTTTATTACATCATGACCAGGGTTGTGAATTCTTTGATTAATTAGAATAACTTCCTGGATCACAAGAAGTTGTTTGAGTAAATGTCAGGAGGTCCTTTTATCTTGTAAAAGAGCATGCAATACCCATTTCAGTACCGTTTTTTCTTTTCTTTTTCTAATTTTATGCCTTACCCACCATGTATTTAAATTAAATTGTATTTATATAGCATCTATTACAACACAAGTTGTCTCTAGGCACTTTCCAGAGACCCAGAACATGACCCCCGAGCAATTATTACATAAACAACAGCAGGGAAAAACTCCTCTAGTGGGAGAAAAACCTTAAGCCAAAAAGTGGCACGAATAACTCCCCTTTATGAGGGAAGAAACCTGGATCAGGACCTGTATCATAAGCGGGGACCCTCCTGCTGAAGGCCAGCCAGGTAGAGCAGGAAGTAAAGAGAGAATAGACATAGACACACCGTCAAAGGTACAAGACAGGATACAATAGTATACTTATCTATCAGCAGCAGAACTAAGACTTCGACGTATATATGGGTAATATATGGATAGTTGGTGATCCACAGGGATGAGGACTGCAGGTCAGGATGTCAGCAGATATCCAACAGAGACATCCATACAGACAGGTGGAGGCAAACACTGGGATGGTCAGAGGTGCGGCTGCAGGTCAGTTAGCAGCTCCTGAGGTTCTGGTCTGCAGACCATGTACAGAAGAGAAAAAGAAGGGCCAGACCAGCACAAAAAACTACAAGAACAATGCAGATCAATTATGCTTATGGGATACTGTTAATAACAGACGACTGAGGTATAGAAGAGACAGGGAAGGCAAAGAGAAACAGAGGAGGTGAAGGGCACCACTCAGTGGATCATGTTGGTGTCCCCCTGCAGCATAGGCCTACAGCAGCAGATCTACACCGAAGCTGTTTAAGATGAGCTGCTCTAGTCTGGTTCTGCAGCTGCAGCTTTGACTACTGGCCCTAACACAGCAAGGTACTAATTATGAACTAACTATATGCTTTAATAAACAGAAATGTTTTCAGTTTAGTTTTAAAGGTGGAGGTGGTATCAGCCTCCTTAACCCAAACTGGAAGTTGGTTCCAGAGTGATGGTGCCTGATAACAGAAAGCCGTCCTCCAAATCTACATTTGGATCTTCTAGGAACTACGTAAACATGCAGCCTGAGAACGGAGAGCCTTATTAGGAACGTAAGGTTCTATAAGGTCTTGCAAATATCACGGTGCTAGGCCATTTTGTTCTTTATACGCAAGTAATAAAATGTTGAATTGGATTCTAAATGTTACGGGGAGCCGATGGAGGGGAGCTAAAACTGGAGAAACGTGGTCTCTCTTGTTGATTCCTGTCAGCAGTCGCGCTGCTGCATTTTGGATCAGCTGGAGGCTGTTCAGAGAATTACTAATGACTGTAATACCCTGTCATACTAGATCTTATATTCTCAATAAAATACATGTTAATTATGTAGATTTATTTTCCTACCTTAACTTAAGTACTGGATTTTTTTCAGCAGCAAAAAAAAGTACAAATAAAAATAATGATCTGCTCTCCAGTATTGCACAAGTCAAATGAAGCAGTTTGAGTGGAGACGTCCTGCAGTAGTTTGTTTTTCTGTCACTAGGTTAAGCTGCTGCTCCACATCCTGTCTTCTCCCTTCCTGACACAAGCGACAGCAGAGGAGGTGGGCTTTGCAGCGAGACCTCCAGGGGGGGCAACAGTTTACAGGTCAGCTGTTCTTCATGAGTGAAAGAGAAAAATCTGTAAATTAGGAAACTCTAGAATATTTTACTGTAGTTGATCCACGGTTCCAAACTGTTGAGGGTAAAATGAAGTAAATTACTGGAAATAATATTTGGGTTTCTCAGAACTCCACACTGATGCATTTTCCCATCCAATGATGCATCGTTAGTATCAACACATGTTGTGATTACTTTGGTCCAAATAAGCTAAGATACAGAATGAACAATAATCCATTAAACCTCAGCAGGATTTTACTGTCACAAAGATAGTAAACCTCTCTAAGAAAACTTTAGTCTCTTGCTGCCATCTGTTGTCTAGAAAATGCTAAAACAGAGACATATTTTAATTCAAATCCAGTACTTATAATAAAATTGTTTTTAAAAGTTAAATAACACATCAATGCAGTTTAATGCAAGAAAGTACATCACAATATTCTTCAAATGCTTCAGGGGGCCTTGACCTCAAATTCATGCTAAACTTTGAAAATAAATCTCAGTAACACATAAGAGTACCAGATCTAGCAGGATTGTGTATCAATGTTTTCACTTGTTGGAGGGAGGATAAAATTACATGGTTAAAAAAAAAGAGACTCTATGATTGTCAACTTGCATATTTGCAAGACAAAACTTACAATATGTGACCTTAAAAACTCTCAAGTTTCCAAAGTAGGGGTGGGGGCCAAAAAACCAATGATGGGCAAATTTGCAGGCAGACCCTTTATGTATTGAATCCGACCTTGCAGCTCAGGGTCTCCTCCAGTGACTACAGGGGCCACATCCGTTTGAACAGGTCCTGGACATCCATCCATCCATCCTGCAAGTCCACCTGCTGGATCCTGCAGAGCTTGGAAAGTACTGATACACTGGAAAGTAGGCTGTATCTTATTTACAATTGTAAACATTTTGTGTTTGTCAAAACATTTTATTAAATGTGATTACAAATAAATGAGAAGGAGTCTCCAGAGTATCAGAATATGTTTCTGCAGAAGAAGAAAGAAATGTTGACCGATGCAAAGCTGTCAAAGGATATTTTCACTTCAACTGTTGTACAAAATACGACAACAGAATATGTCTTTTTGGTTAATATGAAACAAAGGTAGTTATGACTAAGAATTAGAGAAAATAATGCCATTGTTTTCGATGTTATCGTTGTGCATCTCTGAATGAAACGTCTTAATACACTGATCTCGTACAAACTCAGGTCTCGCGAGAACATTGGAAATCTCATATTTGCAGCTGTACGTTACGCAATGATCCAAACTCCACCATAAGTTACATTTCCACGATAGTTTGACATCCGTCCGTACCGCGACACCGAGTGTAATAATTATTTATATATTGAGACAGAATTGTTTTGCTCAATAAATTTGTTTTATCCAGGGAAAAAGCAAACTACACGAGAATCGTCTCAGCTGTTACTTTCCGTTGGTTCGGCTGACGCATGCGCAAAGACAGTAGTGCGGCGCTGTGTGCGTCATACCTGCGTCATCACGCCTCTGACCGGGTCTATAAATATAGGCTCTTATTCCTCTTTTTTCAGTTACACATCGGTTTGCCTGAGTGTGCATCGTTCGGACCTCACTAGAGAAAAAAAGAACAACTTTACAATGCAACAGTCAGAAATCCAAGTGCAAAAGCCTTTCTTTGTCAGAAAAGAAATTCTTTGTGCACTTTTTGATAAATACTTAGAAAAAATCTCAGAAGCACAGTGGCAGCTGCTGGCTGCTGGAACCGTTGATTTGGACACACAGGCTATTATTTCGGAGATGATCACAGAGATAATACAAACCCTGTCAACAGACATTTTGAGAACTTTTCTGCCCTTGTTTCAGGAGTACCTGGCAAAACATGTGAATCAGGCCGTATCGCCTGAAATGGACATAAAAACAGACCTTGGAGATGCCTTATCCAAGACTTTCTCCCACGTTCTCAATGTTGAGCCAGAAAATAATGACGAAGCTGAAGAACTGACTAAATTGGCTGAGGAGGAAATTGATATGAAAGTCAATTCTCTTCTAAGTGCAGTAACGGAAGACCCACATTTATCCCCAGATTCTTCTGTTTATGTCTGTGGCTTCACATCAAATGTAAAACGTCTGGGCCGCATGGTGTTTCTTGCTGTCAGATGTTTGAGATCGTGTATAGTGAGAAGGGCTTCCAATTGTGTGAAAACACATGTTAAAAACAGTAAATTGAATTCTGAGCAGTCAACCATCAGGATCAAATCGAATATTTCGATTACCTCAGCAACTGAGAGTATTAAAGACATACTTCTCAAATGGGGACCAAATACCGCTCAAGAAGATGAAAATACTCCCCCGTCTCTCACCCCGTCATGTAAAGAAGTCGCATCCGAAATATTAAGCACCATCCTTGAGAGCTGGGAAAGTAATAATCTCAATGTTATGGCTGAACGTAAACCTCGTTTTAATCTCACACGTGTAGTAAATAAGGTGAGAAATTACTTTGGAAAATGCTCCACAAAGACAAACGTCACTGAAGCAGAGAGGACTGAAAGACAGAAAAAATGCAGATTGTCTGGGTTCATCCACAAAACCTTTAACAACATGATGGAAGAATTAAAGAAGTCACGTAGGACAAATGGAAAAAGATTCTTCCTGAGTGTTAATTCAAGGTGGGCAACAATTTGGAAAAAGGAACATCAGCCTATTTTAGTTGACGTGATACAAGAGAAGCCAGCCTCAACTTTCTGCATCCTATCTTCTGTGGAAAACTTCATGGATAAAATACTGCAGTCAGGAAAGACTGAAGAACTCAAAGCAAAACTTGAGAACATCAAAGACTGGGATGAGGTGCAAACATTTTCCAGAGAGTTGGTTGATAAACTATATGGTCATTTGGTGACAGCAGGAGTTTATAAACGGCCCATTGTTCCTCCTGGAAAATCTTTGTCTGATTTTATCCTTCCCAAAATGAAAAAAATGAGGAATGAGAATCAGGCGGAAGTTACTCTTGAGGAACTCTATGTCATGACAGAAGATGCAGCTGGAAAGTTCCTACAGCAAATTCTTCTGTTGTTGTTTACTGAGCGGTGGGATGAAGTATTTCACAATGAGGATGTTTCTGGTGCACTGAGTGACATAACAACCCTTTTAGAAGAAATGACTTGCTCACATGAAGATCAGGACACCAAATTGGTTTCCACTGTAGGCAGCAAGAGGTCTTCAACGTCACACCCTCCATTATGTACTCTGTCACCTCCTGCTGATGCTCTTGAACTCATTGGTGAAGATGCAGATGATAGAAGCTTGAAAGGTAAAACAATCCAAGATGAGAAGAGTGTGAGTCAAAGCAGCGCGGCTCCTGATAAACGCACTGATTTACCCTCCAAGGAGACAACTCGTCCCACTCAAACTGAGTCTTCCCCCACAGCGTCGCAGTGGAAGGTTGATGCATCACCTGAAGTAACAAAGCCAGTGAAAAGATCTTCTCCTGAAAATCAAATTAACAGCCTCCTGACTGCTTTTCTGTTGCAGCTTTTTTCAAAGTATAAACATGAAGGTGGGAAATCCATTCTGGCAACAGAAATGGAAGAAGTAATCAGACGACTGTCACACCTGGTGTTGGCTAAAGTGGACATTGATGACCCTACTGTCACGATTATAGAAAAAAAACCTGAAAGATATCGCCAAGGCCTTGGTTAAATACCTCCTTAGAAAGTTTGGCTCACGGGAGGCTATTCTTGTGGCAATAATCAAATCAGATTCAAGTTTCGATGAGACTGTTCTTAAATGTCTTGAAAAAGAGCTGTATGTCAGAAGAGAAGCCAAAAAGAAGGGAAGAATTGCCAGGATTTTTTCAGCAATTGGAAATATCTTGAAAAAGCCTGTCCTGGCTATGATCAGGAAACCAGCTTAGACTGTCCGTGAATGTGCATGTAGTTATTTGGGTTTTCCCCGGGTGTTCCGGTTTTCTCCCTAATTAAAAAAAAACACTTTTAGCTCGATTGGCCATTCTACATTGCACATGAATGTGTGTTTGATTCTGTGTGAGCAGTAAAATGGACTGTGACTGTAGTTTGCAGCCATAACCCTTTATAGGATACTAAAAAAAAAAAAAAAATCAAAAAAAAAAAAAAAAAAAAAAAATTCCCCCTCCCTGAATCGCCACCTTATCGTGGTGGAGGGGTTTGCGTGCTCAAATGATCCCAGGAACCATGGTGTCAGGGGCCCCTAATGGGGTCTCCCAAGGCAATGTGGTCCTGGGGGACGAGCCAGACTAAGGGCGATTCAAATTTTCTCACAAGACAAGATAATTCAGTCAGGACAGAGTCCATTGGAAGTCACCTGTCCAGTGATGAGGGAACCTGAGCTTGTGTGGAGGTTGAGAGGTACCGATTAGATATAATTGGACTCACCTCAACACACAGCATAGGTTTTGAACCAACCTCCTACAGAGGAGTTGGACCTTGTCCCACTCTGAACCTGCCCAGGGTGAGAGGTGTTGGACTGGAGTGAGATTACTTATAATCCTCTCCTCACCTCCCCGACTTGGAGGGATCTTCAATTTCCAGCTAACGAACTTGAAACAAATGATCATCTCTAAAAAAACAAACAGACACTTAAAAGTATACTGGAGAAATAAGGAATGAGAATAAAGTCATCATCAAATGAATATTTCTGAGTTTCTTATCATTTCTATTTTAAGTTATTTTTGTTGATTTGTTGTTTTTTTACAATACTGCTATTTAAGTACATAACATCTTTCGGCTGTGTTTACAATCACAATTTCATTTCTGTCTGAAATAAATCAGGACCCTGTAAAGTGAGGGTTGCGTGCTGTTGACCTCATCTGGAGACGTCTAAAGACAGTTTTGTACAACACCTCCAGGAACAAGGAGGAAGACTCTGAAATCTGAGGTGGTCTCGCTCAGTACGGCTGCTGAGGTGGATGAAGTTCCTCTGGACCAGCAAACTGGGGTGGTGGGTCCCCCTTTTAAGAAGCAGGACTGGAGGCTGTGTCGTATAATGGTATGGGTTAGTGGGTCTGTTGCTGCAGGCCCCAAATGGTGAATGGTAAAATAAATTAAAAAATGCATTAAGTAAAAGCAAAACATTGATTTAATCCTGTTTGTTATTTAAAGCTGAAGTTCCAGTTACATTTTAGTGATAAAACTAAACAAAAAAACATTATATTGTTAAAGAAAATAATGAATCTGACTGTACAGAACCAATGCTAGTATATAAAACCCTCAAGATGTGAAAGAAATTGAAAACATATAGAAGATGAAATGTAAAGCACATGCTGTCAGTCTATGAATGACTATTAACAACAACAGGGGAAAACAGCTCTAGAGTATATCTTTAATGATTTTTTTTCTATATTTGGAAATCCTGGTTTATTACATCACGACCAGGGTTGTGAATTCTTTAAGATTAATTAGAATAACTTCCTGGATCACAAGAAGTTGTTTGAGTAAATGTCAGGAGATCCTTTTATCTTGTAAAAGAGCATACAATACCCATTTCAGTACCGTTTTTCCTTTCTTTTTCTAATTTTATGCCTTACTGATAGGGTTAAACTTTAACACACTCTTTGTTTATCGCATTGTTATTTTACACTCTGTATACTGCTTGTCTTATAAGATAATTGTACACGTCAGAGAATATATCTTGTACAAGTTGCTTATCTTCATGTCATCTGTGACCTCCTTATTTTCATTAAAAGCCTCAAGAGGCCATCAGAGGGGGGGTGCGGACAGAGACGAGAGCAGCGGAGATGTGGCTGGTTCTCTGTCCGTCCTCCGTGATGATGAATGAAAAACTTACTGACTTGTCTTCCTTCCTTATTGTGTGTTTAATAAATGTTGATCGTTTAAACCTGACACTTACCCACCATGTAATTAAATTAAATTAAATTGTATTTATATAGCATCTATTACAACACAAGTTGTCTCTAGGCGCTTTCCAGAGACCCAGAACATGACCCCCGAGCAATTATTACATAAACAAAAGCAGGTAAAAACTCCTTTAGTGGGAGAAAAACCTTAAGCCAAAAAGTGGCAGGAATAACTCCCCTTTATGAGGGAAGAAACCTGGATCAGGACCTGTATCATAAGCGGGGACCCTCCTGCTGAAGGCCAGCCAGGTAGAGCAGGAAGTAAAGAGAGAATAGACATAGACACACCGTCAAAGGTACAAGACAGGATACAATAGTATACTTATCTATCAGCAGCAGAACTAAGACTTCTGCGTATATATGGGTAATATATGGATAGTTGGTGATCCACAGGGATGAGGACTGCAGGTCAGGATGTCAGCAGATATCCACCAGAGACATCCATACAGACAGGTGGAGGTAAACACTGGGATGGTCAGAGTTGGGACTGCAGGTCAGCAAGCAGCTGCTGAGGTTCTGGTCTGCAGAACATGTACAGAAGAGAAAAAGAGGGGCCAGACCAGCACAACAAACTACAAGAACAATGCAGATCAATTATGCTTATGGGATACTGTTAATAACAGACGACTGAGGTATAGAAGAGACAGGGAAGGCAAAGAGAAACAGAGGAGGTGAAGGGCACCACTCAGTGGATCATGTTGGTGTCCCCCTGCAGCATAGGCCTACAGCAGCAGATCTACACCGAAGCTGTTTAAGATGAGCTGCTCTAGTCTGGTTCTGCAGCTGCAGCTTTGACTACTGGCCCTAACACAGCAAGGTACTAATTATGAACTAACTATATGCTTTAATAAACAGAAATGTTTTCAGTTTAGTTTTAAAGGTGGAGGTGGTGTCAGCCTCCTTAACGCAAACTGGAAGTTGGTTCCAGAGTGATGGTGCCTGATAACAGAAAGCCGTCCTCCAAATCTGACTAAAATACCCTGTCATACTAGATCTTATATTCTCAGCAAAATACATGTTAATTATGTAGATTTATTTTCCTACCTTAACTTAAGTACTGGATTTTTTTCAGCAGCAAAAAAAAGTACAAATAAAAATAATGATCTGCTCTCCAGTATTGCACAAGTCAAATGAAGCAGTTTCAGTGGAGCCGTCCTGCAGTATTTTGTTTTTCTGTCACTAGGTGAAGCTGCTGCTCCACATCCTGTTTTCTCCCTTCCTGACACAAGCGACTGCAGAGGAGGTGGGCTTTGCAGCGAGACCTCCAGGGGGGGGCAACAGTTTACAGGTCAGCTGTTCTTCATGAGTGAAAGAGAAAAGTCTGCAAATGAGGAAACTCTAGAATATTTTACTGTTGTTGATCCACGGTCCTGTGTGTTGTTTTATGTTAGATCACCTCATCAGTGTGGACGTGTGCATAGACTCAGATCCACAGTAGATACTGAAATGTCCACTGTGGCTCCACCAGACCACCACTTTCACACCTCAAGCTTCCAAACTGTTGAGGGTAAAATGCAGTTAATTACTGGAAATAATGTTTGGGTTTCTCAGAACTCCACACTGATGCATTTTCCCATCCAATGATGCATCGTTAGTATCAACACATGTTGTGATTACTTTGGTCCAAATAAGCTAAGATACAGAATGAACAATAATCCATAAAACCTCAGCAGGATTTTACTGTCACAAAGATAGTAAACCTCTCTAAGAAAACTTTAGTCTCTTGCTGCCATCTATTGTCTAGAAAATGCTAAAACAGAGACATATTTTAATTCAAATCCAGTACTTATAATAAAATTGTTTTTAAAAGTTAAATAACACATCAATGCAGTTTAATGCAAGAAAGTACATCACAATATTCTTCAAATGCTTCAGGGAGCCTTGACCTCAAATTCATGCTAAACTTTGAAAATAAATCTCAGTAACACATAAGAGTACCAGATCTAGCAGGATTGTGTATCAATGTTTTCACTTGTTGGAGGGATGATACAATTACATGGTTAAAAAAAGAGACTCTATGATTGTCAACTTGCATATTTGCAAGACAAAACTTACAATATGTGACCTTAAAAACTCTCAAGTTTCCAAAGTAGGGGTGGGGGCCAAAAAAACCAATGATGGGCAAATTTGCAGGCAGACCCTTTATGTATTGAATCCGACCTTGCAGCTCAGGGTCTCCTCCAGTGACTACAGGGGCCACATCCGTTTGAACAGGTCCTGGACATCCATCCATCCATCCTGCAAGTCCACCTGCTGGATCCTGCAGAGCTTCACTAGGAGCTGATGCTGAAGCTGTCAAAACCTCCACAACACTGGAAAGTAGGCTGTATCTTATTTACAATTGTAAACATTTTGTGTTTGTCAAAACATTTTATTAAATGTGATTACAAATATTTATTTGTAATCACATTTAATAAAATGTTTTGACAAGGAGAAGGAGTCTCCAGAGTATCAGAATATGTTTCTGCAGAAGAAGAAAGAAATGTTGACCGATGCAAAGCTGTCAAAGGATATTTTCACTTCAACTGTTGTACAAAATACGACAACAGAATATGTCTTTTTGGTAAATATGAAACAAAGGTAGTTATGACTAAGAATTAGAGAAAATAATGCCATTGTTTTCGATGTTATCGTTGTGCATCTCTGAATGAAAGGTCTTAATACACTGATCTCGTACAAACTCAGGTCTCGCGAGAACATTGGAAATCTCATATTTGCAGCTGTACGTTACGCAATGATCCAAACTCCACCATAAGTTACGTTTCCACGATAGTTTGACATCCGTCCGTACCGCGACACCGAGTGGAATAATTATTTATCTATTGAGACAGAATTGTTTTGCTCAATGAATTTGTTTTATCCAGGGAAAAAGCAAACTACACGAGAATCGTCTCAGCTGTTACTTTCCGTTGGTTCGGCTGACGCATGCGCAAAGACAGTAGTGCGGCGGTATGTGCGTCATACCTGCGTCATCACGCCTCTGACCGGGTCTATAAATATAGGCTCTTATTCCTCTTTTTTCAGTTTCACATCGGTTTGCCTGAGTGTACATCGTTCGGACCTCACTAGAGAAAAAAAGAACACCTTTACAATGCAACAGTCAGAAATCCAAGTGCAAAAGCCTTTCTTTGTCAGAAAAGAAATTCTTTGTGCACTTTTTGATAAATACTTAGAAAAAATCTCAGAAGCACAGTGGCAGCTACTGGCTGCTGGAACTGTTGATTTGGACACACAGGCTATTATTTCGGAGATGATCACAGAGATAATACAAACCCTGTCAACAGACATTTTGAGAACTTTTCTGCCCTTGTTTCAGGAGTACCTGGCAAGACATGTGAATCAGGCCGTCTCGCCTGAAATTGACATAAAAACAGACCTTGGAGATGCCTTATCCAAGACTTTCTCCCACGTTCTCAATGTTGAGCCAGAAAATATTGACGAAGCTGAAGAACTGACTAAATTGGCTGAGGAGGAAATTGATATGAAAGTCAATTCTCTTCTAAGTGCAGTAACGGAAGACCCACATTTATCCCCAGATTCTTCTGTTTATGTCTGTGGCTTCACATCAAATGTAAAACGTCTGGGCCGCATGGTGTTTCTTGCTGTCAGATGTTTGAGATCGTGTATAGTGAGAAGGGCTTCCAATTGTGTGAAAACACATGTTAAAAACAGTAAATTGAATTCTGAGCAGTCAACCATCAGGATCAAATCGAATATTTCGATTACCTCAGCAACTGAGAGTATTAAAGACATACTTCTCAAATGGGGACCAAATACCGCTCAAGAAGATGAAAATACTCCCCCGTCTCTCACCCCGTCATGTAAAGAAGTCGCATCCGAAATATTAAGCACCATCCTTGAGAGCTGGGAAAGTAATAATCTCAATGTTATGGCTGAACGTAAACCTCGTTTTAATCTCACACGTGTAGTAAATAAGGTGAGAAATTACTTTGGAAAATGCTCCACAAAGACAAACGTCACTGAAGCAGAGAGGACTGAAAGACAGAAAAAATGCAGATTGTCTGGGTTCATCCACAAAACCTTTAACAACATGATGGAAGAATTAAAAAAGTCACGTAGGACAAATGGAAAAAGATTCTTCCTGAGTGTTAATTCAAGGTGGGCAACAATTTGGAAAAAGGAACATCAGCCTATTTTAGTTGACGTGATACAAGAGAAGCCAGCCTCAACTTTCTGCATCCTATCTTCTGTGGAAAACTTCATGGATAAAATACTGCAGTCAGGAAAGACTGAAGAACTCAAAGCAAAACTTGAGAACATCAAAGACTGGGATGAGGTGCAAACATTTTCCAGAGAGTTGGTTGATAAACTATATGGTCATTTGGTGACGGCAGGAGTTTATAAACGGCCCATTGTTCCTCCTGGAAAATCTTTGTCTGATTTTATCCTTCCCAAAATGAAAGAAATGAGGAATGAGAATCAGGCGGAAGTTACTCTTGAGGAACTCTATGTCATGACAGAAGATGCAGCTGGAAAGTTCCTACAGCAAATTCTTCTGTTGTTGTTTACTGAGCGGTGGGATGAAGTATTTCACAATGAGGATGTTTCTGGTGCACTGAGTGACATAACAACCCTTTTAGAAGAAATGACTTGCTCACATGAAGATCAGGACACCAAATTGGTTTCCACTGTAGACAGCAAGAGGTCTTCAACGTCACACCCTCCATTATGTACTCTGTCACCTCCTGTTGATGCTCTTGAACTCATTGGTGAAGATGCAGATGATAGAAGCTTGAAAGGTGAAACAATCCAAGATGAGAAGAGTGTGAGTCAAAGCAGCGTGGCTCCTGATAAACACCCTGATTTACCCTCCAAGGAGACAACTCGTCCCACTCAAACTGAGTCTTCCCCCACAGCGTCGCAGTGGAAGGTTGATGCATCACCTGAAGTAACAAAGCCAGTGAAAAGATCTTCTCCTGAAAATCAAATTAACAGCCTCCTGACTGCTTTTCTGTTGCAGCTTTTTTCAAAGTATAAACATGAAGGTGGGAAATCAATTCTGGCAACAGAAATGGAAGAAGTAATCAGACGACTGTCACACCTGGTGTTGGCTAAAGTGGACATTGATGACCCTACTGTCACGATTATAGAAAAAAACCTGAAAGATATCGCCAAGGCCTTGGTTAAATACCTCCTTAGAAAGTTTGGCTCACGAGAGGCTATTCTTGTGGCAATAATCAAATCAGATTCAAGTTTCGATGAGACTGTTCTTAAATGTCTTGAAAAAGAGCTGTATGTTAGAAGAGAAGCCAAAAAGAAGGGAAGAATTGCCAGGATTTTTTCAGCAATTGGAAATATCTTGAAAAAGCCTGTCCTGGCTATGATCAGGAAACCAGCTTAAACTGTCCGTGAATGTGCATGTAGTTATTTGGGTTTTCCCCGGGTGTTCCGGTTTTCTCCCTAATTAAAAAAAACACTTTTAGCTCGATTGGCCATTCTACATTGCACGTGAATGTGTGTTTGATTCTGTGTGAGCAGTAAAATGGACTGTGACTGTAGTTTGCAGCCATAACCCTTTATAGGATACTAAAAAAAAAAAAAATCAAATAAAAAAAAAAAAAAAAAAAAAAAATTCCCCCTCCCTGAATCGCCACCTTATCGTGGTGGAGGGGTTTGCGTGCTCAAATGATCCCAGGAACCATGGTGTCAGGGGCCCCTAATGGGGTCTCCCAAGGCAATGTGGTCCTGGGGGACGAGCCAGACTAAGGGCGATTCAAATTTTCTCACAAGACAAGATAATTCAGTCAGGACAGAGTCCATTGGAAGTCACCTGTCCAGTGATGAGGGAACCTGAGCTTGTGTGGAGGTTGAGAGGTACCGATTAGATATAATTGGACTCACCTCAACACACAGCGTAGGTTTTGAACCAACCTCCTACAGAGGAGTTGGACCTTGTCCCACTCTGAACTTGTCCAGGGTGAGAGGTGTTGGACTGGAGTGAGATTACTTATAATCCTCTCCTCACCTCCCCGACTTGGAGGGATCTTCAATTTCCAGCTAACGAGATTGAAACAAATGATCATCTCTGAAAAAACAAACAGACACTTAAAAGTATACTGGAGAAATAAGGAATGAGAATAAAGTCATCATCAAATGAATATTTCTGAGTTTCTTATCATTTCTATTTTAAGTTATTTTTGTTGTTTTGTTGTTTTTTACAATACTGCTAATTAAGTACATAACATCTTTCGGCTGTGTTTACAATCACAATTTTTTTTCTGTCTGAAATGAATCAGGACCCTGTAAAGTGAGGGTGGGGTGCTGTTGACTTCATCTGGAGACGTCTAAAGACAGTTTTGTACAACACCTCCAGGAACAAGGAGAAAGCTGAGACTGTGAAATCTGAGGTGGTCTCGCTCAGTACGGCTGCTGAGGTGGATGAAGTTCCTCTGGACCAGCAAACTGGGGTGGTGGGTCCCCCTTTTAAGAAGCAGGACTGGAGGCTGTGTCGTATAATGGTATGGGTTAGTGGGTCTGTTGCTGCAGGCCCCAAATGGTGAATGGTAAAATAAATTAAAAAATGCATTAAGTAAAAGCAAAACATTGATTTAATCCTGTTTGTTATTTAAAGCTGAAGTTCCAGTTACATTTTAGTGATAAAACTAAACAAAAAAACATTATATTGTTAAAGAAAATAATGAATCTGACTGTACAGAACCAATGCTAGTATATAAAACCCTCAAGATGTGAAAGAAATTGAAAACATATAGAAGATGAAATGTAAAGCACATGCTGTCAGTCTATGAATGACTACTAACAACAACAGGGGAAAACAGCTCTAGAGTATATCTTCAATGATTTCTTTTCTATATTTGGAAATCCTGGTTTATTACATCACGACCAGGGTTGTGAATTCTTTAAGATTAATTAGAATAACTTCCTGGATCACAAGAAGTTGTTTGAGTAAATGTCAGGAGGTCCTTTTATCTTGTAAAAGAGCATGCAATACCCATTTCAGTACCGTTTTTCTTTTCTTTTTCTAATTTTATGCCTTACTGATAGGGTTAAACTTTAACACACTCTTTGTTTATCGCATTGTTATTTTACACTCTGTATACTGCTTGTCTTATAAGATAATTGTACATGTCAGAGAATATATCTTGTACAAGTTGCTTATCTTCATGTCATCTGTGACCTCCTTATTTTCAATAAAAGCCTCAAGAGGCCATCAGAGGGGGGGTGCGGACAGAGACGAGAGCAGCAGAGATGTGGCTGGTTCTCTGTCCGTCCTCCGTGATGATGAATGAAAAACTTACTGACTTGTCTTCCTTCCTTATTGTGTGTTTAATAAATGTTGATCGTTTAAACCTGACACTTACCCACCATGTAATTAAATAAAATTAAATTGTATTCATATAGCATCTATTACAACACAAGTTGTCTCTAGGCGCTTTCCAGAGACCCAGAACATGACCCCCGAGCAATTATTACATAAACAAAAGCAGGTAAAAACTCCTTTAGTGGGAGAAAAACCTTAAGCCAAAAAGGGGCAGGAATAACTCCCCTTTATGAGGGAAGAAACCTGGATCAGGACCTGTATCATAAGCGGGGACCCTCCTGCTGAAGGCCAGCCAGGTAGAGCAGGAAGTAAAGAGAGAATAGACATAGACACACCGTCAAAGGTACAAGACAGGATACAATAGTATACTTATCTATCAGCAGCAGAACTAAGACTTCTGCGTATATATGGGTAATATATGGATAGTTGGTGATCCACAGGGATGAGGACTGCAGGTCAGGATGTCAGCAGATATCCAACAGAGACATCCATACAGACAGGTGGAGGTAAACACTGGGATGGTCAGAGGTGGGACTGCAGGTCAGCAAGCAGCTGCTGAGGTTCTGGTCTGCAGAACATGTACAGAAGAGAAAAAGAGGGGCCAGACCAGCACAACAAACTACAAGAACAATGCAGATCAATTATGCTTATGGGATACTGTTAATAACAGACGACTGAGGTATAGAAGAGACAGGGAAGGCAAAGAGAAACAGAGGAGGTGAAGGGCACCACTCAGTGGATCATGTTGGTGTCCCCCTGCAGCAGAGGCCTACAGCAGCAGATCTACACCGAAGCTGTTTAAGATGAGCTGCTCTAGTCTGGTTCTGCAGCTGCAGCTTTGACTACTGGCCCTAACACAGCAAGGTACTAATTATGAACTAACTATATGCTTTAATAAACAGAAATGTTTTCAGTTTAGTTTTAAAGGTGGAGGTGGTGTCAGCCTCCTTAACCCAAACTGGAAGTTGGTTCCAGAGTGATGGTGCCTGATAACAGAAAGCCGTCCTCCAAATCTACATTTGGATCTTCTAGGAACTACGTAAACATGCACCCTGAGAACGGAGAGCTCTATTAGGAACGTAAGGTTCTATAAGGTCTTGCAAATATCGCGGTGCTAGGCCATTTTGTTCTTTATACGCAAGTAATAAAATGTTGAATTGGATTCTAAATGTTACGGGGAGCCGATGGAGGGGAGCTAAAACTGGAGAAACGTGGTCTCTCTTGTTGATTCCTGTCAGCAGTCGCGCTGCTGCATTTTGGATCAGCTGGAGGCTGTTCAGAGAATTACTAATGACTGTAATACCCTGTCATACTAGATCTTATATTCTCAATAAAATACATGTTAATTATGTAGATTTATTTTCCTACCTTAACTTAAGTACTGGATTTTTTTAATCAGCAAAAAAAGTACAAATAAAAATAATGATCTGCTCTCCAGTATTGCACAAGTCAAATGAAGCAGTTTGAGTGGAGCCGTCCTGCAGTATTTTGTTTTTCTTGTCACTAGGTGAAGCTGCTGCTCCACATCCTGTCTTCTCCCTTCCTGACACAAGCGACTGCAGAGGAGGTGGGCTTTGCAGCGAGACCTCCAGGGGGGGCAACAGTTTACAGGTCAGCTGTTCTTCATGAGCGAAAGAGAAAAGTCTGCAAATGAGGAAACTCTAGAATATTTTACTGTAGTTGATCCACGGTCCTGTGTGTTGTTTTATGCAAGATCACCTCATCAGTGTGGACGTGTGCATAGACTCAGATCCACAGTAGATACTGAAATGTCCACTGTGGCTCCACCAGACCACCACTTTCAGATCTCAAGCTTCCAAACTGTTGAGGGTAAAATGCAGTTAATTACTGGAAATAATGTTTGGGTTTCTCAGAACTCCACACTGATGCATTTTCCCATCCAATGATGCATCGTTAGTATCAACACATGTTGTGATTACTTTGGTCCAAATAAGCTAAGATACAGAATGAACAATAATCCATTAAACCTCAGCAGGATTTTACTGTCACAAAGATAGTAAACCTCTAAGAAAACTTTAGTCTCTTGCTGCCATCTGTTGTCTAGAAAATGCTAAAACAGAGACATATTTTAATTCAAATCCAGTACTTATAATAAAATTGTTTTTAAAAGTTAAATAACACATCAATGCAGTTTAATGCAAGAAAGTACATCACAATATTCTTCAAATGCTTCAGGGGTCCTTGACCTCAAATTCATGCTAAACTTTGAAAATAAATCTCAGTAACACATAAGAGTACCAGATCTAGCAGGATTGTGTATCAATGTTTTCACTTGTTGGAGGGATGATACAATTACATGGTTAAAAAAAGAGGCTCTATGATTGTCAACTTGCATATTTGCAAGACAAAACTTACAATATGTGACCTTAAAAACTCTCAAGTTTCCAAAGTAGGGGTGGGGGGCCAAAAAAACCAATGATGGGCAAATTTGCAGGCAGACCCTTTATGTATTGAATCCGACCTTGCAGCTCAGGGTCTCCTCCAGTGACTACAGGGGCCACATCCGTTTGAACAGGTCCTGGACATCCATCCATCCATCCTGCAAGTCCACCTGCTGAATCCTGCAGAGCTTGGAAAGTACTGATACACTGGAAAGTAGGCTGTATCTTATTTACAATTGTAAACATTTTATGTTTGTCAAAACATTTTATCAAATGTGATTACAAATAAATGAGAAGGAGTCTCCAGAGTATCAGAATATGTTTCTGCAGAAGAAGAAAGAAATGTTGACCGATGCAAAGCTGTCAAAGGATATTTTCACTTCAACTGTTGTACAAAATACGACAACAGAATATGTATACAAAGGTAGTTATGACTAAGAATTAGAGAAAATAATGCCATTGTTTTCGATGTTATCGTTGTGCATCTCTGAATGAAAGGTCTTAATACACTGATCTCGTACAAACTCAGGTCTCGCGAGAACATTGGAAATCTCATATTTGCAGCTGTACGTTACGCAATGATCCAAACTCCACCATAAGTTACGTTTCCACGATAGTTTGACATCCGTCCGTACCGCGACACCGAGTGGAATAATTATTTATCTATTGAGACAGAATTGTTTTGCTCAATGAATTTGTTTTATCCAGGGAAAAAGCAAACTACACGAGAATCGTGTCAACTGTTACTTTCCGTTGGTTCGGCTGACGCATGCGCAAAGACAGTAGTGCGGCGCTATGTGCGTCATACCTGCGTCATCACGCCTCTGACCGGGTCTATAAATATAGGCTCTTATTCCTCTTTTTTCAGTTTCACATCGGTTTGCCTGAGTGTACATCGTTCGGACCTCACTAGAGAAAAAAAGAACACCTTTACAATGCAACAGTCAGAAATCCAAGTGCAAAAGCCTTTCTTTGTCAGAAAAGAAATTCTTTGTGCACTTTTTGATAAATACTTAGAAAAAATCTCAGAAGCACAGTGGCAGCTACTGGCTGCTGGAACCGTTGATTTGGACACACAGGCTATTATTTCGGAGATGATCACAGAGATAATACAAACCCTGTCAACAGACATTTTGAGAACTTTTCTGCCCTTGTTTCAGGAGTACCTGGCAAGACATGTGAATCAGGCCGTCTCGCCTGAAATGGACATAAAAACAGACCTTGGAGATGCCTTATCCAAGACTTTCTCCCACGTTCTCAATGTTGAGCCAGAAAATATTGACGAAGCTGAAGAACTGACTAAATTGGCTGAGGAGGAAATTGATATGAAAGTAAATTCTCTTCTAAGTGCAGTAACGGAAGACCCACATTTATCCCCAGATTCTTCTGTTATGTCTGTGGCTTCACATCAAATGTAAAACGTCTGGGCCGCATGGTGTTTCTTGCTGTCAGATGTTTGAGATCGTGTATAGTGAGAAGGGCTTCCAATTGTGTGAAAACACATGTTAAAAACAGTAAATTGAATTCTGAGCAGTCAACCATCAGGATCAAATCAAATATTTCGATTACCTCAGCAACTGAGAGTATTAAAGACATACTTCTCAAATGGGGACCAAATACCGCTCAAGAAGATGAAAATACTCCCCCGTCTCTCACCCCGTCATGTAAAGAAGTCGCATCCGAAATATTAAGCACCATCCTTGAGAGCTGGGAAAGTAATAATCTCAATGTTATGGCTGAACGTAAACCTCGTTTTAATCTCACACGTGTAGTAAATAAGGTGAGAAATTACTTTGGAAAATGCTCCACAAAGACAAACGTCACTGAAGCAGAGAGGACTGAAAGACAGAAAAAATGCAGATTGTCTGGGTTCATCCACAAAACCTTTAACAACATGATGGAAGAATTAAAGAAGTCACGTAGGACAAATGGAAAAAGATTCTTCCTGAGTGTTAATTCAAGGTGGGCAACAATTTGGAAAAAGGAACATCAGCCTATTTTAGTTGACGTGATACAAGAGAAGCCAGCCTCAACTTTCTGCATCCTATCTTCTGTGGAAAACTTCATGGATAAAATACTGCAGTCAGGAAAGACTGAAGAACTCAAAGCAAAACTTGAGAACATCAAAGACTGGGATGAGGTGCAAACATTTTCCAGAGAGTTGGTTGATAAACTATATGGTCATTTGGTGACAGCAGGAGTTTATAAACGGCCCATTGTTCCTCCTGGAAAATCTTTGTCTGATTTTATCCTTCCCAAAATGAAAGAAATGAGGAATGAGAATCAGGCGGAAGTTACTCTTGAGGAACTCTATGTCATGACAGAAGATGCAGCTGGAAAGTTCCTACAGCAAATTCTTCTGTTGTTGTTTACTGAGCGGTGGGATGAAGTATTTCACAATGAGGATGTTTCTGGTGCACTGAGTGACATAACAACCCTTTTAGAAGAAATGACTTGCTCACATGAAGATCAGGACACCAAATTGGTTTCCACTGTAGACAGCAAGAGGTCTTCAACGTCACACCCTCCATTATGTACACTGTCACCTCCTGCTGATGCTCTTGAACTCATTGGTGAAGATGCAGATGATAGAAGCTTGAAAGGTGAAACAATCCAAGATGAGAAGAGTGTGAGTCAAAGCAGCGTGGCTCCTGATAAACACCCTGATTTACCCTCCAAGGAGACAACTCGTCCCACTCAAACTGAGTCTTCCCCCACAGCGTCGCAGTGGAAGGTTGATGCATCACCTGAAGTAACAAAGCCAGTGAAAGATCTTCTCCTGAAAATCAAATTAACAGCCTCCTGACTGCTTTTCTGTTGCAGCTTTTTTCAAAGTATAAACATGAAGGTGGGAAATCCATTCTGGCAACAGAAATGGAAGAAGTAATCAGACGACTGTCACACCTGGTGTTGGCTAAAGTGGACATTGATGACCCTACTGTCACGATTATAGAAAAAAACCTGAAAGATATCGCCAAGGCCTTGGTTAAATACCTCCTTAGAAAGTTTGGCTCACGAGAGGCTATTCTTGTGGCAATAATCAAATCAGATTCAAGTTTCGATGAGACTGTTCTTAAATGTCTTGAAAAAGAGCTGTATGTCAGAAGAGAAGCCAAAAAGAAGGGAAGAATTGCCAGGATTTTTTCAGCAATTGGAAATATCTTGAAAAAGCCTGTCCTGGCTATGATCAGGAAACCAGCTTAAACTGTCCGTGAATGTGCATGTAGTTATTTGGGTTTTCCCCGGGTGTTCCGGTTTTCTCCCTAATTAAAAAAAACACTTTTAGCTCGATTGGCCATTCTACATTGCACGTGAATGTGTGTTTGATTCTGTGTGAGCAGTAAAATGGACTGTGACTGTAGTTTGCAGCCATAACCCTTTATAGGATACTAAAAAAAAAAAAAAATCAAATAAAAAAAAAAATTCCCCCTCCCTGAATCGCCACCTTATCGTGGTGGAGGGGTTTGCGTGCTCAAATGATCCCAGGAACCATGGTGTCAGGGGCCCCTAATGGGGTCTCCCAAGGCAATGTGGTCCTGGGGGACGAGCCAGACTAAGGGCGATTCAAATTTTTTCACAAGACTAGATAATTCAGTGAGGACAGAGTCCATTGGAAGTCACCTGTCCAGTGATGAGGGAACCTGAGCTTGTGTGGAGGTTGAGAGGTACCAATTAGATATAATTGGACTCACCTCAACACACAGCGTAGGTTTTGAACCAACCTCCTACAGAGGAGTTGGACCTTGTCCCACTCTGAACTTGTCCAGGGTGAGAGGTGTTGGACTGGAGTGAGATTACTTATAATCCTCTCCTCACCTCCCCGACTTGGAGGGATCTTCAATTTCCAGCTAACGAGATTGAAACAAATGATCATCTCTGAAAAAACAAACAGACACTTAAAAGTATACTGGAGAAATAAGGAATGAGAATAAAGTCATCATCAAAGGAATATTTCTGAGTTTCTTATCATTTCTATTTTAAGTTATTTTGTTGTTTGTTTTTTTACAATACTGCTATTTAAGTACATAACATCTTTCGGCTTGTGTTTACAATCACAATTTTTTTTCTGTCTGAAATGAATCAGGACCCTGTAAAGTGAGGATGGGGTGCTGTTGACCTCATCTGGAGACGTCTAAAGACAGTTTTGTACAACACCTCCAGGAACAAGGAGGAAGCTGAGACTGTGAAATCTGAGGTGGTCTCGCTCAGTACGGCTGCTGAGGTGGATGAAGTTCCTCTGGACCAGCAAACTGGGGTGGTGGGTCCCCCTTTTAAGAAGCAGGACTGGAGGCTGTGTCGTATAATGGTATGGGTTAGTGGGTCTGTTGCTGCAGGCCCCCAAATGGTGAATGGTAAAATAAATTAAAAATGCATTAAGTAAAAGCAAAACATTGATTTAATCCTGTTTGTTATTTAAAGCTGAAGTTCCAGTTACATTTAGTGATAAAACTAAACAAAAAAACATTATATTGTTAAAGAAAATAATGAATCTGACTGTACAGAACCAATGCTAGTATATAAAACCCTCAAGATGTGAAAGAAATTGAAAAACATATAGAAGATGAAATGTAAAGCACATGCTGTCAGTCTATGAATGACTACTAACAATAACAGGGGAAAAACAGCTCTAGAGTATAGCTTTAATGATTTTTTTCTATATTTGGAAATCCTGGTTTATTACATCACGACCAGGGTTGTGAATTCTTTAAGATTAATTAGAATAACTTCCTGGATCACAAGAAGTTGTTTGAGTAAATGTCAGGAGGTCCTTTTATCTTGTAAAAGAGCATGCAATACCCATTTCAGTACCGTTTTTCTTTTCTTTTTCTAATTTTATGCCTTACTGATAGGGTTAAACTTTAACACACTCTTTGTTTATCGCATTGTTATTTTACACTCTGTATACTGCTTGTCTTATAAGATAATTGTACACGTCAGAGAATATATCTTGTACAAGTTGCTTATCTTCATGTCATCTGTGACCTCCTTATTTTCAATAAAAGCCTCAAGAGGCCATCAGAGGGGGGGTGCGGACAGAGACGAGAGCAGCAGGAGATGTGGCTGGTTCTCTGTCCGTCCTCCGTGATGATGAATGAAAAACTTACTGACTTGTCTTCTTTCCTATTGTGTGTTTAATAAATGTTGATCGTTTAAACCTGACACTTACCCACCATGTAATTAAATAAATTAAATTGTATTTATATAGCATCTATTACAACACAAGTTGTCTCTAGGCACTTTTCAGAGACCCAGACATGACCCCGAGCAATTATTACATAAACAAACGGCAGGTAAAAAGTGGAGAAAAACCTTAAGCCAAACAGTGGCAGGAAAACTCCCTTTAATGAGGGAAGAAACCTGGATCAGGACCTGTATCATAAGCGGGGACCCTCCTGCTGAAGGCCAGCCAGGTAGAGCAGGAAGTAAGAGAGAATAGACATAGACACACCGTCAAAGGTACAAGACAGGATACAATAGTATACTTATCTATCAGCAGCAGAACTAAGACTTCTGCGTATATATGGGTAATATATGGATAGTTGGTGATCCACAGGGATGAGGACTGCAGGTCAGGATGTCAGCAGATATCCACCAGAGACATCCATACAGACAGGTGGAGGTAAACACTGGATGGTCAGAGTTGGGACTGCAGGTCAGCAAGCAGCTGCTGAGGTTCTGGTCTGCAGACCATGTACAGAAGAGAAAAAGAGGGGCCAGACCAGCACAACAAACTACAAGAACAATGCAGATCAATTATGCTTATGGGATACTGTTAATAACAGACGACTGAGGTATAGAAGAGACAGGGAAGGCAAAGAGAAACAGAGGAGGTGAAGGGCACCACTCAGTGGATCATGTTGTGTCCCCCTGCAGCATAGGCCTACAGCAGCAGATCTACACCGAAGCTGTTTAAGATGAGCTGCTCTAGTCTGGTTCTGCAGCTGCAGCTTTGACTACTGGCCTAACACAGCAAGGTACTAATTATGAACTAACTATATGCTTTAATAAACAGAAATGTTTTCAGTTTAGTTGTTAAAGGTGGAGGTGGTGTCAGCCTCCTTAAACCAAACTGGAAGTTTGGTTCCAGAGTGATGGTGCCTGATAACAGAAAGCCGTCCTCCAACATCTGACTAAAATACCCTGTCATACTAGATCTTATATTCTCAAGCAAAATACATGTTAATTATGTAGATTTATTTCCTACCTTAACTTAAGTACTGGATTTTTTTCAGCAGCAAAAAAAAGTACAAATAAAAATAATGATCTGCTCTCCAGTATTGCCCAAGTCAAATGAAGCAGTTTGAGTGGAGCCGTCCTGCAGTATTTTGTTTTTCTTGTCACTAGGTGAAGCTGCTGCTCCACATCCTGTCTTCTCCCTTTGTTACACAAGCGACTGCAGAGGAGGTGGGCTTTGCAGCGAGACCTCCAGGGGGGGCAACAGTTTACAGGTCAGCTGTTCTTCATGAGTGAAAGAGAAAAGTCTGCAAATGAGGAAACTCTAGAATATTTTACTGTTGTTGATCCACGGTCCTGTGTGTTGTTTTATGTTAGATCACCTCATCAGTGTGGTTGTGTGCATAGACTCAGATCCACAGTAGATACTGAAATGTCCACTGTGGCTCCACCAGACCACCACTTTCACACCTCAAGCTTCCAAACTGTTGAGGGTAAAATGCAGTTAATTACTGGAAATAATGTTTGGGTTTCTCAGAACTCCACACTGATGCATTTTCCCATCCAATGATGCATCGTTAGTATCAACACATGTTGTGATTACTTTGGTCCAAATAAGCTAAGATACAGAATGAACAATAATCCATAAAACCTCAGCAGGATTTTACTGTCACAAAGATAGTAAACCTCTCTAAGAAAACTTTAGTCTCTTGCTGCCATCTGTTGTCTAGAAAATGCTAAAACAGAGACATATTTTAATTCAAATCCAGTACTTATAATAAAATTGTTTTTAAAAGTTAAATAACACATCAATGCAGTTTAATGCAAGAAAGTACATCACAATATTCTTCAAATGCTTCAGGGGGCCTTGACCTCAAATTCATGCTAACTTTGAAAATAATCTCAGTAACACATAGAGTACCAGATCTAGCAGGATTGGTGTATCAATGTTTTCACTTGTTGGAGGGATGATACAATTACAGGGGTTAAAAAAAAAGAGACTCTATGATTGTCAACTTGCATATTTGCAAGACAAAACTTACAATATGTGACCTTAAAAACTCTCAAGTTTCCAAAGTAGGGGTGGGGGCCAAAAAACCAATGATTGCAAATTTGCAGGCAGACCTTTATGTCTTGAATCCGACCTTGCAGCTCAGGTCTCCTCCAGTGACTACAGGGGCCACATCCGTTTGAACAGGTCCTGGACATCCATCCATCCATCCTGCAAGTCCACCTGCTGGAATCCTGCAGAGCTTGGAAAGTACTGATACACTGAAAGTAGGCTGTATCTTATTACAATTGTAAACATTTTGTGTTTGTCAAAACATTTATTAAATGTGATTACAAATAAAATGAGAAGGAGTCTCCAAGTATCAGAATTGTTTCTGCAGAAGAAGAAAGAATGTTGACCGATGCAAAGCTGTCAAAAGGATATTTTCACTTCAACTGTTGTACAAAATACGACAACAGAATATGTCTTTTTGGTAAATAGAAACAAAGGTAGTTATGACTAAGAATTAGAGAAAATAATGCCATTGTTTTCGATGTTATCGTTGTGCATCTCTGAATGAAAGGTCTTAATACACTGATCTCGTACAAACTCAGGTCTCGCGAGAACATTGGAAATCTCATATTTGCAGCTGTACGTTACGCAATGATCCAAACTCCACCATAAGTTACGTTTCCACGATAGTTTGACATCCGTCCGTACCGCGACACCGAGTGGAATAATTATTTATCTATTGAGACAGAATTGTTTTGCTCAATGAATTTGTTTTATCCAGGGAAAAAGCAAACTACACGAGAATCGTCTCAGCTGTTACTTTCCGTTGGTTCGGCTGACGCATGCGCAAAGACAGTAGTGCGGCGCTTGTGTGCGTCATACCTGCGTCATCACGCCTCTGACCGGGTCTATAAATATAGGCTCTTATTCCTCTTTTTTCAGTTTCACATCGGTTTGCCTGAGTGTACATCGTTCGGACCTCACTAGAGAAAAAAAGAACACCTTTACAATGCAACAGTCAGAAATCCAAGTGCAAAAGCCTTTCTTTGTCAGAAAAGAAATTCTTTGTGCACTTTTGATAAATACTTAGAAAAATCTCAGAAGCACAGTGGCAGCTACTGGCTGCTGGAACCTGTTGATTTGGACACACAGGCTATTATTTCGGAGATGATCACAGAGATAATACAAACCCTGTCAACAGACATTTTGAGAACTTTTCTGCCCTTGTTTCAGGAGTACCTGGCAAGACATGTGAATCAGGCCGTCTCGCCTGAAATGGACATAAAAACAGACCTTGGAGATGCCTTATCCAAGACTTTCTCCCACGTTCTCAATGTTGAGCCAGAAAATATGACGAAGCTGAAGAACTGACTAAATTGGCTGAGGAGGAAATTGATATGAAAGTCAATTCTCTTCTAAGTGCAGTAACGGAAGACCACATTTATCCCAGATTCTTCTGTTTATGTCTGTGCGTTCACATCAATGTAAAACGTCTGGGCCGCATGGTGTTCTTGCTGTCAGATGTTTGAGATCGTGTATAGTGAGAAGGGCTTCCAATTGGTGTGAAAACACATGTTTAAAAACAGTAAATGAATTCTGAGCAGTCAACCATCAGGATCAAATCGAATATTTCGATACCTCAGCAACTGAGAGTATTAAAGACATACTTCTCAAATGGGGACCAAATACCGCTCAAGAAGATGAAATCACTCCCCCGTCTCTCACCCCGTCATGTAAAAGAAGTCGCATCCGAAATATTAAGCACCATCCTTGAGAGCTGGGAAAGTAATAATCTCAATGTTATGGCTGAACGTAAACCTCGTTTTAATCTCACACGTGTAGTAAATAAGGTGAGAAATTACTTTGAAAATGCTTCCACAAAGACAAACGTCACTGAAGCAGAGAGGACTGAAAGACAGAAAAAATGCAGATTGTCCTTGGTTCATCCACAAAACCTTTAACAACATGATGGAAGAATTAAAGAAGTCACGTAGGACAAATGGAAAAAGATTCTTCCTGAGTGTTTAATTCAAGGTGGGGCAACAATTTGGAAAAAGGAACATCAGCCTATTTTAGTTGACGTGATACAAGAGAAAGCCAGCCTCAACTTTCTGCATCCTATCTTCTGTGGAAAACTTCATGGATAAATACTGCAGTCAGGAAAGACTGAAGAACTCAAAGCAAAACTTGAGAACATCAAAGACTGGGATGAGGTGCAAAACATTTTCCAGAGAGTTGGTTGATAAACTATATGGTCATTTGGTGACGCAGGGAGTTTATAAACGGCCCATTGTTCCTCCTGGAAAATCTTTGTCTGATTTTATCCTTCCCAAAATGAAAGAAATGAGGAATGAGAATCAGGCGGAAGTTACTCTTGAGGAACTCTATGTCATGACAGAAGATGCAGCTGGAAAGTTCCTACAGCAAATTCTTCTGTTGTTGTTTACTGAGCGGGTGGGATGAAGTATTCACAATGAGGATGTTTTCTGGTGCACTGAGTGACATAACAACCCTTTAGAAGAAATGACTTGCTCACATGAAGATCCAGGACACCAAATTGGTTTCCACTGTAGACAGCAAGAGGTCTTCAACGTCACACCCTCCATTATGTACATCTGTCACCTCCTGCTTGATGCTCTTGAACTCATTGGTGAAGATGCAGATGATAGAAGCTTGAAAGGTGAAACAATCCAAGATGAGAAGAGTGTGAGTCAAAGCAAGCGTGGGCTCCTGATAAACACCCTGATTTACCCTCCAAGGAGACAACTCGTTCCCACTCAAACTGAGTCCTTCCCCCACAGCGTCGCAGTGGAAGGTTGATGCATCACCTGAAGTAACAAAGCCAGTGAAAAGATCTTCTCCTGAAAATCAAATTAACAGCCTCCTGACTGCTTTTCTGTTGCAGCTTTTTTCAAAGTATAAACATGAAGGTGGGAAATCCATTCTGGCAACAGAAATGGAAGAAGTAATCAGACGACTGTCACACCTGGTGTTGGCTAAAGTGGACATTGATGACCCTACTGTCACGATTATAGAAAAAAACCTGAAAGATATCGCCAAGGCCTTGGTTAAATACCTCCTTAGAAAGTTTGGCTCACGGGAGGCTATTCTTGTGCAATAATCAAATCAGATTCAAGTTTCGATGAGACTGTTCTTAAATGTCTTGAAAAAGAGCTGTATGTCAGAAGAGAAGCCAAAAAAGAAGGGAAGAATTGCCAGGATTTTTTCAGCAATTGGAAATATCTTGAAAAAGCCTGTCCTGGCTATGATCAGGAAAACCAGCTTAAACTGTCCGTGAATGTGCATGTAGTTATTTGGGTTTTCCCCGGGTGTTCCGGTTTTTCTCCCTAATTAAAAAAAACACTTTTAGCTCGATTGGCCATTCTACATTGCACGTGAATGTGTGTTTGATTCTGTGTGAGGCAGTAAAATGGACTGTGACTGTAGTTTGCAGCCATAACCCTTTATAGGATACTTAAAAAAAAAAAAAAAAAACAAATAAAAAAAAAAAAACAAAAAAACAAATTCCCCCTCCCTGAATCGCCACCTTATCGTGGTGGAGGGGTTTGCGTGCTCAATGATCCAGGAACCATGTGTCAGGGGCCCCTAATGGGGTTCTCCCAAGGCAATGTGGTCCTGGGGGACGAGCCAGACTAAGGGCGATTCAAATTTTCTCACAAGACTAGATAATTCAGTGAGGACAGAGTCCATTGGAAGTCACCTGTCCAGTGATGAGGTAACCTGAGCTTGTGTGGAGGTTGAGAGGTACCGATTAGATATAATTGGACTCACCTCAACACACAGCGTAGGTTTTGAACCAACCTCCTACAGAGGAGTTGGACCTTGTCCCACTCTGAACCTTGCCAGGGTGAGAGGTGTTGGGACTGGAGTGAGATTACTTATAATCCTCTCCTCACCTCCCCGACTTGGAGGGATCTTCAATTTCCAGTAACGAGATTGAAACAAATGATCATCTCTGAAAAAAACAAACAGACACTTAAAAGTATACTGGAGAAATAAGGAATGAGAATAAAGTCATCATCAAATGAATATTTCTGAGTTTCTATCATTTCTATTTTAAGTTATTTTTGTTGTTTTGTTGTTTTTACAATACTGCTATTTAAGTACATAACATCTTTCGGCTGTGTTTACAATCACAATTTCATTTCTGTCTGAAATGAATCAGGACCCTGTAAAGTGAGGTGGGGGTGCTGTTGACCTCATCTGGAGACGTCTAAAGACAGTTTTGTACAACACCTCCAGGAACAAGGAGGAAGCTGAGACTGTGAAATCTGAGGTGGGTCTCGCTCAGTACGGCTGCTGAGGTGGATGAAGTTCCTCTGGACCAGCAAACTGGGGTGGTGGGTCCCCTTTTAAGAAGCAGGACTGGAGGGCTTGTGTCGTATAATGGTATGGGTTAGTGGGTCTGTTGCTGCAGGCCCAAATGGTGAATGGTAAAATAAATTAAAAAATGCATTAAGTAAAAGCAAAACATTGATTTAATCCTGTTGTTATTTAAAGCTGAAGTTCCAGTTACATTTCAGTGATAAAACTAAAAACAAAAAACATTATATTGTTAAGAAATAATGAATCTGACTGTACAGAACCAATGCTAGTATATAAAACCCTCAAGATGTGAAAGAAATTGAAAACATATAGAAGATGAAATGTAAAGCACATGCTGTCAGTCTATGAATGACTACTAACAACAACAGGGGAAAACAGCTCTAGAGTTATATCTTTAATGATTTTTTTTCTATATTGGAAATCCTGGTTTATTACATACGACCAGGGTTTGTGAATTCTTTAAGATTAATTAGAATAACTCCTGGATCACAAGAAGTTGTTGAGTAAATGTCAGGAAGGTCCTTTTATCTTGTAAAGAGCATGACAATACCCATTTCAGTACCGTTTTTCCTGTTCTTTTTCTAATTTTATGCTTACTGATAGGGTTAACTTTAAACACACTCTTTGTTTATCGCATTGTTAATTTTACCTCGGTATACTGCTTGTCTTATAAGATAATTGTACACGTCAGAGAATATATCTTGTACAAGTTGCTTATCTTCATGTCATCTGTGACCTCCTTATTTTCATTAAAAGCCTCAAGAGGCCATCAGAGGGGGGGTGCGGACAGAGACGAGAGCAGCGGAGATGTGGCTGGTTCTCTGTCCGTCCTCCGTGATGATGAATGAAAAACTTACTGACTTGTCTTCCTTCCTTATTGTGTGTTTATAAATGTTGATCGTTTAAACCTGACACTTACCCACCATGTAATTAAATTAAATTAAATTGTATTTATATAGCATCTATTACAACACAAGTTGTCTCTAGGCAGCTTTCCAGAGACCCAGAACATGACCCGCCGAGCAATTATTACATAAACAACGGCAGGTAACAACGTGGGAGGAAAAACCTTAAGCCAAACAGTGGCAGGAATAAACTCCCCTTTAGAGGGAAGAAACCTGGATCAGGACCTGTATCATAAGCGGGGGACCCTCCTGCTGAAGGCCAGCCAGGTAGAGCAGGAAGTAAAGAGAGAATAGACATAGACACACCGTCAAAGGTACAAGACAGGATACAATAGTATACTTATCTATCAGCAGCAGAACTAAGACTCTGCGTATATATGGGTAATATATGGATAGTTGGGGATCCACAGGGATGAGGACTGCAGGTCAGGATGTCAGCAGATATCCACCAGAGACATCCATACAGACAGGTGGAGGTAAACACTGGGATGGTCAGAGTTGGGACTGCAGGTCAGCAAGCAGCTGCTGAGGTTCTGGTCTGCAGAACATGTACAGAAGAGAAAAAGAGGGGCCAGACCAGCACAACCAAACTACAAGAACAATGCAGATCAATTATGCTTATGGGATACTGTTAATAACAGAACGACTGAGGTATAGAAAGGACAGGAAGGCAAAGAGAAACAGAGGAGGTGAAGGGCACCACTCGTGGATCATGTTGGTGTCCCCCTGCAGCATAGGCCTACAGCAGCAGATCTACACCGAAGCTGTTTAAGATGAGCTGCTCTAGTCTGGTTCTGCAGCTGCAGCTTTGACTACTGGCCCCTAACACAGCAAGGTACTAATTATGAACATAACTATATGCTTTAATAAACAGAAATGTTTTCAGTTTAGTTTTAAAGGTGGAGGTGGTGTCAGCCTCCTTAACGCAAAACCTGGAAGTTGGTTCCAGAGTGATGGTGCCTGATAACAGAAAGCCGTCCTCCAAATCTGACTAAATACCCTGTCATACTAGATCTTATATCTCAGCAAAATACATGTTAATTATGTAGATTTATTTTCCTACCTTAACTTAGTACTCTGGATTTTTTTTCAGCAGCAAAAAATGTACAAAATAAAAATATGATCTGCTCTCCAGTATTGCACAAGTCAAATGAAGCAGTTTGCAGTGGAGCCGTCCTGCAGTATTTTGTTTTTTCTGTCACTAGGTGAAGCTGCTGCTCCACATCCTGTTTTCTCCCTTCCTGACACAGCGACTGCAGAGGAGGTGGGCTTTGCAGCGAGACCTCCAGGGGGGGGCAAACAGTTTACAGGTCAGCTGTTCTTCATGAGTGAAAGAGAAAAGTCTGCAAATGAGGAAACTCTAGAATATTTTACTGTTGTTGATCCACGGGTCCTGTGTGTGTTTTATGTTAGATTCACCTCATCAGTGTGGATCGTGTGCATAGACTCAGATCCACAGTAGATACTGAAATGTCCACTGTGGCTCCACCAGACCACCACTTTCACACCTCAAGCTTCCAAACTGTTGAGGGTAAATGCAGTTAATTACTGGAAATAATGTTTGGGTTCTCAGAACTCCACACTGATGCATTTTCCCATCCATGATGCATCGTTAGTATCAACACATGTTGTGATTACTTTGGTCCAAATAAGCTAAGATACAGAATGAACAATAATCCATAAAACCTCAGCAGGATTTTACTGTCACAAGATAGTAAACCTCTCTAAGAAAACTTTAGTCTCTTGCTGCCATCTATTGTCTAGAAAATGCTAAAACAGAGACATATTTTAATTCAAATCCAGTACTTATAATAAAATTGTTTTTAAAAGTTAAATAACACATCAATGCAGTTTAATGCAAGAAAGTACATCACAATATTCTTCAAATGCTTCAGGGAGCCTTGACCTCAAATTCATGCTAAACTTTGAAAATAAATCTCAGTAACACTTAAGAGTACCAGATCTAGCAGGATTGTGTATCAGTGTTTTCACTTGTTGGAGGGATGATACAATTACATGGTTAAAAAAAGAGACTCTATGATTGTCAACTTGCATATTTGCAAGACAAAACTTACAATATGTGACCTTAAAAACTCTCAAGTTTCCAAAGTAGGGGTGGGGGCCAAAAAACCAATGATGGGCAAATTTGCAGGCAGACCCTTTATGTATTGAATCCGACCTTGCAGCTCAGGGTCTCCTCCAGTGACTACAGGGGCCACATCCGTTTGAACAGGTCCTGGACATCCATCCATCCATCCTGCAAGTCCACCTGCTGGATCCTGCAGAGCTTCACTAGGAGCTGATGCTGAAGCTGTCAAAACCTCCACAACACTGGAAAGTAGGCTGTATCTTATTTACAATTGTAAACATTTGTGTTTGTCAAAACATTTTATTAAATGTGATTACAAATATTTATTTGTAATCACATTTAATAAAATGTTTTGACAAGGAGAAGGAGTCTCCAGAGTATCAGAATATGTTTCTGCAGAAGAAGAAAGAAATGTTGACCGATGCAAAGCTGTCAAAGGATATTTTCACTTCAACTGTTGTACAAATACGACAACAGAATATGTCTTTTGGTAATATGAAACAAAGGTAGTTATGACTAAGAATTAGAGAAAATAATGCCATTGTTTTCGATGTTATCGTTGTGCATCTCTGAATGAAAGGTCTTAATACACTGATCTCGTACAAACTCAGGTCTCGCGAGAACATTGGAAATCTCATATTGCAGCTGTACGTTACGCAATGATCCAAACTCCACCATAAGTTACGTTTCTCCACGATAGTTTGACATACCGTCCGTAGCCGCGACACCGAGTGGAATAATTATTTATCTATTGAGACAGAATTGTTTTGCTCAATGAATTTGTTTTATCCAGGGAAAAAGCAAACTACACGAGAATCGTCTCAGCTGTTTACTTTCCGTTGGTTCGGCTGACGCATGCGCAAAGACAGTAGTGCGGCGGTATGTGCGTCATTACCTGCGTCATCACGCCTCTGACCGGGTCTATAAATATAGGCCCTCTTATTCCTCTTTTTTTCAGTTTCACATCGGTTTGGCCTGAGTGTACATCGTTCGGACCACACTAGAGAAAAAAAGAACCCCTTTACAATGCAACAGTCAGAAATCCAAGTGCAAAGCCTTCTTTGTCAGAAAAGAAATTCTTTGTGCACTTTTTGATAAATACTTAGAAAAAATCTCAGAAGCACAGTGGCAGCTACTGGCTGCTGGAACTGTTGATTTGGACACACAGGCTATTATTTCGGAGATGATCACAGAGATAATACAAACCCTGTCAACAGACATTTGAGAACTTTTCTGCCCTTGTTTCGAGGAGTACCATGGCAAGACATGTGAATCAGGCCGTCTCGCCTGAAATGGACATAAAAACAGACCTTGGAGATGCCTTAGCCAAGACTTTCTCCCACGTTCTCAATGTTGAGCCAGAAAATATTGACGAAGCTGAAGAACTGACTAAATTGGCTGAGGAGGAAATTGATATGAAAGTCAATTCTCTTCTAAGTGCAGTAACGGAAGACCCACATTTATCCCCAGATTCTTCTGTTTATGTCTGTGGCTTCACATCAAATGTAAAACGTCTGGGCCGCATGGTGTTTCTTGCTGTCAGATGTTTGAGATCGTGTATAGTGAGAAGGGCTTCCAATTGTGTGAAAACACATGTTAAAAAACAGTAAATTGAATTCTGAGCAGTCAACCATCAGGATCAAATCAGAATATTTCGATTACCTCAGCAACTGAGAGTATTAAAGACATACTTCTCAAATGGGGACCAAATACCGCTCAAGAAGATGAAAATACTCCCCCGTCTCTCACCCCGTCATGTAAAGAAGTCGCATCCGAAATATTAAGCACCATCCTTGAGAGCTGGGAAAGTAATAATCTCAATGTTATGGCTGAACGTAAACCTCGTTTTAATCTCACACGTGTAGTACATAAGGTGAGAAATTACTTTGGAAAATGCTCCACAAAGACAAACGTCACTGAAGCAAGAGAGGACTGAAAGACAGGAAAAAATGCAGATTGTCTGGGTTCATCCACAAACCTTTAACAACATGATGGAAGAATTAAAGAAGTCACGTAGGACAAATGGAAAAGATTCTTCCTGAGTGTTAATTCAAGGTGGGCAACAATTTGGAAAAAGGAACATCAGCCTATTTTAGTGACGTGATACAAGAGAAGCCAGCCTCAAGTTCTGCATCCTATCTTCTGTGGAAAACTTCATGGATAAAATACTGCAGTCAGGAAAGACTGAAGAACTCAAAGCAAAACTTGAGAACATCAAAGACTGGGATGAGGTGCAAACATTTTCCAGAGAGTTGGTTGATAAACTATATGGTCATTTGGTGACAGCAGGAGTTTATAAACGGCCCATTGTTCCTCCTGGAAAATCTTTGTCTGATTTTATCCTTCCCAAAATGAAAGAAATGAGGAATGAGAATCAGGCGGAAGTTACTCTTGAGGAACTCTATGTCATGACAGAAGATGCAGCTGGAAAGTTCCTACAGCAAATTCTTCTGTTGTTGTTTACTGAGCGGTGGGATGAAGTATTTCACAATGAGGATGTTTCTGGTGCACTGAGTGACATAACAACCCTTTTAGAAGAAATGACTTGCTCACATGAAGATCAGGACACCAAATTGGTTTCCACTGTAGACAGCAAGAGGTCTTCAACGTCACACCCTCCATTATGTACTCTGTCACCTCCTGTTGATGCTCTTGAACTCATTGGTGAAGATGCAGATGATAGAAGCTTGAAAGGTGAAACAATCCAAGATGAGAAGAGTGTGAGTCAAAGCAGCGTGGCTCCTGATAAACACCCTGATTTACCCTCCAAGGAGACAACTCGTCCCACTCAAACTGAGTCTTCCCCCACAGCGTCGCAGTGGAAGGTTGATGCATCACCTGAAGTAACAAAGCCAGTGAAAAGATCTTCTCCTGAAAATCAAATTAACAGCCTCCTGACTGCTTTTCTGTTGCAGCTTTTTTCAAAGTATAAACATGAAGGTGGGAAATCAATTCTGGCAACAGAAATGGAAGAAGTAATCAGACGACTGTCACACCTGGTGTTGGCTAAAGTGGACATTGATGACCCTACTGTCACGATTATAGAAAAAAACCTGAAAGATATCGCCAAGGCCTTGGTTAAATACCTCCTTAGAAAGTTTGGCTCACGAGAGGCTATTCTTGTGGCAATAATCAAATCAGATTCAAGTTTCGATGAGACTGTTCTTAAATGTCTTGAAAAGAGCTGTATGTCAGAAGAGAAGCCAAAAAGAAGGGAAGAATTGCCAGGATTTTTCAGCAATTGGAAATATCTTGAAAAAGCCTGTCCTGGCTATGATCAGGAAACCAGCTTAAACTGTCCGTGAATGTGCATGTAGTTATTTGGGTTTTCCCCGGGTGTTCCGGTTTTCTCCCTAATTAAAAAAACACTTTTAGCTCGATTGGCCATTCTACATTGCACGTGAATGTGTGTTTGATTCTGTGTGAGCAGTAAAATGGACTGTGACTGTAGTTTGCAGCCATAACCCTTTATAGGATACTTAAAAAAAAAAAAAATCAAATAAAAAAAAAAAAAAAAAAAAAAATTCCCCCTCCCTGAATCGCCACCTTATCGTGGTGGAGGGGTTTGCGTGCTCAAATGATCCCAGGAACCATGGTGTCAGGGGCCCCTAATGGGGTCTCCCAAGGCAATGTGGTCCTGGGGGACGAGCCAGACTAAGGGCGATTCAAATTTTTCTCACAAGACTAGATAATTCAGTCAGGACAGAGTCCATTGGAAGTCACCTGTCCAGTGATGAGGGAACCTGAGCTTGTGTGGAGGTTGAGAGGTACCAATTAGATATAATTGGACTCACCTCAACACACAGCGTAGGTTTTGAACCAACCTCCTACAGAGGAGTTGGACCTTGTCCCACTCTGAACTTGTCCAGGGTGAGAGGTGTTGGACAGGAGTGAGATTACTTATAATCCTCTCCTCACCTCCCCGACTTGGAGGGATCTTCAATTTCCAGCTAACGAGATTGAAACAAATGATCATCTCTGAAAAAACAAACAGACACTTAAAAGTATATACTGGAGAAATAAGAAATAAGAATAAAGTCATCATCAAAGGAATATTTCTGAGTTTCTTATCATTTCTATTTTAAGTTATTTTTTGTTGTTTTTTTACAATACTGCTATTTAAGTACATAACATCTTTCGGCTGTGTTTACAATCACAATTTTTTTTCTGTCTGAAATGAATCAGGACCCTGTAAAGTGAGGATGGGGTGCTGTTGACCTCATCTGGAGACGTCTAAAGACAGTTTTGTACAACACCTCCAGGAACAAGGAGGAAGCTGAGACTGTGAAATCTGAGGTGGTCTCGCTCAGTACGGCTGCTGAGGTGGATGAAGTTCCTCTGGACCAGCAAACTGGGGTGGTGGGTCCCCCTTTGAAGAAGCAGACTGGAGGCTGTGTCGTATAATGGTATGGGTTAGTGGGTCTGTTGCTGCAGGCCCCAAATGGTGAATGGTAAAATAAATTAAAAATGCATTAAGTAAAGCAAAACATTGATTTAATCCTGTTTGTTATTTAAAGCTGAAGTTCCAGTTACATTTTAGTGATAAAACTAAACAAAAAAACATTATATTGTTAAAGAAAATAATGAATCTGACTGTACAGAACCAATGCTAGTATATAAAACCCTCAAGATGTGAAAGAAATTGAAAACATATAGAAGATGAAATGTAAAGCACATGCTGTCAGTCTATGAATGACTACTAACAACAACAGGGGAAAACAGCTCTGGAGTATAGCTTTAATGATTTTTTTTCTATATTTGGAAATCCTGGTTTATTACATCACGACCAGGGTTGTGAATTCTTTAAGATTAATTAGAATAACTTCCTGGATCACAAGAAGTTGTTTGAGTAAATGTCAGGAGGTCCTTTTATCTTGTAAAAGAGCATGCAATACCCATTTCAGTACCGTTTTTCTTTTCTTTTTCTAATTTTATGCCTTACTGATAGGGTTAAACTTTAACACACTCTTGTTTATCGCATTGTTATTTTACACTCTGTATACTGCTTGTCTTATAAGATAATTGTACACGTCAGAGAATATATCTTGTACAAGTTGCTTATCTTCATGTCATCTGTGACCTCCTTATTTTCAATAAAAGCCTCAAGAGGCCATCAGAGGGGGGGTGCGGACAGAGACGAGAGCAGCGGAGATGTGGCTGAGTTCTCTGTCCGTCCTCCGTGATGATGAATGAAAAACTTACTGACTTGTCTTCTTTCCTAATTGTGTGTTTAATAAATGTTGATCGTTTAAACCTGACACTTACCCACCATGTAATTAAATTAAATTAAATTGTATTTATATAGCATCTATTACAACACAAGTTGTCTCTAGGCACTTTTCAGAGACCCAGAACATGACCCCCGAGCAATTATTACATAAACAACGGCAGGTAAAAAGTGGGAGAAAAACCTTAAGCCAAACAGTGGCAGGAAAAACTCCCCTTTAAGAGGGAAGAAACCTGGATCAGGACCTGTATCATAAGCGGGGACCCTCCTGCTGAAGGCCAGCCAGGTAGAGCAGGAAGTAAAGAGAGAATAGACATAGACACACCGTCAAAGGTACAAGACAGGATACAATAGTATACTTATCTATCAGCAGCAGAACTAAGACTTCTGCGTATATATGGGTAATATATGGATAGTTGGTGATCCACAGGGATGAGGACTGCAGGTCAGGATGTCAGCAGATATCCACCAGAGACATCCATACAGACAGGTGGAGGTAAACACTGGGATGGTCAGAGTTGGGACTGCAGGTCAGCAAGCAGCTGCTGAGGTTCTGGTCTGCAGAACATGTACAGAAGAGAAAAAGAGGGGCCAGACCAGCACAACAAACTACAAGAACAATGCAGATCAATTATGCTTATGGGATACTGTTAATAACAGACGACTGAGGTATAGAAGAGACAGGGAAGGCAAAGAGAAACAGAGGAGGTGAAGGGCACCACTCAGTGGATCATGTTGGTGTCCCCCTGCAGCATTGGCCTACAGCAGCAGATCTACACCGAAGCTGTTTAAGATGAGCTGCTCTAGTCTGGTTCTGCAGCTGCAGCTTTGACTACTGGCCCTAACACAGCAAGGTACTAATTATGAACTAACTATATGCTTTAATAAACAGAAATGTTTTCAGTTTAGTTTTAAAGGTGGAGGTGGTGTCAGCCTCCTTAACCCAAACTGGAAGTTGGTTCCAGAGTGATGGTGCCTGATAACAGAAAGCCATCCTCCAAATCTGACTAAAATACCCTGTCATACTAGATCTTATATTCTCAGCAAAATACATGTTAATTATGTAGATTTATTTTCCTACCTTAACTTAAGTACTGGATTTTTTTCAGCAGCAAAAAAAAGTACAAATAAAAATAATGATCTGCTCTCCAGTATTGCACAAGTCAAATGAAGCAGTTTGAGTGGAGCCGTCCTGCAGTAGTTTGTTTTTCTGTCACTAGGTGAAGCTGCTGCTCCACATCCTGTCTTCTCCCTTTGTTACACAAGCGACTGCAGAGGAGGTGGGCTTTGCAGCGAGACCTCCAGGGGGGGCAACAGTTTACAGGTCAGCTGTTCTTCATGAGTGAAAGAGAAAAGTCTGCAAATGAGGAAACTCTAGAATATTTTACTGTTGTTGATCCACGGTCCTGTGTGTTGTTTTATGTTAGATCACCTCATCAGTGTGGTTGTGTGCATAGACTCAGATCCACAGTAGATACTGAAATGTCCACTGTGGCTCCACCAGACCACCACTTTCACACCTCAAGCTTCCAAACTGTTGAGGGTAAAATGCAGTTAATTACTGGAAATAATGTTTGGGTTTCTCAGAACTCCACACTGATGCATTTTCCCATCCAATGATGCATCGTTAGTATCAACACATGTTGTGATTACTTTGGTCCAAATAAGCTAAGATACAGAATGAACAATAATCCATAAAACCTCAGCAGGATTTTACTGTCACAAAGATAGTAAACCTCTCTAAGAAAACTTTAGTCTCTTGCTGCCATCTGTTGTCTAGAAAATGCTAAAACAGAGACATATTTTAATTCAAATCCAGTACTTATAATAAAATTGTTTTTAAAAGTTAAATAACACATCAATGCAGTTTAATGCAAGAAAGTACATCACAATATTCTTCAAATGCTTCAGGGGTCCTTGACCTCAAATTCATGCTAAACTTTGAAAATAAATCTCAGTAACACATAAGAGTACCAGATCTAGCAGGATTGTGTATCAATGTTTTCACTTGTTGGAGGGATGATACAATTACATGGTTAAAAAAAGAGACTCTATGATTGTCAACTTGCATATTTGCAAGACAAAACTTACAATATGTGACCTTAAAAACTCTCAAGTTTCCAAAGTAGGGGTGGGGGCCAAAAAACCAATGATGGGTAAATTTGCAGGCAGACCCTTTATGTATTGAATCCGACCTTGCAGCTCAGGGTCTCCTCCAGTGACTACAGGGGCCACATCCGTTTGAACAGGTCCTGGACATCCATCCATCCATCCTGCAAGTCCACCTGCTGGATCCTGCAGAGCTTCACTAGGAGCTGATGCTGAAGCTGTCAAAACCTCCACAACACTGGAAAGTAGGCTGTATCTTATTTACAATTGTAAACATTTTGTGTTTGTCAAAACATTTTATTAAATGTGATTACAAATAAATGAGAAGGAGTCTCCAGAGTATCAGAATATGTTTCTGCAGAAGAAGAAAGAAATGTTGACCGATGCAAAGCTGTCAAAGGATATTTTCACTTCAACTGTTGTACAAAATACGACAACAGAATATGTCTTTTTGGTAAATATGAAACAAAGGTAGTTATGACTAAGAATTAGAGAAAATAATGCCATTGTTTTCGATGTTATCGTTGTGCATCTCTGAATGAAAGGTCTTAATACACTGATCTCGTACAAACTCAGGTCTCGCGAGAACATTGGAAATCTCATATTTGCAGCTGTACGTTACGCAATGATCCAAACTCCACCATAAGTTACGTTTCCACGATAGTTTGACATCCGTCCGTACCGCGACACCGAGTGGAATAATTATTTATCTATTGAGACAGAATTGTTTTGCTCAATGAATTTGTTTTATCCAGGGAAAAAGCAAACTACACGAGAATCGTCTCAGCTGTTACTTTCCGTTGGTTCGGCTGACGCATGCGCAAAGACAGTAGTGCGGCGTTGTGTGCGTCATACCTGCGTCATCACGCCTCTGACCGGGTCTATAAATATAGGCTCTTATTCCTCTTTTTTCAGTTTCACATCGGTTTGCCTGAGTGTACATCGTTCGGACCTCACTAGAGAAAAAAAGAACACCTTTACAATGCAACAGTCAGAAATCCAAGTGCAAAAGCCTTTCTTTGTCAGAAAAGAAATTCTTTGTGCACTTTTTGATAAATACTTAGAAAAAATCTCAGAAGCACAGTGGCAGCTACTGGCTGCTGGAACCGTTGATTTGGACACACAGGCTATTATTTCGGAGATGATCACAGAGATAATACAAACCCTGTCAACAGACATTTTGAGAACTTTTCTGCCCTTGTTTCAGGAGTACCTGGCAAGACATGTGAATCAGGCCGTCTCGCCTGAAATGGACATAAAAACAGACCTTGGAGATGCCTTATCCAAGACTTTCTCCCACGTTCTCAATGTTGAGCCAGAAAATATTGACGAAGCTGAAGAACTGACTAAATTGGCTGAGGAGGAAATTGATATGAAAGTAAATTCTCTTCTAAGTGCAGTAACGGAAGACCCACATTTATCCCCAGATTCTTCTGTTTATGTCTGTGGCTTCACATCAAATGTAAAACGTCTGGGCCGCATGGTGTTTCTTGCTGTCAGATGTTTGAGATCGTGTATAGTGAGAAGGGCTTCCAATTGTGTGAAAACACATGTTAAAAACAGTAAATTGAATTCTGAGCAGTCAACCATCAGGATCAAATCAAATATTTCGATTACCTCAGCAACTGAGAGTATTAAAGACATACTTCTCAAATGGGGACCAAATACCGCTCAAGAAGATGAAAATACTCCCCCGTCTCTCACCCCGTCATGTAAAGAAGTCGCATCCGAAATATTAAGCACCATCCTTGAGAGCTGGGAAAGTAATAATCTCAATGTTATGGCTGAACGTAAACCTCGTTTTAATCTCACACGTGTAGTAAATAAGGTGAGAAATTACTTTGGAAAATGCTGCACAAAGACAAACGTCACTGAAGCAGAGAGGACTGAAAGACAGAAAAAATGCAGATTGTCTGGGTTCATCCACAAAACCTTTAACAAAATGATGGAAGAATTAAAGAAGTCACGTAGGACAAATGGAAAAAGATTCTTCCTGAGTGTTAATTCAAGGTGGGCAAAAATTTGGAAAAAGGAACATCAGCCTATTTTAGTTGACGTGATACAAGAGAAGCCAGCCTCAACTTTCTGCATCCTATCTTCTGTGGAAAACTTCATGGATAAAATACTGCAGTCAGGAAAGACTGAAGAACTCAAAGCAAAACTTGAGAACATCAAAGACTGGGATGAGGTGCAAAAATTTTCCAGAGAGTTGGTTGATAAACTATATGGTCATTTGGTGACGGCAGGAGTTTATAAACGGCCCATTGTTCCTCCTGGAAAATCTTTGTCTGATTTTATCCTTCCCAAAATGAAAGAAATGAGGAATGAGAATCAGGCGGAAGTTACTCTTGAGGAACTCTATGTCATGACAGAAGATGCAGCTGGAAAGTTCCTACAGCAAATTCTTCTGTTGTTGTTTACTGAGCGGTGGGATGAAGTATTTCACAATGAGGATGTTTCTGGTGCACTGAGTGACATAACAACCCTTTTAGAAGAAATGACTTGCTCACATGAAGATCAGGACACCAAATTGGTTTCCACTGTAGACGGCAAGAGGTCTTCAACGTCACACCCTCCATTATGTACACTGTCACCTCCTGTTGATGCTCTTGAACTCATTGGTGAAGATGCAGATGATAGAAGCTTGAAAGGTGAAACAATCCAAGATGAGAAGAGTGTGAGTCAAAGCAGCGTGGCTCCTGATAAACACCTTGATTTACCCTCCAAGGAGACAACTCGTCCCACTCAAACTGAGTCTTCCCCCACAGCATCGCAGTGGAAGGTTGATGCATCACCTGAAGTAACAAAGCCAGTGAAAAGATCTTCTCCTGAAAATCAAATTAACAGCCTCCTGACTGCTTTTCTGTTGCAGCTTTTTTCAAAGTATAAACATGAAGGTGGGAAATCCATTCTGGCAACAGAAATAGAAGAAGTAATCAGACGACTGTCACACCTGGTGTTGGCTAAAGTGGACATTGATGACCCTACTGTCACGATTATAGAAAAAAACCTGAAAGATATCGCCAAGGCCTTGGTTAAATACCTCCTTAGAAAGTTTGGCTCACGGGAGGCTATTCTTGTGGCAATAATCAAATCAGATTCAAGTTTCGATGAGACTGTTCTTAAATGTCTTGAAAAAGAGCTGTATGTCAGAAGAGAAGCCAAAAAGAAGGGAAGAATTGCCAGGATTTTTTCAGCAATTGGAAATATCTTGAAAAAGCCTGTCCTGGCTATGATCAGGAAACCAGCTTAAACTGTCCGTGAATGTGCATGTAGTTATTTGGGTTTTCCCCGGGTGTTCCGGTTTTCTCCCTAATTAAAAAAAACACTTTTAGCTCGATTGGCCATTCTACATTGCACGTGAATGTGTGTTTGATTCTGTGTGAGCAGTAAAATGGACTGTGACTGTAGTTTGCAGCCATAAGCCTTTATAGGATACTTAAAAAAAAAAAAAAAAAAAAAAAAAAAAAAAATCAAAAAAAAAAAAAAAAAAAAAAAAAAATTCCCCCTCCCTGAATCGCCACCTTATCGTGGTGGAGGGGTTTGCGTGCTCAAATGATCCCAGGAACCATGGTGTCAGGGGCCCCTAATGGGGTCTCCCAAGGTAATGTGGTCCTGGGGGACGAGCCAGACTAAGGGCGATTCAATTTTCTCACAAGACAAGATAATTAGTGAGGACAGAGTCCATTGGAAGTCACCTGTCCAGTGATGAGGGAACCTGAGCTTGTGTGGAGGTTGAGAGGTACCGATTAGATATAATTGGACTCACCTCAACACACAGCGTAGGTTTTGAACCAACCTCCTACAGAGGAGTTGGACCTTGTCCCACTCTGAACCTGCCCAGGGTGAGAGGTGTTGGACTGGAGTGAGATTACTTATAATCCTCTCCTCACCTCCCCGACTTGGAGGGATCTTCAATTTCCAGCTAACGAGATTGAAACAAATGATCATCTCTGAAAAAACAAACAGACACTTAAAAGTATACTGGAGAAATAAGGAATGAGAATAAAGTCATCATCAAATGAATATTTCTGAGTTTCTTATCATTTCTATTTTAAGTTATTTTTGTTGTTTTGTTGTATTTTACAATACTGCTATTTAAGTACATAACATCTTTCGGCTGTGTTTACAATCACAATTTCATTTCTGTCTGAAATGAATCAGGACCCTGTAAAGTGAGGATGGGGTGCTGTTGACCTCATCTGGAGACGTCTAAAGACAGTTTTGTACAACACCTCCAGGAACAAGGAGGAAGCTGAGACTGTGAAATCTGAGGTGGTCTCGCTCAGTACGGCTGCTGAGGTGGATGAAGTTCCTCTGGACCAGCAAACTGGGGTGGTGGGTCCCCCTTTGAAGAAGCAGGACTGGAGGCTGTGTCGTATAATGGTATGAGTTAGTGGGTCTGTTGCTGCAGGCCCCAAATTGTGAATGGTAAAATAAATTAAAAAATGCATTAAGTAAAAGCAAAACATTGATTTAATCCTGTTTGTTATTTAAAGCTGAAGTTCCAGTTACATTTCAGTGATAAAACTAAACAAAAAAACTTTATATTGTTAAAGAAAATAATGAATCTGATTGTACAGAACCAATGCTAGTATATAAAACCCTCAAGATGTGAAAGAAATTGAAAACATATAGAAGATGAAATGTAAAGCACATGCTGTCAGTCTATGAATGACTACTAATAACAACAGGGGAAAACAGCTCTGGAGTATATCTTTAATGATTTTTTTCTATATTTGGAAATCCTGGTTTATTACATCATGACCAGGGTTGTGAATTCTTTAAGATTAATTAGAATAACTTCCTGGATCACAAGAAGTTGTTTGAGTAAATGTCAGGAGGTCCTTTTATCTTGTAAAAGAGCATGCAATACCCATTCAGTACCGTTTTTCTTTTATTTTTCTAATTTTATGCCTTACTGATAGGGTTAAACTTTAACACACTCTTTGTTTATCGCATTGTTATTTTACACTCTGTATACTGCTTGTCTTATAAGATAATTGTACACGTCAGAGAATATATCTTGTACAAGTTGCTTATCTTCATGTCATCTGTGACCTCCTTATTTTCAATAAAAGCCTCAAGAGGCCATCAGAGGGGGGGTGCGGACAGAGACGAGAGCAGCGGAGATGTGGCTGAGTTCTCTGTCCGTCCTCCGTGATGATGAATGAAAAACTTACTGACTTGTCTTCTTTCCTTATTGTGTGTTTAATAAATGTTGATCGTTTAAACCTGACACTTACCCACCATGTAATTAAATTAAATTAAATTGTATTTATATAGCATCTATTACAACACAAGTTGTCTCTAGGCACTTTCCAGAGACCCAGAACATGACCCCCGAGCAATTATTACATAAACAACGGCAGGTAAAAAGTGGGAGAAAAACCTTAAGCCAAACAGTGGCAGGAAAAACTCCCCTTTAAGAGGGAAGAAACCTGGATCAGGACCTGTATCATAAGCGGGGACCCTCCTGCTGAAGGCCAGCCAGGTAGAGCAGGAAGTAAAGAGAGAATAGACATAGACACACCGTCAAAGGTACAAGACAGGATACAATAGTATACTTATCTATCACCAGCAGAACTAAGACTTCTGCGTATATATGGGTAATATATTGATAGTTGGTGATCCACGGGGATGAGGACTGCAGGTCAGGATGTCAGCAGATATCCAACAGAGACATCCATACAGACAGGTGGAGGTAAACACTGGGATGGTCAGAGGTGGGGCTGCAAGTCAGCAAGCAGCTGCTGAGGTTCTGGTCTGCAGAACATGTACAGAAGAGAAAAAGAGGGGCCAGACCAGCACAACAAACTACAAGAACAATGCAGATCAATTATGCTTATGGGATACTGTTAATAACTGATGACTGAGGTATAGAAGAGACAGGGAAAGCAAAGAGAAACAGAGGAGGTGAAGGGCACCACTCAGTGGATCATGTTGGTGTCCCCCTGCAGCAGAGGCCTACAGCAGCAGATCTACACCGAAGCTGTTTAAGATGAGCTGCTCTAGTCTGGTTCTGCAGCTGCAGCTTTGACTACTGGCCCTAACACAGTAAGGTAGTAATTATGAACTAACTATATGCTTTAATAAACAGCAATGTTTTCAGTTTAGTTTTAAAGGTGGAGGTGGTGTCAGTCTCCTTAACCCAAACTGGAAGTTGGTTCCAGAGTGATGGTGCCTGATAACAGAAAGCCGTCCTCCAAATCTACATTTGGATCTTCTAGGAACTACGTAAACATGCACCCTGAGAACGGAGAGCTCTATTAGGAACGTAAGGTTTTATAAGGTCTTGCAAATATCGCGGTGCTAGGCCATTTTGGACTTTATACGCAAGTAATAAAATGTTGAATTGGATTCTAAATGTTACGGGGAGCCGATGGAGGGGAGCTAAAACTGGAGAAACGTGGTCTCTCTTGTTGATTCCTGTCAGCAGTCGCGCTGCTGCATTTTGGATCAGCTGGAGGCTGTTCAGAGAATTACTAATGACTGTAATACCCTGTCATACTAGATCTTATATTCTCAATAAAATACATGTTAATTATGTAGATTTATTTTCCTACCTTAACTTAAGTACTGGATTTTTTTCAGCAGCAAAAAAAAGTACAAATAAAAATAATGATCTGCTCTCCAGTATTGCACAAGTCAAATGAAGCAGTTTGAGTGGAGCCGTCCTGCAGTAGTTTGTTTTTCTGTCACTAGGTGAAGCTGCTGCTCCACATCCTGTCTTCTCCCTTCCTGACACAAGCGACAGCAGAGGAGGTGGGCTTTGCAGCGAGACCTCCAGGGGGGGGCAACAGTTAACAGGTCAGCTGTTCTTCATGAGCGAAAGAGAAAAGTCTGCAAATGAGGAAACTCTAGAATATTTTACTGTAGTTGATCCACGGTCCTGTGTGTTGTTTTATGCAAGATCACCTCATCAGTGTGGACGTGTGCATAGACTCAGATCCACAGTAGACACTGAAATGTCCACTGTGGCTCCACCAGACCACCACTTTCACACCTCAAGCTTCCAAACTGTTGAGGGTAAAATGCAGTTAATTACTGGAAATAATGTTTGGGTTTCTCAGAACTCCACACTAATGCATTTTCCCATCCAATGATGCATCGTTAGTATCAACACATGTTGTGATTACTTTGGTCCAAATAAGCTAAGATACAGAATGAACAATAATCCATTAAACCTCAGAAGGATTTTACTGTCACAAAGATAGTAAACCTCTCTAAGAAAACTTTAGTCTCTTGCTGCCATCTATTGTCTAGAAAATGCTAAAACAGAGACATATTTTAATTCAAATCCAGTACTTATAATAAAATTGTTTTTAAAAGTTAAATAACACATCAATGCAGTTTAATGCAAGAAAGTACATCACAATATTCTTCAAATGCTTCAGGGGTCCTTGACCTCAAATTCATGCTAAACTTTGAAAATAAATCTCAGTAACACATAAGAGTACCAGATCTAGCAGGATTGTGTATCAGTGTTTTCACTTGTTGGAGGGATGATACAATTACATGGTTAAAAAAAAAGAGACTCTGTGATTGTCAACTTGCATATTTGCAAGACAAAACTTACAATATGTGACCTTAAAAACTCTCAAGTTTCCAAAGTAGGGGTGGGGGCCAAAAAACCAATGATGGGCAAATTTGCAGGCAGACCCTTTATGTATTGAATCCGACCTTGCAGCTCAGGGTCTCCTCCAGTGACTACAGGGGCCACATCCGTTTGAACAGGTCCTGGACATCCATCCATCCATCCTGCAAGTCCACCTGCTGGATCCTGCAGAGCTTCACTAGGAGCTGATGCTGAAGCTGTCAAAACCTCCACAACACTGGAAAGTAGGCTGTATCCTATTTACAATTGTAAACATTTTATGTTTGTCAAAACATTTTATCAAATGTGATTACAAATAAATGAGAAGGAGTCTCCAGAGTATCAGAATATGTTTCTGCAGAAGAAGAAAGAAATGTTGACCGATGCAAAGCTGTCAAAGGATATTTTCACTTCAACTGTTGTACAAAATACGACAACAGAATATGTCTTTTTGGTAAATATGAAACAAAGGTAGTTATGACTAAGAATTAGAGAAAATAATGCCATTGTTTTCGATGTTATCGTTGTGCATCTCTGAATGAAAGGTCTTAATACACTGATCTCGTACAAACTCAGGTCTCGCGAGAACATTGGAAATCTCATATTTGCAGCTGTACGTTACGCAATGATCCAAACTCCACCATAAGTTACGTTTCCACGATAGTTTGACATCCGTCCGTACCGCGACACCGAGTGGAATAATTATTTATCTATTGAGACAGAATTGTTTTGCTCAATGAATTTGTTTTATCCAGGGAAAAAGCAAACTACACGAGAATCGTCTCAGCTGTTACTTTCCGTTGGTTCGGCTGACGCATGCGCAAAGACAGTAGTGCGGCGCTGTGTGCGTCATACCTGCGTCATCACGCCTCTGACCGGGTCTATAAATATAGGCTCTTATTCCTCTTTTTTCAGTTTCACATCGGTTTGCCTGAGTGTACATCGTTCGGACCTCACTAGAGAAAAAAAGAACACCTTTACAATGCAACAGTCAGAAATCCAAGTGCAAAAGCCTTTCTTTGTCAGAAAAGAAATTCTTTGTGCACTTTTTGATAAATACTTAGAAAAAATCTCAGAAGCACAGTGGCAGCTACTGGCTGCTGGAACCGTTGATTTGGACACACAGGCTATTATTTCGGAGATGATCACAGAGATAATACAAACCCTGTCAACAGACATTTTGAGAACTTTTCTGCCCTTGTTTCAGGAGTACCTGGCAAGACATGTGAATCAGGCCGTCTCGCCTGAAATGGACATAAAAACAGACCTTGGAGATGCCTTATCCAAGACTTTCTCCCACGTTCTCAATGTTGAGCCAGAAAATAATGACGAAGCTGAAGAACTGACTAAATTGGCTGAGGAGGAAATTGATATGAAAGTCAATTCTCTTCTAAGTGCAGTAACGGAAGACCCACATTTATCCCCAGATTCTTCTGTTTATGTCTGTGGCTTCACATCAAATGTAAAACGTCTGGGCCGCATGGTGTTTCTTGCTGTCAGATGTTTGAGATCGTGTATAGTGAGAAGGGCTTCCAATTGTGTGAAAACACATGTTAAAAACAGTAAATTGAATTCTGAGCAGTCAACCATCAGGATCAAATCGAATATTTCGATTACCTCAGCAACTGAGAGTATTAAAGACATACTTCTCAAATGGGGACCAAATACCGCTCAAGAAGATGAAAATACTCCCCCGTCTCTCACCCCGTCATGTAAAGAAGTCGCATCCGAAATATTAAGCACCATCCTTGAGAGCTGGGAAAGTAATAATCTCAATGTTATGGCTGAACGTAAACCTCGTTTTAATCTCACACGTGTAGTAAATAAGGTGAGAAATTACTTTGGAAAATGCTCCACAAAGACAAACGTCACTGAAGCAGAGAGGACTGAAAGACAGAAAAAATGCAGATTGTCTGGGTTCATCCACAAAACCTTTAACAAAATGATGGAAGAATTAAAGAAGTCACGTAGGACAAATGGAAAAAGATTCTTCCTGAGTATTAATTCAAGGTGGGCCACAATTTGGAAAAAGGAACATCAGCCTATTTTAGTTGACGTGATACAAGAGAAGCCAGCCTCAACTTTCTGCATCCTATCTTCTGTGGAAAACTTCATGGATAAAATACTGCAGTCAGGAAAGACTGAAGAACTCAAAGCAAAACTTGAGAACATCAAAGACTGGGATGAGGTGCAAACATTTTCCAGAGAGTTGGTTGATAAACTATATGGTCATTTGGTGACAGCAGGAGTTTATAAACGGCCCATTGTTCCTCCTGGAAAATCTTTGTCTGATTTTATCCTTCCCAAAATGAAAGAAATGAGGAATGAGAATCAGGCGGAAGTTACTCTTGAGGAACTCTATGTCATGACAGAAGATGCAGCTGGAAAGTTCCTACAGCAAATTCTTCTGTTGTTGTTTACTGAGCGGTGGGATGAAGTATTTCACAATGAGGATGTTTCTGGTGCACTGAGTGACATAACAACCCTTTTAGAAGAAATGACTTGCTCACATGAAGATCAGGACACCAAATTGGTTTCCACTGTAGACAGCAAGAGGTCTTCAACGTCACACCCTCCATTATGTACACTGTCACCTCCTGTTGATGCTCTTGAACTCATTGGTGAAGATGCAGATGATAGAAGCTTGAAAGGTGAAACAATCCAAGATGAGAAGAGTGTGAGTCAAAGCAGCGTGGCTCCTGATAAACGCCCTGATTTACCCTCCAAGGAGACAACTCGTCCCACTCAAACTGAGTCTTCCCCCACAGCGTCGCAGTGGAAGGTTGATGCATCACATGAAGTAACAAAGCCAGTGAAAAGATCTTCTCCTGAAAATCAAATTAACAGCCTCCTGACTGCTTTTCTGTTGCAGCTTTTTTCAAAGTATAAACATGAAGGTGGGAAATCCATTCTGGCAACAGAAATAGAAGAAGTAATCAGACGACTGTCACACCTGGTGTTGGCTAAAGTGGACATTGATGACCCTACTGTCACGATTATAGAAAAAAACCTGAAAGATATCGCCAAGGCCTTGGTTAAATACCTCCTTAGAAAGTTTGGCTCACGGGAGGCTATTCTTGTGGCAATAATCAAATCAGATTCAAGTTTCGATGAGACTGTTCTTAAATGTCTTGAAAAAGAGCTGTATGTCAGAAGAGAAGCCAAAAAGAAGGGAAGAATTGCCAGGATTTTTTCAGCAATTGGAAATATCTTGAAAAAGCCTGTCCTGGCTATGATCAGGAAACCAGCTTAAACTGTCCGTGAATGTGCATGTAGTTATTTGGGTTTTCCCCGGGTGTTCCGGTTTTCTCCCTCATTAAAAAAAAACACTTTTAGCTCGATTGGCCATTCTACATTGCACGTGAATGTGTGTTTGATTCTGTGTGAGCAGTAAAATGGACTGTGACTGTAGTTTGCAGCCATAACCCTTTATAGGATACTTAAAAAAAAAAAAATCAAATAAAAACAAAAAAACAAAAAACAAATTCCCCCTCCCTGAATCGCCACCTTATCGTGGTGGAGGGGTTTGCGTGCTCAAATGATCCCAGGAACCATGGTGTCAGGGGCCCCTAATGGGGTCTCCCAAGGCAATGTGGTCCTGGGGGACGAGCCAGACTAAGGGCGATTCAAATTTTTTCCCAAGACTACATAATTCAGTGAGGACAGAGTCCATTGGAAGTCACCTGTCCAGTGATGAGGGAACCTGAGCTTGTGTGGAGGTTGAGAGGTACCGATTAGATATAATTGGACTCACCTCAACACACAGCGTAGGTTTTGAACCAACCTCCTACAGAGGAGTTGGACCTTGTCCCACTCTGAACTTGTCCAGGGTGAGAGGTGTTGGACTGGAGTGAGATTACTTATAATCCTCTCCTCACCTCCCCGACTTGGAGGGATCTTCAATTTCCAGCTAACGAGATTGAAACAAATGATCATCTCTGAAAAAACAAACAGACACTTAAAAGTATATACTGGAGAAATAAGGAATGAGAATAAAGTCATCATCAAATGAATATTTCTGAGTTTCTTATCATTTCTATTTTAAGTTATTTTTTGTTTTGTTGTTTTTTACAATACTGCTATTTAAGTACATAACATCTTTCGGCTGTGTTTACAATCACAATTTCATTTCTGTCTGAAATGAATCAGGACCCTGTAAAGTGAAGGTGGGGTGCTGTTGACCTCATCTGGAGACGTCTAAAGACAGTTTTGTACAACACCTCCAGGAACAAGGAGGAAGCTGAGACTGTGAAATCTGAGGTGGTCTCGCTCAGTACGGCTGCTGAGGTGGATGAAGTTCCTCTGGACCGGCAAACTGGGGTGGTGGGTCCCCCTTTTAAGAAGCAGGACTGGAGGCTGTGTCGTATAATGGTATGGGATACTGGGTCTGTTGCTGCAGGCCCCAAATGGTGAACGGTAAAATAAATTAAAAAATGCATTAAGTAAAAGCAAAACATTGATTTAATCCTGTTTGTTATTTAAAGCTGAAGTTCCAGTTACATTTCAGTGATAAAACTAAACAAAAAAAACTTTATATTGTTAAAGAAAATAATGAATCTGACTGTACAGAACCAATGCTAGTATATAAAACCCTCAAGATGTGAAAGAATTTGAAAACATATAGAAGATGAAATGTAAAGCACATGCTGTCAGTCTATGAATGACTACTAACAACAACAGGGGAAAACAGCTCTAGAGTATATCTTTAATGATTTTTTTTTCTATATTTGGAAATCCTGGTTTATTACATCATGACCAGGGTTGTGAATTCTTTAAGATTAATTAGAATAACTTCCTGGATCACAAGAAGTTGTTTGAGTAAATGTCAGGAGGTCCTTTTATCTTGTAAAAGAGCATCCAATACCCATTTCAGTACCGTTTTTCTTTTCTTTTTCTAATTTTATGCCTTACTGATAGGGTTAAACTTTAACACACTCTTTGTTTATCGCATTGTTATTTTACACTCTGTATACTGCTTGTCTTATAAGATAATTGTACACGTCAGAGAATATATCTTGTACAAGTTGCTTATCTTCATGTCATCTGTGACCTCCTTATTTTCAATAAAAGCCTCAAGAGGCCATCAGAGGGGGGGTGCGGACAGAGACGAGAGCAGCGGAGATGTGGCTGAGTTCTCTGTCCGTCCTCCGTGATGATGAATGAAAAACTTACTGACTTGTCTTCCTTCCTAATTGTGTGTTTAATAAATGTTAGGTCGTTTAAACCTGACACTTACCCACCATGTAATTAAATTAAATTAAATTTTATTTATATAGCATCTATTACAACACAAGTTGTCTCTAGGCACTTTCCAGAGACCCAGAACATGATCCCCGAGCAATTATTACATAAACAACGCCAGGTAAAAACTCATCTAGTGGGAGAAAAACCTTAAGCCAAAAAGTGGCAGGAATAACTCCCCTTTATGAGGGAAGAAACCTGGAGCAGGACCTGTATCATAAGCGGGGACCCTCCTGCTGAAGGCCAGCCAGGTAGAGCAGGAAGTAAAGAGAGAATAGACATAGACACACCGTCAAAGGTACAAGACAGGATACAATAGTATACTTATCTATCAGCAGCAGAACTAAGACTTCTGCGTATATATGGGTAATATATGGATAGTTGGTGATCCACAGGGATGAGGACTGCAGGTCAGGATGTCAGCAGATATCCAACAGAGACATCCATACAGACAGGTGGAGGTAAACATTGGAATGGTCAGAGGTGGGACTGCAGGTCAGCAAGCAGCTGCTGAGGTTCTGGTCTGCAGAACATGTACAGAAGAGAAAAAGAGGGGCCAGACCAGCACAACAAACTACAAGAACAATGCAGATCAATTATGCTTATAGGATACTGTTAATAACAGACGACTGAGGTATAGAAGAGACAGGGAAGGAAAGAGAAACAGAGGAGGTGAAGGGCACCACTCAGTGGATCATGTTGGTGTCCCCCTGCAGCAGAGGCCTACAGCAGCAGATCTACACCGAAGCTGTTTAAGATGAGCTGCTCTAGTCTGGTTCTGCAGCTGCAGCTTTGACTACTGGCCCTAACACAGCAAGGTACTAATTATGAACTAACTATATGCTTTAATAAACAGAAATGTTTTCAGTTTAGTTTTAAAGGTGGAGGTGGTGTCAGCCTCCTTAACCCAAACTGGAAGTTGGTTCCAGAGTGATGGTGCCTGATAACAGAAAGCCGTCCTCCAAATCTACATTTGGATCTTCTAGGAACTACGTAAACATGCACCCTGAGAACGGAGAGCTCTATTAGGAACGTAAGGTTCTATAAGGTCTTGCAAATATCGCGGTGCTAGGCCATTTTGTTCTTTATACGCAAGTAATAAAATGTTGAATTGGATTCTAAATGTTACGGGGAGCCGATGGAGGGGAGCTAAAACTGGAGAAACGTGGTCTCTCTTGTTGATTCCTGTCAGCAGTCGCGCTGCTGCATTTTGGATCAGCTGGAAGCTGTTCAGAGAATTACTAATGACTGTAATACCCTGTCATACTAGATCTTATATTCTCAGCAAAATACATGTTAATTATGTAGATTTATTTTCCTACCTTAACTTAAGTACTGGATTTTTTTCAGCAGCAAAAAAAAGTACAAATAAAAATAATGATCTGCTCTCCAGTATTGCACAAGTCAAATGAAGCAGTTTGAGTGGAGCCGTCCTGCAGTAGTTTGTTTTTCTGTCACTAGGTGAAGCTGCTGCTCCACATCCTGTCTTCTCCCTTCCTGACACAAGCGACAGCAGAGGAGGTGGGCTTTGCAGCGAGACCTCCAGGGGGGGGCAACAGTTAACAGGTCAGCTGTTCTTCATGAGCGAAAGAGAAAAGTCTGAAAATGAGGAAACTCTAGAATATTTTACTGTAGTTGATCCACGGTCCTGTGTGTTGTTTTATGCAAGATCACCTCATCAGTGTGGACGTGTGCATAGACTCAGATCCACAGTAGATACTGAAATGTCCACTGTGGCTCCACCAGACCACCACTTTCAGATCTCAAGCTTCCAAACTGTTGAGGGTAAAATGCAGTTAATTACTGGAAATAATGTTTGGGTTTCTCAGAACTCCACACTGATGCATTTTCCCATCCAATGATGCATCGTTAGTATCAACACATGTTGTGATTACTTTGGTCCAAATAAGCTAAGATACAGAATGAACAATAATCCATAAAACCTCAGCAGGATTTTACTGTCACAAAGATAGTAAACCTCTCTAAGAAAACTTTAGTCTCTTGCTGCCATCTATTGTCTAGAAAATGCTAAAACAGAGACATATTTTAATTCAAATCCAGTACTTATAATAAAATTGTTTTTAAAAGTTAAATAACACATCAATGCAGTTTAATGCAAGAAAGTACATCACAATATTCTTCAAATGCTTCAGGGAGCCTTGACCTCAAATTCATGCTAAACTTTGAAAATAAATCTCAGTAACACATAAGAGTACCAGATCTAGCAGGATTGTGTATCAGTGTTTTCACTTGTTGGAGGGATGATACAATTACATGGTTAAAAAAAAGAGACTCTATGATTGTCAACTTGCATATTTGCAAGACAAAACTTACAATATGTGACCTTAAAAACTCTCAAGTTTCCAAAGTAGGGGTGGGGGCCAAAAAACCAATGATGGGCAAATTTGCAGGCAGACCCTTTATGTATTGAATCCGACCTTGCAGCTCAGGGTCTCCTCCAGTGACTACAGGGGCCACATCCGTTTGAACAGGTCCTGGACATCCATCCATCCATCCTGCAAGTCCACCTGCTGGATCCTGCAGAGCTTGGAAAGTACTGATAAACTGGAAAGTAGGCTGTATCTTATTTACAATTGTAAACATTTTATGTTTGTCAAAACATTTTATCAAATGTGATTACAAATAAATGAGAAGGAGTCTCCAGAGTATCAGAATATGTTTCTGCAGAAGAAGAAAGAAATGTTGACCGATGCAAAGCTGTCAAAGGATATTTTCACTTCAACTGTTGTACAAAATACGACAACAGATTATGTCTTTTTGGTAAATATGAAACAAAGGTAGTTATGACTAAGAATTAGAGAAAATAATGCCATTGTTTTCGATGTTATCGTTGTGCATCTCTGAATGAAAGGTCTTAATACACTGATCTCGTACAAACTCAGGTCTCGCGAGAACATTGGAAATCTCATATTTGCAGCTGTACGTTACGCAATGATCCAAACTCCACCATAAGTTACGTTTCCACGATAGTTTGACATCCGTCCGTACCGCGACACCGAGTGGAATAATTATTTATCTATTGAGACAGAATTGTTTTGCTCAATGAATTTGTTTTATCCAGGGAAAAAGCAAACTACACGAGAATCGTCTCAGCTGTTACTTTCCGTTGGTTCGGCTGACGCATGCGCAAAGACAGTAGTGCGGCGCTATGTGCGTCATACCTGCGTCATCACGCCTCTGACCGGGTCTATAAATATAGGCTCTTATTCCTCTTTTTTCAGTTTCACATCGGTTTGCCTGAGTGTACATCGTTCGGACCTCACTAGAGAAAAAAGAACACCTTTACAATGCAACAGTCAGAAATCCAAGTGCAAAAGCCTTTCTTTGTCAGAAAAGAAATTATTTGTGCACTTTTTGATAAATACTTAGAAAAAATCTCAGAAGCACAGTGGCAGCTACTGGCTGCTGGAACTGTTGATTTGGACACACAGGCTATTATTTCGGAGATGATCACAGAGATAATACAAACCCTGTCAACAGACATTTTGAGAACTTTTCTGCCCTTGTTTCAGGAGTACCTGGCAAGACATGTGAATCAGGCCGTCTCGCCTGAAATTGACATAAAAACAGATCTTGGAGATGCCTTATCCAAGACTTTCTCCCACGTTCTCAATGTTGAGCCAGAAAATAATGACGAAGCTGAAGAACTGACTAAATTGGCTGAGGAGGAAATTGATATGAAAGTCAATTCTCTTCTAAGTGCAGTAACGGAAGACCCACATTTATCCCCAGATTCTTCTGTTTATGTCTGTGGCTTCACATCAAATGTAAAACGTCTGGGCCGCATGGTGTTTCTTGCTGTCAGATGTTTGAGATCGTGTATAGTGAGAAGGGCTTCCAATTGTGTGAAAACACATGTTAAAAACAGTAAATTGAATTCTGAGCAGTCAACCATCAGGATCAAATCGAATATTTCGATTACCTCAGCAACTGAGAGTATTAAAGACATACTTCTCAAATGGGGACCAAATACCGCTCAAGAAGATGAAAATACTCCCCCGTCTCTCACCCCGTCATGTAAAGAAGTCGCATCCGAAATATTAAGCACCATCCTTGAGAGCTGGGAAAGTAATAATCTCAATGTTATGGCTGAACGTAAACCTCGTTTTAATCTCACACGTGTAGTAAATAAGGTGAGAAATTACTTTGGAAAATGCTCCACAAAGACAAACGTCACTGAAGCAGAGAGGACTGAAAGACAGAAAAAATGCAGATTGTCTGGGTTCATCCACAAAACCTTTAACAACATGATGGAAGAATTAAAGACGTCACGTAGGACAAATGGAAAAAGATTCTTCCTGAGTGTTAATTCAAGGTGGGGAACAATTTGGAAAAAGGAACATCAGCCTATTTTAGTTGACGTGATACAAGAGAAGTCAGCCTCAACTTTCTGCATCCTATCTTCAGTGGAAAACTTCATGGATAAAATACTGCAGTCAGGAAAGACTGAAGAACTCAAAGCAAAACTTGAGAACATCAAAGACTGGGATGAGGTGCAAACATTTTCCAGAGAGTTGGTTGATAAACTATATGGTCATTTGGTGACAGCAGGAGTTTATAAACGGCCCATTGTTCCTCCTGGAAAATCTTTGTCTGATTTTATCCTTCCCAAAATGAAAGAAATGAGGAATGAGAATCAGGCGGAAGTTACTCTTGAGGAACTCTATGTCATGACAGAAGATGCAGCTGGAAAGTTCCTACAGCAAATTCTTCTGTTGTTGTTTACTGAGCGGTGGGATGAAGTATTTCACAATGAGGATGTTTCTGGTGCACTGAGTGACATAACAACCCTTTTAGAAGATATGACTTGCTCACATGAAGATCAGGACACCAAATTGGTTTCCACTGTAGACGGCAAGAGGTCTTCAACGTCACACCCTCCATTATGTACACTGTCACCTCCTGTTGATGCTCTTGAACTCATTGGTGAAGATGCAGATGATAGAAGCTTGAAAGGTGAAACAATCCAAGATGAGAAGAGTGTGAGTCAAAGCAGCGTGGCTCCTGATAAACGCCCTGATTTACCCTCCAAGGAGACAACTCGTCCCACTCAAACTGAGTCTTCCCCCACAGCGTCGCAGTGGAAGGTTGATGCATCACATGAAGTAACAAAGCCAGTGAAAAGATCTTCTCCTGAAAATCAAATTAACAGCCTCCTGACTGCTTTTCTGTTGCAGCTTTTTTCAAAGTATAAACATGAAGGTGGGAAATCAATTCTGGCAACAGAAATGGAAGAAGTAATCAGACGACTGTCACACCTGGTGTTGGCTAAAGTGGACATTGATGGCCCTACTGTCACGATTATAGAAAAAAACCTGAAAGATATCGCCAAGGCCTTGGTTAAATACCTCCTTAGAAAGTTTGGCTCACGGGAGGCTATTCTTGTGGCAATAATCAAATCAGATTCAAGTTTCGATGAGACTGTTCTTAAATGTCTTGAAAAAGAGCTGTATGTCAGAAGAGAAGCCAAAAAGAAGGGAAGAATTGCCAGGATTTTTTCAGCAATTGGAAATATCTTGAAAAAGCCTGTCCTGGCTATGATCAGGAAACCAGCTTAAACTGTCCGTGAATGTGCATGTAGTTATTTGGGTTTTCCCCGGGTGTTCCGGTTTTCTCCCTAATTAAAAAAAACACTTTTAGCTCGATTGGCCATTCTACATTGCATGTGAATGTGTGTTTGATTCTGTGTGAGCAGTAAAATGGACTGTGACTGTAGTTTGCAGCCATAACCCTTTATAGGATACTTAAAAAAAAAAAAAAAAAAAATCAAATAAAAACAGAAAAACAAAAAACAAATTCCCCCTCCCTGAATCGCCACCTTATCGTGGTGGAGGGGTTTGCGTGCTCAAATGATCCCAGGAACCATGGTGTCAGGGGCCCCTAATGGGGTCTCCCAAGGCAATGTGGTCCTGGGGGACGAGCCAGACTAAGGGCGATTCAAATTTTTTCACAAGACTAGATAATTCAGTGAGGACAGAGTCCATTGGAAGTCACCTGTCCAGTGATGAGGGAACCTGAGCTTGTGTGGAGGTTGAGAGGTACCGATTAGATATAATTGGACTCACCTCAACACACAGCGTAGGTTTTGAACCAACCTCCTACAGAGGAGTTGGACCTTGTCCCACTCTGAACTTGTCCAGGTTGAGAGGTGTTGGACTGGAGTGAGATTACTTATAATCCTCTCCTCACCTCTCCGACTTGGAGGGATCTTCAATTTCCAGCTAACGAGCTTGAAACAAATGATCATCTCTGAAAAAACAAACAGACACTTAAAAGTATATACTGGAGAAATAAGGAATGAGAATAAAGTCATCATCAAATGAATATTTCTGAGTTTCTTATCATTTCTATTTTAAGTTATTTTTGTTGTTTTGTTGTTTTTTACAATACTGCTATTTAAGTACATAACATCTTTCGGCTGTGTTTACAATCACAATTTTTTTTCTGTCTGAAATGAATCAGGACCCTGTAAAGTGAGGGTGGGGTGCTGTTGACCTCATCTGGAGACGTCTAAAGACAGTTTTGTACAACACCTCCAGGAACAAGGAGGAAGTTGAGACTGTGAAATCTGAGGTGGTCTCGCTCAGTACGGCTGCTGAGGTGGATGAAGTTCCTCTGGACCAGCAAACTGGGGTTGTGGGTCCCCCTTTTAAGAAGCAGGACTGGAGGTTGTGTCGTATAATGGTATGGGATACTGGGTCTGTTGCTGCAGGCCCCAAATGGTGAATGGTAAAATAAATTAAAAAATGCATTAAGTAAAAGCAAAACATTGATTTAATCCTGTTTGTTATTTAAAGCTGAAGTTCCAGTTACATTTCAGTGATAAAACTAAACAAAAAAACTTTATATTGTTAAAGAAAATAATGAATCTGACTGTACAGAACCAATGCTAGTATATAAAACCCTCAAGATGTGAAAGAATTTGAAAACATATAGAAGATGAAATGTAAAGCACATGCTGTCGGTCTATGAATGACTACTAATAACAACAGGGGAAAACAGCTCTAGAGTATATCTTTAATGACCTTTTTCCCAGGATTTTTTCAAGCTTATTTAGGAGCTTTTATTTAGGTTAATGTTTTTTGAAAACTAAGTGGACAGAAATTTATTTTCCTTGAAGACATGTGGAATGTGCTTTTACAGTGTTTACTGCTCCTCCAGCCAATTATATGTACAATTTAATAGAAAATATCTATCCATCCATCCATTATCTATTCCCGCTTACTCCGTCTCCGGGTCACAGGGGTCTGTTGGAGCCTATCCCGACGCATAGTAGGCAAAAGGCAGGGGCTACACCCTGGACAGGTCGCCAGTCCATCCCAGGGCCACATACAAAGACAGACAAACAGTCACGTTTACATTCACACCTATGGGCAATTTAGATTGATCAATTAACCTAGTATGCATGTTTTTGGGCTGTGGGAGGAAGCCAAAGTACCCGGAGGGAACCCACGCAAGCACGGGGAGAACATGCAAACTCCACGCAGAAAGACCCACCAGGCTGGGAATCAAACCAGGAACCTTCTTGCTGTGAGGCAACTATGCTAACCACTAAGCCACCATGCTGCCAATAGAAAATATATATAACAAAAACCGGAGATGGAGTAAGCAGGTATAGATACTGGATGCAAAATGAAAAAAAAAGCTTTATATTAATCTGATTAAAGGCAATAAAATGCTGTTAATTACTGGAAATAATGTTTGGGTTTCTCAGAACTCCACACTGATGCATTTTCCCATCAAATGATACATCTTTAGTATCAACACATTTTGTGATTAGTTTGGTCCAAATAAGCTAATATACAGAAAGAACAATAATCCATTAAACCTGTTATGAATATGTCCGTTGTAGTTGCATAATGTAGACACATAATCACCCAAATCACTATCAAAGGCATCTCTTCCTGTGACAGAGTACTGGTTTACAACAGCTGCTCTTGACTCCAGCAACGTCTGCAGTGTGGCTGCAGATAAGAAACTTCCGCAATGACAATGTTTTGTAACATGTAAACCAGAATATGCATGAAATATCTTGTATGCAGCTCATGTGCATTTTTGTGGGAGCACTTGTCTAGCAGGATTTTACTGTCACAAAGATAAACTGAGCACCACACACACAAAAAAAATGCTTTTTGAGTCGAAGAAGAAGAAAAAGCAAAAGGATGTCGATTGTTGAGGTTGAAGCAGGTCACAATCGTGTCTGCGCATGCGTCATAGTAAACCTCTCTCAGAAAACTTTAGTCTCTTGCTGCCATCTATTGTCAAGAAAATGCTAAAACAGAGACATATTCTAATTAAAATCCAGTACTTATGATAAAATTGTTGTTAAAAGTTAAAAAATAACACAGCACTGCAGTTTAATGCAAGAAAGTACATCACAATATTCTTCAAATGCTTCAGGGAGCCTTGACCTCAAATTCATGCTAAACTTCGAAAATAAATCTCAGTAACACATAAGAGTACCAGATCTAGCAGGATTGTGTATCAATGTTTTCACTTGTTGGAGGGAGGATAAAATTACATGGTTAAAAAAAGAGACTATGATTGTGAACTTGTATCCATCCATCCATCCATCCATCCATCCATCCATCCATCCATCCATCCATCCATCCATCCATCCATCCATCCATCCATCCATCCATCCATCCATCCATCCATCCATCCATCCATCTTATATTGATTTTCTTTCTTCAGGCAGCAAGGTGATGGCGCTTTGGATCGTCAACGCAGGATGAAAAGTAAGAAACTAAATGATTGATGTTGATATTTTATCTAACTGTATCTTATGTTTTAAAGGTAAATATTGTAGCTATATCCAGAGGAGCTGAATGGCAGCATCTGCTACAAGGAGAGCTGAGAGAAAGGATTTTTTTTTCAGCAGCAGAAAAAAAGTAAAAATAAAAATAATGATCTGCTCTCCAGTATTGCACAAGTCAAATGAAGCAGTTTGAGTGGAGCCGTCCTGCAGTAGTTTGTTTTTCTGTCACTAGGTGAAGCTGCTGCTCCACATCCTGTCTTCTCTCTTTGTTACACAAGCGACAGCAGAGGAGGTGGGCTTTGCAGCGAGACCTCCAGGGGGGGCAACGGTTTACAGGTCAGCTGTTCTTCATGAGTGAAAGAGAAAAGTCTGAAAATGAGGAAACTCTAGAATATTTTACTGTAGTTGATCCATGGTCCTGTGTGTTGTTTTATGTAAGATCACCTCATCAGTGTGGACGTGTGCATAGACTCAGATCCACAGTAGATACTGAAATGTCCACTGTGGCTCCACCAGACCACCACTTTCACACCTGTTTTTATGAGAAGCTTAAATCAAAACACATCTTCCATATCACATAATCTCCAGCTTCTTGTTACACAAGGTTTAGGAGTGTGTTTAAGGGATTTTTGGATCATTCTTCCAGAAGCGCATTTGTGAGGTCTCACACTGATGTTGAACGAGAAAGTCTGGCTCTCAGTCTCTGCTCTAGTGGTGTGGATCAACTTGACTGGCCTGCACAGACTGTCATCCAGGTCTTTATGGACCTGCTTTGTGCGCTGGTGCATAGTCATGTTGGAAGAGGAAGGGGCCAGCTCCAAACTGTTCCCACAAAGTTGGGAGCATGGAATTGTCCAAAATTTCTCGGTATGCTGAAGCATTCAGAGTTCCTTTCATTGGAGCTCCAGACTCCTGAAAAACAACCCTACGCCATAATCCTCCCTCCACCAAACTTTACACTTGCACAATGCAGTCAGACAAGTACCGTTGTCCTGGCAACTGCAATTTTGCAATTTTTTCACAAATAGTTGTAAACACAGCAGGCCTAGGTGCTTGGTTTTGTACACCTGTGGCGATGGAAGTGATTGGAACAACTGATTCTGATTATTTGGATGAATGAGCAAATACTTTTGGCAGTATAGTGTATTTATCTTCTTGTGTCAGGTTTCCTATTATTTATTTGCCATTGCATTTAAAGCAGGGCAGATGTTTAATATGCTCAGATGTTTTTAGGTATATCATTTGCTTTTAATAGCCAACAACAGTAAGCTGCACTTAGTGACAAGAGGACTCATGAATTCAATCCAGTACACAATAATGTTGGGTTCACACATTTTGATGAAAGCAGGAATTTTCCAAGTTTATTTCGGAGGTTTTATTTTGGAAATTGTTCTTTGAAAACTAACAGGATACAACTTTTTTTCCCTGGAGACATGTGGAATGTGTTTTTACAGTATTTACAGCTCCTCTGGGCAAACATATGTACAATTTAATAGAAAATATCTCTTAAATGTAATGACAGCATTCTTTCTGCATAATTCTTTAAAGCAAACAATATCAAGCTATGTTGTCTTTTAGTTTGTACTTTCAAAACACTGTATAAACTATATAAGTTTGGATTTATTTAAAAGTTTATTCTTGAACTTCTGTTCGAAGAAGACACAAAAATCTCTTCTGGCTTCAAGGAAAGAGTGACAGTGGTTTTGAGGGTTCAGTTCATGCTATATTTATACTCCACAGTTTTGCTGCTCCAGCTAATGATCACCACGCTTCTTCTGCATGGCTAGCATCAGTTCTGACATGAAGTCCCCTCCTCCTCCATCTCCATGCAGTGAAGGTGTAGTCCTCTTTGGTGGAGCAGGACGCATCTTCCTCACGGACCCAGGGGGCCGCACTGCTGCCTGTGGGGTAGGGATAGGGGCGGGAGGAGGTGGAGGAGGTGGGGGAGGTGGTGGGGGTGCGCCAGCTCCTGTGAACACTGGCTCGGGTGGAGGTGGAGGTAAAAATCCTGCATCTGGTGGTGGAGGAGGCAGGGATTTGCCAAAGCCTCCAGAACTAGCCAGTGGAGGTGGTGGTGGTGAACACTTAACAGGCAGAGGGGGAAGCACTGAACCAAAGCCAGCAGCTGGAGGAGGAGGTGGAAGGAAGTCTGGCGGGTTCTCCATGGAGTCATCCATGGGTGGAGGCGGTGGTGGAGGAGGGAGGTCATCGATTGCAGGTACAGGTGGAGGGAGGTTGCCAGGAAGTCGTTGGTGTCCAAGAGCAGACTTTGTGGCACTCTTGGCGGCCAGTGGAGGTGGTGGTGGAGGGAGGACTGGGTCAGGGGGCGGAGGAGGGAGGACATCATCTAATGGTGGAGGCGGTAAATTTCCAAAGTCCTGACAAAATAGAATAAAAGGTTGTGAAAGTGTTTTACGACTGCAGTAGACATTAAGATGGTCGGTGCCAACAATTCAGTAGGAGAACAAATGTGACCCAAATTTTACTTCTGGGCCCTGGTCTGACCTTTTGAAAGTCCTGCAAAAAAAACAACAAAAACAACAACTTACCCTGGTCTGATTGAACATCTGTATAAAATCTTATTTTAAATGATGTACAAATGAATTCATTTCTTCCAAAAACACATTTAAAAAAAAAACAACGAGTAATGATTTGACCATCAACACCAAATCAGTCCAGCCTTCAGTGCAAGGATGTTTTTTATCATGTGATGTTGTATCTGCTTCTGTTTCTCCGTGTCTCTTCATCACATTCTAGATCCTGCCAGTCAGGACGCAAGAGAACAAGCTACAAAGGAGAGTTCACACTGGTTCCAGTGACGTCAGACCACGCTGCATTTATACATCACATCACTTCTTGGCTCTTAGCTGCTGCAGGAACCTTGTCATCTCCTCTAAGACTATTTAAGAGATTAGAAGATCCTCCACCATGGTGGAGAGACAACAAGTTCCAGGTCACAGTAGGAGACTTGGTTCCAGGAAGGAGCTTATGATAATGAAAAGCATACCATGAGAACATTTGTGGCAAATTTAAAAAAAAAATCTAAAGTGCTCCAAGGCATTCGGGGGTTAATCTATTGCACTCATAAGTAGATGGTTTAATAAATTGATAGCTGGCCGCAGCTCTGGCTGAAAGAGTGGTATCAAAAAGCCAAGTATTTAATTCTCCTAGCTCCTTAAATATAACTGCAAGAGGTTGTTATGAAGTTTCATGTTAGTATGAGTTCATAATATCCATAAAAATTCCCAGGAAGTATCATGAAAATGTCATGTGGTTCCAATAATGAGGAAACTAACTGGGGGAATTATCTAAGTTCAGCTTTTTTGTTGTTGTTGTTGAGTAAAGCTCTTTGTTGTTTTCCAGAACAGCTGCAAAGTAGATTTATTTGTGGCTCACATGCTGAATACTTTATTTATTTTTTAAATCTGGAAATGTAGAAGTGAAACATAATCTATTTCCTGTGATGTTTCAGAAGAAAACAAAATTGGGAACCTTTTAAAGACTCTATGGTCAAGTGTCAGTTTCCCTGAGACAGAATACGAATAAATATTAATCCCTGAAAAGAATCGCTTAGTTTGAAGAACATGTATTTGGTAATTTTGTTCTTCCGTCTGTACACAAAAGGAATGATTTGGGACCATATTTGTTTTAATGAAATAAGGCTGCCTGTTAACAAAGATCAGTTTACCTGATGAGCAGTCCCCGGTTGGGGCTTGGAAACATGACCGTTGGCCTGAGTTGATGCTTTTGCTGAAAAAGAGAACAGAAACATGAAATGCCTAAGAGAAGTTTCTTTACCAGGAATATGTTTGCTACTACTCTCATCACATCTGGGTAGTTTCACGTAAATTAAAGACTGAGTACAGGGGAGATCGCATGTCGTGCTACCTTTGATTGTAGGTGAGGGTGTTGATGGATTGGAGCTTGCCGGAGTGTTGCGGTTTGACCAGGCGGCGCTGGTAGCGGCCTTCTTCTCTGCTGTTTTGTAGTTTTCATACAGTGAGGCACCATACTGAAAGCAGAAGAAGCACACCACAGAGCTCAAGATAAATTCATCCGGTTCAGCAGATATTACAATGTGCTGGGAAAAGCAGAGCTGCTCAAATTCACCTTTGCAATCCTTATTCCAGTCACCCAAAGGTTCATGGTCCATGCATCGTCACAGCAAAGATACTTAATGTACTGAGACTCTTTCTGGATCTGAGGATGCTGTAGAGACAAATGGTTTGGTTTGTTAACAACACATGATGTGGTCTGAATTTAAGGAAGATTCTTCTAGCTCCTTCAGGAGGATACATAGGCTCTGCCGGCTATTCTCTACCAATTAGCCCCAAAACACCTCCCCCGGAGGGATTCTAACCAGGTGTGGACCACCTCAGTGAGTTCCTCTCCATGAGCAATGAGGAGGTGCAGTGACTTTAGTCCATGTCCCTCCCAGATGACTGGACGTCTCACCCTATCTCTAAGGGAGAGTCCAGCCACCCTGTAGGGGAAACTCCTTTCAGGTGCCTAAATTTACAATCCAGTTATTTTGATCAATCTTTCAAAGGATCAAATCGAACAACATTTGTAACTACAGGTGAGGGGAGGGATATAGATGGACCAGTAAACGAGATCCCAAGATACTCAAACTCCTCCACTTGAGGTAAAACCTAACTCTAAACCCAAAGGGGGCTTTCCACCCGAGAACCATGATCATTGCTGATTTTAAAGTTCCTTGTAAAGCTGCCCTGGCTACTCAAGCTTTGTCTTATTACACACTTGGCTATTTAGAGTAACATACACAAACAAAATAAAAGAAAAGAGAAAATGGGGAGAAATAAAGTAGATGGTAAAAAAAAGTTAAACATAAGAATATAACACAAAGAAATTAGGGGCAACCTCACACCAAATGTGTTCTCCTTTTTAAAACGCCTCCTTGTTGACCAAGCAATGTGTCATTTATGCACATGAATATTCAGAGGAATCTGAAATCTACTGACTCTGCCTCAGAGCTGCTGTAAATAATTCAATCACTGGCAATTTTAACACTTAAGTTCATTAAGTGAGTGTTAAAGGGCATCAGGTGAAAGTCTGAGAAAGCAAAGTGAGTTTATGAGCTGAGGGATAAAGGTCACTGTCACTTAAATGGATTTTGTATATTAATTTCCTCTTCTACAGTTCTGTCAGCATTTATGAAAATGAGGAGGGACAAGAAAACTTATAATCAAGTTTGTATACACAGGCAGATTCTGTAAAATCGTGTAAAACTTGAAGCCAAGGCTAAGAGTGATGTTCTGATTTGTGTGCCAGAAGATGTAGGCACATGCCAACTTTCTCACCACAAAAATATTTGTTTAAATTGATTTTGATTACACGGTTTCCTCCTTAAAGAGTCAGCAAAGTTTTTGTTTAAATACAAAAAGGTTCAGTTGTGCACAAAAGGAACGGTATAAGAGAGCACCTCTAGCAGCTTCTCACAACGTTTAATGATGCTTTGCCGTGATCTCGAGTTGTTGTGGTTTTTAGCAGCTCATAGCACCACACCGACTATCTATCAAGGACAGTCTACCAAAACATGCCCAAATTTAAAACCTTGAATGCTTAAGACAGCTTCACACCATTATCAGTTTCGTATCATTATTGTCATCAAGTGTTTCCTCTTCTACAAGCTGTTCCTGCATGCCTCCTAAACCACATGAAGCTGGTCTTCTACAGCGTCCACTCTGGAAGTTCATTTTCCATCGCATCTCGGCAGAATTTTCTTTCTTTCAAATGAAGCAAATTGAGGATTTTTTCTCCCACCAGTCGGAAAATCAGTTTCTTTGCTTTGGTTTTAGCTGTGGTCGCTCTATTCCTCAGTAGTCTAATGTTTACTGTTTATTCTTATGTTTCTCCAATAAGATCAATAAAATAAAGAAGCAGACTTTTGCATCTCATTACCAGTGACCAATTCTTGCTTTTGTCATGTCAGTGTTACTGAATCTTGCATGCATACCATAAGTACCTCCCCACTGCTGCTATTCACAGTTTAATCAATCTTAAATAAATGCATGTAAATTGTTTCAAAGAAATGGTGGGAAGCACATCGAAAAACATCTTTCTTTTCTTCCAGCTAAACTTGTGAGACTGTCTCCTTTCAGTTCTTCAAATCAAACTATTTACAACAAATTCTAAGTAGAGTGAGCGGCTGAATAGCCGGCCACACACAAATAGCCACTTGGCAATATTCAGTTCTGCATTAAAATGTTTGGTAATGTAAGATAAAGTGTTTCATAATCCTTGGTGAAGTTGCAGCTTATCAAAGCCACAAGAACAGGCATACACCTTTGAGGCCAGAGACTTACTTTCAGAACAAAGCAGAAGTCGGTCGGTGCCTTATATTTGTTCTTGAAGTCTTTGGCATAGTAGACATTCAAGTTGTCGAACTGGACAAAGCAGACGAGGTCACGGGATGACTAAAAAGAAAGAAGCATTTCATCACAATATTATCTTATTCTTTGTCATTTTCTAGTACACTGAACTTAATATGATAATCACAGATGTGGTGAGGTCTAATGTCCTCTAAGACTGGCATGTTTGGGAGACGGAGCTGCCAAGAGATGTGAGATATGTGATGCAGGTACTGCAGGGAGGAAAAGTTGCATTCAGAAGTGCTTGAAACAAGAGAGGAGCTGATAAGCCAGGAAGACTATATTACAAACACAGAGGGACAGCAATACCTGACAGGTATTTCATTAGGCTTTTAAGTTGACAGAAAAGAAAAATCTCATTGTATCTGCAGGGTTTTCATATTTCACTGCTTTTATTTAGCTTCTGAACTGTGTCTGGCCTTAAATGATGCCTCCACTCCCCTCACTGACCTTGGTCTTCCCTTTGGGAACGTAATAAATTCCCGAGGCTCTGAGCTGGAAGAGCCGCTGTTTCCAGGATTTCTTGCCATCTTCTTTGAGGTGCAGCACTCCCTCAAGATCAGGTACAATGATAGACGTCCCGCAGAAGTTCTCCTGCACAGGTGAAGGGGTTATGTAAGGGGTTGCTTTAAAGATGACATTTCACTTACAGACTCTGTGTGTGTGCGTGCAACTAAGTTTATTTACCTGTATTAATATTTCCTTATCTTTGTCTTTTATGTCTTTGAGAGCTTTCTTATCCTTCTTCCAGAGATAAAAGTTCTGCAAAAAAATGGAATAAAGTTAGTTACTGACTGCAGAAAGATCATTTAACAGTATGTCTGGTATTTTCATTCATTATACTGGACTGTTGGTTCATTCACCACCTATTAACACCATATATCAACTAATCTTTTACTCCAAATCAGACTAGCAGCAAACAAGCAGCTACTTCACAGATAATCAGTTTGAACGCAATTTTTATCGTGAAATTGCAAAAGAAAGTGATATTAAAAACAAATACAGGCAATGTTCAATTTAAATAATGAGTTCTCTGATGTTAAGCTTTATTAGCTGACTCAAAGATTTGTCCTGGCTTGGTGAAGTGATTTCCTAACCTTTATTTAGTTATAAATACAGACAATCATAAAACTTTAGCCATTATTTTCAAGAGCAGGAAATGTCTCGTGTCCTTCCAAACAACCCCATGAACCTCAGACTACACTATTTTGTCGCTGTGTGACTGGAATACTCTGACTTCATTTCTTAGCTCGAGCCCTTGTTTTCATCTGAGGAAAAAGCTCAGAGGGAAAGTTGGAAACTCTTGTCAAATGTTAAAAATATAAATTAATAGAGACGTGCTGTAAAAAACAGATCTGCCTTTTGTTGGAGAAAGTGATGGAGTTCTTTAAAAATGAGCATATCTTACCACGTTTCCAACCCCCCATTTGTCTGCGCCAAACAGACCAAACCCATTAAATACTCTGAGATTGTAAAGGGTTCCTTTGTAACAACAAACATGCCAAGATCTCTGTCTGCCTTTTGAAGCTGTTTTACCTGATGTACTACAGTGAGGACATTAAAATGAAGGGTCAGCCTGCATGGTGGAATAATATTTTTGAATTCCCAAATGAGATATTGAACCTTTGAGGTATCACAGCTCTGATCAGTTGATGTACAATATCTGTTACTGTATTTAGGTTTGTGTTGATGTTAAAATGAGACTAACCTGTGGATTTTTGAAAATCTCAAATTTTTCTTTTCTCTCTTGAAAGAGGACTTTGTTCTCGCTGTCTCTTATCCACGCTAGGAGCGGCTCCACAAGGTTTTCATGGTCTTCAAACGTCCGTTCTGCAGAAAGAAAACAGAGTTCATAGAGTTCTATTAAAAACTACCAACCAAAGCGACTTTTTAGTAATACCACTTCTGACCACATGGGGGCATCCAAAAGCATTAGTCATTTACCTACTTACTTAGTACTTTAACTAATTTACTTACTAACTTCCCACAATGCACTGTAATCTTTTTTTCTTGAAATTTCATCTGTTTTATTCTTTTTTAATTTAACATCTGTCTTTACATTTTATTCTGCTTTTAAACTCTTTTACTTCTAATGCACATTTTAATGTTTTTATGTAAAGCACTTTAAATTTTCTTGTATACCAAATGTGCTGTACAAATGAACTTGCCTTGCAGCTAAATTTTATTAGTATCTTTTATATCCTTAATTAGTAAAGACTCGTTTATTTGTATTAATGTTTTTAAAACAAAAAAGTAAAAAAAAGCACTTAAATAAGTCCTACAAAACAGAAAATGTACATACAGCACCTACCATTTTTGCAATTTTATTTTTACTTTACTGAAACTCATCAACATATCTTACTATTGATGCAGTAAAATGAAAATAAAGAAAGTCTATTTTAAAATGTATAAACAAATAACTGGATCTAATTCATGCTGCATATTGTCTAATGCCACTGATAAAAATAATACATGACATTTTTCCTTTCAGTATAAAGTAATTCATGGATCATTATAAGATCCTTTCTCATCTTGTCCAATGAAATCTGTAGCATTTGCACTGGAAAATGAAAGAAGACAGTAGAGACCACAAAAGAAAGCACAAGATGAAGACAAAAAAAGGCAGAGATGGGGAACCGATAAAAGAATCCAGCTTCTTAAGCAAAACTGTACTTCCACAATGGGTACCCCAACAAACTCTCCTCCCATCTGTCAACATTTCCTGTTAAAACAAGACCTGCCAAGATATCTAGTTATTGAATCTAATTTTGCTTAAAGTCACTATATGTAACAATACTATGTTTCTGACAACATGGAGGTAATATAGATAAACACCCAAACACCCAGACATGCAATTGTAAACAGAATGCTCCTCCCCCTTTTCTCTGTCCTTTTTGCTTTTTGCTTTTTGTCCTGTGTCCACCTTTACTCTTAATACAAGAACTTTAAAAAAATTTTTTTAAACACACATTACAACACAAACACTAGAAAGCACCACCACTGTCTTGTCTCTCTTTCTCTCTTTTTCTATTTCTAGTCTTTTCACACTCCACACTCGATGATTTTACAAGATATCTAGTTATTGAATCTAATTTTGCTTAAAGCCACTATATGTAACAATACTATGTTTCTGACAACATGGAGGTAATATAGACAGATGTCTTTTGTATCTTTGACGGTGTGTCTGTGTCTCTCTCTGTTCTCCATTCTCTTATTCTGACCTCCTTTTTCCCGCTCTACCCGGCTGTAGGTTCAAAATTGTGTCATTCCACACTTACACATTTGAATGCAAAAGTGCATTCACACTGATGATTCTCTTCTTGAAAAGTACACTGCAAGTACCCAAATGAGTCACGCACATCGTCAGAAAACTGAGCTGGAAACTTCACGTGCGTAGTGGTCACATTCTTGTAGTGTAAGTAGCGGGACACTCATTTCCTATGTTATCAGTGTAAAAGAGGATTAAAGTCCATCTTTTGTTCACCATCACTATGTGGTCATGGGTTATATCTACATAAAGTGGCTTTATTCCACATTTATAGTTGATTTTATATCTAAAAATTGATTAGCTGCCAGATATAGTGTGAGCAGAAGAATATGATGTACTGAAATATGTTAAAATTCATACCATATAAAAAGAAATGTACTATAAATTGTATTTATGTAATGTAATATTGAAATGAAGTCAATTGTTTAGTTCCCCCAGCCCTCATCAGTGCCAGTTTCAACAGAAAGGGGCGATTTCAACAGAAATTGGAGGGCGGTGCATGTTACGGCGTATGCAAATCACAGTGGTTTTTCTCTACAAACCACAAGGAGCCACACAGAAAATATAATGTATTCATTGTCACTTACAAGCAGCTACAGATGTAATGTGTTAGATGAGGACTGTCTCATATAGCAGGAGTGTAGCCATAATTAGTCTAGTATCTCTTTAAAGTAAAAAAAAAAAAAAAAAGAAAAAAAAAAGTACAACAAGTCAACAAAATCTTTGAATCAGCTGAGTTCAGTTCAAAGTCAGTCTCGGGGCTGTTGAATTCTCTGTTTCAAATTGACTGAATTCAGGAAACAATACAAGTCTTTCCATTTCCAGGAACAACTTTAAACATCACAAAATGTTTAAAACACATAAGAGCACTTTCCTCCTCCTTTTTCTGCCCACCCACCACTTAGCATTTCAGATCTCCAACACACAGTAAGCACTTAACTGCAGTTTAGCCAATGTCTCCAATTACAGGTTACCAGCTGAGCCAGAGGTAGGCATTACAGAAATTGCTGCCAGGGTTCCAGACTACAGTCTGGCTATTACAGTCATTAAACAGATGGGGTGACTTTGCTGCTGGAGCAGAAATCCCTTTGAAGCGTATTAAGCACATGGCACATTTCAGCAGCGTGCGTGGTGAGCACATGAGTGAGTTTTACAGCAACACGTTTGTTTGAAGACGTGTTGCTGTTGAACTCTGTTGGTGTTTATTGGGCGTGACTTAGCTCAACTTTTTGTTGATAAAGATTAAAGGTCACTTAAGCTGTTACCAGTCAGAACACATGTAACATGCTGGAGGAATTTACAGGCGTTTGTTTTTTTTTTTTATGAATTTCTGCAAACATTTTCCGCTTTGATGAGGTCATGTTGCGTAGTCAGTCAAAAGACGTGATAAGACCTCATCCACCCTCGTTCTCAGAGAAGAGGTTTTGTATAGATGGTCTAGTAGAAATGGTAATCTGTGAGTCACAGTGCTAATTTGAATATGGGGCATGATATGGTTAAAGTGTTGACCAAATGGAACGCACACATATTTTGTCACTCTCTCTGCATTTGTTTCACATATACATTTCATCCATCCATCCACTTTCTAAATGAAGCTACATCTTTTTCTAAATATTCTTCAGAAAGTTCTTCTTATAAATATCTGACACCTGCCGGTTGCTTGTCTTTCACTCGTCTGTCCAGTTCGTCCCAACCTGGCTCGATGGGGTTTTCAGTCCGGGGGCTGTGGTGACCATTGCGTAATTGTCAAACTTGTTTTAGTTCAGGGTGCCTCTCACTCTGTGCACGTCATTGACCCTGGAACCAGCAAAACCCCCTGACCATCATGCTTCCTCCTCCATGTTGATGTCACACACTGACGAACCATCCTTTCGCCCACACTAAAACATACTAAATTCCACTGGGGGTGGTTCACGGCCCAGGCAAGATTTTCAGATGTCTTAGCAAAAGCAACTGTAACTTGTCACTTCTTACTAGTTGCAACTCAAAGTCGTGTCTTCACTGAAACTCAAGCTGTGACTCTCAGAAACTTGTCTTCTGATACTGTTGTTTCTTTGGGTCTGGCAGACCTCTTTCTGCTTTTTGATGGTGACAGAAACTGTAATAAAAAAAGTGTCAAAAGTTCTAACTGAATCTTTAATTTAAAAAAAAACAAAATATTGATAAAACAAGTTAGACCATTATTTTTGTTCATCATATGTGTATATACAATTTAAAAGCAAAACATTTACTTTGGCTTTACCAGCTATCTTTTGTTCAAACCTTTCAAGGATGGATTAAACAAAGCAAAACTGGTTGGGTGAAACTATGACTTATCCCTTTTTTTAATCTGCTTGAAAGCTGATGTTAACGAGAGGACCTGATGATGGCAAGGTCCAGCAGCTGAAGTAAATATAGCTTAGACAGCCCAGACTGAGGACTGAGATCATAAGGTTTCTATTTCCACATGACAGAGAGGATGACTGACGGTGTCCGATACAGCAAATTAAACCCATCTGTATACACTTCTTGTGCATGAGTAACCAAGAGAGGGATAGGGAGAGCATCAGAAAGGAGAGCGGAGGGAGGGCGGGAGATGGATGCCAGTAAGATCACGGTTTCATTGAGCTCGCTGCACTCTGGCTGCCAGTACAAACACAGTCCATCATATGCACCAGGATAATGAACTCCACAATGTTTGTCTATATCTTTGCTTTCCCATTCATATAGAAAGGCACCTAATCCTAATGTCAAAGCTGTAATCTTCAGCCATTGTGTTTTGCTGATATATTTGCTGCACAGTCATACCTTTAGCTGTCATGTTTAACTACATTTCTTAGACTTACTTGTCAGTGTAACAACACCACCACATGTATGAATTTCTCTGTATTTTATGTGTGTAAAGCATGCAGAGACACACTTTATGCATCCTTTCTATAAGGCAATAGGAGTACCTGCCCTCTGTGTCACTGTGGTGGCGTGCTTACTCAGGACCGGTCAATAAAAGCAGTTGTGACTGTTAGGATATTCAGAGGTCGTAAATGTTACCACACATTCCTTTCAATCAAAGAGGAACAAAGTATTTGTCATCTACAAGAAAAACTGTCTGTCATACTTTCTAAGTATCAGAGAGAGAAGATGGCACGAAATTGGTCGACTAGCGACACAAGTCAAGAGGTGAGTTAATTCAGTGTCACCGGTGTGGAAACTGCAATACATATATACAATATATGACCACTGGGGGCCGGCTATGAAAACGAGTCAATATCCGTCGACCCCCGTGCAAACACGTCCAATTTTACAGCAGAAAGAAACATAATCACTGTTATTCTAAAGATAATCAGGGTGGTTGTGCTGCTAATTGTACTAACTGCACCTGGTTTAGAGTTGACCTATGAGGGGCCAACGGCAAGGCTTTGCTGAGCAGCAGGCAGCAACCTATGGCTTATTTCCATTAATGCTTAGTGGTTACAGAGATGGGTTTGGGTCTGAAGGACCCACGTTTAAGGTCTTGGGTTGGCTACCGTGGTGAACCCCTGTGGGCAAGGCCCTTAACCTCAGGCACTGGAACAATAGGAGGCCACTGCTCATAGTGGAACTAGTGATGGGTAAAAAGCAGAGGACTAATTTCAGTGATTCATGACATATATACTGACAATTAAATGTTATGATAGACGAGGAGATAAGAAGACAGAGAGACATTTCATGTAAAATGCTTTTATCAGTAGAAAACTTTCATTTCACTTTTTTATTTTACACCACTGTTCTATTTACGTACATTTTTATTTTTTTCCGTCATCTCCATTTTTATTATTCTATTTTTGTTACTTTCACCCTGCAAAGAAAAAATGCATCGGGAGGAAAACCCCTGTGTAGCTGAAACATTAGTGGAAACTCACCAAGCTGCAGCTCGTGGTTGGTCTCACACAGGCTCCAGTCCACGTTTCGGTCGCAGTAAGTCTTCTCAAACAGGTTGTCCAGAACATCTCTGACAGTTTGCCGCTCGTCGACCATCAGCGTCTTCGCACTGCCGTCGTTCATTAAGACCTTAACCACCAACTATCACAAAGAAAATGATTTCAATTACTTTGAACATCTTATTAACCATACAGAAATGACAAAATATTTCAATAAATAAAGTTTTGAAGAGTTAAGAAAAATCAAGTAAAATGTGAAGCTGTAGTTTTAGTCTTGTTCATATTTATTTTTGTGCAGAAGTTAGATATTTCCTTAAAGCTCGGCTTCTCTGACTTAGCAGCGTAGGAAATAAATTTTAATTTTAATAATAATATTTTCTCATCAAACCAGCAGACAAAAAGCAGAATGTTTAAAAAGAAAAGTTGCAAAATATGATATTATATCTTCTCTGTGATAAATTGAACAGTTTAAAAACAGGATCTGCACACTGACAAATCGTTTCTGCTTTCTAATGCGAGCTTTAATCGAGTTGGAGCATCAGTCTTCTGTCTCTTTCTTCTGGTTTTGAACTAATTTCTTCTCCATTGTCTACGTAGACTCTTTGCTCCTGAGCCAGGGAGCTGGATGTGATTCCCTTCACTCTTGTGTGCAGTCACAGTTATTCTCAAAAGGAAACAAATCCAGCTTTCGAAAGCTTATGATTTTCACAGAAATAAAGTCTGCCAGTTGTTAAACAGTTTTGTTCCTTAAAATGTGGGTTTCATTGATATTATTAGTGGAGGATTAAATGTTTTAGATCGCAAGGGTCACTCAATCTTGACCTCTATCTCAAAGATGAAAATGTGGTTGAATAAAATATCTCTGGTTTTAAAATGTTTTGGCTCTTAGTATTTCCATGTGCAACAGTCCATAAAAAAAAAAAAAAACCAAAACATTTTCAGAAACCAGTGGCTACATGTGAAACTTGAGGCCCTCTAACAACAAAAATATCTCCCACAACCGCCTGTCTCACAACCTGAACACAAATGTTCATGTGAAAGTGGCAATGCTCTGTGGCTCCTCAGCTTACACGTGGAAATGGCGTGTTGGAGAACGTTTTATTTGCTTGTTTTGTTTAATTTTCAGAATTCAGACCTCAGAAAAATTCGTTTATTTTTCTGTCAAACTGTAGATCTTGTTGTACTTCTCATGCAAACCCAAACTCATGTGCTTCATGCCAATTAAAAGTCTAGAAGCCACAAATCACCCAAAGAGGAAATCTAACTGTCATGCAGGATGACAGCTGGATGAGAGTAGCCATCCATTACTGTGATTGATGGCTCCTCTGAAAGAAAAGAAAGGACAGAGCTATGTCCTTTCTTTTGCTATGTTTGAACATAAAGTCTTTAACAGTCGCGCCTGCATCATGTTCATTCTTCAAATCTTTAGTCCCGCCCACTCTGATCACAGTATTTGCTTGTCTTACCTTTTTCACTTTGGCTTCCTTAAGCCTCTCAAGTGCAAGTTTGATTTTCTCTGCCTTTAACTGTGCCTCTATTTCCGCCTGAAGGGAACAAACAACAGAACACACCATGATGACACAAGTGAAACAGCAGATGTTCATCATCTGCCACTTCTTATAATCTTGGCATGAATATGAGTTTGTTAAAGCTGCACAAGCTCAACAAAACAGTACACATATATTGACTTTAGTGTTAATAAACTGCATATTTACTTTGATAGTATTTCCCAAAACAAAAACAAAAAGAATTGCAGAGTTTAATCAACCCCCAGGTCTTTTATTAGACGAGAAGGTGTGTAAATGACTAAAAGCAGTTATAGTTTACCAATGGAGCTATGTCATAATAAATTGTTATTTTAAGCCAATGACAAGCCTGTAAGATGTCATCCACTTAAGTGATAGTGTGGATAGGGTCCTTCGAGACAAGCTGAAGTAATTTTAACTTTGCAAGTATGGCGAAACTGCATAGCAACGGCTCTTTGCATGGGTGACTCCTTCTGTTCATCGTCACCACGTTATACGTCTGTCAGTAGATGCAAAGATAAAGATAACTGCAAAGATAAAATAACTTATGTTCGTCTGTAGGAACCCTATCCACACTATTACATGAAAATACATATAAAATATCTAGGGAAGCTATTACGATTGTTCTTGATTTCTGTCATGTAGTATTACAGCAATACTTAATATTAAAAGGCAGCGACGGGGACTTCTGGATGTCACATATGTTGATAGTTGAAACCAAACACAGAGTATTGTTTACATTTAATTTCTTCCACCGATGGAGGGATATCCAAGGAAGGTTGACTGAGCTGAAATGCGTCATTATTTTCCCTAAACTTACACACTGATATATAAAACTCCTGTCTACAGCTTCAGTGAACGTGTGCATGTCTATTTAACAATGACGCATTCTCTGCCTCAGCACAGCTGGTGTTTTTACCTTAAGATGATGAGGTCAGAAGCTCTGCTAAAGCAATAGGCTCCTGTCTGGACACCCCCTCCCAAAACTACCACGTTTTACCTCCTCTAGCCCTATTGATCCTGTTACACTTTTCTCATGGCTGCATGTGTTTGATCTGTTCCAGACGGACCCTCGGCAGTTTCGCCTCACAGGTTTGTGTAACTGTAACAGATGCTTTCATCTTGGAGCAGCGAGAGAGACGTTGCACTGGTGCAATGGGTGTAAAACAAATGCCACTCTTTTGAGTTTAAGAAAGACAAAGAGGACTTGCTGAAAATTTAGCAGCTGAGAAGTGATAGATTTGTTCTAAAAATGTTTTTTTTTTGTGTATGGTTTAGAAAGTCTTTACATATGGCAAGCCAAGACACGCGACCACGCGACAACCAAAGTTTCTGTCCTGTTTTAGAATCCCAACAGCTCCTAAAACTGTCACAACCAAAACTTTTCTTCCATTACTGTTGATTGAAACTCTCACTTTGTAAATGTTCACAGTAGTTAAGAACTGAGAAAGTCACAGCCTTTCATTTCTAAATGGAGCTTACTCACCACGGTCGGTTTGGAGGACTTAGGAGGTGGCAAAGGGGAGGTGGTGGAGGAAGAGGGGGTGCTGACATTGCTGCTGCTGCTGTGTGTTGTTGGGGAGCTGGAGGATGCATGCTCAGCGCTCAGGCCCTCAGGTGGAGGCGGCAGGTCTAATGAGTACTGTGGTGGCACCTTCAGTCCTTGTTTTTCTGCTGCGAATTTCTCTTCCGTTGCACTGAGATCAGCCACCAAATCAGCCATGAGTGCATCTAAGTCATTGTCCTCCAGTTCATTTAGCGACTCTGGTGAAGCAAGGCCACTTTGTTAAGAAAAACTCATGTCAGCGTTTTTAAGTGGTTAAAATATTTTGGCATAATTACCAGAAGTATTATCCTTCAGTCAAAATAGATGTTCATGCATCAAAGACTTTAACTGTTATCCAGTAATGCAAAAACAAAGTAAAAAGGCTTATTTCCCTTTTATTTTTTTTAGGTTGGTGCTTAGTTTTTTTATGTGTTACATTATTTATTTTTCTTGTTTTTTAATCAAAATGTGGCAATTCAAACATAAATATTTTCTTCTGTTGTAAATCATTATCAAATGATTGATAAAACAGTGACATAATTGACAATTAACGAATCCTTGCCCCAGACAAACCTAAAGAAACAGAAACATCTTGTTGAATTATTTTGAGAATTATTAGCTGAATAGTTTGACATTTTGCAAGGATGACAGATACACCTAAAACCATTGTAACCACCATGATGCAGCCACTGGTTTAAAAGAACAAAACAACATTGGGGAATTATTACCTATTTACTACTCCAATCACCCAGACTGGTAGAGCCCCACCTATCCAAGGCTGGCATCCATACAACGAAATACACTTCCAACCAACTCTCAACCTTATTTACATGTTTTGACCTGTGCATTTAACTTAAGTGGAAATATTCATGTCAAACAAGATGCAACACTCTTATAAGAAGATACGTACCAGGAACTATATTCATTTTGGTGAAGTGCCACTACCTGGGTGCAGAAATCTTGCACATTGTTTTCAGCCAACAGGCTGAATTCAAACCAATTATGGTGGTTTTTTTGAGAGCATCAGGTGTCGGCGATCACTTAGGTTGAATGATCCAGGGCCATATTCATTTTAAGCCAGAATGCATCGAGAAAGAAACTGATATTAAACGATGTGGTGGCTAGTTGATAGATTTCCCTGAATCCTTTAAACTCTGATCCATCGTTGCCTGGCAACAGTGCTGCAGGCCATCACTGCATCCAGGTTGTTTTGTCGAAATATAGTTCCCTACAAGATTATTGTATCTAATTTTACATAGTTATTTCCGTACCAGGTAAATGTACAAGTCACAACATGTAAATGAGAACATTTTGAAGTCTTTAGGAGGTGTATTTTTTTCACTTAACCTAAGTGTATCAATCTCTCTAAACAAAGCAGCCAAACCATTAATTGCTTGATTGATAAGATCTCAACCTGATGAGTTAAATGAGTTCATAAAGATTGAAAAGCTCAAAGTGATACGTTCATTGTAATGTCATTTACATCAACAGGTACCGCAAGTTTAATACTAACAGACAGATGCATCCTCACAGACCTGCAGGTCTGAATGCTGAATTTTGTTCCTTTGGGAAATGAAGCAATTTATTGTGTGATTAACAGTTAAGTAATGTGAAGGAGCGCGTGCGTTTGCACAGTCCTTTGAGAAATATATTTGTATAAGAAGCTACAGAGGCTATCACTACAGGAATGTGGGAAAAGAGAAAAAGAGTGTTAACCATCAGACGGTGTAACTTCTGAGATACAACAACTTGTTTTTATCCTGTGTAAACTGCAGGGAGACCAGAGAATTGGACCTTAATCTTAATGTGCCAGAAACCAAGCAAAGCAACTGAATACAAATTTCTACTTTGTGACTTCTTCACTTTATCACTTCAGCACAGCCCCCGTTCTGAAGACTTTCTAACTGATGGAACATGTGATTCTGTCCGGCCCTTGCACAACTGGGATGTTACACCAGAGAGTGACTTCGCAAAAGCTCAAGACGCAGCTTGTTGCCCTGTTTCTACACACGCGTGTTTGACAAACAAGATGTTAGGTCACCGTTGAGGTCAGTGAAGCCGATGGAGAAGTTGACTTCCTGCTTGGTGACGGGTAGAGGCCCGGGGGGCTTCGTTTCCTGCTCGAGACTCTGCAAGGAAGAATAATATGCTTACTGCAAATGTTCTATTTTCATATGCAACCACAGAATTATTAAACCCCAACAACTAAGATCAAAATGATAGGTGGGTCTATTAGAACATTTAAAATAAAGTAAAATTAACAAATCTGTTGCTGACTATGTGTTACATTAATGTGTGTGTTTTCATGTCAGTTTCATCTGCTAATTGAATTGAATGAATATTTGCAATAAATGTCTTGTTAGGATTTATTGTTGACATGGCAACGGCCTAAAATCACCTGAGTGAGGAGGTCCATCTCCCCCAGCAGGTCACTGAACATGGCGTCGATGTCATCCATCTGTATAAAGTAACAAGAGATACATGAACAACCTCACAAACATAAAAAAACAACAGCGTTTTACGTAATGTAATCAGGAAATAGAAAAAGCGTTTTAGAGGGAGGATGGTAATGTAGTACGGCCAGTCACAATCCCCATTTACTAGGAAAAAATGTATATTGTGTGCAATTGACCACAACTCAACGCCCCAGTACATAGATCTGGAGCCCGCAGGTGGGAGCTGGGAAGAAGACTGGATTTTAAGAGCAGCAGAAAACACGGTGGTAGGCATGTGAGAGACAAGTTTCTCTTCATCCTTACGTGGAGCTATGAAGGAGTCGGAGTAACTGGAACGCACCATGCTGAGGGGTGAAATTGAGCATAACACGCTGCTCAAGATGCCTGCCTGAACTCGCTCCTGAGGGATCTGACAAGCTCTCATGGGAGGTTTTTTTCACAGATGCAGAGCCGTTACAGAGGACACATTTCCACCATCTGTCATCTGAAGACCTTGAGACTGTGCAGTCTGAGTCTAATTTTGTAAGAGCAAAAAGCAGATGATGAATTTGTGAGGAAGCTCCAAAAATAGTTACTCGCTACAGTTTTGATGGGAAATGCACAAAACAAGACTTTGCGTTTCTATGAAGGAAATATATTTAAATCTATGCGTTGCTTCTGACCTTACTGACGGCAGATTTGGTGATGTTTCAAAAAGTGCTCACCTCACCCCTGGGTCCTGCCATGTGCGGAAGTACCACCAAACAAAAATAAATGCCAAAATAAACCAGAGGGTTAGAGGGGATTTCAGCCACGTTGTCATGGTTTTGGGTTTAGTTCCTAGTTTATTTTGAGCTCTTTAATCTTTAGTTTGTGGCTTTGTTGTACTTCCCTTACCCAATCTTGCCTGATTGCACCTGTGTCTTGTTGTTGCATTACTCTTTGCTTTATGTTTGAGCACCTTTTTTACATTTATTATGAAATTACTGCTTGTGCAGCATCTTTTAATTAAATTAAAGGACATTATTGGTTACTACTGCCTCAGATCTAAGTAGATGACGTTTGTTTTCCAGGCAGTTCCAGACTGTGTCCCAGGACACTTTCATCTTCAAACTACGACGACAATGTGGACGGAAGTGTCCCAGACCATCTTCAAATGTGTCCAGAGTGATCAGATTTAAATCTGTCTCAACTGTCTTCAGATCTTATGTTACTGTTGGCTAATTGTGATCCGTTTCCGGTGGATGCATTTAAATTCCAAGGATGTCTGAGACCTTAGTTCTGGCTTAGGCTGCATTTATCCCTTTGAGCCTGAAGAGCATGGCTTAGTCTGCAGTAAAAATGTTCAGGACGTTAATGAGTTAAACTATGAGGGAGGTAGCTGAGGTGAGGTCAGACATCACCTGCATAAAAATGAAGAGCAATAATTGTGGATGACACAATAATTAGAAAGCAGAGCTATTTTTGTTTCATCTACATCTGGAGATGACCACTGACCACTGCAAAGAATCTGCACTGATTAGATATGGCTGTCATGACAACTGAGAATAAAGAATGTAATGAAGAATGAGGAAAACCCATTTGCATGAAGACAACAAATGTATAATATATGAGCTCTTTGTGGCAAGATGAAAACTGCTACTTTACTTTGAGATGTGTGCTGAATGTGCCCCAAGGCTGTGCAAACTTGCAAAACATCTTCAGCACAGACTGGAAGAAGAAGGCATGTATGCACAGCTTCAGGCATTCAGTCATTGTCAGAGCTTGTCATGTCTTGTTGCACATGTAGAATATGATTTCACATCAGCATGTTCTGTCAGATTTAAAAAAGTCAGAGTTGACCTGATTAAAGGTAACAGAACACCAACACCTAAAATTTCACACACACAATTTCAGTTTCCTGTTGTTATCAGACCTTCATAGAATGTAATTTTGTCTAAATCGCACATTGTGACTGTGTAAATGATTCCTAAAACTGCAGGTAAAATTATGAAGCTCAAAGATGAGAAAAACTGATCCATAAAACAGACTGAGTTTGAGAGAGAGTGAAACCAATTACAGCATAATGTGAGCAAGTTGTAGATCAAGTTGCAGATTTATGGAGCCAAACCCTGACATGGATGGACAGTTAAATATCACCATCATCAAGGTTAATTATTTATGTATAAAGTTGCAAAAAAGCTTGAGGAGCCATTGCCGTAACTGAGTTTTCCCTGAAACCAGCACCTTAAGACCCACTGCAGTTACGTGCAGTCAGTCGCCTCAGTGACAAGTTTTATTTGCAGTCTCGTCTCTCAAAGCAAATGTTACGATGGTCTAGAATGGGCAGTCTAAACAGAGCGCCTGTTTTCTTTTCTTACACTGGAACATGAGTGGTATATGCGATCTTATGCAAAATCTCCACATGCTTCCATTTATAGGCATTTTTATGGTCAACTCATCCCACATGGTCCACTGTGAGAGGTCAGAGCAGTCGACTGAAGACATATTAACAGGAAGTACAACTGCTGAAACAGTCGAAATAATTTGAGTTGCTCTAAAACTGCTAAACCATCTTGACTTTTCTTAGCGTGACATCAGCTGCCAACTCATACATTTTGATTCAGAAGCTGTTTGGTCTATTTAGCCACAGTAGTTGGTTTTAGCTTTTTGTGGTTGAGATACTTTAGTCTGTAAAAGCATAATAAATTAAGCTGTAATGCATTTTCATTAGCCACCGCTGTCTATATTGTGAGATAATTGTTGTTAACATGCCAGTTGCAGTACAGTGCAAAAGTCTTTAAACAAGGCCTTAAGTCACACTAAATACTGACTTTTGCTTGTGGAGTCTGAATTTTTTGTGCTTTTGTTTAAAAATGGTCACGAGATTGACCGTTTTGGCTGATGCCAATTATTAAAGTCACTGTATGTATCAACAACAGGTCTGACCGCATGGGGGCAGTGAGGACGTAATAACCTGCACCTCCAGGGTGCAGATGCGTCAGACCGTTCCCTCTCTAGTACAATATTGTCATTGGCTCTTCTGTAAACAGCTGATATACACTACCTGTCAAAAGGTTTTGTGACACTGAGCTACACAATTGAATCTTACTCATTTATAAGTGCTGTATGTTGCATAAAACTGGATGGTTTGTTTGTTGTCAGATTTGTAGTGGAACTAGCTGAGGCTGGGTTAGTTTTGGTGTAGTTTGACTTAGTCTCCATCAACTCTATTTGTCTCGATCAGCTGTTTTCAAAACCCTCCCTTTTAGTGTACTTTGCAGACATCTATCTAGTCTTCCTTTTAGCCCCACCCAGCTCTGAAACTCAGCGTAACTCCGATTCCTCTTTCAAATGATGGCGTAACTAATTCCATAGTCGTCATGTTTTCTCTGCTGCCATGGTTGTCCGTACATAAAATAATAATAATCTTTAGGAAAGTGTAACTCACTGCTGTCACTCGTCACAGTTTGGAGTTATTAACTTTAAAAGAATTGAAAACGTTTGCAGAAATGTAATCAAAAGACATCTTGTGCAAGCCCTTAGTCGCACTGTGTAGAAGACGTGTGTGACTGATCGTCTTCCAGGCGGCAGTTCATGCAGGATCAATCTGATTTCAACATCTAACAGATGTGCTTATGAGGGAACTGTTTCTCAATTTTGCCATATAGTTGAATATAAATTATTGGTTATTGTGATTATTTTCCATTCTGGTGGAACTGGTTGGAGTGTTAAAAGTCTTTTGTTTTGCATGTTTTGCACAGGTTGTTATTTCGAACTGCTGGAGCGTCAAGATCCACGACCATGTAATGGTGCACCCCTATGAGGAAGTGGTGAAGAGTAAACTTCCTGTCTCATGAAGTCTTATTGTGTCAGCAGCAAGCTTCAAATGTATTGTTACTGCTTCCTTATTTCTCATTACACAGGTGGAGATAGGAGGAGTTTGTGGCTGAGGTGATAAAGAAACGACACTACACGATTCGTTTTCTCAACCACAAGTTGTTCTTATAATGTCTTTCTCTTGGCATTTTTAGTTGCGTTATGATGACCAGAATCAGCCCAACTCCTCTGCAAACATCACGCTATTACAGATTTTTGTTTTCTTCTTAAAAACGTCCTCTTAAAGCTCTTCTAAAAATAAATAAATATATAGATAAAATAAAATCTTTTTCCAGGTTTTACAGTCACACAAGGAAGAGTTTAGTCTGTCAATCAGATCAGTCTGAGCTGCTGCTTTTAGAAGCCAAACGCATTAAACAGACCGTTTCTAGTGTTCACACAGGGAACTAAAGAGGCGGTGAACGCATGTGGCCAGACGGTGAAAATATCTGCTGATGGAGGCAAAAACTGACCCAGTCTTCGAGAAGTTTCCTCTTCCGATAAGTGCCTGAATCAAGCCATGCATTAAAAAGGTAGCAAATTTGAAACACAGGTTTTGTAGATTTGTAGGCGTAACATACAAGTGAGAAAGGAACCTGAATAAAAGTGTTAACTTTGACCTTGTCTCAGATCTTCTGTATTATAGTGATGAGAAAATCCCTCCATGAAGCCTGTGTGCGCCTTATTGAAACACAGACAAAAATTACCTTATTCACGTGAAGTTAACGCTTAACATATCTGACTTGAGATATCAAAGCAGATATGGATCTCGAATGAAATCAGAAAGATTTTATCACAACTCTTTATTTGAAGAAAAAAAAAAACTAAGATTGACTAGAAGAACTTCAAAGGTATATGCCAAGCTGTAACCCAGAGGTTGATAAAAGGGCAAATACCAGTCTGTCGTCTAGTCATTCAGAACCCAGTCTGACAAAGCCAACGTTAACTAAGCATAGTTGCTGGAAGTGGATTCCTACGCTCAGCTTCAGTGACAAAATATACAGATTCATACAAGGAAGCATCCCCAAATCCTTTTTTGTCAACAGTATGACAAGCCAGCGACTAATGAGATTACTAAATATTGCCAACTTTATAAGCGCGCTGTCATCTGATAACAATAATCACTTGTGCCACACAATCCAGAAGCATATCTTGTTGAGCCAGAACACACAAAGGAAGAACTTTCATATTCAGAAGCAGATTGTAAACTATGCACTTGTTAGGCAACACTGACTTCTCCGCCTCTCTGATTACATCTTACCTAGCAACAGCGCTGCTGCAGGGAGCTTTGCAAAAATGATAGTATCTTATATGCATCTGTTTTACACTCTTTATGGTGCCTAACTTTAAGCTTGGGTAAATTTTACACTGGTGAGTTAAATGACTGTATGGGGATTGAAAAGCCCCAAGTGGCCCTTTGAGGAACCTCAGGTTTCTGAACTTCCATGTTGGCTTCATTTACAGCTCTAGAGGTTGCTGCTTAGTACAGACAAAGGATGTGACAGAAGCAAAGACAAAACATGTCAAAACATCTCCCTGTAATCACGCAAGTGATCCTTGAACAAATCAGAACATACTTCCAAGATGCTGATATATCCCCTTTAACTGCTGCACAAAATTCTTGAACATGGCAAAAGTTTTTGATTTTAATTAAACACATTTCTGCCAAGACGATAATCTAATAACAAATGTGTGAACTCCAGCAAACAATTCCTTACTAAACAATCTCAAGCATGTGTAAGACTTGCTTACATGTGAGTCAAGCTTCAGGTAAGTCAACAAGAAGCAGACGTCTGCTTAAGTGGCAGTTTCACCCGTCTGTTTACAAACTCCTGCTCTTACTCCGATCGGATCTCATAACCACACTCCAGGCTTAAGCAGATGTGTTTACAGACCTTGACAAGGCCTGTTGCAAAGGAGGCAAATAAGAGAAGAAACAAAGCGCTGAAGGGCATAAAAATCAGCACTGACGTGTAACCAACACCAACTCTTATCTCACTTCGCTGAAGCAGGTTTGAAAACGTTAAAGCTACTTTTTTTTTATATTTGAGTCATAAAATCCTTCCTGCACATGAATCATGGACCTTCTGTTTGATGACTAAAGTGTTGCTTGACAACAGTCAAAATCAGAAAACCGTCGTCAACTAAAGATTTTACTCCTTACTAAAAGTATGCCAATAACATCTACAGCTTCAGCTCCTATTTCGACAATTAAATCTCAGAATCTGAATGTAAAAAGCTCCTTTCTTTAGCAACAAACTGACAGCACCATTACGTTTAAAATTATTTTTAAAAAACCCAACCCTTTCCGTTTTTATTCCGTGGTTATTGTGTTATACACCAGTCTGAAATGACAGCACGGTCCACCCAGAACACATATTAACTTTTGTCCTTTGTTTAAATCGCATAAAACATATTAAATGGCTGGTTGAGTCTCCTTTTTATGGGCAAAACCCCTTAAGGCAATGTTTGTTTGCGTTTTGGTCCAAATGTAGAGAATACGACAACCTTTAACAGTCCACAGCACTCAGAGAGGATGTCTAAGATCTTCACCATTTTTTAGTATTTTTAGTTTATTCAGATAACATCCTCGTAGTTAACATCAATCTGCTTTGGGTAAAAAATGAAAAAGAAGTATAAACCAATGCTGACTTATTATTTACAGCAGCCAGATGTTAAAAAACGATGTTGTTGCCTTGCGTTCAAAGAAATGCAGCACATCGTTAACTGAAGGTACAATACCAGCTAAACAGAGATGTAACTCACCTTTTGTAAATGTCTTTTATCCCTGTTTCAGCAGTTAGTTTCAAGATAAAACTGTCACGAACATTAGTTCCACTTCGAGTTATTATTGCTTAATAAAGCTTGGCACCACAAAAGTAACATTAACATGCAGGCAGATCTGGGTGTGTAGATGTGGATTGCATCTGGGTCTCCTTCGGCTGACTTCTTCCTGCTTAATGCGGAAGTTCAGGTCTGGACCTGTCACTGCATTCCTGCAGTGAGCAGCCACTTTCACAACAGTCCTGTCTGGGCAACACCGGGCCACCCCCGTCCAACAGAGCCCCTTATCTGCAACTAGTACCGCAAATGTTATTTTTTACAGATGAACACACTCTGGGAAACACCAGTTTGCTGTAGTTTCAAGATGAGATGGTGTTTCACTTGAGAGGATCTTAACAAGATTTTAAGATAATGAGGAAAACAAAGCTGAATCAGCCTGATGAAAATGACAGGACTCGGTTAATAATTCACTTCACTTGAATTGATTTACAACAGGTCTTTAGATTCCTACAGGTTTGAAAGCACCTGAAGAGGAGTATCCAGACTGTTATCAACAAGTCCAAAAGGGAGGCTTTGTGATAGTACAAGGGTTGTGCCAGTGTCCTTGGCAAAGGTTGGCAAACAACTCTCCTTCCAGGAAAATCCATTTATTTTTCAGTAAAACAATGCAAAATCATGGAAAGAAGAAAATCACTGGCCTGCCTGCAGTCCTGAGTTGTCCCTAACAGAGAATATGCAATGCAACATCAATGACCCAGTACAGCCGCACATTTTAAAGCCACTCTATGTAGCTATATACCCTCTGAACACATGAGGGCAGCATATCACAAAAAAGGGTTGCGTGTCAGCCCCTGGTGTAAGAAATAACAACGTGCACCTCCTGAGGGACAAGGTGCTGGACCGTCCCCACTTGTTAGGACTGTATTGAAAGAGACTCTTTTTGTCAGCACGACGGATCTACACGTGGTTAGAATTGGAAAGACTAAATGAAGAATGGGACAAAACACAAAACTGAATTTTAAAATTTTTTGGCATCCTAAAGGCTAGAACTCTTGTTAAACATTATAAGAATTAGAACAGGATCAGTTTTACTTAATGTGTTGCAGTTCTGAATTCAAAAATAGTTGTAAATCAATAAATGAAATGAAGCTGACAAGAAAAATAACACAAGCAGTCTTAGGTTACCATCTTCAAAGTATTACGGCCCTGCGTCTGCAACTGACTCATGTTTTGGCAGCTTTGTATTGATTGTGCCAATCAGGAAGGAAGATGCTGCTGTATGGTTCCCCGTCCCTGATTGGTTGAGTCCAAGGACCTCCTCTTCTCCACCTCCATACTGGGACCTGAAGACGTCAGTGAAGGGGCAGAGTTTTAATAGAAATCAGAATAATCTTGAGAACTAGTGTCTCATATTCAACTGACCTTCTCCATATTGTCACAAGGGTTTCTGATTTGGTGTTGTGTAAAGCTGTAAGACATCTCGTTTACACGCAAGCTTTTCTGTTTCTTTGCCTGAAATCAGGATGAAATATCTTAAGACACTGATGCATGGCAACAAGGTCAGTTATCTTCAGGGGGAACCAAGGAGAGTCTAACTGTCAAGCTATGAATAGCCTCTGGCTCTTATCTGACCATGCAGACAGAGATAGTTCATTTTATTTGCATTTCTCCTTGAGTCAACCTGGGAGGTCAAAAAACAACATTCCACTTCTTTTTTAAACGTCTTCAAGTATCGCACATGGAGACGTTCATGGCAAAAATTATACCTAAAAGAACAGATTTTCTCCACTCCTTCCCCACATTTTCCAGCAAAAACAACAACAATTATTTTCAATATAATTTTCCATGTGCAATATTTCTCTATTATAAACTCATCTTTGTCATGTTTTCCCTCAAGAGCATCCTCAGCTCTGATGGGAAAGACAGACCACCCTCTCTGTGACAGAATCCCATCATCATACGGTAAAAGCAGAGCGCCACGGGGGGAAACTAAATAACCTTGAATGGCTGCAAGAGCCTTTCATGACTTGTGATGTATTAAACAAACATCGGGTGTAGGCATGAGTCCCAACCACCCTCATTTCCTCCCTCTCACAGGGATTGACAAACAGATGGACACCAAAGGCAGCTTCCTAAACACAAACCACCACAGAACACTTCTCAAATAAATACGCTGATTAACAGTTGTGGAGCTCGGCAGCGAGGTTTTCCTTCTTTGTTGTGTTTTTGCAGTCTCAACTCTGACGCCGAGGGTGGTCCAGGAGTGTCGGGCTCAGATAGCGGTTGTGCTGAAACCCATACATTAAAAGGCTCTGAGTACAGAAACCGATTAGGATTGTTGTGTTTTTTTTTTAAAGAGTTTTATCAGACTGTGCACTTGTCAAACAAAGCACGAGCTGAAATGTCAAGCCTGGAGAAAATGCAACGGAGCATGACAATGAAAGGTCGGCTGGTTTGAGATTATTGCAGAACTCCAGATGGTGAGGTGTAAGACATTCTTTCAAGCCATTAGTCTCCATCATGTAATATCTAAACGCCTCTAAATGCATTTCACGGGCCTGGGCACTAAAAGAAAACGGGGTGATAATGACAAAACCAGTGGGCCTCTTGCAAAGCTATAGAGCATTTATTCAATGTGACAAGCTGTCACTGAGATTATATATGTGCATACAGGGGTGTTGGAGTGCCCTCTTTTTGTACTCTGATGTACTGTACATGCTATTGAACTCAGTGGGAGACATGGAACCGTTTATGCTGCAAACCTGTGGGGTTTTATTTCCTTTTCAAAATCACACGGTTAGATGGATGTTTTGAAGCTTAAGTGGCACAAGTTATTTCCAAAATAAGGGGCAATATTATGGGAGAAGAAGTCATGTGATATTTTACAGAAAAATTAAGGGTATCATTATGCCACGTTGAGAAAACAATTAATCCACTTCTAAGCAGGATTATTTCATTATGACTGGTGTTAAACTTATAAAAATGGGAAGAAGTTTTTTTTAATGTCTGGAATGGAAATTATGGATATAATGGAGAGCGTGCATTTATAAATGTCAGACAGGCCTCACTGAGATAAACTGTACTGAGATGAAACAAAAAGAAAATCAATATTTTGGTGCTGATGGAAACAGATTATACATCTGAACTGTCCAGCTGATGTATTTCAGGTGGAGGTTTTTTCGTATTTATTTTGCAGATGAGGTGGGACTGGTCCTAAGAAGGTCTGCTAGAAGGATGAGTCATACAATTGTCTATTTTAATGTTTTCAATCGAATAATGATTACTTGCATAATCCAATCAAACAGCAACTGAACAAAAGTGAGATTCACAGTGAAAAATGTGGGTAATAAACTGTGGGGTCATTTCTGTTTTAGCCATCACAGCCTTACCGATTATATGGAGCTTTTCATCTGGCAAAACTTCAAATGCTTTTTTGATTGGTTCACTAATTGTCAAGAAATTTTATTCGTATGTAGAGTAATTTTCTTGTCCAAATTCACAAAAACCAAGCCACATCCCAAAACACATTTAATACATATCAAAAACTATCATAGGACAGTGTTCTTCATTCACAAGATAAACATTACATAATTTTAGACCACATTTGAGTTTATTCAAGTTCAGTTTTATGTTTTAATGTTGGTATTTGGTTGATCTTATAGTTGTTTCACCAGCTCTTTGGTGTCAATAATAACAAAACATAATATGAATAACAATTAAAGCAATTAGATCAACAAGAAAAAGAAGTAGAAATGGGAGAAGATGAATAGGACCAACAAGGTGAAGCAAGAATACAGAACAAGAAAAAAATAATGCATTGAAATATTCGTTTTTGAATTTCCGGGGTTTTTACAGAGAGGAAAGGGAAACACCCTTCTGTTTATAACTTCTGTTTCAATGTTAAACCTGTGAACATGCAGGGGAAAGTGATTGTTTCAAGGAAATTTAAAGAATAATTTAGAACAATCTCATAAGAAAATAAGAAATAGATTGCTCACATATTCAACACAGAGTCGCATCACAATATAGGCACAGATATTGAGAGATAGTTATGTTGTACATGTCTGTCATATTGCATTGTTGTATATTGCATTGTTCATGCAACATGATACCATCCTGGCACACCAAACGGTACCTAAGAACTACAGTGAAAGGTCCTTTGACAATATTGGGTCAGATAGGGACGATGATGCGGAAAAGTTCTCAGATGTCACGGTCGAGTTTATCAACACTGTCCAACGCTAAAAATGCAGTTTTTAACAACTTTTAGTAGTAAAAGTTAATCTTAGTGTCAGTTTCAAGTACTGGAAAACATAATTTTACAAGAAAAACAACAGCATGAAGCCCTTTTAGAGGCAGGAATCGTTGCTATGTTTTGGAACAAAGTTATAACAAGTTTAATGTTATTCAGAATGTTATACAAATGTAATATTTTTATTCTAAATGTACACTATATTAATTTATTTCTATTCAGTCACTTTTGCATACCCCTATCCTTGTCTCGTCTCAGCTGGAAGAGGCTTTAGTCGCCATGTGACAGGATGCAGCGAGTAAATAAAATGGATAGATTTACTCCTGCACTGTTAAGATACTCCTTTATTACTTTTGCACACTCCTCTAACTTCCCTGTTCACATGTTCATGTTAGTCACAATGTGAACTAAACGCATAAAAACGATTGTTTGACTGTCTGTATAGGCATCTTCGTCTTGTTTGAATACTGGAAAAGTCAACTACTGAGAGATAATGACCTTTATTTCCATAAAACTGGATAATTACTTATTTATGATAAGCAAGTGTTGGGAGCAGAGGCCATGATATCTCCTCCTTTCACGTCTATTGAGTAGTTTGCACAACATTGGTGGTCAACAGACTTATAACAAAATAGCAGTGAACGGACAAAGATACACATACAAATATATTTATCCACTTTAGTAGTGAAGATTTTATGAGCTTCTTTAGCAGTAAAGTTATTAACGTGAGAGAAGAAATCAACCAGGCCACCCAGCAGCGGCTGTGGACTTTTCTTCAGCTTCAGTGACTCCTTTAGGCTCTGACCTGACTCTAGACTGTTTGGTGCCTGTAGACCTCCCTGACCTGACTCTAGACTGTTTAGTTCCTGTAGACCACCTTGACCTGACTCTAGACTGTTTGGTTCCTTTAGATCTCCCTGACCTGACTCTAGACTGTTTGATGCCTGTAGATCTCCCTGACCTGACTCTAGACTGTTTGGTTCCTGTAGACCACCTTGACCTGACTCTAGACTGTTTGGTTCCTGTAGATCTCCCTGACCTGACTCTGGACTGTTTGGTTCCTGTAGACCTCCCTGACCTGCCTCTAGACTCTTTGGTTCCTGTAGACCTCCCTGACCTGACTCTAGACTCTTTGGTTCCTGTAGATCACAACATTTTACTGCAGAGGCTAGAGTATGTTGTTGGGATTAAAGGGACTGAAAACTCAAACTCAAAGTTTGATACACTTTACTACTCAAAAACCTAAGTTACGATGTCAAAAATGTGAGCTAAAAAGTTGGAATATTACATTTTGTCAAAATGATGTCATATAAAATCTAAATTGGTCAGATTTGTTACAATTTTCAGTTATAAAACTAACTTTAGCGTCTATTTTGGGTGTCTTCTTCTTCTTCTGCCCTCACATGACCTACTGGTTTTGTGCTTGGTTGTGCATCAGTACTAACATGAGAGTTTAGGACAGTCTAAAAAAACAGCTGGACAGCTTTCACATTCCTGACTTCTGCTGCAGGTCTTTTCAACAAAAGTTTGACCTTTGCTGGCTTTGTGTATAAAAAAAAAAGAAAAAAAAAAGAGGGGGGGGTCCTGGTGTTGACAAGTCCAGTGTGAGTGGAAGAAAGCTTTTTCGTTGAGGACCAGCAGCTGTCTCAACATTTAGGCTGTGTTTAACACAAAGTACTGTTGCTTTCTGCAACTTGGATGGTCACAGGGTCAAAGAGAAGTCAACAGTGAGCAAAATGAAAAGTGACAGTCATCAATATAAAGAATAATTCACATTTCAAATGGTCCGGAAAGCATTCATTTATCACAGAGAAAAATCCCCCACTGAATTTTATGTTATTAGTAGGAGGCAGAAACTCAATGTAAGTGCAAAAAACTTATTTTGTCACTGTGTTCACCTCATCTAAGGGGATTTCAAGAGCACTGGGTGGGTGAAGGGTTAATGTGTGGCTGGGGAAACCTGATGCTAATTAAGTCTTAGGAATGCTACATTCTGACATTGTAGTGGAGGAGCCCTCAGAGTCGGTCAGACATGGAGAGAACCAGCAGTGATTTCAGTTTCTAATGTTTTTATCCCTCACTGACAGTCTGGACAGGCAGTCTCGCCAAACTGTGGACCTGAAGGTAACTTCTTTATGCCAAAATCACCAAGTCTGTTCACAGTAGTGACAGAGGAGGGTTTATTCTAAAGGAGGAGGTGGAAAAAATGTGGCAGAGATTTCTTTACGGTTCCCATTCAGGCTGTAAATCTTTTTTTTCTAATTTGCAGGTCAACATATTAGACGTAAAATGGTTTTATTGACATCAGTGCTTTCGCTGCTACTCTCCTGTGTGTCACTGCACGACGCCGTGCAAGCTGCAGCAGAGATATGTCGGGGGACGCACTGCTACGGCGGGGACGCCGGCGACCCAAGACCGTGCACCGGAGCGCACTGCCCGGGGAGCAGATCCTCCAGACTCCCGCGCCAGTTTAATCTGACAACGCAGGGGAGAGCGCAGGCAGTTGGCGGTCAACAGCAGCATGCGTCCCCGAGCTCTCCAAGGGCGCCGTCGGAAACGTATCCGGGCGTCCAGCTGCCCCGCGGGAGGCACGGTGACGGCGGCGCACGGATGCGAGCGCCTCAAGTGCTTCCAGCAGGATGCTCTGATGCGGACTGCCCCGCTGTGGGGAAAAAAATTCAGCCAAACAATGACACACGGGACTGTAGAGGGATCGAGTGCAGGCTGCCGCTGAGGATACGACCAAAACCTCGGGGAAGGTCTTGTGTTGGAGAGGGATGTCCTCCTAGCGCCCCCGAGGAGAGCGCCTTCCCCGCCACTGGCCAGCTTCCCCCAGTCCATGTGTCCGACAGAGCCGCGCAGTTTCTGGCAGATTTTCCTGAGTTTGGATATCCGTCGCCGGAACTCGGCGGGGCGCCTTTGGGAGTTCAGCTCACATGTGACATAAAGCCAGGTCTGCTGTCTTCATTAAGATTCTCATCTATCAGTTGATCCAGTGGCCCTCATGTGTTTATTTCTTATGACAGAGTTGAAGCCCTTCTATAAAAATAGAAAGTCTAGAAAAATAACCCTGACACTATCTCCTAATAAAATGTCTGTGGTAGGATTTTGTCAAAATACCTCAGAGATACATTACAACAGCTCCCTTTTTATACCTCTGTCCACAGCATAGACTTTATAGAAAACGGAACAATCCCTCCTGTGACATCACCGATGGGTTTCTGAAAAATGTTTTTGATGTCTTTATTTCAGAGCTCAAGTCGACTCCCTACTGGCAGGAGCTGACTGCTCAATCCCGAGTTAAACCAGATCCATTTCTCAGTATATGTAGCTATCTGTACCTCTATGTTTGTGAAACGTCGTCAGTCACAGCCAGTTACTTGTTCCAATTCAAAGTCTGCATCAAGACAAGTGCAGTCAAAGTTTGTTGTTGTTTAACGAAATGTCATTTTAAGATGTTTTCATAGTTTTTCTAACTTCAGACTCGTGGTTAAGTTAACACAAAGTCTGTTTACATTTTTTTTCACACCTACTCTGAACTTTACTAATAACACAGCTGAAATACAAAAGGATAAAAACTCATTTGCCAGGAGTTTGTGGTCTGTTCAGACTTATATTAATTTTGTGAGTTAAGTGCTCTTGGATGTGAGAATGACCTTCAGTTAGCTCTTTTAATGTAGGTGTGCTCATATTAATTCAGCGTTCAAGTGCAACTCAATGGTCGACAATGCAGAGGCGGTTTTCCCGACTTCGGACACGACCGTGTTTGAGAGCGAATCGATGCCTGTCATGTGTGGCTGAAGTCAACTCATAGGCTACTACCTGCTCACGAATGAATCCTTTCACAGACAAGTGAAGGACATGGAAATTACACTACACGGTTACGACACGAAACACCACATCATTCGACAAATAGGCACTTCGGACTGGCGTTGACCGTGTGCACCACCTGCGGTGTTCTTGATTTCCACTCTGAATTCTTGACTTCAGTGGCCGTTGGATTGCTCTTTTCAGAGGTGGGGGTTGTTGGTTGTTTTTTTCCCACAACTGCAGTTGCAGCTCCAAATGTGCCGGCAGTCTTTGTTTTGGCTCTAGCAGTCCTTGTTTCAAATGTCATTTCAGTAGCACCATCTGAAACGAAGATAGATAAATGGTGATAAAAGGTGATGGCAGCTGCTAACCATTTGACACCTTAGACTGCAATCCAACTATCGCTCAAAAAACTATGCATACATTTGTCGTTTTATTCAATTTTAAGTAATGAGTTACATAATATTTTATTTCCTGTGCAGCTGTCATGGATGTCAAATCTAGCCATGGAAAACAAAACAGTCTTTTGTTCTGACTATAAATATGTTCATTTCTGCTACAAATTTGGACATTTTAACATAGGGAAGGAAATTTATTCACGTGTGGAGCCATTTCATGGAGGTCATTTGTGTGTTTTGGCAAGTCCAAAAGGAAAACCGGAGGTTATTCCTTGGTTCAAAGTAGCTGGTGGACTCAGTACTTTAACTCCACTGCACCTCTCTCTTCTGTAAGGTGAGCTACTTCCAAAACGAGTGTAACATATACATGTATATATGTATATACATGCATGTACCCCTTAAATGAACCAAACATATAACATGTTTGGTTGACTTCAGATGCTTGTTCCCATCACAAATGAGAAAGAAATTGTTTTGTCATGAAGACAAAGGACTACTTTGTTGACCTCCACCCCCACCAATAACAAGTGTGCTTCAGATCATCTGGTGTAGCTGGACTGGAAACATGTCTCAGAGTCAATTACCCAGAAAATGTAGATGGCTTTGATGTATGGTCAGAAAGTAAAGTTTCACTACACCTGGCTGGGCAAAGCAAAAACAGTTAGGGTTAACCCAAAGGTTAGGGTTAATTAATGCATCCGTTTTTCAGACAAGAAAAGTTTGCCTTCACCATCTTTTATTGTGCATTAATTTCATCCCAGGGGAAAATGAAGTTCCTTCAGAGGATGCCCTCATCCTGCACCTCCAGTTAGCCAAAGGCCAGGAGAAGTTGGTGGAGGCCCTGCGAGCCCAGCAGGTAATCATCCGTGACCTCCAGCAGAAGCTTGCCGACCAACAAGAGGCGCTGTTGTCCCAGCAGCATGAGATCCTGGAGCAGCAGCGACGCATGTATGAGCAGATGGATGCGGTGAAGGCCCAATTTGGCCTTCTTTCAGACACCATCAAGCAGGTCTCTTTCCAGGGCTTGCAGGGTGAGCTGCAGAGCTACTTCGAGAGTCACCTAGCGGGACTGCAGAGCCAGGCCCGCAGCCACCTGCAGAAGTCTTACGCAGTCCACAAAATGGACATGGACTCAAAGGTGATGGATGTTATAGGAGAGGCTCACTTCCCTCAGCCTTTACTGGGATGTCCTTCGCCATGTGGATTGGAGGAGTACTGTGATTTTCAGAGGGACCCACCTCAGTGCGTGAAGTGCACCATGTGTCCACCGGGCTTCTTCCTCATCTCCCAGTGCTCTCCGACTGCAGACAGAATGTGCCAGGTGTGAAACGCTAATTTCCTTATATCCCGCCAAAAAAATAAAAAGATATAACTAATTTTTTATCTAGTGATTTATCACCGTTGTCTGTAAAGATCGAAAACCAACTGACAGCTAACAGAAATGAGGAATAAACCAACAGTGTTGATGCTTTTTGGTGGCTGATCACATGTTTGATTAACACAGAATTTATTGGCAAAGCATGAAAACCGTTTAAGAAAGTATAACTTTTCACAAAGTAGATCTTATTTTGAACATTCAAAATTGCTCATGGCAAAATTTGTACAAACTGCAGGACAGAGATGAATGCCTTGAACTACCAAATATTTGTGGGGAGCGGGTGAAGTGCCTTAATACTCCAGGTGGGTTCATCTTTTATTTAGTTTTGTTTTTGTAAATTCTTATTTTTTTAGAGCATTTTTGTCTACCAGTTTAAAACTGAAATATGTGTGAAGCATTTTTAACTCTGACAAAAGACTCATAACGTAAAGAAGAGAACATCTGTGCAGCTGCTAAAGCGTCTTGTGGTCTGTCATTGCGCAGGGGGATTCAGGTGTCTGGGAGCTTCTCAGAGGGAAGCAGTGATGGGCCTCTGTGGTCACGACTACTTCTACAACCAGGAGCTGCAGGAGTGCCAGGCCTGTTCCGACTGCGATGAAGATCCTGTCACTGTTCCCTGCACAGCAATCAGTGACGTTGTCTGCGGCCAGCGTTCAGAGAGCCGACTCTCCCAATCCTGGGCGGCTAATGTGGCAGTTCCCCTTGCCAGGACATCTGGCTCCCACATCTTCCCCGGCTTGCAGCTGAACATACGAGGAAAGGAGAACAGTGATCTCCTGTCCAATGAGGCTGGGCGGGTGGTCTTCTTGACGCATGGTCTTGTGTGGTTGGATCACAACTTTGCAATAAAGCACAGCTGCAGGAACTTCCTACAGGTAGGCATGCGGCTCAATGGAAGCCAGGAGGAGGAAGGTCAGGATGTCAGTGGCGTTCGTATCGAACAGCCGGACGGGAAGTATTTCCAAGGGGTCAGCGTGAGCAGCGGAGTGGAGGTGGAGCCCAACCACACTCTCACATTGCTGCTGAAGAGTCCAAATCAGCACTGCAATCAGAGCAAGGATCTCCATTTCTATGATGTCACCACTCCTTCTTTAAGTCTGCTCTGGTTATCTCATGATACTGGTGCTGTAGCCATGACGGCTCAGATGTCTCTGCTGGCACATTACCAGAGCAGCTACCGCCCAACTTTACGCGTGACATCAGTGTCTGATCCCTACATGATCAGCCTGACTCACGACAGCCGAGGTGTTCGCTTCACTGAGAGTGGAGTAGTGAAGTTTGTCCTTCAGCAGGCGCTCTACTCCATGGGTCACACCTGCATTCGGGAGGGTTTCTCTCTGATTGCCTACACTACCCAGAATGGGACTGGCCTGGAGGCGATGCAGGCTTTCAAGACCGGCGTCAACTACAGGGACACCTCTATCACCCTCTCTGGTTCTGTGAGCGTGGACAGCAAAGACACGCTCAGCTTTGAGATCAGATCCCCGTCTCAGTGTAACATCCGCTACTTTGGGGACAGCACCGGGATCAGTGTGCTGAGCCTCATCTGGGTTCCTTCAGCAGTGTCATCAGCCTTGACGGCTACAGTGTCACGGACTGGTCTCCCTTTTGGTGCAGTCAGGAATAAACCCCTGCTTTTCCAGCAGATCAGCCCGGATACACCACAGGTTCACCTTGCTCGCTCAGGGAAGCCAAACAACCGTAAGAACTTCATATTCCATGAGAAAGGGACAGCGAACGTTGCCCTAAATCTCAAATTGATCCACTCTTGTAATATAGTTAAACTCACTTTGCAGAGTGTTGGGGGACAGGGCCAGCAGGCAGGTCCTGTGGCTCAGCAGGTGACTGGATCCATGCCCGAAGGGAGTGAGTGGGCCAGTATTGGACTAAGAGCTTCATTTCAGGTCCAGAATGGTACAGCTCTGTATGTTACTCTGGACTGTGTTCGAGGACGAGTTAATCAAATAACACATGAGGGAGGTACGAACATTTCGATTCTCTGGGTTGCACTGTGAACAGAGACAACAGAACTTTTGTCATCAGTGCATCTTTTTCAGAAAAAAGACATTCTTGCACAATATCGTGGAGTCAAGCAGATTCAAAATTTACCAAATTAAGTATGAGTATTGATAGATTAAAAAAAAATCTACTCCTCATATCCTGACATTTTAATATTTAAAAAAAAATGTATATTTCTTAACCCATTTAGATTTCAATTGTTACATTTCTGGGGAAAACTTAAGTACGTCTTTATCTTGAAGTACTTCAGCTGGTTGAGCAGTGACCAATTATAGATCTAATGTCTGAGTGTTTTTCTATGTGTAAGTCTGTATATACAGTGGTGCTAAAATATGTATATGCAATTGTACACAGACATTTGCATGCCTTCTTTTGCATATATGTATGAATCCTTTAATATTTATGAACATTCAGTCCAGCATATATTTAACACAAATACTATAAGTAACACACTTTTCTACTATATGATCTGGGTTTTAGAGCAGTAGGTTGACATTTTATTTTAGGAAATACTCTTACCTGATTTCTGAATAAGAATGACATAAATTAGTTTATTTGCAAGATATTAGAAAAACAAGTCAAATTATTGTGTTAGTCCATCTTAAACCAGACTTTAAAAATACACGTAAACATTTCAGTCATACAGAAATAGTACTAAATCAAATTAGTCAAACTCACCCAAATGATGATGTTCAGAGTTTAAATCCTCCCACAAAACCCAATACTTGCAAGTGGAGCCCATCTGAGATGTAAACGGGCTGACAAATGTGGCTCCATACGGGAATGTTGGTTTCAAACTGGCCCGATGTGAACTACCCACTAAGGTTTGCTCATGTGGTTGGTCCAATTGGGACGCATGTAAGACACCCAATTTAGGCCAATAAACATTTATCACTTATGTACATCAGCATAACCATTGTATATGGGACCTATGGGCAATCTCAAATGCGGCCCCATTTTTCAGCCCACTTATATCTCAGATGAGGCCCACATGTGTTGGCCTGGCCAATGTTGGCTGAGCCAGTGCTAAAAAGCTGAAATGAGAAACTACTTTTGTCAAACATACGTTCTCTGTAAATCAGTTTCCTTCCTATGCTTGAATGGGTTACTGGGACAAGGATGACTGGTCGACTTGTAAGTACAGCTCAACTTATCTTACTCGTCAGAAAGCTGCATCTCTTTTTAATGCTAACAATAACTCAATTACAATGCTGACTGTGACACTTTCTCTGGTTATGACAATGATATTAATTTAAAATATCAAATATGCTTCAATCCATAATCACGAGGAAACACAAAATGTAATGTTTTCTTTTACGTTGGAATGTACAGTCTCCCATTACATTTTCTGTCTTGTACCATCTGTTTGTACAGTTGGCTGGAAGATTTGGCTGAATATGGGCTGATTCACAGTTTTAGGTGCTACTGTAGTTTCTCTTAAAAGCTGAAAAGGGGAGCTTCATAATCAAGTTCCAATTATCTTTCCGTCTATTACCCAAAAGAAAGCAGTTCTCTTGCATAAACAATAAATAGCCTGTGAATCAATGCACGAGAAGCCAAAAAAAGAAAAGAATTTCAATCTTTTGCCAGAATGTCTTTGCAAAGCATTTCTGTGTGCTCCAATATTATATGCAATCTACACTTTTGCCACTAGATGTCACTATATCCTACACAATCTTTTTTTATAGGATAACACAGGATCTTTGGGTTTGTCTTGTAACTTTATAATATCCAAGACAGCTGCTCCTGGACAGTTTTGATTGTTTTAGGGGGGAATTTCTCTATGTTGGGACTAATAAATGTACTTCTTATTCTGAACATCATGGTGTCCATGATGGATTAGTATTAAGGCCAGCCCCTTCATTAAAGCAGGTTTATGGTATTTTTACACTTCCCATGTATATAGCATAGCTTTAAACAAAGAAGACTGAGTTATAAGCCTCTGAAGCCGAACTGCTTAAGTGCTGGAAGGTCAGTGTTATAAGAGCAAAGCCACTTTCAAAACTTGATACCACACGTCCACTACTACTACTCTGAATGCAGATTTTGCTACAATGTAGTACACAGTGTGCGGTACACAAAAAACTGTACTGTTATCAGTATCCAATACCCTAAAAGTTCTACTTTTTTACTGACAAATGCCAGGCCAGTATGCAGTACATACTCCAAGCTGTATTATATGTGCAGTTTTGAAAAAAGAAAAAGCAACAACTTGGTCTTGATAACTGTGGAAAGCTGCGTTAGATAAGCCGCAAATATCATGATGTAAAATTTTTGTATTAATAGTCTTCATACACAGAAAAAACAAGGAGGATTCAAGATTGTGGGTGTTTTCTTAAGGTTCAGTCTTAAATATCAATAGACGTACCGTCATCCAGATATTCCTTACCCTTCCTTTAATGTTAAGAGGATTTTGTCATTAAAATGCTCATTTCACTTATTCAGTTTAGCCTACAGTAGGATTTTTTTTATATTTGATGATTTTGATTATATTTATTTCTTAAGAAAAGCCTTTTATATTTCATCAGAGAATACACGTTTAAAAAAAGAAAAAAAAGCATGTAAAGTTTATGTTAAAGCACTGGGTACAAAGTGCCGGTAATCAAATACATGTAGTATTTGCATCGTTCACATCCTTATTTACACACATATAGTCTAGCCCTGCTCTATGGAATGTGCAAACATCTAACTTTGTTATTCTTTTGCTTAAATGCTGTTTCCTTGTGACTGGCTGCCCATGCAAATCCCTGCTAATTGCCTCTGTGTGTGTTCTGTCCTCAGAACAATTAGCCGTAATTAAGTGTTTCAGAGAATTGGCTGCCACTGAAATTCTTCAGCTTTGTGCTCACTTCATTGCGCTTAGTGATTTTTGTGAGCGCTCTTGTCTTATGGAACATCAATGTGCATTTTTGTTCAACAGCAAATAAAATACACCATTGATTTGCCAGAAAGGAGATTTCCCTCTCACTTGTAAAATATGTAAAACTTAAAAAGTTTCTTTGTTGGCTTTCATACAAAAACATTTAATACAAGAGTGGAAAACTGGGCCTATTGCTCTCAAACTTAATCCACAACAGACCTGAAAGATATTTTGCAGTGTTATTTGATGATTACAGTTTATTAAACAGAATAAAGAGCATCTAATCTAAACCTACTTAATCCTGTCATATGGCCTCAGCTTTAAAAAAATCAGTGACGGTAATATTACATTTAACATAATCATTATGAAGACTAAAATTAGCGCATTATCTCCACTGAAACAAAAGGTAAAAGTTTAGCATTTGAATAAAATCTCAAACGAAATATCAAAATTTTTCATGACACCATGAAAATCACACTGTACTTTTCAATTGGTCATAATCAAGTTCAAATGATATTTCCATCTATTACCTGCTGCACAGCAGTTCTTTTGCTTAAACATAACAAATAGCCTGTGAGTCAATAGGAGGAAGAGAGCAAAAAGAGAGGAAAAAAAAGAATCTGCTTGCAAGAAACAAATGTTTCTGTTGGTTGCCAGAATTGAAAACAGGTGTTTTAGTGGAGCATTGCTCCAGATGTAGATTCAATGAAACACTCGGTGCATGAAAAGTTTCAGAAACATCAGAGAGATGGGAACAGAGAAAGAGAGAACAGGAAAAAGAAACTCAGAGAAGGGGGGAGGGGGTGTTTGCAGATTGGAAACCGTTCTCTTCTCTTGTCAAGTTTTAAATGGATCATTTGATTATATTTCATCTAAAAAGGCTTCTAGTGGTGAAGACACTGTTACTTTCGGTACCCATTTTTGCTCCTCTTTGCATTAACTTGACCTCAGGCAGCAACAAGAAAAAGAAGCTCTCATAAACTAATTTTATGGTGAGTAGCTGAATTTAAGGGTTTATTCTAAAGAGCCTTATCTTTCTGTTTCTGTTGTGGACTGGAGATGCTGACTGTGGAGTCAAGACCAAGGAGCAACATCTGCTTTTTGGAGCAACATCTGCTTTTTGGAGCTGCAGTGAATGTGAAAGTAGGAAACATTGCAGTTGATTGACTGACGTCTGGGGGCAGGCTCCAAAAACAAGTTATTTTCCTTTGACCTTTATCCCAAGTCCAACACCATGAGAGCCTACACAAAATGAAAAGAGGTAGGCCACAGATTAGTAAGCTTCAACGCCGCCATCCAGGGTAAAACAACAAAGATCCGGGAATACATACAGAAGGATGAGCTGCTAAGTGAACGTCTCAGAAACCAGAAATCCAGTGCAGGAGAAGATGTGAAGGAGTGAGCATCATGGACACAGAAGTCCTTGCGTAGGATGTACCATGGACAGATCAAAGAAGTGGTTGACACTGATGAATCCTACCAGTAGCTGGAAAATGCTGGACTGAAGGACTACACAGATGCATGCATTACTCATAGCAGCACAAGAACAGGGCTCGAGTACAAAAGCGATGGAGGCCAGGGTCTACCACACCAGACAGGACCCCAGCTGCAGAGTCTACGGTCAAGACTACGGAAGGTCTGAACATCCATCCATCCATCATAGATCCATCATAGCAGCTGAGCAGCTTTCATGAGATGTTTATCACACATAAATACATAAATACACGATCTGGTTCATATTAACTCAGATAATAAAGCTCATGATGATTATGCACAATTTTTCATATTGTGCACATTAACCTCCCTCAAAGCAGGAATACATATCACCTGAATATGATCCAATACCATAAGCATTTAAGTTTACGTTTTTCGCTTGGAAAGGGTGCACTGAAATAATCATGTAAAGCTGAAGGAAATAAAAATGCCTCATACAGTTTGATGGGCCCAAACGCTGGACTTGTGTATGTGTGTCAAAACAGAGAGACATCCTTCATCTCCACATCTGGATCTGCTATGAGCTTATTTGCTTTCTGAGTGTTTTTTTTTTTTGTTTGGAGTTGACTCAAACAGTTGATGGCGTGCAACTTACTCTAAAACAGCAGGAATCTGATGATTAAAAGCAACTGAGCAATCCAGTACAGTCTACTATGAATTTGTTTTATGTTAAAGAATTAAACTGAACAATCTGAAAATGTATCGGCATGATTTGCTCATGTTTTCAGAAGAAAGTACAACATGGTGTCAATTTAATACGCACAGCCGTCTGCAGTTTGTGGACAAGGTGAACACTGTCCTCACCCAAAGCTGGCCTCCATGTGCTCCAGTGTTGACTTACAAAAGGCAAAGCTGCAGAAAGGCTCGCTTTAATCAGAAGTGGATGTTACTGTGACAGTCAGCATCTCTACAGGGAAACGTTTAGACCATGTTGTGACTTTCGATACTGCAAACTGTTTTTACTGTGTGATCAAGAAGATATACAGTACGGTTCATGAAAACATTTCTAAGGCTGCCCTTTATATTTTTTGCACCAGAGATTGTTAGTTTCATGTGCAAATAAATCACTTCAACTGGCTAAGGCTAGAAGCTGGAATCCCGGTCACCCCATACCTGGCTGAGGGGGCCAGCATCTGGTTAGGATGCCTCCTGGACACCTTCATATGGAGCTATTTTGGGTAGATCCAAAAGGTAAGGGACCCTAGGGCAGACCCACGACAAGGTGGAGAGATTGCATCCCCAAGATTGGTTATGCAGCAGACCATTAATCCAGAGATGGATGGATGGATGAAAGGCATCACGATTTAAACACATCACCAATTATTATAATGACTACAACACAATATATGCATTTTATGCATCATAAATCATGTTATTATTGGGTATATTATAGCAGCTTTTATAGTGTAAAACATACAAGATAAAGTGCAATATTTGTATGTAAATGAAGCAGTGGAAGTCTTAAAGTCAATTTCTTTAGATCAGAGTGTCCTAACCTTGGTCCTTGAGGACCGGGGTTAGGACACTCCTGAACTCCTGTTCTGCATGTTTTAGATGTTTCCCTGCTTCAACACATCCTGGTACAGATTACTGTGTCATTAACAGACTTGTGCAGACCTTGATGATGTGCTGACAATGACTATTGATTAGAATCAGGTGTGATGAAACAGTGAAACATATAAAACATGCAGGGCATGGGTACTTGAGGACCAGGGTTGGGAAACACTGCTTTAGGTCACCATTCAAACTGCCAACATCACAACCTGGATAACAGCTTTTTGTGCTTTTGGGAGAAGTTTGTGCAAACATCTGGCTGCATTACTGGAAACATAAGCTTTACTTCACTGGGAACCAGAAATGTTGCAGCTGTCTTTGCTTGGACAAGCAAACATTATGTAAAAAGACAAGAAAAATGAGGGAAAGGACAATGCTTTATCCAAACATTTTTACTTCCAACAGTTAACCCAGACATTCACACGCTGCACAGAAGATGCTCTAACATGATTCAAGTCTGGTAATTTGAGCATCACTATAAAACTTGTGGATGAACTCAGGAAAAGGGCCTCCAGATAGATCTCAATAAAACTGCATATGGAAAAACTATGTACTGTATACCCTTAAAGCTTCAGTTGGAATTAAGAACATAAACAGCAACCAGATGCTACAAATCAAATGCAGTTGATCAGCAGTAACATTTTATAAAGAATACCATTAAATAACCTGCTTAAACTAATTACTGATTTGATTTGTAGTCTATCTCAGAGCTAGGCTACCAGGGACGTAAACGCAGCCCTCTGTAAAACATCTTGGATGTTTGAATCAAATTATTTCAGTATCTGTTGGGGTGCTTGGGCCTAATTCAGGAGTGGTTGCATTCCAGTTAGAAGACTGGATCCAAGTGTCTTTGGGGGCAACATTGACCCCCTGCATTGCCTCTGCATTGCTCATTTGTGTTACTGCGGACACAAAGTGCTCCATACTGTGCATTTATAAATATAATAAGTGTTGAATGAGTGTTTGTAAACACATTGTAAGAAGGTTTATAGAACTTGGACAAGTTGGATTTATCATCTTTGCATTAGCTCACCTTTCACTACCTCAGAGAAGTTTGTCCACAAAAAACACATCCAATAAGTGCAGGCAAGCAATTCTTCAACTGGCTGTCTCAGCGTTCATTTCACTACGAATCCCCCGTCATCGCTCTCTTGTGCACATCCACTCATCTGTCGCAGTCTCGTTCCCTCCTTCGTCCATCTGCGCCGGTGTTTCTCTCCTCATTAGAGAGGTTACTGATGCAAGAGCGAATGAGCTGGCAGGTCAATAGCCACAAACTCAGACTGACACTCAAACTGAACCGTCTGTGAAAAGTTTCAGCTACCAAGCTGAGAGGCACTGATATGAAATTCAGTTGAAGAATATAATTTCCCTCAAATACACATATATCACATTGGTCAGACAATCTACACTGACACTCAAAGGGATCAAACTGGACCTTCTTTACCATCCGTTGTCAGTTTTGTCGTGGACTGTGCATACTTTGCTCCAGTGTCAGCTAAAGTCCCCGATCACTAGGAGTCCAGTATTTAATTTTCTTTTTCTTTCGTTGACCTTAATCACTTCTGCGTCAAGGGCAAAGTAAAACTCTGGAGCCATGGGGACCCCTCAGCCTGGGTATGGAAATAAATACCTGTGTGTGTGTGTGTGTGTGTGTGTGTGTGTGTGTGTGTGTGTGTGTGTGTGTGTGTGTGTGTGTGTGTGTGTGTGTGTGTGTGTGTAAAAGGGCGTGAGGCCTGTCTTGGTGCCTCCTTGAAGAAGCCATTTAAAGCTTGATGATGAATAATAGGTTGTCTGAGTTTGAGTATGCGAGTCCCTCTGGTGTATATTTAAACGGCAGAGAGATGCTCTCTCATTCATATCAACTCCCTGGTGGTCTGCGAGGTTAATTGCTTTCTCTGCCAGGCGTTTACAGATTAACTATCTCGCTGAATGCATCCAGTACAAATGACTGCATACACCACAGAAAGTTAAACAGAGCGGCATGTGTGTTTGGAGCTTTGCAACAGGACACGGCGTATGCTTAGGTAGCAGGCACACAGAAGGAGAAACGCTGGTGAGCACAACTGACTATGACTAATGAAGAGGGTCCAGGAGCCAGCCGGAGAACAAGACAGGGCTGCCACTGTATTTAGACTGCATCTGCTGCAGGTACTCTTCAGCAACGTCAGGTGTTTAGAACATTGAGCCCTGCTTTAAAGAAATACTCAAACATTTTGCAAATGTTCTAATTTTTCCATCAACTCCTGCGTTAAGTAAAGGACATAAATACCTTTCTCTTATCTGTGCGTTCAATAACCCAATCTGAGCTGAGATTAGCATTCTCGCTTAAAGTGGATTGCTCCATCAAGACGGAGTGGCAAAATAAACTTCCTAGTAACTCCAAAATATTCTCATTTACATGATATGACATTTATCTTGTCTAGAAAAAATGTTTTTTAAATGAGATGTAGCAATCCTATAAGAAAATATATTCAAGGAACCATATTTTCATTTTGGCATAGGGCCACGACATTGGTGCAGTGATGTGACAAGGTTTAGTAATGAGAATAATACTAATAACACTTTATTTATATAGCACATTGCAAGTGCTTTACATAGCAGGAGAGAATTAAAGTCAGCAAAGCAACTTGGAGTAGCAGGAAAGTCTTCAATATAAGAAGGTGTTGCTTTTATAACGAGACTCCTGACAAGGTTAAAACTTCCCAACTCCAGAAACGGCAGGCAAAGCCGAATCAGCAGCAACAGAGTGTGCAACACATTCAACATTTTTAAGGAGAGATTTAAGGGTTACATGCAATCACATAAACTGAGAAGTATTGAAGTGTATTAGATAGCCAGTACAAAGTTCACAAACATGAAATAGTAAAGGAGCAGTGATGGGTCAGTGTGTGGTAAAAAGTTGTGATAACAGACACGGGCGGTCAAGGTCCAACATTTCACAGGATTCCAACCAAAGACCACGACCAGAGGAATCAGAAGGTCAACTTCCCTCAACCCAGACGTCAACACATCAAAGGAATCATAACTTCACTGATCATCACTATCATATCAGCAGTGAGAAGGTTTTCACTCAAACGAGCCGTTTGCATCAGTATGGATGGGTTAGGGGGCCGAGCAAATGGGATTGGTATTTGTGTTCTTTTAGGGGTTTGGATTTGTCAGTTAATAAGCCAGAAACAAAAGTGGAAGTAAGGAGGTAGTTTGTCTATTAAGTATAGCAAAAAATTTTTTCATGTATAATAATGCATAACTGCACATATGGATGCATAAGCCAAGTTAAATACTTAACAGCTAAACCTAAACATCAAGTTTCACATTCTTAACAAAACAGAAGTTTAACAGGGACTGAATTCAAAAGCAAAATTTCAAAAGCACCTTGATTTCCTGGATGAATTTCGGCAAACACCCGTCATTCCAGCTAGGACGACTTTATATCAGATTAGTTGAAATATCACACAATGACTGGTGGATTATTCGAAGACGCTGTTTACGCTGAGGTGGGGGAAACTTGTGGCTCTCTAGCTGGTATGTGATGCCACACACTGAAAAACAACCGTATGGTTGGTTGGCTTCTTCTGCAAGCATGCAGCCTCCTTTCTGCCATTCATGTGTTAGTTTAACAGCCTCTTTGTAGAACTAAACACTAACAGACGACCTTATAGCTTCTGGGTTGACACTGGGGCAGACGGAGAGTTCAAAAAAGTCTGCAAGGTGAACCCCACCAACATTGCACCAACATCTGGCTTGGCTTAGTACTCGTACACACACATATACACACACGGCAGTTGGTTTAAGGAAAGACTGCGGTTGTTTATAGAGGTCTGAGAATCCTTTTGCCCTTTTTGTCAAAATGCTTCGGTAAGCCTCTGCCGAGCCCGCCGCCCTGATTTCACCCTCTGCAGCTTTGCTCATAAATCACTGACAAGTTAAAGAAAGAGGAGTCGGTTCACTGTCTCAAACTTCATGACATGTTTGCAACATTTCTCTTATCTCATTGCAGACTGTTTGAAACAAGCAGCTCCTCCATTCCCTGTGCAGCCACATGCTGGATTAAAGCGTTGGAGCTTTACAAGGCACGCAAAGTGGTCCACATGGTCGAGGTTGCTGCAAACACTGAGCAGATCATCCAGGTCACAAAGGTGATAAACTGCACATGTGGGAACATCTCTCAGCATGGAGCGGGAAAGAACCTTGGAGGGTGAAAAACACCAGAGCTGGTCATTTAATCATGCCGTGTCCTAATTTTGAATGTACAAACGCAGTGATGAAAATATTAAGGCTCTGTGGAAGTTTGTGGACAGTCTGACAGGGAGATAACAGTGTTGGAAAACCCACTGAGGCAACACGTCGCGGTTGATTGAAATTAATTTTAAAGTCTCATAACAGAAGAATTCAAAACCGGATGTGGATACCAGACGTAGATAACTCATTGATGATAATTAATGGAGCATAGGTTGACGGGTCACTCTGTCACTGGGAGGCTGTGCAGAAGCACGCTGGATCGTAACAGTCTAAATGGCAGGACTGGGAAAGATTGCTCCAATAATTACTACTGATGAGACAATACAGTTTATTTGAATCCTGCTGTTTTTAATAAACCATGCATTTATCGCACTGCATCTTTAACTCGGGGCTTGAAAAGAGCTCTGTCAGCAAGATTAAACTAAGTTTGATTCATTCCCTTTCTGTATTTAGCGCCGGGCATCTTGTCTGAAATATCATGCTTTGATTAATTAAGGTATCTTTCTGCCTCCTTATTGGTTAAACTCAGTCTCTAATACTTTTTCTAATTGTACCTAATTTCAATCGAGCAACATTGGTAAACTCACACCATATTAATCTATTTCTTATTTTGGCATGCCTAATGTTTTTTTTTTGTTTTGTTGTTTTTTAAAGGACTCTAAACAATTTTATTTTCAAATTACTAGAGATGGTGGTAATGAACACCAGACATGAAGCAGAGCTGTAAGTGGCACAAATGCAGATTTTAAAGTTTTCTATTGAAGTGATGAGAATGGAAAGGATTGAAAAATTGAGCACATCAGAGGAGCAGCCAGGATCAGGCATCCTGGAGCTGAAGTAAGAGACTCTAAACTGAGATGGTTCGGACACATAAAGAGGAGGGGTGGTGGATATATCGGTAAGGGGATCCTGCTAAAATGAAGCGAGTGAAGAGGAGATATCTGGAGAAAGAGGGTATGCAGATGATTGGTGTGACAGAAGAAGATCCAGAAGACGGAATAAGATGGAAGCAAATAACCTGTTGTGATGACCCCCAAAGGAAAAAAACTAGAAGATGACGATGGTAAGGTTTCAAAAAAATAATACACTGCCTGACCAAAAACATTTCACACCCCTCTAATATCTTTTTGAGCCACCTTTAGCTTTGACTGAGGCAGGCTTTCACCACCACATCACTTCAAAATGACGCAGTACAATGTCACAGCATCTATTTTTATCCAGAAATTTCATTCATCTTTTGCCAAGTTATGTACTGATAATGGGATAGTTGGGCAGCTGCATAAAGTATTTTTCCAGTACATCCCAGGGACTCCCAATGGGGTTAAGTCTGGAGTCTGTGAGGGCCAAACCATGTGTGAAAATGATCTCTCATGCTCTTTGAAGGACTCTTTGCTGGAATTGGCATTTTATCATCTTGGAATATGCTCACGCCATTAGGAAAAATAGAAAGAATCTATTGATGGGAAAACCTGGTCATTCAGTGAATTCAGGTAGACTGAAGCAAAAGGAAGATACTTCAGATCATAATACTTGACAAGGTATGAGGGGTTCATCTCTTCACATTTCAGAATAAAATATTATGCTTCAGCCTTTTAAAGATTTCAATAACCTGCTGGACAGTTTAGTTGTTTTATTTGCTGGATGCAGAACAATATTTTGAGCTTCCTATAACAAAGCAACATCTTTGCCTTAACCACAGGACCATAAGATCGCTCTGCCTTTCTGGTTGCTTTAGGAATGACAGGCTTCTCATTCCATCATTCAAGGTTGAACGACTCAATGACTTGTTGCCAGCTGAAACATATTAATCCTGCAGTACTTTTACAGTACCTATCTACGTAGTTCAATCTGTGCGGGGGCTTTTTTCCCCTTCAACGTTGACCAGGCAGTGTGTAGTTATGGGACATGTCCCCTAAACAAAAAGTGAAGTCATAAGGATTAAGAGAGTCTGCTGTGATCCTTAGAGTTTTGATTTTAGTTAAAAGAAACCAAAAAAGAAAAAGAAAAGAAAAAAGGTTCCACACTGGAGTAATACATGTACTTTTTATTCCACCATCACCCTTCTAATATTGTTACGCAGACTTGCTGGTTAAAGCACATTGTTATCTATGCGTTGTTCAGGCATTCATTGTGAAACATTAAACTGATAAACAAATAGGTTTTTTGAAATATAAAACAGCATTGTTTTGAATAATGCACTTGTTTGTATTGACTTTCATTTTAACAAAGCCACCCTTTGGTGGCTAAACAGAGATGGCAGTCATAAGTTTCTTTCAGGCCAAACAGTTTTAGGGGGTTGATAAGTATAAAAACAACAGGAGAGTTTCACAAAGACCAATATGCCTTCAAAGGCTTTTCCTCTGGTTGAATTTGTTGTTGAAAATGGGAACGCTGAAGAGATGTAACAGCCATCAGCCGGTTGGTGTTCATCCAGCCAACATTTTCTGTCATTTATCTGGAACTAAATCACGCCAGAAAAAATCTGAGGAGTGATCCTATCCCATCTTTCATTTGAGAAGAGGTGGCGTACAACCTGGACAGGTCACAAATACCATTACAGAGCCCAAAAACAAAAGAAAAGAAAGAAAAACAACAGCCATGTACACACATGCACTCAAGGACACGTTGGAATCACCTAACAACCACACATGTCCATTTTCTTTTAATGTGATTAATAAGTAAGGAAAAGTCGTACACAGAACATTCAAACTGCTCATAGAAAGGCTCAACCTATCTTCTTGTTATGAAGCAACAGTGCAAACCATCAACCCATCATGCTGTTCGTGTCCCCGAGCTGCACAGAGATATGTGTTGGATCTCCCCAGCGAGTGCGACGCCTCCTCTTCTGCAATAAAACTGCAACGAATCTTAGTTCTGCATGAGACCCAACCTGGAAGTTAGATGGTTGGTGCAGTAACAAGTAACAGGACCGCACATCATAGTGTAACATTAGTTAACATCAAGTGTGTCCATCTATCCTAGTTTAAAATGTTGTTTAGTAGTTACATCTGCAAGGAGGACTGCAAGAGGTCTTGCCAAGCTATGCCAGACCTGCCTGTTTTAGCAGGTCGGCCTGGTTGGCCGTGAACAAAACAACAAGGCATATTTACTGTAAAATAGGAGTGGTTATGCTCTGAATTCAAAGCTCAGATGTTAACTGAAATGTGCATCATCTCAAATCTCTGTTACAACAAACTGTACATGGTCAATAGCTTGTTGAATTGATTCTAAATAGATGAGTGGGCTTTTCATGCACAAACATCTCACCCAATAGGCACCAAAGCAAATATATTCCAGATGTGCAGACGTCCACATAGCTGTGGTTGAGGTAAAACAATAACACTCTGTAACATGGCAGCCAGCCTCAACCGTCAGTGTAGCTACATGGAAAAACTATTTTTGATACAGTTGTCAACCAGATTACATGCTTAGATATTTCTGCAGAGGGTTCAACAGTGATACAGTCATGAAGTTCAAACCTGCAAAGCTGCAAAGTAACAAACTCAACTGCAATCTTACGGCACATGCTGGATTTATGAGTTGAGTTTTGTAGCTGTACTATCTAATCACAGTCTCGCTGCAGTGTGGAAAGAGTTAGGTAACCCAGTGATTGCATGTCATATTTATAATAATTAAACTATTCATTTATTGTTTTTAATCAGCGCCAGATGACAGTGTTCACCACATGTACATGCCTAACTCTTTTATCAGAGCTTTTATGTCACTTAAATAAACAAACAGAAAGAAATCCTGGTTTGTCTCATGCCGTGTGTAAGAGGAAGAGATAAGGTAAACAGTCTGGGAGCTTTTTTTACTGTTTGAAATGTATTTTTTAAATTTTCATCTCTCCAATGAATTTGAAAAGGATGTCGTCATCGTGAGATTTAGAAGAACATTTAGATATAACTGATGGAGACCAGAGTGGCAAATCAAAATTTGCCAGAATTTCCAGGAGCATTTGCTTTACATGCATCTTTTGGAGGCGGTGAAGGAACAGACAGTTTGTCCCTCGTGATGAAACAGTGAGGAAGTAGTGCCATCTAGAGAGAAGACGGTCTCATACTAGTGATGCGGCTTCAAAACGGAGAAGCTTCACTCTTTTCATCACAGTTGATTAAACTCTATGTTTTAGATTTAACTTCCACCAACTGCTTCGTAAAATCTTTTAAAATGTATATATTTACTGTTGTTTGCCTGCTTTAAAATAGTGTAAAATTAAAAGCTTTTTTAAAACTATGGAGATATATAAACTACAGATGCATCCTCTATTTATTGGTTTATTTTTTTGCATTTAAAAAATATATTTCAAGAAAATGTTGGAATTGTAACTCTTTTACCACTTTGCAATGGTGATGCTCCTCCTTACAACACTTGAAGCAACGTTGTGGAAGCGGCGCCTCCTACAGCTGTGGTGTGGTTCAGCACGGTCCTAAATACGTTTGAATCAAGATTCTTCCACCACAGGTTGTGATACATGTGGATTTGTTTCCCAGCTGAAGCTCAGTTTAACCGGCAAAGAACTCGAAGACTTGGGAGGTCACCGAAGGAGAAGCATGTTAGTTTTAAGGTAGAAATGATTGGTAAAATTTTGATATCTATTTTTTTTGGGGGGGCTATGCAGAAAGACTACAGACAACTTGCTGATTTGGTTGAGAAGACGTCCCCGTATGCAAATGTTATAATCCTTTTTGAGTCCTGGCCTTCGCTGTGCGTCTTACCTCTCTCTCTCTGCCTCGTTTGCTGCCACATCGAGAGGCATTAGAGCCACACAAGAACAGAAAGAAAGAAGAAAAAAAACGTGCCTGTCACAGTATAGACTACACAGCTTGGCAGTAACTGACACAGAAAACATTTGTTTCAGTAAAAGGCATTAGTGATTACAAACGTTTAATCACTGATGAGGGTAAAGAGAAAACTACTGGCACATCAAAATAAGAAACCACAGTTAACCAGCTGTTGAAAAATAAGGTTTTACTTACTAGGCTGGGAGGAAGGACACGAGTTCAATATTTCTTCTCGTAGCTCTAATCAACAAGTAAAAGTCAGTTAAAGCTTTACCTGTTCAGCCTCTTGCTCAGCCTCTCTTCTTCTCTTCTTCACTTCCTGCAGTGTAGTTCACGTGGGGGCAATATGGAAGCAGCAGATAATCCCGTATGTGGCCCATTTTTCAGCCCATTTCAATTTCAGATGAGCGCCACATACAAACACCAGCTGAGGATTTCAGATATATCAGCTGGGGGAAATCCCAATTACCCTAGAATAAATCCATTAACTATTTTGAAACTTTAGATTTAGGATAAAAAAAAGTTACAGTGTTGCCCTAAAAGTGGTCTGACATCGATGATACCAAGCAGTTATGCATTTAAGATGTCATTTTTTCCTGTTATTCCTGACAGATACATCTCAAGGTGCAAAAACGTGATTGTTGCAATATTATAATGATTGAAAAATGTTTCTTAAAATAATTTCTTGTCACTGTGGTTGTATCAGCTACTGATAAATGATGGTTCTTGATACAGTGCTATCTGAGGGATCAATAATTTTGCATCTAATATTTATTATATTTACCCCTTGACATCATGGCTTTACCTCTGAGCTACATAATGGAAGATTTCTTGGATTCATTATATCTGCAATAAAATAAAAGTCAATTTAATAATCACTGCTATCCACCCCCACCCACAGTCCAGTCCTGGCGTCTTCAGACTGAGTATTTTTCCAGAAAAAACAACAACAAAGGGGTACAAAAATTAACAAAGTGTGAAACATTAGATTAAAAATTTAGAAACAACTAGTAGGAAATTCCTGTAGACCCTACAGAGAAAAAATATAATGGACAAAGACTGCATAAAAAATAACCAGAAAAAGAAAAAAACCAAAAGTAAATTGGATGTCACGCAGAATGCACTTAAAACAAGCATCAACATCAAGGTGACAACAGCAACAATTTTAAGACTCCCAATAATTACAAGGAGAAGCAAAATATATGATGATTGATACAAGACCAAAATTAGATGTGAAATATGTTAGAAAGCAAATAATGGACGGACTATAAGTGGTTTGGCCTGCAGTCAGATATAAAATGGTCAAAATGGGAGTGAAACAACCTAAATCGTTATCTGAAATGCAAAATACCTGACTGGTTGATACATAACTCATTTTATCTATATAGTTTATCTTGGGTGTCTTTTAAGTTTTTAATCCTTGTCAGGGATCATTAGAACTTTTACTTGTTTGTGCATTTGGATCTTTTGTTTCATAACTCATCCACATGCTTACCTTGTAGTAGGAAGACAGTGGCTTTTTTCTTGTCCCACTTTACCATTCAAGAGCTCGCTCTAACAGCTTATGCAACAATTTTACCTCTTTGCTCACATAACACTGTGTTTTGTCAAAAAACAAACTTTTGTGCTGTCTACAATAATATAATGCTCTTGAAAATACACATGTGGACAAATAGCTTGAACTGAAAAAGTGATAATAAATAATAATTTAATGAACATTGACTAATAAAAACAGTCTTTGTTTTTGAAACAAACTAATGAATCTGGCCTGGTCAAATTAGTTTGTACCCTTTGAAAAGAGTGAAGAATTCGGCACTCTGCTGTTTGGTATCATGGTGGTCCCCACACTGAACATGGACCTGAGGAGATCAGGAAGGACATTCTAGACAAGCATGGTAAAGGTGAATGCCAAAAGACCTTCTCCAAACAGTTTGATGTTCCTGAGACCACAGCTGAAATTTTATTCAGAGGTTTAGGGCCACAGAACTGCAGACAACCTTCCTGGACACGGACACAAGAGGAAAACTGATGACAGATTGAAGAGACAGTTAATTCAAATGACAACCAAAGAGGCCAAAACAACTTCCAAAGAGATTCAAGGTGGACTTCAAGGTCAAGGTACACCAGTGTCAGATCTCACCATCTGTTACTGTGTAAACCAAAGTGGACGGCTGAGGAGGACTCCATTGTTGAAAGCAAATCATTAAAAAGCCAAACTGGACTTTAAAGCTGCAAAAAAAAAAATACTGCAGCTACTGTGAAACATGGAGGGGGCTCAGTTGTGCTCTGGGTCTGCTTTTCTACATCTGACAGAAGCTGTGTACAATAAAATATCAAGACTATCAAGGGGACAAATGTGCTGCCCAGTGTCCGAGATCTTGGACTCAGCTGCAGGTCATGGGATCTCCACCAGGATAATGACTAAATAATGCAGATAAAAACAGCCAAGAATGACTAAGAACAAAACTTTGGACTATTCTTAAGTGTCCTTCTGTGAGTCCTGATCCAAATCCTATCTAACATCTGTGGAAAAAGCTGAAACATGCAGTTTGGAGAAGAAAACCTTCAAACCTGAGACAAATGGAGCATTTTCCTCATGAGACGTGGACCAAAATATCTGTCTACAGGTGCAGAAGTCTCATTGAGAGCTACAGAGATCGTTCAATCCAGTGGCTGCTTACAACAAAATATCCAAATATCCATCAAAAGTTATATATAATTTTTATTAGTCAATGTTCAATCATTTTTTGATATATAATTACTTAAATAGGTTTCAAGTCATCTCCTAAATTAAGGGGTTCCAACAAATGTATCTTGCATAAATGCAGGCATGAGCAAAAAAAGAAGTCAGAGTAACAAGCTTTGTTATTGTAATATATTTATTTATTTTTTTCTCTCCCAAGAGTAACATGTAGTTTAGGACAAATGAATGTCAGAGAACCCAGTACAGCAGTTTTCCAAATATATGAACAGAAACTGCATCATAGTCATTGAATTTAACTGCACTCAGAGAACTACTGAAGGGGTTTGAACTGTTCCCATAAACAAACAATATTTCACTGAAGCAAGAAACCTTGGTCTGTTTTTCTACTTCATGTTTTACCTCTGTTGTATCACATAGAGTCAAGGGCCTCTAGCAAAAAAAAAAAAAAAAAAAAAAAAGAAGCCAGAAACAGTGAAGCTGTGGCACCATGACACAAGACAACATACCGACTCAGACTCGGAAACAGAACAACAGCGGGTAGCCAAGACACCTCATATATAGGAAAGCACAGGTAAACGTTTTCAAGCGAAGCAGAAGAGAAAGAGATAGAAAAGGTCATACAGGTGCAGAGCAGAAGGAGCTTTCAGAAAGACATGCTGAGGGACTATACATATATACCCTTTTATATATACATATATACATATATATACATATACATATATATATATATATATATTTAGATATAACACTCAAAGCTGCGACAGTATTCAAGCAGAAAGACAGAAGAAAGAGAAAGTTGTTTCAAGCGTGAGGAGGGATACAAAGCGAAGCGAGGTTAGCATGCTGGCAGCACAGAGAAACGTTACAGGAAGCCGAAAACACGAGATCACATGTAAAGGCCAGAGCGACAGGGCACTAATCTACACGCTAAGCTATATAGGACACTAAAGCTAATTACAGGAGCTACACATACTGTATACAAGTATATATAAATATATATGTATATATAGAGAGATAAATAGGAGAGTGTACATCAAACAAGCTGGGCAGGCAAGGCATTGCATGCACGTGCAAAGGAAGCAAATCTAGCAGCAGCAGCGAGAGAAGTAAAGTGTCTGTCTTTCCAAGTCTCCCACGGTCAGGTTCTCATGGCACTGTTTGACTCGTTTCCACTTGCCCTTCGTCCATTTGTATAAAATACAGAAAAATGCGCCTTGATGCTCAACACAGGAAAGTCTAGATCAGCCTACACACCGTTTCAGTGCGTCGTGAAATGACTGCAGGACGTTTGTTTTTAAAAATGAAATGGGACAGCGTATTCATGCTCTTCAAAATCTAAAACAAGCTGCAATTTTTCAAAGCACGCCACACCAACAAAAAACAAAACGCCAGAAACGGGAGTTTTGTAACTACAAATGAGATTACAGTTTTCCATCAAAAACAAAAACAAAACAGACTCCAGGACTTGCCACAAGCTTGCAGAGGCAAGTGGAAACGAGGTGTAAATCTGATGTTGCCTGTGTCACAGTGTCTGCCAGTTTTATTAAGAGAACGAACAGAAACTTTGTCTGGTGAATATTTAAAACTTTAGGCCACTGTCTGCTCAGACAAGAGGCTTTACAATATCTACAAACTTCAGAGAAAGAAAAACAACTAAATACTCTCATTTCCAACAGACCATTAATTCATGACACATTCAGACCAAAGAGCTAAAGATTACATTTTTTTTAGCATATATATATATGTGTGTGTGTGTGTGTGTGTGTGTGTGTGTGTGTGTGTGTGTGTGTGTGTGTGTGTGTATATATATATATATATATATATATATATATATATATATATATATATATATATATATATATATATATATATATATATATATATATATATATATATAGTTTTCTTTTTAAAACATCAACTCATGGACAACCATCGGACATTGCACGCTATTAGATCAGATGTATACTTTTAAAGTGCACAACCTCCTTTTTGGAGGAAAACTAGACAATACTGAAAATCTTTGACTAAGGCAACACAGTTACAAACACACTAAGGTACACATCGGCACATACTGTCAAGTATCACTTGTGCACAAAAAACACGAAGATTCAGAGTCAAAAATGGCTTTGCATAATCATTTAAAACCCAAACATCAGAGTCTCGCGTTGCTGAGTGAGACGTGTAAGTATTTCAAGGTGAAATCTGTCGGTTTCTTTAAAGCCAGTCCCTGAAACATGTTTTCTTTGAAATAGCTAGAAGATCAAAAAGTATCTGACATACATACTTACACACATGAAAAAGCCTTTTGGACTAATAAGATGAAAATACAGGGCATCTATATCAGAGATAGAGAAAATATGATTAACTTTACCTCACAAATAGTCTCTGGTTATATGCCTTATATACACGTATGTTTACACAATGATATGTACTTAGGACATCTTGAAATACTATTTACAATCTATGATCATAAGTGATTGTACACTGACTGAGCAAATTGTGCTTTTCTAACTTGTTCTAGTGAAAATGCTACAGAACCTCTGCTTGTAAAATCAAGAGTTCACATTCCAACAACTAACCCACCTACAATGAGCATGTTTAATTTCTTTTTGCAAACTGCTGTGTGCTTGGTTTTGGATACTTGATTATCTTCAACTAACCTACATTTTGACACGCTGTCTCTTTTGAAAGGTGAATAGATTGGACCCTTACTCAGATATTGCTTATGAACGAAAACAAAGAGGGATCTCAGCCGCAATGCGAGCGAGTGCTGATTCTGCCCGCAAGGATTTAATGCAGGTGATGTCTTGTTTAGCTGCAAATCCAGCAAAAACCCCTAATGAAAGTAAATGTTGTTATTGCCCTGCTACTGGATTCTCAAGATCCCTCTTCTTAAAGATCTTTCAAGAGTCTACACCTGAAATGAGACTGTCAAAAAGTCTCTATAAAGGGGAGAGTTTGTCACATTTAAAGTTATAATCCTTAAGATTTCAAATTGACGAGCAATGTATGCTATAAATGATAATTATGAGGAACTGCAAGGTTTCCACTAACGAATCTGGGCAACGAATGGCCACAGATGCAAGTTTTCTGACATCTCTCATTTGTGGTTTTTTTTGATTAAGGTTTAAGTGATAATCATTAATTATGTTTTGTTGCCTCCCGTCTCTTGCAGTTCATGTAGGAGAATTAGCAGCACCACCTACTCCATGTCTCCATAAGCCAAGCTTTAATAACCATTTATCAGTAGAAGATAAGAGATTTGACAGTGATTGGAAAAGGGCAGACTCTCTTAAATACTATTTGGCAGGTAATTAGATGAGACACCTGTCCATCATTAGCAAACTTAGAAAAACAAAATGAGATCAAAGATCTACTATGGGCGATGCCAGCTGATAGAAAAGCAAAAACTGTTGTTCTGAAGTCTTTAAAAGAAAGCATTCACTGTTCTCCTCTCTACTTTTCACCAAAGAAATGCTAGCCTGTGATTGCTGAGCACTGTATTGCCTCCAACCTGCAATTTGCTGACTCTAGAGGATGAAGATCGTTCCAAGAAAGCCCACTTTGACCACAAACGCAGTTCAGAGTCTGGCTAGAAGAATTCTCCCTTGTGATGGACTGGCGACCTGTCCGGGGAGTACCCCTGCTTTTCATTTGACGAGTGCTGGGATAGGCTCTAGCAGTCCCCAGTGACCCTGAACAGGAAGAAGCGGGTATCAATAAGAGATGGACAGAGGTTTTCTCCCGTGAAGGGACCTATGGTCTGCAAATACCAGCTAGTAAACCAGCCTTACTTCCAGGATCTGTTGGTGATTCTCAGTCATCTAGGTTATGGTTACCCTCAAAGGCTTGAATCAAAGGCAACTGGACTCTCTTTTAGACTCTTATGACCCACAAAAGGGACAGGTGTGTCAGTGATTTGCATATAACTTAAAGTGTTTATAAATTCAAAACTCCAGCCAGTTGGTTTGAACTGATGAAACATTTTTGGATCTGAGCTGTAAAGTTTTCAAAAACCGAGAAAAAGAAGCCTGGTTGCCTTTTTTATTTCAAGCCTTTGATCATTACTTCGTAGACCGGCCAATAGACAAGATACCGTGAAATTTTAAAAACATCACAAACTGTTTAAGATATTTCTTTGAGCTTGTTTTTGTGAAATCTGCATCAGCAGAAAGCCAGTTAGCTCAGCTGCTGAATATTTTCAATCAATTAGTGTATAAACATCCCACCAAACAACTTTGATTGGAACCAACTGAGAAAGATTATAGCACATCTCCAAGTATCTCCACTCATGCAGTGCATGTGTTGAACACGTCGAGGCTGCACCTCAACGTGTCTGCTCAAAAAAAGAGGGCTGACTACAGCTAAACTTTGTTGTGGTTTAGGTGAAGTGACTCCACCAATATAAAAGAGCAGCAACTACAGCGTAGACATATTTTTGATGAATTGCGCCATTAAACTGGAGAAACTACAAACTTAAGGATTATAGCACAACCATTATAGCACAGATAAATATACAGCCAATAACTACCATGAAGCAAGTTCATGACATGAACAAAAATGGGTTTAAAAACCATTTTTTTTAACAACCTTTAACACACTAGAAAGAAGGACAGTGTTTTAAGCATAAAACAATACTAAATTTACTGTTTGTCATGTCATTTTGGTGGAAAGAGTCTCCTTTTCTTTGCATGTTTGCACATCTAAAATGCAGCCTGTTGTGGTTGGGGTAGGTTTTAAAATGTGTGCTTTTGGCACTACACAACACAGGATAGGAGATGTCTTGTCCAAAATCACCACTTGAAGTACTGTGTGCAGGTGTAAAGGCAGTTGATTGAGCTGAGGTAAAGTCAAGTGCTAATTTTCTTTTCGACTGGTAGTCTAAAATGTCGAACCAACCTACTAAGGAACAGAACCACATTTGGCACCTAACAACATACTTAGCATATGAGAAATGATCCAAAAATAAAACTCTTACTCATTGACTTACAAGCTTTTCATATCACAAAAAGTACATATAAATTGACATCACTTCACACTACTGTGGGAGCCACTACACTATAAGAAAGGCAGACAGAAGCACTTTTACATAGCTCTGGACCACATCAGTCCACAGCAAAGCTGCAATACATGATATATGGATACATCTTTAGATCTTTTTCTCAAATATACTCTTAAATATGTGACTTTGCAGGAAAGAGAGAAAAGAAAATGTTTACCAGTACATTCACGACAAACATTTCATCCGTCAAGAGGAATAAGTACAGGAGCTTTTTGGGAGACGAGTCTTATAGATCATGGCCGAGGCGTTCAATCTCCTCGATAAGAAAATCGATGTCCTCGAAGGTGGCAGCGGGATTTGAGATCACCATGCGGAAAAAGTTGACCTTGTCCCCCTGGGGTTGATAGCTGACCATGGTTGTCCCGTACTCCATCATCCTGGCTTTTATCACTGGAGCCACCTGACAAAATAGAGTACAAGGAGTATGAAATAGTGTTGTCCCGGGAGCAGAAAATCAGGCAAAAAAAGTTGAATATTAAAGTTACAGAGAAGAGTTTATAAGGTCATGGAAGTCTGTAGGCCCTAGGAAGCAAACAAGGAGAAGCTTCCCAATCTTGTTATTAAAGGACAAAGATATTCAGATTACAAACACAATCTTACAGATAAATATTTTTATGCCTTTTGGGATCCATCCATCCATCCATCCATCCATCCATCCATCCATCCATCCATCCATCCATCCATCCATCCATCCATCCATCCATCCATCCATCCATCCATCCATCCATCCATCCATCCATCCATCCATCCATCCATCCATCCATCCATCCATCCATCCACTTTTGCTTTTCTGAGTTTGAGTTGTGAAGGTAGATGCCTACCCAGAGAGGATACCCTGGTATTCCCTGGCCAGAGACATAATCTCTCCATCATGTCCTGGGCCCTATCCCACTTGGATGAGCCTAAAACAGCACCGCAGTGAGACGTCCAGAAGGCACCCTAAGCAGATCCCCTAACCTCAGCTGGCTACTCTTACTCCCTCTGACGACTGAACTTCTTACCCCCCTCTCTCTAAGGCTGAGTTTAGCAGTCCTGTTTCAGATGCTTGCTACAGATGCTTGCATTTGTGGTCTTGTTCTATCGGTATTTACTCTCAACTTATGACAATGTGGGAAAATCCAAACACATTTTGGCAGGTAAACAAAGTCTTGCTTTTTGTCTTAAGTCTCTCTTTACTACAGCAGACTGGTACAGAGTCCACAGACCCCGCATGGATCCACACGTCGATCTCCTGCTCAATTCTTCCCTCACTTGAGAAAAGATCCCTAGATACTGAAACTCCTCCACTTGCGGTGTACCTCACAAACAAGCCTCCTCTTCAAATCATTACCTTCTCATGATGGAGGAGTTTGTGTGTTCTTTTGAATTAATTTGCCTGCCTGAATGATCCCAGGAACTATGTCGTCCAAGACAATTTCCCCTGACAATGCCTCAAAAGGCAAATTAATCCGAGAGGACAGGCCAGCCTTGGCATTTAATAACTGAAACATTATGACCACCCACTTAATACTGAGGTGGTCCTCCTTTTGCTCACAAGAAGGCTCTGACCAGTATGGCATTGGGATTTTAGCAACATATTCTTTGGGCCCTGTGGATTGTGGGGTGGTTTTCTGTGGATTCGGATTGCTTCCCACAGATGCCATCAGATTGGTCTTTAGAAAGTTTGGAGCCCAAATAAACATCTCTACATGCTGCTATGGCCTTTGAGCACTTCATAGAACTTTGTTAAGGGGCCCACAGCTGACCTGTAGGGGTAGAGGAATGACGTAATCCATGAATGATGTAGTCGGCTGGATGCCGGTGTTTCAAGGAAAACAAGGGTTTTGAGATTTTTGACTTTCTGCCACAAAATGATTGTTGGCATACAAGCAGCTTTTGACTTCCAAGGTCTGTTTTAAAACCATCATGTGTGTCTCCCTCCTGATATTCACATGTAAAACTGTATGAGCTCCTATAGCTCTGATGCTTTCCGCTTATATGCTTTTTGTCATCTCATTTACGATAAAATGATTTATGCTTCACCTCTTCAGGCTCCTTTGGTCTGAACTTGCAGAGTTGATCTTTTATTTAATTCTAGTTCCCTCTGAAAAATGCACGCATGCCCTGTGAGCTTACGTCATTTGCATCAGCAACAACAACAAAAAACATCTTTTTTGTGGGACCATTAAAGGCAGGATTTAACAACTGTTACTGGTGATATTTTGCTCCAGAGAGTAGGAAGCATTTCCTCAGTTACATGTGAAAACATCACGTAGGAGAAGGCTGATTTTCGCCACAGAGTTGTGCATTCCTGCTGAGGAACTCAACTGCAACCCTATTTTAGAGCTCACAGCAGAGATAAAAGCAGCTTGACATTTAGACATCACTGCAGAAATGTAAAACACTCATCTAACTGCCTGAAACGTTCTAAAATATGCTCTGATCATGAACATAAACAGGAACAGGCTCAGACTCCCAGTAACGTCCCATGATCCACTATTTTCTCCCTTCACTCTGTTTTGTTACTCTTCTTGTATATGCAGTATCTGTCATTATCATTTCAATTAACATGATTCTCTTTACCTTCTCACAGCCAGATTACCCTGAACTCATCTCTGTATTTGTTGTACTCTCTTTCTTCTTCAGATCTCCAACTTGCTCTGCTGTAATTTTGTTGAACTGGGATTATATGAACTTGGAATCAGCTGAACTGAACTGGATTGTCTTTAATTGGACTATATTGGACTCATCTCTTGTGTAAAAAGTGCATTGAGTTGGCGCTATGAAAATAAAAGTAAAGGTGAACTCACAAGATCATGCAGTGTTTTTACAATACAGGGTAAAAGCCTCTGTGTATAGTTGTTCCCATTCGTGTTTTTAAAAGTTTGGTTTTGTCTGCTTAGTTTATCAGCAGCTACACAGATGACGTTTCTCCTCAGATTAGTTTGATCCCGGTCCATGCGGTTCATTATCGTCCACCAGTCTGACAGTTAACTCTGACACCAGAAGGGCACAGAGTGCTGTGACTGCTGCCAGTAGAGAGGTTATCTCCTGGATTAAAAGCGCTCGCAGTCATTTATTTTGTGCTCGCCAGAGTCTTGATGGCGGTGCGGATTTTGCTTTGTGATGAATGGTGACAGACTCAATTTAAAGTTTGCAACCCAGACTTCTTGTTTCTACCAGCGCTGGCTTTTAGGAGTACTTCCTGTCCCGAAGAAGAGCCAAGCATGTATGACTCTGGAATATCTTCTTAGGGTGGGTGCATGTGGTTTTAGGGAGGATGTAGGATGTTTAAAAAGGAAATGATTAATTAGCTTGCTGTGTTATGACACAACTGCATGAGACCGGCATAAGATTCAGTAACTTATAGTAAAAACTGCTGCAGCATTAGCACAAGGGCTTATGTTAACTATGACTCATATAACCTCAAAGTACTGCATAATCTGGCAAGAATTTTAATAAATCTGGGAGCATTAAGTTGAAAAATCAGACAGGACTCTTAGCCAACTCCACAAGGAACCAAAGTTGGTTTAAGTGTCAGATTGAAGTCTGTTAGAAACCGTATTTATGCACATAATCAGCCATTCCTCCTAAATCTCTTGCAGGTGTCCTGCCACAATTGGCAAAGCCTGTCATAAAATAATGAACTTTGCTGCTTATTTCCATCAAATCAGACTTTTGACTAGTCTCCAGATCATGTTGTCCCTCTTAAAAGAAGTCATTAAGGCAAATGGAAACTTAGGAAGGCTCCACCAGAGCAGACCTTCTCCTTCAAGCACTCAGTTAACATGACATCATCCCTGATTTGCAAAGTCTGGAAAAGAAATGAGCAAGCTGGCCAATCAGTGCGTCCAGTCAGTGACACATGATATTGGTCTAATTTCAGCTACACTCCAGACGACAAAAGGAAACACCTGCACCTGCAGATTTATGATAAAGATGGCAACGATTTATGGCAAGTGGTTTTAGAGAAGCAGGGAGAGCGGGGTTATCTTTGTATGGCGGGCGCACACACCATCTGTTTGTCCTAATTGTCAATTAGTCGTCCCCTGCTGCTGTGGGATCCATAGAATGGCCATAACATTAGTGAAACGAATAGCCACACTTTTTTTTAACCCTTCCTCTGGGAAAATCCTCAGTGTAAGCTGACACTCATTAGAGGGACGTGACACGATAGTTGGATTTGTAGGGCATGTGGAAGGTGTGCTGGGCCGATAGTGCAGCCAGACCTCTTATCTGAGCTCACCCACCTTGTGTAAGCGTTTCTTTTTCTCCTCTTTGTCCTCCATGTAGCGGACGCCCGGGGGGAGGTACCAGAAGCAGACGTTGGTGTGCTGAGGCTGAAGGAAAACACAGGCGATAAGATGCGTGAGCCATGAGCTGCCATGGTAACAGAAATAAACAGCAGGGGCTGCAAAAGTGCACCCAACTATACTTGAGCAAGTACTGAAAAATTAAAAATGCTCCTAAATGCACTGTAAGTATAAAAGGTAAAAATGTAACTTTTGAAAAGGGGAAATATTATAAAAGAAAATCTTTTTGTGCTTAAAACCATATATTAGGGTTTCAAGAATTCAAAATGTAAATTTAGAGAACAAGATTTTTCTAATCTAAGCCAAATAAAATTTGCATCATAAACCCATTTGAAAAATATCAATAATTTTTGATTTCAAGTGTTATAATTAAAACCACTGTATGTAACAGTACCACGTCTGACCACATGGGGGCAGCAAATCACAAGAACGTTAACATGTCAGTTTCTGGTCTAAGACACAATGAAACATAATAATAATGATTATAATAATATTAAAATAACTATTTTATAGCAAATTTCTAAACAAAGTTACAAAGTGCTTAATATAGTGTGAATTAAAGTGGAATTATGAGACGTACTGGAGCATGCCTACTCATTAAAACAGTAATGTCAGTGGCTCTTAAGTCATCACAGCAGATAAATACTCCCCCATGTGGTCAGAAGAGATATTGCTAAATAGAGTGTCTTTAACTGCGTTACAGAAACAATAAGCGCTGACAAAACGCATTCACCAGGAATGTTTCCTGAAGTTTACCAACTGTTCACTGAAATAAGGCTGCAGAAAAGCAATAACGTCCTGCTCTGAGACTATGAATACATTAGTCTAATTTAGTTCCAAAATAGTTTTTAAAACAAAGCCAAGCTCCACTCACATTTGTGTTTAAACTGTGATTGAAAGGATCTCAGTCCACATTATACTACCGTGAACGTATATCACGCAGCCATCTATGCTCACTGGGCATGCACGTGCAAGTGAACGCAGGCTAAACAACTCTGCTGGAAATAAAAGTTGTTCCAGATTGTTCTTAGGCTTGATCAATCAGAGAAGGATACGTGATAACCTAGAAGACCAAGTCAAGAAGCGAATCGATGCTACGGGGTTATCATTTCCAGATGGTTCATCTACTCATGTTGACTACTTTCTTTTACTAGAATACCCAACAAGGCCAGTCTGGCCTTTTTGTTGATGTGGTGAGATAAAGTGGGTGTTTTTGTCAGTGGTGATTTGCTGTAACTTTTTCATCTTGGCTCTTTTTATCTGGCAATAAAAAAAAGTTAAACTGCCAAAAAGTCTCTATATGTTCATTTTTTACAATTACATTACTCATTTTGTTTGTTCTTCAACTCAGAAATGTAACAGCACACAATGATATAAACTAATAAAACAAAAAATAATTTCCCATAAAATACTTTAACACTAAAGTGTCAAGCCTCTTTTGAATTTAAGGAGTAAAAAAATTAAGATATTTGTTCAGAACTGTCTTAGTTCACAGTTCAGTTCAACACATCCATCCATCCATTATCTATACCCGCTTTATCCGTTTCCGGGTCACGGGGGTCTGTCGGAGCCTACTTGACGCATATCAGGCGAAAGGCAGGGGTACACCCTGGACAGGTCGCCAGTCTATCCAGGGCCACATACAAACAACCAATCACACTCACATTCACACCTAGGGAGAATTTAGAAAGATCAATTAACCTACTCTGCATGTTTTTTGACTGTGGGAGGAAGCCGGAGTACCCGGAGGAAACCCACGCAAGCACGGGGAGAACATGCAAACTCCACACAGAAAGACCCACCGGGCCGGGAATTGAACCGGGAACCTTCTTGCTGTGAGGCAACAGTGCTAACCACTAAGCCACCGTGCTGCCCCAGTTCAACACATGTTTAAGTAATTTCAAATGTCTATAGTCATTTTTTTCGGTATCTTACTTTTGCAGCAAACCTAATAATTTCATAACATGGAAGATAATTTTCTGGTAGAGTACCATATGATAAAAACTATGACATTAAAAAAACAAGAAGCATTCTTTCTGATCAGGATGTTTAGAGCAGGTAAATCAGGGGTGCTGGAAAAATTCACGTAAATTGATTCAGAATCAATTTAAAAGCGAGAACAAAAAAAAACAAGATTCTGCTACACATTTTTTCCCATGTGGAAAGTTGACGTGCTGCGCACCGCTTTGGGCTTCTCTACCAACGATGTTGATTTCTGAAACCTCAAAACAACAGAGATGAAACCAAGTCTGACTGAAAATAGCAATTCGTGTCACAAAGTAAAGATCCATTAGACGCTCCCCGCGGGTAGCCGGCCTCCTCACATACTCTCAAGATGTCTGAAAGCCCCTCGCAGCTCTGCTGTTTGGCTCCTGGACATGACTGTCTGACTGTCTGACTGTCAGGCCGTCTGCGAGCAGAAAGGCATTCATTACCTTCAGCTCACTAACCATCCACACCAGCCTCATTTATACAGCTGGGCTCATTGGACTGTAGCACATTCAACCTCAGATTGATGTAATAGCTCAATGGGAGGCTCAGACAAGCAAACACCTGGGTCATTGCCCTGAAGACTTGTCTCTTTCTCATCAAATTGAAGCTCTTAGCATTTTTAGGTCTCAGCAGGAAAACAATAAGCCTTGAAGCATGTAAGACCTTTAATTGCAAATCACTCTGGGTGTCTAAGCACTCTTCCTGTAGAAGAGTTTTGGCTTCACGACCTTATCATACCCACATATGTTTGTGCTGTAGTTGAGCTCTGCAGAGAATATTTCAGACACTGAGCTATTCATATGTATATGAGCAATTATGGGCTGTTACGCTATTCATTAGACATAATAGGGGGACATTATACCAGCAGCTAGAGGTAAAAATGGCATCCATCCAACACAAAGCCACAGCACGCTGCATGCCAATCAAACTGCCTTTTATAGCACCAAGGTGAAAGGAGCAACACGGACTAGTGTTCGCTGCTTTTCTCTGATTGTGCGCCTGTAAGTGAATCGTCCCTTTGGAAAGTGAAGGATAAACATACTTTTCCATCAAAGACCATCTCGTATCCTTCTCTGTCTTTGATTTTGTTGTAGAGGTACTCGGACAGCTCCAGACACTTGTCAATTTGAGCCTCGAAGCCAATGGTGCCCTGCAAGAGAAACATCGACTCTTTCAGATCTCCCGGCAGCAAAGCAAAGTGAAATAAATGAGGTTAACTAAAACACGCAGAAGCGGCCCTGTACCTTAGCCCTCCACATGAGCCACAGCTTGAAGATGTCCACATGGCGTCCACACTGCAGCGCTTTGTCTCCAGTGTCGTAGGAGAGGTCGTAGTGTTTGTCCTGCTGGAACAGGTAGCAGGCGTGCATCTGGTTGCAGTTCTGCATCAGACCCTGTGAGGTCAGATCCGAAGTGTTTTTAGCAGCTATTCAGGTGAAAAAAGAAAACAAACACAAAAAAGCCACGGCGCTGAAGCGTACCTCTTCTCTGACCAGCAGCGCAGAACACTGCAGAGGGACGGACATCATCTTGTGTGGGTTCCATGTTACAGAGTTGGCCCTGCAGGAGCAAAAAAGAGAAGGAAAGAGGGATCATTTCGTATTACGTCAAACTGTAACCCTCAAATATCTGCCTCTTTATGTCATGTGAACATGAGAGAAACAGCCTCTTGCCTCTCAACTCCATCCAGCTTCCACCTGTGTCTTCTGGACATGAGCAGACTTCCTCCCCACGCTCCCTGACAGGACACACACGCAGATATTTGCTGATGATACTTGATGAACAAATTAATCATTCTCAGGTCAAAGCAATTTGTTGAATCTTACTAATAATGACACTTTTCCTGCAGTTGGATGCTTGTTTCTGTTTCTGCAGGCTGATGGAAAACAACCCTTTTAATCTTATTTCAGTACTTTGCTAAATAAATTGCACTTATTTTGCAAACAAAGGAGGTATTTTTAATCCCGATCCTGGTTATGCAGATAAGGCTTGTCCATCTTTTAACATATTCAGTTCTAATTCAACAGTTGTAGATCCACATTTAACAGAAATATCTTGAATTGACTGTTTTCTTTATGACATTATCAGTCTCTTTTTCACCATTGTGAAGGCATTTTCGGCCACCCGTCTCTATTCTCCATAGATTAAGTTCGTTGATGTTTGTATTTGTTTTTCATAGTTCTCATAAGATTCCACCCCATCCGAATATAAGCCATCATCTAGACGAAGTGTGTGAAAAGCTAAGTACTCTCCGATAATGAAAGACAGATGATGAAGTGTCACACTTCCTGACGATCATCTGCAAGTGTGAGCACCTCCATCCATTAAGTTAAGCTTATTCAAGCCTGGATTGTGGGGGAAGCTGCCACAGCAGGAGGCTCAGGCCTCCCCCTCCCACGGCCACTTCCTCCAGAGTAAAGATTTATTTTAAAGATTTTGTGTACACAAATTTATAACAGATTAATTTATTTATATAGATTTATTTACAGGTGGTTCTATATGTTCAATTGTGTGAGTATATTTATTTATTTATTTATAGATTCATATTAGTGTTAACGTTGTTATGCTTTACACAATAGTTTTGACGTGTCTGGAATGAATCAATGAAAATGAAAAAAAAAAGAAAATATTCTCTTGGAGGTGTTGGTTCTCATCCCTGCTGTTTCACACTCGGTTGTGAACCATTAGAAGAAGAGCTGAAGAACATGTTTGATGAAGCCAAAAGGACCACATCATCTGTAAAAAGCAGAGATCGCATCCTCTGGCTACCAAACCCAACTCCCTCCATCCCCTGACTGCACCTAGAAAATCTGTCCACGAAGGTTATGAACAGAATTGGTGACAGAGGGCAGCCTTGACGGAGTCCAACTTTTAGCTGGAACAAATCTGACTTACTACTGGCAACTGGTTAGGAAAACTCCTACATGCCAAGAGACCAAGAGAGTATAGAGGTGGCCCAGTGTCCTGAGAGGCTGAGTTTGTGGACTCACAGCCTCAGTGGATCCTCAGGACCATGGTTGAAGAACACTGCAGTACCATGTTCGTCTGGTGCTTTTTCTCAAGTTACCTTCCACAGTTCAAAAACATGCATGTCAGGGTAACTGCTGAGCTAACTGTGCTTGTTGGTCTAGATGTGGCCATGGTGGTGGTGGACTGGTGACCTTTGGCCCAAAGAGAGCAGGGACAGGGTCCAGCAGACCCCTGTAATTCTGAGTGAGGAGAAGCAGCTGTAGATGATGGTTGCATGGAAGGAAGAATGTGGATTCAGCTGATGACATTGACAGTTATTTATCCCTCCAAGCTACAAAGAAAGCTTTATTGTCTGAAACTGGAAGTGTTTTGAATCATCTGTGTACTTCTGAGCCCCATTAAAAGCCAGAAAACCTATTTGTTTCCTCTGTGAAAAGCTGCCCCTCAGTTGAAAAATGGTAGACAAGACCACTTACGTCTCTTAATAGAGGCGTCTGCCTGTCAGGAACACATCAGTTTCACTAATAGATAGAGTTCCTTCGATGATGGCGCCTGTGACGGCAAAACCAGAGCAGGAAATGATTTACAGCCTCTGTTCCAGTTTTTCTAATCTCCAGTATTAGATAGGAAATGGCTCACTCTCTATATGGGTCAACCACGAGCAGTTGGAGGCGAGACGGACCTAATAGATTTGTCAAACTCAGAGGTGAGCGGTGTGGCTCTTTGTACTCTGTCACTAAAACCCCTCCTGTGGACCGGAGTCCTGCGTCACACAAGTATGAAGTAATAATAACATTTAAAGCGGGGAACAGGAAACAGTTACTCAGGTTTCTGTCCGTTATTAGAAAGGTTTAACATTTAAATTCTCATGTGCTTGACTCACATCCACATGCATCCAGATGTTGTACTTCTTGCAGATGTCAGAGATGGCGATGAGAGGGTCAAAGGCTCCGTATACTGTTGTCCCAGCAGTTGCACTCACGAAGAAAGGTACAAAACCCTGCACAAGGACAAGCAACATGCAGCAGGTAATGCACCTTGTTGCTGCAACGTGTGTCCAGATGTCTGCCATCATGGAAGCTGTTTCAGTCTGATGGATCCCATAAAATCAATGCTGTATGAAGTAATATCTGTCTATTCATACTGGAGGTCATGAATGTGGAACGCATTACCTTCTGTTTCGCCTCCAGTATCCTCCTCTCAAGGTCAGCTGGGATCAGTTTACCGCTGCAAAGAAAATATTAAGATTGATTTGTTTGAGACTTCCGGTTGTGACATGTAGGGAGAGGACGCACATGCAGAGGCTCCCGGCTCACTTTTCTCTTAAACTTCCCATAAGCTACATTATTCCTTAAATTTGGATAGAATTTATTCAGACGTTGCTACATTAGCTTTCTTTGGTCAAAATGAGCAACTCTAAATCTGCCAAATCGACCACCAGCGTGCAGACCCCGGCCACGCGTGCAGCCGCTAAGCTAGCATCTTTCACTGCTAGCACCTCTCCCAGCGCAGAGGGGACCCCCGGGACCCCGGCCCCGTCTGGTGCTGCTGCGGCGGGGGTTATGGACCAACTAGCGGCGGAGTTCGCCAAGCAGAGAACCTCGCTGAAGGAGGACATCTCTTCTCTCATACAAGTCGCCATTAAACCAATACAAGCTTCACTGGACTCGCTACAAACGACACTCAACTCCTTCCAGAGCCGCCTTACCTCCGTGGAGGGGGTGGCGGGGGACAACTTCGAGCGGCTCACGCTCGCGGAGTCCGCCATCAGAACGCTCCAGAGCCAAAACCAGGTGCTTTTGGACCGATGTGATGATTTGGAGAACCGCTCACGGAGATCCAATCTCCGTATCCTGAACATCCCGGAGGGTAGCGAGGACGGCAAAGATCCCGTAAAGTTTATGTCGGACGTGCTGATGCACCTGATGGGACCCGATGTTTTCCCGACACCGCCTGAACTTGAGAGAGCCCACCGAACCCCGACTTTCAACTCCGGCCGGAGATCGTCTCCTCGGACCTTCCTGGTCTGTTTTTCTAGATTCCAGCAGAAGGAGGCTGCGCTGCGCTGGGCCCGGAGCCACGAGCTCAAGTACCAGGGTGCCACCGTGAGGGTCTACCAGGACGTCAGCGCCGCGCTCGCTAAGAAGCGAGCCGCGTTCAACGACGTCAAGCGGGCTCTGTACCAGAGGAACGTCCGATTCCACCTGCTCTACCCGGCCCGACTGCGAGTTATGTGCGGGAACGACGTCTTCACCTTCGACTCAGCCGACGAAGCGCAGAAGTTTTACGACCAGAGGTTCGGTGAAAAGTAGATCTTCTTATTTGACTTTTTATCATTATTATTTTTTAAATGTCTTTGTCTAAACATTTGGAAGATGGCTGGTTACCCGAACTACAAATCGTACAAGCTCATGTTAGCATTTCTGAGGTGTGTGTATTTCATACTATTTATGTTAGACTAAATACCATAATCCGACTTAACCACCTGCCTTTAATGCATAGGTATCTGTAGGTTCGTGTATGTTCGGCTGTGCTTGTTCTTCTCTCTGCCCTCCACCCCCCGTTTTTGTTTTGTTCCTTCTCTCCCTTTTTTTTTTTTTTTTTTTTTTTTTTTTTTTAAACTTACTGTTTGGGTTTTGATGCTGAGACAAGTGGATGAATAGTTTGGTAAAAGAGCTGTTGGGGGGTGGGGTGTATTTATTTTATTTTTTAAAATCTTTCTATATATTTATTTATTTATTTATTTATTTATTTTTATTTATTTATTTTTTTACAAGGAGCCGGGAGCCCTATGTGTAAATATAAGGAGATGTGTAACCAGAAGTTCGTAGGAAAAATAGTGTTTAGCCTGCAGCTTGCCTCAAGGAGAGGGACAGGTATAGGCTTAGTTCTTAGTTTGGGTTTAGACGGGGTTGAGTTTAGGGATGGGGAATGGGACACCACCACGTCTTTGCAGCACAGACTGCGTTTTTGTCTTAGTAAAGTAATTGACAAGTTGTACCCCTTGGCTGTCACTACTGGGTCATTTCCTCCCTTTATTTTTACATGGTGAAGGGTGCTGATACAGGCGGAGCAGAGGTACGGCTTATTACTTGGAATGTAAAAGGCTTAAATGGACCTGTCAAAAGAGCTAGGATATTTAATCACCTTAAACAGCTAAAATGTGATATTGCTTTTCTCCAGGAAACTCACTTGATGGTTAAGGACCAAGTCAGACTTAAAAAAAGTTGGGTTGGTAATATATTCCACTCTAATCTTAATTCCAAAACCTGCGGAACAGCCATACTGATCCATAAGAAAATCCAGTTTACTATGACTACTATCATCTCAGACCCTCAAGGGCGATTTGTGATGGTATCTGGGCTCCTCTATCATAAACCTGTGGTTTTGGTAAATATCTACGCCCCAAATTGGGATGATGATAAATTTATAGGTAAGATGATATCATTAATTCCCGATTTGGACTCTCACCAATTAATTTTTGGTGGAGACTTGAACTGTGTAATAAACCCAACACTTGATCGTTCCAATCCTAAACTTACAAACCTTTCTAAGAAGGCCAGACTTCTATCAAATTTTATGGGTGAGATAGGAAGTGTCGATCCTTGGCGTTTTTTGTTCCCACAAAGTAAGTCATTTTCCTTTTTTTCTTCTGTACATCAATCTTATAGCAGAATAGACTATTTTTACATTGACCAAAATTTTCTCTCATTTGTTTCAAAAGTTGAATACTTGCCTATAATTGAATCTGACCACGCCCCTGTTCTACTGGATCTCGTGTTCCCTTACTATAGATTGGAACGCCCCCCCTGGAAATTTGACAGAAATCTTTTGGCGGATGAGAGTTTTTGCAAAATTATATCCCAAAGTATAGATGACTTCATAAGAACTAACAAAAAAGATGACACCTCTCCTTCTATCCTGTGGGAAGCACTAAAGGCTGTCATTAGGGGTGAAATTATCTCATATTCAGCTAAAATAAATAAAATGAAAAGAACCACACAAGACGAGCTTGTTAAATCAATATCCAAAGTGGATGCTCAGCACTCTGCTTCTCCTTCCCCTGAGCTCTATAAAAAGAGGCTGGACCTCCAAACAAAATACAATCTGATGTCAACTGAGAAGACAGAACGCCTCTTGTTGAGATCACGAGGATACGTTTATGAACATGGTGACAAGGCTGGACGTTTTTTAGCGCACCAGCTTAAGTGTCGCTCAGCTGCTCAACTAATCCCCCAAATAACAAAAAACGATGGCACACTGACTATTGATCCAGTAGAAATCAATGAAACTTTTACCTCCTTTTATTCCAAGCTTTATAAATCAGAAACAACAGAAGACTGCTCGGATATGGACACCTTTTTTAATAACTTGCATCCCCCGTTAGTTACAGAAAGGCACAGGACTAATACTGAACTTCCACTGGACCGTAAAGAGATCACCAATGCAATAAACTCAATGCAAAATGGCAAGGCACCTGGCCCAGATGGATACCCCATTGAGTTCTTTAAAAAGTTCTCGAACAAGCTATCAACAATATTGCTTGATATGTTTAATGACTCCTTATCCCGGGGCTCCCTCCCCCAGACATTAACTGAAGCATCAATTACCCTCCTGCTTAAACCAGGCAAAAATGCTAAAAACTGCGGTTCGTATCGACCCATTTCTCTCCTCAACTGTGATGTGAAGATTTTGGCCAAAGCCCTTGCTCTTCGTCTAGAAACCACAATACATGATGTGATCTCTGCCGACCAAACTGGTTTCATTCCAGGGCGTCACTCATTCACAAATATACGCAGACTTTTGAGTGTAATTTACTCTCCTGCCTCCAGCGCAGTGCCAGAAGTGGTTATTGCACTTGACGCGGAGAAAGCATTTGACAGGGTGGAATGGAAATATCTTTTTGCATGTTTAAAGAAATTTGGTTATGGTCCCAATTTCATATCCTGGATTGAGCTTTTGTATAAATCACCCAAAGCCTCTGTAATTAGTAACAATAAGCGGTCGCAATACTTCCAGCTGTCACGGGGCACTCGCCAGGGCTGTCCTCTTAGCCCACTACTATTTGCTCTGGCTATAGAGCCCTTATCCATTACACTTAAAACTCTACCACCAATTAGCGGAATCCACAGGGGGGGTAGGGAGCACAGAGTCTCTTTGTATGCAGATGATCTACTGTTATATATATCAGACCCTGTCCAAAGCACCCCCCATATACTTCATGTCCTGAGGAAATTTGGGGCCTTTTCTGGATATAAATTAAATATTAGCAAAAGTGAATGTTACCCTATTAACGATCTGGCTCTCCAAATACAGGCTGGTGTCTTGCCATTCCAAATATCTACAGATGGCTTTAAGTACTTGGGTATCAATATTACAAGAGATATGCAGCATCTATATCAAAAAAATTTCTGCCCATTATTTGAAAATACTAAATTAGACCTAAAGAAATGGAGAACCCTTCATCTATCCTTGGCAGGGAAGGTTAATTGTATTAAAATGACTGTACTTCCTAAATTTCTTTACCTTTTTCAGTGTATCCCACTCTATCTTCCTAAATTGTTTTTCAAAACTCTCGATAAGGTCTTTCTCTCATTCATATGGGATGGTAGGAAACCTAGAATACGGCTTGAATTGTTGCAGAGACCTAAAAATCTAGGTGGCTTAGCCTTTCCCAATTTCTGCCACTACTATTGGGCATCAAACATAAAAAGTATCATACATTGGCTCCATACTCCCGATTTGGAATGGTGCCTTCTGGAAGCTGCATCGTGTTCCTCAACTTCTCTCCGAGCCCTGGTCACGTCTGACCCGCACTTCTCAGTCCTAAAATATACTAATAACCCAGTGGTCATAAACACCTTAAAAATATGGTCTCAGTTTAGACGAAGCTTCAACTGTGGGAATCTCCTTCAACTAAGCCCTATACACAATAATCACCTTTTCCCCCCAGCAAAGCTGGACTCTGGTTTCAATCTCTGGAAAAAGCAAGGCATTAACAATTTTAAAGATATGTACATAAACTCTGTCTTTGCGACCTTTGATGACCTGTCGCATAAGTTTAATCTTCCCCGGTCTAGTCTATTCCGCTACTTCCAAATTCGTCACTTTCTTCAGACTCAAGACTCAGAATTTCCAAATATGCCATCACTCTCAGGTATAGAAACACTTTTAGAAACCCCAGTACATTTTAGAAGATTCATCTCAAGAATATATGGTCACATAATTTCTTTAAAAAATGTGTGTCTTGCAAAGATCAGAGCAGACTGGGCGGACGAGTTGGGGGAGGAACTGGTGTTGGAGGATGACATCTGGAATGATGCTTTACTAAAAGTAAATAACAGCACCTCCTGTGCAAAATTGGGTATAATCCAATTAAAAATTGTATATCGTGTCCACTACTCCAAAGCCAGATTAGCAAAAATCTACCCTAACATAGATGCCAACTGTGATAGGTGCCATCACACTCCGGCTAACTTAGCACACATGTTTTGGCTGTGTCCAGCTCTGTCATCATACTGGTCTGTCATTTTTGAAACACTATCAAAGGCTCTCAAAATTGATCTTCAACCCAATGCAGCCATGGCTTTATTCGGCACTACAGACAGAAGACATTCTACACTGAGGAAACAACATAAACATATCATTGCTTTCACAACTCTACTAGCACGTAGGAGGATCTTATTACACTGGAAGTCTAATAAGCCACCCAAAGTGTCTCTTTGGTTTAATGATTTATTGCAGTTTATGCAACTAGAAAAAATTAAATATGCTCTTAAGGGGTCCAGAAGCAAATTTTTGTCTGTGTGGGGCCCGGTATTGGCATACGTTGATGAACTCAACACTTTACCTGGGAAATAGCATTCAGCAGCTCTGTTATTTTTGTTATAGGTTATACAGGTTATACATGTTAAGGTCACACAGCCGTAGTGGTACATACTTGCTCATTTCAACTGACAAAATAATTCATTTCATACTTTCTGTGGGATGTCCCGTATGTTCTTAGGGGTGGGAGGGTCATGTTGGGGAGGGGGGAAAAAAAAATACAAAAAACTGGAGCATTGTTTGAATAATCTTTTAGCATTAGCCTCTGTTCTTGTACATGTTCTGTTTGTTCTTGTACATGTTCTGTTTGTTCTTGTACATGCCCTTCTTGTACATGTTTTGTGCTCAATAAATATAAATAAAAAAAAAAAAAAAAAAGATTGATTTGTTTTTGTGTTGTTAGTGCGTTCGCTGGTAAGCAAAGGAGAAGCTTTACGAGTGAAAATCTCAACAGAACAACACAGAAATACAGCCTACATGAGTAAAAGTCCTGTATTTAAACACAGCGTAAACACAAAGGTCAGCATGAACTTTGACTGGGTAACTACAAGTTGGATTTTCTGTAACTGAAGCCGTTAACTTTGGCGCTTGGGGTCATTGTCCTGCTGCATCAACTTCTACTAAACTTCAGCTGGACAACATCTGACATCTGTCTGACATTATCTTGTAGGATATTTTGGTCAACTTGGGAATTCATTTTCCCCTCAGTGATGATAATCCACATCCACATGTGATGACAAGAGGTTCAGGCCCTGAGAGAGCAAAGCAAACTCAGACCATCCTGCCACGAACAACCTGCCGGCTTCGTTTAAACCTCATTTAAGATTCATTTTTATAAAAAGCAGCCAGCATCCTAAACTGCCTCAATCACAGATACTTTCTCAAACTGCAGACTGATTAAAGTCTTAACGCTTTAAGATTATCTAGCATCTCTTTCAAAAGTTATTAATATCATTTGGACGGCTCTTGAACTAAATTTTGAAAAAGGAAAGACTTAAGTTCTTATGTTTCCTTTATTTTGGTGCAGTCTCATTTGTTTTTTCCCATGTTCTGAATGCTAGTTTTCATTGTTTGGCCTTTATTTTGAAATAATTTTTTCATTCTGCATCTTAGTTAGTTTTATGTCTTGTTTTATTTTGTAGAGCTTGGATCCTTTTATTTTGTTGGATTTTGTCTCCTGCCCTTATTTTATACCAGGTTTCAGTTCCTGACTGTCTCACACGTGTACTGTATTAGTGATAATCTTTATCAGAATCCATATACGTCCTTGTTTTGCTTTGTTTCATAGTAATATTTAATATATAAAGAAGTCTTTGTACATCCTGCTTGTACTGCCTTCCTAAAGCCTAAATCCTACGTTAAATATGTTTTTAAAACTATTTCCCTTCTTAATGTCTAAAACAACAAATTAAAATGAACCAATCTGTGCATTATTACATCAGACAACATTTGTCTACAAATTACGTGGAAAAACAAACGTAAAAAGTAAAGAACTCTAAAACGGCGTCGTTCTTAAGTAAATTCAGTTTACCATTCATCTGCTTTGATGCAGATGACGCTTTCAGTCCCGATGCCGAGAGCTGCCGCTCCTTTTTTGATTGAAAAATGGCTCTAAGAGATGAGAGGGAGAGCAGAAAACAAATGATCACACCACAGCAGCTAAAATAAAACTGTGCATTTGTATCAAGCATGACCTGTTTGTGTGCCATTTAATAGCTTTTGGCCCACAGCTTCTTCCAAATGTCCTTTGAGGATGAAGGAGGTGACATGTAGTGTGACAGACACACCTGTCAACCTGTGTCCTTCTGTATCTGACAAACATAATGTCAGATTTAAACCTGCACCAGAGGCCTCAGAGCAGCCCCCAGTTCCTTTATGCAGCACACATCAAGCAGAGCTGACACTAATATAAGGCCATAACTCCAAAGGAAACACTTTGACATTTGATTTAAAGGAAAACTGTTGCGTGTTTATCATTTAATGCGAGATGACACGCGGCTGAATTTAAACACGGAAGCCTTACATGTTCCGACGTGAAGGCCACGAGTCTGGGAACAGATGACATGCCTTTCTCTTTCACTTCAGGGAACATCTTGAAGCGGGCAAGCAGCATGGCATACATATTAGAAATTGCTCCACCTAGAGGATAGAGAGGGATTTACAGTCTCAGGGGAGCGATGAAGTATTTCCAGCTGAAACAAAGTGGATCAGAGTTTTAAATGTCCCTGTGTTTAAAATGAAGGCTCAACAAGAAGGGCTTTTGTTCACGGTACAATCAGTGTGAGAGAGACACAACATCAAGAATCGCAGCTCCAGCGTCTGCGATGTCACAGTCAATCACAGCCTTATCATAAAATCCACCAGGGACTGCTGCTCATGTGTCAACCAGGGGAAGAAATTAAACATTCAGGGTTGATGAGGACAGGAGGCTTCAACTAGAAAGAAAAAGCTAATTGGCCTTGAAATGGGTTCCATTTCTATCATCAGAATGTGAACTGACATTACAACACACACCGCCAGTTCCATTTGCAGTGAAAGAGACGCTCGCCTCGCACGTACCGGGTGAAAAGATGCCGTCTCCTCGCCCGTCCAGCCAGCCAATGATCTCCCGCATCTTCTTCAAAGTGACGTATTCCAGCAGCACAAAGACAGGAGCCACCTCATAGGTGAACCTGCGTAAGATACATCACATGGGGCTGGCTTCACATCATGACTCATCACCAAAAAAGGACAAGTATACTGAATGCAGTTTGCACAGTTCTGGGGAAAATTTTTTTTAGATTCGTCAAACACTTAAAGTTGTCTGTGCAAATCTCCAACATGAGGTTTCACCTTTATTTATAAAGAAGCCACGTCGTTCATAGTCTTCAATGTTGTTGATCCTGTTATTGCTTGCTACTAAACATGCAGATGTCCTGCAGCCGCTAGGGGGCACTCAAACTACAAAATCAGCCCCAATATACAGTAATTGGGAAGAAAAAGGATGAACTGATTCTACCTGAAGCCACCGAAATATGAAGATTTCCCTACTTCACTGTGAAGTGGTTAAAATATGCGTCAGATATGGAGCGCCTGCATTGTGATCCTAAAAGATTTTCATACAAATTACATCTTAGAGCAGTCTGAGTTTTCCTTTTGCAAATTTGACTATAAAGTCAGAAATTCCTAATTTATCTTTTCTAAATTTGTAAGCGTATGAAATCACACATCCTGAGTGTGTGTTTTCTTTTTTGAGTAAATATGCAAGCTTACAAAGTCTAAATTCTGGTTTGTTTGTGTGTTGTTTCTGACTTTATTTGATCAATTATTTGTGTAATTACATACTTGGAAACCCTTTGTTTTCTTTCTTGCAAATTGGCTAATCGGTGAAGTCCTTTATTCCGGGGTTTTCATTAAAAGTTGCCATATTGCAAATATGTCTGAAAGTTTACAAAGTTAGAAATTCTGTTTCTTTTTCCCTTTTGTTTTCTCACAAATGTGTGAGTTTATAGACTTAAATCTATATCTAAATCTAAATCTAGAGTACTTGCTCACAAATGTGTGAATCCATGAAGTCAGATTACAAGTTTATTTCTCGTTAATCTGTATGTTTATGAAGTTATATTGTTCTAGATTTTTTTTGTAAAAATCTGCTTTGTTTTAAAGTCAGAAACCCAGAGAGCTGACTCGCACATTTGCAAGTTTTTAAAATTATAAATGAATGTCTTTCAAAATGGTGAGTTTATAAAGGGAGAAACTGTAAATTGAATCTTTCAAAAATGCATATTAATACAATCAGAAATTCCAAGTTTTCTCTTCCAAATTTCCAAGATGTTGAAGTTAGACTCTTTGACTTTCATTTCACAAAATAGTTTATAAGATCACAATTTCAGCATTTTCACTTGCAAACTTGAGATTTTTAAGAAATTCTGCATTTTCCCCCACAAACTTCATTATCTGTCAGTACTGTGCAGTTTTGTTTCTCATCAAATGCCCCTAATGCACTCATTTACCAAAATACGTTAACTAGCTGGGATTATTCTCTGGCTCTACTTGAATTTGATCTTCAGATTTAAAAATCTGGCCTGCTATCTTCTTGGATTGTAATAGATGAATATACAGTCTTGGGTCTTTCTAAAGGATTTGAACTGTAGTTTTACTACACAGGCCACCCCAAGCTTGGCTTGGGCCTCAAAAGAAAAAAGAAACAGCCCTGTAAATAAATACAGAACAATGTTTCTGAGGAACTACAGTTTTCAACGTCAAAGACTTTTGTTTCTGTGACACGTATGTGTTGGTTCAGATGCTTCACACTCCTGAATTAGGAGGAATGTATTATTTATTTTAATAAATTGGTATACAAGCCACAAAATCAGGAATATTTTGCAGTCTATAACTGCTGCCAAAGATGACGGGTTTATCAGACCAAAAACAGACATCTGAAATTAGCTTTAGATTAGTCAGAATTTAATTTCAAAGCTAATTTTCTCTCTTTTAATCCCCCTGGGGATCAGAGGTGAGGGGGAGGAATAAAAGGCAGAGGTGGGAGGGGTGCTGTGTGAGAGTAAAGGGGTGGGGGTGATGGGGGAGAGGTGGTCCGGCTTTCACCCTTTTCATTTAGCATGATCTGGAGGGGGAAAAAGCCACTATCAGCGTGTGCAGACACAGACCAGCGCGCATACAGATGCACCAGAAATGGAATTCATTGCCTTCTTCGTTATCAGCGTTTGAAATCGTGCTGAAGCAGGCCACATACTCACATGTTGGTGTTGGCGGTGGATGTTAGCCAATCGGCTGCCAGTCCAACCATGTCTAATCCTGTGGAGAGCTGATTGAAGTACCTGGGATGGGCTGGTGGGTGGAAAAAGGAGCAAAAGGATGGAGAGGGGAGGCAATTTTAAGGTTTTATTTTCCAGGAAGACTGCAGTGAGCTCGTGCGGGAGGAGCAGAAACCATCATTTTCAAAATGCTTTAATTGCACGTTAGAAACATGCATCACGTGAACGCTTTAGATAATCTTTGGATGTGGCGGAAATATTTGCAGTGGGTGTTGTTGGGATTTATTAAAGGGTAAGCAAACCCGTGAATTTGCACCGTTTGTTTTATAATCTGATCCCAGATGCTGCAAGAAGTGTTTGTATTCACTAAAATGTGATGCTATGTGTGTTTCATACACACACACCAAAGCAGGATGAAAACATTTACGGCACAGAAGGCGCGTCATGTGCATGGAAGCTGACGACTAGACTATGCAACAAATTTCAAAAGAAAAAACAAACACTTAAATGCTGAAAAAAAGTCTGCTCAAAACCTTTCAAGTTGGAATTACCAGGAATGTCCAGACATTGTGTTTGGTAACACAAGATTACGTTAAATGTTCATAATCTGTAATCTGGTATACGTATAATAGTAACATTAATCACAAAAGTGGCTGGCTGCTGTTTTTCTGTTTCTGACAGTCATTGTGGGTGGAGGTTATTCTGCACAATGAGTGAAGGTGTCAGTGTTCTTATTAAGCTCCTTAAAAGTTATAATGTTCATGTTATCCATCCAACTACAAAATAAACTGAAGCACATAGCATAAAAAGATCATTGCATTTTTTTTTTTATTGCATTTGTTTTTTGTGAGACAGAATTAAATGAATCAAAACCCTCACTGCACTGGGGATAAACTAGGTCAACTGCAGCAATTTAATTAGCTGTAATAAAGATGTAGAGGTGATCTGGAACAACTTAGAAACAGTTAATAAATAGACGATGTACGGGCTAAAATAGGACAACCTTAGGATAAGTGCTTTATTGGTGAAAACAGTTTTGAAAAGGATGCCGGCTATTATTTTCTTCACGAGAAACCCTTCCGGCCTACTTTCAACCCGCTGATAACTACATCACAAGGTGTCAGAAAGCCACTAAGAAATGGATAAACTGCCACCCAAAAAATGATTTCAGAAGAGCGTTTATCTGTATTTATTCGGTGGGGGCAGAAATTTACTGCAGCGGCTATAAATTTCCTCCTGCGTGCGTTCCCCAGCAGAGAATAATGGACTTGGCTCATGAAGCCTGATTATTAGTCTATTATCTGCTGCCTGCTGAAACACATTTAGTGCGTCACTGCATTTATCGGTCTGGTGGCCACGCAGGAAGCGGGAGAGGAGGACTCCTCCACGCTGGTGCTCTTCTGGTGCTCTTCTGGTGCTTTTTCAGTGCTCTTTCAATATTATTGTGATTCTTTATATATATATATATATATATATATATATATATATATATATATATATATATATATATATATATATATATATATATATATATATATATATATATATATATATATATATATATATATACACACACACACACAGAGGCTGACATTTTCTAATTTATTTTATATTATGTAGTCTGTCTTATTTATGCAATGTCACTGTTTATATCTTGCTTACATTTCTGAAGTATGTACGTTTCTCTTCACAAAAACATGCAGCGGGCCGGTATTCAGGCCTGCATCTAAACTACGCTGCTTTGAGACAAAGAAAAAGATAAGCCAATCCAGCACATTGGCCTACTGCGTTTTTTTTTTCGCCCCCGAGCGTTTTATGCATCATGCATCCAAAGAGCTCAACTCACCAGTTTTGATGGCGTATTTCAGGGTGGCGCGACAGCTGATCAAGATGTCATCCAGCGTGGCCGGCTCGTCCTGCAGCTCCCAGTTGTTGAGCTGCAGCAGCTCGTTTGGATAATGAAAATCAATAACTTTCGTTTCCCGGTCGAAAGATTCCACTATGTAGGCCAGTAAAATATCCACAACCTCCTGCAGGAAGGTCATTGTTTTGGTGTCGCCGTCCAAAGCAGGTAACAAATCTGAGGATATTTAGAAATAAAAATTAAAAAAAAAAAAAAAAAATTAAAACGACAGGAGTGGAGGCATTTGGTCTCATTAATTGCTGTTTTCGGGAGCATAAAAAATAAGATTTACAGATTTTTTTTTCTAATCAGGACTCAAGTCACAGAGTTATGAAGTTATTTTGAATTAAAATGTATTTATTGTTTTTACTGCTCTAAAATCTAGCTTTTTGTTTTGCTTTCGATTTAGGATTTTTCTGCTGCTCTCAACACCTTAAAACTGAAGGTGAAGGTGACCTCTAAAGGATGAAAAAAATCCACTCAGTTAAGGTGACTCTAGTCTTCACGATATACTTAAACAAAAGCTCTGACAAATAAGCAAAATCTGTTGTAGTATGACTATTATTGTCATAATTTTCATCATTTGTTTGAAAAGCAAACTATGAAAGCAAACTAGCTCCCTTTTAAATCATAATAAGGCGTATAAGGACGCTTTTACAGTCAGGCGCAATTTTCTCTAATATTCTAGGAGGATTTTAGATTATTTAAGAACAACAATTGATAAGCAGACTGTAGAAACGTGCTGTTTTAGGCTAATTAAAACTATCCAATGCAAAAACACGTTTTGAATCTGAAAAAGGGATAATAGCGCATGTGATGTAGGGGGAAAAAAGAGGATAAACCTGTTGAATAGAGGTCGGAGAAGCCCACATCGGGTTTGGCGCAGTTGCAGGATTTGTTGCAGCCGCAGTTCCCAGCCGCAGGCTGCGGTGGCTGCTTGGCGGCCAGCTCCGCGGCTTTCTCCACTTCCCCGACATTCAGTAGCGCTTTGGATTAGAAAACCACAAAAACGCTATGTATATAAATATATCAACGGGTCTGGAAACGTATAAAACGGATGGAAATGCTAAGACTTCCCCCTCCCCGCTCCCTCACGCTGTGAATCAACCCACCACATAATTTCGATCCAATTCCTCCGGACAATTTCTGGGCCGCCGCTTGGCACCAAGCCCTGGCTGGAAAAGAGAGGAGGGTTTATTAAACGATGTTTAACTTTATCTGAGAAACACACAAAAACCGGCCATGCAATTTGAAATAATAATAATAATAATAATAATAATAAAATATTTGGGCCTGTCTAGTTGTAAGAAAATGCACTGGAACTGTCTCTTCCAGAGGTGGTGAAGACAAGAAAAAAGAAGAAAAAGAAGCCACTCACGCGTACTGGGGCTCTGATTCCCGGTGTTGGCTCCTGCATTATCTCCACCGAGAGACCAGAAACCATGAGATGCCATTGTTGCCGGTAGTTAGGAGCTGCAGGAGACACGGAGACCGGCACAGCCCATCCACGCGCTACGAAGGGGAGCCGTTCACAGACGATGCACTGGTGCCGAGTCTGACCAGAGCGCGCAGGCTGCTGGACGCCCAGCCGCGCATCCGACACGCGCTTTTACGCCACGGGGAAGACTGGGAAGAGCCGAAACACAAAGAGGGTCCACGACTCTCCGTTTGCTGGCGTCCACAGGTGCACCACGCCACGCGTGGAGAAATCCACAAAAATCACAGAGCGCACGCACGCGTAGCAGAAACCAGAGCGCAGCCGCTCTCTGCACTGAGTGAAAAAAAAAAAAAAAAAAAAAAATATATATATATATATATATATATATATATATATATATATATATATGGAGAGAGGAACACACAGATAGATATAGATATAAAATTTTAAAAAGATATATAGAGATATAGATATGTATATAATGCAGCGCAAGACACTTGAGCAAGTTCAGATGCGGTCGGTGGGAATCTACATAAAAAGTAAAATAATACAAAAAAAGATGAGAAAGTCAGAAGAAATGTGGCGCAGAAAGCAGTTACACCCGGCTGTAAATATGTAGCTCTCCAGCCGTGTCTAATTGCATCCAACCTAAATTTCACGTCACTAAAGAAATCCCATCGTGATTCACTTTAGGGTCATGACGTACTGCGCTGCGTCGTGACTTCGCCCACCCCCCAACATTTCGTCCCTGTGTGCAGGATTTGCCCTCCATATACAGACACTGAATGCTCATCCGCCCGCCAGGCGCAGACCCTTTCTATTTTTCTTTGCAACCGGCTGCTCTAATTGTCCACCTCCGGAGGAGGAAGCGGAGGGGCAGAGAGGGGGCTCGTGCAGGCACAAGGTGCGCGAGTGGGTCCCTCCCTCCTAAAATATTGATTACTCTGGACTCATTATAGTCTGTATAATTGGAGTCACTGATTGCACATAGCCAAAAAATCTTATAATTATCTAAAAACTTTTTAATGTAAAAACTTGGATGGATGGATGGATGGATGGATGGATGGATGAACAGTTTAACCATGAAACCAGTCACCATAAGCTAGTCTGAAACAAATATAGGATTCATGAACATATTCACCAGCAACCACCTAATGTCAAAAAAGAACGTGAAAAACACTCATTGATATAAATACTTTTACACGTATAAAGTATGCCAATGCCCCATATGCCTCCAACAAGAAAATTTTTGTCATGAAATTTTTAAACCTAGTGAGATTTTTTTCCCCCATTAAATCCCTTCCTGAGCATCCGGAGCTGAAAACAGGAGCTCATTCCAGTTATGCCCGTGTTGTCTGTTTCTCAACGCCTATGTGTCGTTTTTGTGCCGGAGTGTGCAGTGAGCATGTGCAGTCGGTGGAGATTCACTAACAATCCCTGTGGAGAAATTCCTCCTTCCAAATGCCACAGAAAAGGTTAGAGGTTGAGTCCGAGAGAAATGTTCAGAGGGGATAAAGACACTGCAGGAATAAAGCTGTGTGGAAATATGTCACTTCAGCATTATTCAGTTATTGTTTAAATTAGAAACTAAATATAAGTGCTATTATATAAAATAAATTAAATATGACTGGGAATTTTGTATATTTCTTTATTGAAATGAATAAAGAAGACATTACAGCAAGGACAAGAATGGACATTTTTTCCAATATGACGATGCTGAAACTGAATTTTCAAAGATACATTTATGAAAATGAATCCAATTGAACTGTAGTCGAGTTTTAAAGCGTCGCCTGCAAGTTTTTATCTGATCAAAGACGGAGAATATAGTTTTGGTCAATGACTAGTTTACACATCTTACAAATAAAGCTTAATTTACAGAAAGTTTGAAGATATTTCATTTTAATATGTACATTGTACTCTTCAGTCCACTTCAGAATCCATTTCCTAACTATATGTTCCCGTTATCGTGTGTCCTGCCACGTGGTTCTCCTGAGGTTCAGTAGTGCTTGATGAGCCGCCGTCTCTGCGAGGTCTTCCTCAGCAGATGCCTGTAGTCGTAGGGGTTGTCCCCCGTCCGACTCTCTGTGGATGACATTCTGGGAACAGAACGCCTGTCAACACAATCCAGGAGACAATAAGGAAGATCATAGCAGGGAAAACGGAAAAGCTGAACTTCAGTCTGCTCTAAGATGGTTTGGTCTGAATGGATCTTCTGTTGTAGAACACAAAAGTAGTCAGGCGGGGTGCCACATTTTGTCTGGAAATACGACAACAAGTCTTTTCACCTTGCTATTACTTGTTTAAAAACAATAAAGCCAAAAAGAGAATAATAACTCATAATAACTCATTGGGAATAACTAAGTGGGAGTGGTGGCCTAGTGGTTACAGTGGTGTGTTTGGGCATGGAGGACCCAGGTTCAAACCCAGTGCTTTAAAAGATTAAAGAGAAAAATGGAAGGACGACGTCCCAACAAATCTATCCCAAGATGAGACAATGTTCAGTGACGTACAGAATAACTGAAGAGCTACATCCCCGACTGTCAACAAACATTTTGGACCAAATGGAGTTTGTTTGGCTTAATACCCAGTTAATACCCAGCACCCCTGTTAGGTGAAAACCAAAACCACACCAACAAACCGACAGGAGAATGGCTATAAGTCTGGACTTTGTACCCGGCAGGTGAAAGTTCAGACCTGGAGGGACCCTAACAGAGCACTGAATGAACAAATAAATTAGATCTCAGTGAATTTGAGCCCTGGTCAAAAATGTCTCTAGAAGGATGGAAGAAAGTCATGAAGTCCCAGATCCAACTACTTCAAGTCAACCGCTGGACTTTTTGTTTTCATTTTTGCTAAACAACCAGCAGCAAAGTGAAAAAGTTTTCTTGTTTGTCTGTTTTATTTGCGTAATACTCGACACCTTATGATCAAATGATTTCTACATGTTATCACAGAAAATAAAACACTGGATTAAAAGTAAGAGCATCCTTTAACTAGAGTAACTCGCCTATATTCGATCTAGCGGTTTTAATTTTGTGACTGAGCTCTTTCTGCCAACAAAAGCCACGTTTACTGCTGGAAAAGGTCTTCTGTATCTTACAGGACGGTGCACAGGCACAGAAAGATCAAGGAGAGCTTTCACACCTCCAATCTCTTATCTGTGTCACACTGTGAAAGTCAGTGAGGAAGAACATTAGGTGTTCCTCAAAAGATAACAGCAAAAGCCAAAGTGAATATGAGTAAAATATGAAAGGGAATTGCCATGTGCACCTATGTGACCATAAACATGCTCAGGATGACACAAATAGTGATTTGGAGAACCATTACGGCTTCTTCGCTTTAGTCCAGTGCGCTTCATGAGACGTGGGAACAGGGAGATCTCATTTAAGCTTCCTCCGATAAAGCATTTATATAAATACCACATGCCCAATGCAATTTCTCTCGGTCTTCAACTGTAATCAATCACAATTCCTGGAGTCTTAGATCTATATTGTGATGCTGTGACATTTCAGAACCCAACAGGAGAATCGAAGCAGTGGAAAAACGAACAATTTTACCTCACAGAGTCCAGAAGAAACCCAAAATGAACTGGCTGACCAGGCTAAAGGTCAGGACAACCCCAAAACAAAACTAAGTAGGGGAAACAGGACGGAAATCAGAAACCAGAAAATTATATGAAGTGATGAGTTTACCTGCCAGCCTTTTCAAATCTTAGCCTTTTTTTTTTTTAAATATCATGGGTGGGGATGACATACCTGCTGTCTCTGGTGGGTCTGGAAAGTTCTGGTTCGGTGACAGCCCTCTCTCTCATCTGTCGATTGGCACCCGCCGGCCTCTCCCCGTGCTGTCTCCGGTCCATGGACCGTCTCCGGTCCATGGACCGTCTCCTCTCAGCCGTGCTGAGGGGTGGCGTGTCCTCTGTGGACATGGAGGGTTCAGACCTGCTGGTGGACAGGGTGCGGTAGTACTGGTCGTCTACGTCCAGAAGTTTCCCCGGACTGGAGGACAAACAGAGGAAGACGGCCTGGGTGTCAGCTGAACCCACAGAGACCACTTAAATGTTATTTTTCGAAGAGAAGTGTGCATCAAAGATATTGAACTAATATGAAACATCACTCATAAACAAAGCAACAATTTAAATTTTTTTACATAGTTTTCTTTCCTAAAAACCTTCAACGTTAGAAGAAATACTCATACTTGAGCAGTAAACTTGTGTGTTTTCTGACTGTTTTTTCCTTGAAAGACTTAAACAGTCAGCACAAAGCAGCATTTGTTAATCCAAAAGAACAAAAGACTTAAATGAAAAAGATTCGTTTGGGGTCTCAGGATAGAAATGACCTCACCTCATTTTACTTAACTACAGAGAGAAAAACCTGTGATTTATTGACTCGAATTATGTTTCACACCTTCATGCTGTCTGGTTCAGTTCAAGTCAAGTTAAGTAAAGTTTATTCAAAGGCTGGTGACGAGTTTGACATTAATGAACCAACAGTTGAGTGAAATATCGTGGCAACAAGCAGACAAAGAAAACTAGTGGTGAAACGACCAAACATTATCCTTCATGTGACCTGAATTCAAAAACGATCATCTGTAGATCAATGTGTGTCACACACGATGATGAGCCCAGCTGAGACGGGCTCCGTGACTGGCGCGCGAGCCCATCCCAGTCTGACACACGCTGGAAGCCTGATCCGACCTTTTAACTGCAGTTTCAGCGGGAACGCTGCCATCCCACTGACGATGGAGATAAAAGTGCTGGTCCACGACTGTGGCCTCAGAATGTTGGCTCAAACGAACCATTGATTGGTGATTGATTGACATTGATTGCATTAGAGGTCTTTAAGTTCATCAGCTGTTAGATGAAAAGTCCTGCATCAGTACTGAACATAAGTAAAAGCAACAATTCCTTTTCCCGCTGTAGACGTGACACTTTTAAACCTCTTGAGATACTCAGATTTGATCAAAGGTCTAAAACCAGCAGGGATTGTTTACAGATTGGATCAGTCGTCAGGCGTCACAGGGACAAATTCTGGCTCGTTTTGAGGAGCTTGCATGGTCTCCTGGTGCTGGTGTGAGCTTTCTCCACGTGTGATGTTTGCCGATTGACCATTGGGACGGATGGTTGGTTGACTTATTGTGGAAAGGAAAGAATGGCGACCAGTGTTGAAGTCAGGCTGTCACAACCGAACGTTCAGGTGAGGTGTTCGTATCGTACAACAATAATTTCTACCTTTTTATCTTTCACGAGGTTGCATTTGGCTGAATCTCACCAGTTTACATCCCACTGAGATGCAACACAGAGCAGCTGATGGTGGTAATAAACTGTACTTGCATGTGGCAGACGGTTCCCCTCCCATTTTTCTTCTTTGCGTCTTACTGTGTGCTTATTTCCCTCCTTCCCGCCCACGCTCTCCGTCTCACATCCTCCTATGCTGTCAGCTCGAGCCAGAGATACCATCATTCCTCCTGACCTTCTCATCTTTAATGATGCACGTAAACTACTCCTGTCTGTTTCTGGCTTTATTTATCCGCTAACAAATTATAACCCTTGATGTTTATTGGTGCCGCACCGTGTGGGCAGCAGATCAGAGTGGGTCCGCATGTGTCTTCTCAGACCGCCGTGACAAAGCACGCCGCCTGTGCTTGTTCAGTCATCCCTATCGCTCCATCTCGACCCCTCCCTCTGGGCGCTTCGCTCACCTTGTGGCCTGCGTGGCTCATACATATGCATGAATATACACACATCTTCTGTTTCTTGCGAATCTCATGCCAAAAACAACACTGAGGGTTGGTTTATGTGTTTATGTGTGACATTACGCATCTTTGAGTATATTCAGTCAGTATCGCCGGTGAAAAAGGTGCCTCACTAGCATGCAGAAGGCCAACACCTTTTGAAAAAAACTGACAAGTGACAAGTTAGGATGAAGTTTAAATGAGAAGTGGACACTTACTCCTCTTTTCTGGGCTTCCGTTTGTCATCCTGGACGGATCGCTGATAGAGAGACAGAAAAGTGATTACTGCAAGTCAAATACACAAAACTAATGTCTGCATTAAGGACTTGAGCTTCAGTGGGAAACTTATACATACTTCTCAGAGGGAATAACTCTGAATAGGTTTGACTGATCAACACTGCCGGTACACAAGGAAAGCCATAATTGTGCCTTAGTGCTCTCTGAGAACCGGACGATATTTTAACACAGCTGAGAAGCAAATCAGACATAGTTTGACCTGACTGATGTAATTGTGTTTTACGTTGTGGCACCAGACGTGTGGTACGGCAGCCGGTCTGTTTTTGCTGACGATACTCAGAACCAGTTTTAAGGAAGAACGTCCATGAGATAGACATTTGGATTCTAAAATGTCCCAAAAGAGGCCAAAAGAAGGATTACTACAGCCACTTTTTTAAAATCACAATATACATTTCATGAAACACTTGTCAAACTTTCACTTGTCATTTATCAGAAATCCAATTATTGTTAAACGTATTTAAATTCTGACAAACTAAACTATATATGACAAAACAACAAATTACCCTACATCTTACTAAACATCAACATGCCAACAGCATTTCTAGAAAAGTTTGGATGTTTTATAAAATTCCAGGTTCAAAGCTTAAACAAAAATGTTTTTGTGATTGAATCTTTTACTGAATAGATACAAAGGACATTAATTTTGCCGTCTTAGTGCGACCTTCATCGTATTTAGAAACTTTTACTAAATCTATAAGTTGGTAAGTTGGTGTCAATCAATAGTGAGAGTAATTATTGTAATGATCAGAAATTACAAATAATTATATCAAGAGAACAATGAATAAAAATCAATAGTTTTTAATGCAAAAGATAAACTACTTTGGGAAATACAAATGTGCTGAAGGAATCTTTTATCCTCCAGTCCAGACAACTTTATGTAGACTCGTATTTTTTTGACTTAGGAACACATGTGGTAAAAAGTACAAGCACAAAAAGAAAAATTGCCAATCAATAGTGCATTGTACAAACCAACGACTGGGACGGCAGTTACTCGTGCAAAGCTTTGTGGTAGAACGTATCTGAAATCAATCACCATTTTTTCTGTGACTCACGTGGATGAGGGTGTAATAGGTGGAGTCCTCCGGCGTGTTCAGGGTCTTTGGTTGTTGGGTCCTGCGGGGGGTTCGTGACAACCTCTTGTCAGCTGGAACGTTACAAAGACGGTTAAAAACAAATAAAAAAAGAAAAGAGGCAGACAAAAACATACACCTTCTTCTTCCCAGTTAAGGGACCTTGACCAAAATGCATTTTGTTAAATTCATGTTTTTTATTTTAGGCAGAAGTCCAGGCGATCCAGGCTGTGATCTTAAATGGCCTTGTGGAAATCTGTTTTGTTTACAACATAAAGGCTGGAAAACTAAATACAAGCCCGTAAAAACGTGTATGAAGCAGCAACTCTGGTAACATTTATTACTCACACATCAGCTAATTTCTTACTAAATGTCTGGCCTGTTAATCACTTCATAACATTGGTTGTAAAAATGGAAATATTGAAGGGACTGCAGCACAGTATTCATTTTAGCCTGGGAGGGGGAAAAAAACCGTTTCATTTATGTGTTTAAGAAGAAGCAGACGAGGGGGCAAATCCGGCCTGCTAGACTAGAAGGTGAAAAACCTGCAGTTCCTCGAATGACCACGAGGGGCCGTCTCCAAAAGCAAGTCGATCTCTATTCATCCTCATGTTAAAATATATAACTTCCCAAATGAAATAAACATATTTAGAGCTCAGCATAAAGAAACGGCACAGGGGGATGAACTTTTATACCTTAAACTATGTGAACCCAAACAACAGCCTGCTGAGTTTTGATTTGCGTTCATTGTTCTGCCCTGAGGCCTTCAGTCAGTTTGAATTTTCCACAGAGATTAAGCAACCTTTGATGCAAAAGGTGCAATAACTTTGTCACCATTCATGTTCCCGGTATGCACTGAACATAAAGTGAGCTGTGTGTTTGTGACCAGCTGGGCGACACCTCCCATGCTTTATTGCAATCTATCATACTTGTCAGGAGTGATATGCTGGAACACTATCCCTCATCTATGTTATTGCAATTATAAATATATTAACCTGACCTTTGCTTGTTGCTTATTATTAATGTTCATGTTGGTGGGAAACAATCCATCATGTGTAGGAGTTCTCAGGTAAAGGAGATGAAAAGTTTCAAAGATTATTGAACAAGTCCATCTCAAAGGTCACTCTCCGTTGGTCAAAAGAGTAAAAACTAATTGTACACACCATCAAATTAATTCCTATAAAAAAATGTTGGCTCACTAAATGTGATTAACATTTGATGACCTTTCCCAGGAAGACCAATGTGACTGGTATTCCTCTGTTTTTACTGCATGTTGCACAAATGATTGTGATTTAACTTAACGTTTTAGTAAAATTCACGAGGACAGACTTGGCTCGCTCTGCGCAGAAATTAGTTAATGAGGATGAAAAGCATCATTTTTCTGGGAGCAGTGCAGGTTTCTGGAGATGACAAATTATTATTTCTGTTTAACCTAGAGGCCGTGTGCTTTTCTGAGGAAAAGCCAGAACATTCCCAGGTGAGCAGGGTCAACTCAGAGGAAGCAATTTTTATTGATTCAATCTCCACGTCCCCGTCGGCTCGGAGGTTGAATAACTTTTACAACACTAATATTTACTTTTGTTACAGAGGAGACTCTGTAATTACTTCTTAAGTCTTAGTCACCACTGCCATTTGCACTGTGAGCTAGTTTCATCACATCAAATGCTACTTCAAATGAAACAGAAAGTGATAATTTAACATAAACAAAAGCCAGTCAGGCTTTGAATTGGAGTCTTGTTCAGATGTTTTGTGAGTTTTACATCATAAGGTGAAGGTTGTAGCTCATTGTACCAAACGTTAGATGAGTTTACTAATTTAACGGTCTTTTACACTAAAAAGAAAAAAAAAAAAAAGAAACATTTTGTACCACTTTCATACAGTGACGGACCAACTATTTCATTGGAAACGGGGAATTTTTTTTTCTGGAATTTATGTAGGAAAGATTATGATTACTGGTTTTACTTATTTAGATTTAAACATAAACGTAAAAATGACTTTCAAAAGGTACTGTAAACCCTAAGCAAACAAAATAATAATAATAAAAACAGAACAAATAAATGCGTGGCGGTGCTCGACATGATGGCGACCAAATTCAGTCCCAGGTCTCGCAATGATGATATTCATTTATCTGCTGGAGACAGCAGAACCTGTACCTGCTGTCACATTTCAACTGGCATCTCCGTTTTGGGAAAACCGAACTTTCAATTTGCTGCCCCCCGCTCACTCGGCACCCTGAAAGCAATTACAGCTATCATCTTTTCAATTTAAATGTTATTTTTGAAGACACATTGAGTGGCGAGGCGCTTCCCGTTTTGGCACTTGGCTTTCTCAGGTTTCTTGATCTAATGAAGTTGCTCGGCAGATAAATGAGAATGCCATTTGACGATAGCGTCACTGTCTGCTTGCAGAGGAGGCAATAAGATCTCTAACTTGTGTCTTTTTTCAAGACAGTAAGGTTGGAAAATAACTGGAAAAAGCCACAAAAACCTTTAATCTGTAAATGAATTCCAGTTCCTAAGTTCTGGACATTAGGGTATATTGTCTTTATTAAGTGACAGGAGAAGAACTTGATTACCGTCTCTAGTATAAATGTTTCAGAACATTTTTTGCCTTGTTTCTGACATTTTTGGTTTTATACTGAAAAGAATAGATGAAAAAAAGTAAAGTGAACATGGTTCCTTCTTTGACATCGGTTATAATTACCATGGTTCGGGGTTCACATTAACCTTGGGTCTGTGCCACCGTTATGAATTATATTTATTGCTTTGTAATTTGTTTTTCGCTGAGCCAGTCTCACTAATCTCACCTGATTGGTGATGATGGGGGACGTAGCCATTTATTGCTTTGCCCCTCACAAACATGCCATTGGTCTCAGGGTTTGATTGATGGGCCTGGATGATCTCATTCAACTTCTGCTGCAGGGCCTGAAAGTCCTGAGAAGTCTTTGCAATCTTTTGAAGAGATTAAGGTGCAACAATATATGACTGGAAACAAAAGACAAGATATTGAAGTGATTGCTTGCCAAGGATTGATGGAGTTACCTCTTTGGAGAAGCTCTCTAGCTGCTGGGCTTCATTCTGTGCTGCTTCCTTGTTGGCCCTCAGGTTCCTCCTGTCCTTGTACCCTCTGAAGTTGCTTTGAATCTTCACTGCGGCGTGTTCCTCCTCCTCTCTTTCTTTTTCAAGATCTGCCTTCTCTTTATGCTCAATCACCACATCAGTAACATCCACTGCCTCCTCCTCGCCATTAGTTTCCTGCTCTGTGTCATCAGGTGTCTCGCTGACCTCCTTGGCTTTTTCTTGTGCTTCTTTATCTGCTTTCAGCTTCTTTCGGTCCCGGTGGCCTCTGAAGTTACTCTGCAGGACGGTAGCTGCTTTTTCCTCGTCCAGACCTTCTGGGTTGTCTGAGGATATGTCTTCCAGTTGTTGTTCCTCCGATTTCTCAGTCTGCACCATGTTGTCTTCTTTCGACTCTTCGTTCTTCCCTTTCTTTGGGATCTTTCCTTCATCTTGGAGTCGTTTGCGCTCCTTGTGGCCACGGAAGTTGCTCTGAAGCACCACAGCTGCCTTGGTCTCATCTGGGTCAGCTGACGTAGCATCACTCACATATGCATCTGCTTCTTCTGTCTCATTCCCGCTGGTTTCTTCTTCAGGTGTAGGAGTTTTTTCCCTGTCTTTCTTAGCCGGGATCTTCCCTTCTTCTTGCAACCTCTTCCTCTCTTTGTGGCCTCTGAAATTGCTTTGTAGAACAGTGGCTGCCTTGGTTTCTTCTTTTTGGTTGGCAGCTTCGTCCTGTCCGTTCTGCCCCTCCTCTTCCTGCTTTCCAGCAGCCGCGTCAACAATCACTGCTTCATCTGCCACTTCGGTATGCTCCTCATCCTCTGGCACCTGAGTGTTATCACTATCGTCATTCTCCTCTGCTTCATAGGTACTATCTTCTTCTTCATCATTCTCCTCTTTTCTATCAGCAGCTGTTTCAGCTTTCTCACCTTCCTGTTTCTCTTCCAACTCTGCTTCTGGTAACTCCAGCTCAGTGCCGGCCATCGTCTTTTTTCTGTCTTTATACTTCTTCCTCTCTTTATAACCCCTGAAGTTACTCTGAAGAACCACAGCAGCTTTAGTTTCCTCCTCCTCATTGGTTACTTCATTAGAGGCACTTTCATCCTTGTTGCTTATCTCTGCTTCTGGCATCTGTTCTTCCTTTTCTTTCAGAGTTGTTCCTGCTTTCTCTTTCTCTTCTCTAGAAGCAAATTGGACACATCTTAATTGGGAAATGATTCACACACTATTTTTGCTGTGCTATATTGCATACATGTCTATCTCTCGTACCGTTTCCTTTTGAAACTTTTCCTTTCTTTGTGCCCTCTGTAGCGAGCCTGGATCTTGGTTGCTGCCCTGTTTTTCTCATCTACCATCTCCTTGTATTTCTTTTTTGCAAGGTAGCCCCTGCAAACTGAAAAGGATCACAGAGGAAAGATAAACACGATCATACACAATACGACAGTGCTGTAGAACTGATTTAATATCAGATTGTTTTTACCAGCCTGAAACTGGACAATGAAGGCCTCAAACTTTGCTTTGCTTTTGTCATCAGCCACCTTCTTCCGAACTTTATGACCCCGATAAGCTGGAGATTAAACCATTAATTGGTATGATTCCCAAGGGCTTGTTCATATTCTGGTTTATAATGAGAACATGTCGTTTACCAACCTGACTGCAGCACCAGAGCGCTCTGTTCTCGTTCTTTCAACGTGCGCTGGTACCGTTTGGCTCCCAGCCAGCCTCGAACACAGGCCTGCAGCAGGATAATTCGCTGCGTTGCCAGCTGGACCATCAGATTCAGATGTTCGACATGGTAGTATTTTAAGAAAACCTGAAAGCCAGAATACATAGGAAATAAAGTCACCTATTACATAAACATTTATTCTGACAGCTTATTCTGACAGTTTAAATTTATGAAGACAAACTGTACTGCAAAGCTACTTTAGTTTAAATAAATAAATAAAACCATTGCACAGAACATATTGGAAGTTGATGTTTGCAGTTAAAAAATCTTTTGTTAGAAAAGTTTTAATATTTACCTATTCTGTGTTTCTGGAACTTTTCAAATAATCCTAAAGCCGTGCAGTAAAATGTGACATTTTAGCCTTAAAAGGCAGGGTAAAGTATTTCTGGATGACATTACGTCAGTTGATATTTGATACAAAACACAGAGAAAACACAGACAGCTAAGCCCCTCCCATCAATAAGCTGAGTCCAACTGAAATCTCACCTTAGTTTTCCCCATTGCCCAGTTTTCCAACTTGGCCTTCTCCAGTATCGCAGCACATGTCTCCAGAGTTGAAGCTGGTTCCTCGTGAGCATGGAAAGCCAGGATGTAGTACCTGCAACAATGATTGTAATCAGCTAGACTCTGCAAGAGTTAACACACTCGATACAGGAATATAAGATCCAGTCCGCTCTGGATTCAACCCGGAGGGAAGCGAGACACCACGGACCTCTTTATGAAGTTGGGAAACAGGATGCGATGAGAGTAACCCTGCCGTCTTATCTTGGCAGTTTCCAGCACGCCGGTGTATCGCAGCTGAACTAAAACCTTCTCCCGGTCAAATTTGCTAGCTTGCCGATCGTTGTTGGGTTTGATGCAGCGCACGAAGTGAGGCTGCCCAGCCACCATCTTGGACAGCAGGTCCATTAGAGAGTACTGCAAGGACATAAAATGGCATAAAACAGCATGTAAACTCACACCAGAGTCATCCCTCTTTAACAAGCGTTTATTGCCCAGTAGAGGTGTGTGGTGGTGCACTTCTCTGCAGGCACGCAGCCCTCCGCTATGTTTGCTTGTTGCTAATTTATTGCTTATTTTGATGCAGCATGCAGTAAAGATCAGGTCAAATTGGTTTTCCTGCATAAAAACGTACAACGCAGCATGTGCGCCAATAATAACCTCAATGAAATAAACTATGAATGTCATTTTGTTGATCTGCTTTACTGCTTTGCTTTTGTCTCTGAGCTCCTGAAAGCTGCCGTTATGTGGTATTCAGAGGCAACTCTGAGTTTGCAGCATCTAACAGATGGAAAAATCATCTGGAGTTGGATTTTCCAGTAAATAACCTGGCTAAGTATTTGTTTGTTTGTTTTTTCAAAATTTATATTGCACAAGGAAATTGAAAATAACATGCTTTATAGTTCTGACTTTACACCTAAGCGGTAGTGAAGAAGAGGAGGGCCGTATAGGCTTGAGAAAGAAGCCAGTCTTACTCGGAAGTAGGAGGCCACCGTCTGTGTTTTCATGTTGGTGGTTTCTCTTGGGTGGTACGGTGTGTCCCCGGGTTCAACGGGCTGGAAAAAGAAAATAGAAACCATGACAAAAAAACAAATGTTACCAGCTGCACTGCACAAATGGACTACATGCTACATCACAATGTTTTTCCTAAATACACAGATAATATCTAATGCCTAACACGTTGAACTAAATCTTTAGAGCAGATGCCATCTTTTAAATCATTATAAAGGCCTTTTTTTTTCTTTTTTTAAAAATGAACACTATGTTTTATCTTGCTTTGAAAAATCACCAATCACCGTTTGCATTTGTATTGTGTCATCAAGAGGCACACCGAGCAAGCTTTTTTTTTCAGGAGTGTGTCTTAAAATCCAAGAAGGCTGCAAAAGAGATAAACGGATAAGTGCCAAAATCAAGATTACTGATCACTTAAAGCCACAGTGGTAGCAGAACCACTTCTGACCACATGGGGTGTGCAGATTCACCGTATTGACACGAGATTCACTGATAATACTACACTAATGAGTTGGGATGGTCCGACATGTCTTGTAATATCACTTTGTTAAACACATTAACTTTCTTGGGATGAGCTGCTCTCCAAATGCTCATAAGTGGAATTGCTACTTAAAGTGGCTTTAAATACAATTTGCTCTATAACGTTTACTTCAAAAATGTGTTACACATACACATTTCACAATAAATTCAAATTAAAAATCATAAAAAACTGGTACAACTAACAAAAAAAGACTAAAGTTTGTCTCATAAAGACAACAGACTGCTACTGAGCATTATAATAAAGTGAACAGATTTAAATCTAAATCTAATTCTCAGTACCAACACAATCTGGGAAACCACTGTTACACCACACCATCAGCCTAATGCTGTTTACACCATCTCAACTGCTCATTGTGGCTTCTTAAAGCACAAAGCCTTTGATGAGCTTTTCTTCTTCTAAGATTGCAGATGAATGGAAATAAATTCATGAACTCTTCCAGCAGTTCATGTAAATGTAGCTACTGTCAGTTGCTCTGAGGACAGCAAATCGGCTTGAGGCAAACATTTAGCAAAGGCTGCAGTCGTGTACCGCTGCAATGTAAATCAATTCACTCAAGTGTGTTGTACAATTAGACCTGTCCAGGTGGACCCTTGCCTCTCGCCTGTAATGAGCCGGTATATGCTCCGGCACTAGGGCAAATACTTATGCTTTTAAACCCATTTATACAAACTGGTTTACTGAACTTACTAAGAGGAACAAGGCATGGTGCTGTAAATACAAATTCATCATAGTAGGAGAAGGGATCATCCAATAGTCACATTCCCAACTCGCCCGACAAAGAGCAAATGTCAAGAGAGCAATAAACCAGCTATGTTCTTCTCACGGACAAATTGATCACTTGTAATTGCAGAATTAAGTGGGCCAAGAGCAAAACACCTGTTCTGGGTGCTGAAGGTATATTCATGCATGTAAGACATTCTTTCTGGCCACCAGTGGAAAGAAACTGCACCATCTTGGGTAATTCTGATCGCAAACTTGATTTTTGAGAGTTTATGGGTAAAGAACAGTGGACCGGTTCATGACTGGAATGGTCTTGCGTGCACATGACAGGCTCCACTGTGCACTGTCACTGTTTTTGTAGTCTTGGGCCAATTATTTCTACAACTGAAAGTGGTAAATTTCTCCACAAGAATAATATACTTGCCCATAGAAATATTCCATTGTGCTTTCGACATCTAATAGAAATGTGATGCAAATGCAGAACCCTTTTCATCAGTTTGTGATGCACTGGGTACCTATTTACACCCACCTTTCAATGCATGTGGAGCTGCTCTACAGATGCACATCTTTCTGTGGCAGTAACTGATGCAGCAGCAGTACATGCCAACAGGAAAGCATTGTTCCACGATGTTCACTTTTCAAAAGCTAAAGCTGTCTTCACGCTACACAATTTTAAGCCTGATTTGCAATTCATCGAGCTTGCCAATAAAGCCCTCTGATCAGAGGCAAAGTGCTTGCTGGTAGGCACTTCCCAGTTAGCAGCATTCATGATGTGTAAACTACTCTGTGGTGCATTGAACAGGCTTTCTGACACAAACCCAGGCAATCTCTGATGCCAGGCTGATACATAGCATGATAAACATCAGAAGCTGTTGGCAAAATAACATCCAATGAGAGCACGGGGCACAGGCCCGCAAACCCGCAAAGCAAGAGGGAAACGCTGCTCAGCATTCGTAGAAGGAAAACACCTTTTTGATGTTTCAAACAAGATGTCTTTCCTCATTTCAAAAGCAATTTGGTGACCAGATTGGCACTGCCAGGGCAGTTCAACCAACTCCAAATCGGTGCTGGTGCTGATGAACTGGCTGCTTTTTCCACTGGCCAGAGAGCTAGGACCCTACATTTATTAAGTCACCTAAGTAGACGCTGGAAAAATGTCAAATGAAGGCAAAATACTTTAGAACAGTGGAAAATGAATTTCAGTATGTGCAGACGCTGATCCTGGCCCTAAAAAAAATCTTCGGAGACCAGAATTGACCTTAAGACACTTTCCGGCATCAATATCAACAGTGTTTACGTTTCAGGACAAACGCAAGTCTCTTTAGACTCACAAGTTTAATGTACAGTACACGTGTTTTTGATTGCACGGTCAATAAATCAAAAATCAATAAAAATGTATCCAGAATTTCTATAATATGTGTTTTATATTTATAAGGGAATTGAAATATGGTGGTTGCATTGTTTTTGTCGGTTGCGATAATCACGCCTTAGGGGTGACCTGTGCGTTAAAAACTGATGGAAAAGGTGTCATTATGTGACATGTTGTGTTTGAAGAGAGAGTATCAACAGAGGGGGGATGATGTTGTACAGTGAGGTGTGCAATCCCACTGTTACCCACCACACCGTACGCAGGGAAAATCACCTCAACACCCCATAAATATGTAACATCTATACAGGACTGACACATAATCATCTCTAACAGAACTACAGGGGTTAGATCTGGATCAGTTCATTCAGTTTTGGGAGATCTAGCACGAGGAATCTACCTTTATGGGTAAAGTAACCGACATTTAAGAACAAACAACATGAAATTATTGTTTACCTCACTGAAAGAAAAAGAACTGTACAAGGATAGCACTCCCATCTTTCATATAAATGCAGAGACAGAAGAGAAATGAAGAGGAAAAGAGAGGAGAAAAGGGAAAAAATGAAAGAAAAATAAATAAAACAAAAATAATTATGAATGGAAATGAAGACACTGCAGAGGAACTTGAGGCTGAACGTTAATTCAAGAGAAAGTCTTGACTGCTACAGTTGAAATAATAATAATGATAACAGCAGTGAAGCAGACAGAACGGTAGGTACCTTGGCGAAAGTCATGGTCCGAGTTGGAGTTCGTGGGCCTCGCATTGTGTTTACACCTTTACCCTTGGTGTGGGCAAGGTTTCCTGTGAAGGAAAGAGTGGAGCAGAGAGGGATTCAGTTAACAAACAGCCCAAATACATCCCGTCTAAACAACAACAATGCTGGGTCGTATTGTTAAAGCTTAATAGTAACACAAAGAAACTATTTACAAGTAATCAAAAACTTTTATTTAACTGAAAACAAAAACAAAAAGAAAATAAATGTTCAAGTTCACCACTACAAAATGGTAAAACTCAGCGAGGCAGAAACTGGAGGAGTCTTATGTTTTACTTTTGTGTGAGTTACTGCTGATTAGGTCAATGACAACAAGCTCACAGTGTCATAACACTAATTCTTGATACAACAGCTTTAAGACTTCTTTTAAAGTGTGATTAGGAGATTACTGGTTTTGTGGTTTGATTTAGACAGAGCTGGCAGCTGGCTCCGCCATCAAAGGAGACTCACTCTGCCACGGCTGGCTTATTACCACAAAAACCTGGCAGACGAGAGGGGAAAGCCTTGTTACGCAGTCTAACTGTAGTCTGTTTTTCAGTTTAAGAATGTGTTTAGTGCTGCTTTAAAACTATTTAATTAAGCCGCTGTTTACTTTGTATACTCTGAGCTTCGTAAAATAGAAAAACTGGTGCGCTCTTGACCTGTTTTGGTGAGAGGGTGAGTGACGAGTTTCCGAATTAGTTCGTTCTCCGACGATCTCAGCAGGAGGATGATGTCGGCCGGAAGCGTCTCTCTGTTTTTGGCCAAAAAGCCAGCCGCGTTGTAAATCACCTTAGAGATCAAGAGGATTGAAAAATGTATGAGGACACAAAATAAAAAAGAAATGTCATTAGACCATCAGGGAATTATGTCAACTTTAGAAAAAAGGCACTAAATGCCATCTCCTAATCTGAAGAAACAAATATTTACCTTCCCAGCGTAGTGGTGAATCCCAAAGCCAAGGTCCACCCTCTTTGGCCTCCAAAAGCTTTTGGTCTTCAGATTATCTTCAAATTTTTCTAAAACATCAAAATAATAATTTTTTATCTTTAAAAACAGTCGAGGTCAACTCAATAGTTTGATTGTTCAATTGGTTTTGATTTCTTGTCCTATGAGATCTAATTATTAATAATTATTCTTTCATTAAAGAGTAAAAACCACCAGGTGGTTGGTAGCTTATGATCCCACGTCAACCCAGACCCAACCAAAGTAGAGCTGGTAGGAGAAGAAAATCCATAATATAGTCAAAATGACAGTGATCATGTTCTCTAATGGTTGAATCGAGCCTCTAGTGGTCATTTGAGGAACTGCATGTACGGTAACTTTTATTTTTTTTGGTGGAAGCCCGATGGACCTACCTACGAGAGTCTGGTCGGTAGCCTGTGGGAAACGACTCTCTTCATCCAGAAGTGAGAGCATTCCCATCGGCTTCTGTAAGAACAGGTCCAGGAGCGGCCGGTTGTCCTCGTATTCAATCATCCGGGCGTCAACCTCTTCGTTCAGGTACTCATCCTTCGCAGGAGAGGAAGAAAGTAGACTTATAAGACCCCTGATGTAAAGGTCAAAATGCTGTACCATTTGATTGTAATTAAAATTTAATTATTTCCTGTTTTATTTTTATATGTGTTGCTCGTGTGCTTCTTAAGAGTACTTCCTCCTTTTTTAATTGTTTCATAATATATGTGGATTCCTGCTTTAAATTTGTAACACTTCCTGTTGTTCCATTGGTCAAACTTTCAAATGCTGTTTTAACTTCATTTAGTTGGAGATTCATCTTTTCTGTTGCATCATTATCTTATGTAATAGCAGCTGATCAAAATCCTTTCGTGATTCACCTCCCCCAACAAAACTTGTTCCCCTTTTCAAATAAAACCGCTCTGGAGAGCAAAGTGAGCCAACCTCGCCACCTCCAGCTGGTTGAGAGCAGCTGTGACTCAGCAAAACATCAGACTTCATTTCAGTGAAGAACAGGACAGAAAGGAAAAGGACATGCATTCAATCAGTCCACTTATTCTGACGTTAACTACCACTGTGAAGTAAATTAAGCACATCGGGAAAATTAGCGAGGATGCAAATAGATCTGGACACAAAACTGAAAGTGTAAACACAGAGGTGAAAGAGTAAATGAACGTGAATCGCTGATGAAACCGTAACGTACAATAATGGTGCAGGAAAACGGCAACTTAGGTATTGGCCATTAATCTCCGAGCACAGGACACTTCCTAAATGTCCTGAGTATATGTGTTGGCTGTATAGGACAATGTATTTCTGGGCTGCATTCCAACTATTCCCAAGAGTGAGTTTAAGTCCAACATAAGTGTCTTCAACTCCTAATTGACTCTTGTTTGGGATGATTTATAGCAGCTCTCCAGGGGTGAGTCTAAATCGTTTAACATTAGCAAACCATTCTGTGACCCCTCCAAGGCAAAAACACTCCCACGAGACGGCATGAAGAGAAAAAAATGTGAACCTCATTCTGTTATAAATAAAGACAGCGGCATATTTCACCCTTGCTCTCTCTCTCTTAAAGCCCAGAGTGACGAACGATGACACGTTACCACAATTTAGATGGAAATGAGAGCGTACCAAGGTGAAAACTGCACGAGGAGCGCTTTACAGCAGGGATTCAAGCAGTCAGAAAGTAATCTGTGGTGTTAGCGATGGGTTCGGGTGCGTGTTGGTGTGGGCCTGTCAGCTGAACTCCACCTGTTCCCAAGCAAATATGTGCTGGTTGAAGTAAAACTGGATCTGCTCGTTGGCAATGTTGATGCAAAGCTGCTCGAAAGAATTCTTCTTGAAGTTCTCAAAGCCGAAGATGTCCAGGATGCCGATGTTCAGGCCCTTGTCATCCTCTCTGAAGGACACAAGAAGGAATGTGATTTCCTTTCAAACGCATAGTGAGCCCTGTCTGCAGCAGAACGCGTCTTTGTAATGCTTAAAATTATTTTGCCCCTGACTTCGACACAGACACTTACATCCCCCACAGATATGTTTTAAAGAGGATCTGACATTGTGGTTTCAAACAGCAGTTTTTAACTCTGACTCCACTTGAAAAGCTTTTTATAACAGTTTAAAAAAAGATCAACATGAAAATTGTATTGTTTAGCTTATGCTGGCATTTTCAGTTTATTCTCCAGGAGAAATAAGACATTTTGGCTTTTGAATCTAATTGACCAGCTTCCAGAAGCTCAGGCAGCACAGTGTAAATAAATACATTCACAGCCTGGTTAAATGAACAGTTTTGCTCCCCATAACTAGAGTCAACACCCATGACAGTTGTCAAAGTGTTTTTTCTTTTTCTGTACCACATCAGGTGAAATGACTGCATATAAAGCAACACATTTATGTATAATCAGGGCCTGGTCTTTTGACCGATGGACTGAGTGAAGCTCATACAAACGCGACACGACAACAAAAGCAGCAAAAACTGTCAGGAAAATCCTTCGTGCTTGAATCACAAAAGCTAAAAACAGTGGTAACCAGCTTGTCGTTGCTCGTTTTATGGGACTTTTTAATTTGGCGTCTAGGTTCCAGACTTATAAATGTTAATGGCGTCACTATGATGTCCAGCATAACCTGTTACATATCGAAATGAAAAGGCTCTGATGTGGATTTTAATAAATAATAAAGCAGAAACTTTGTGAGACATCAGACGACACCATCACTCTTTCTGCTCCGGTTCTCACCCCAGCTGGCTGTCGGGCCGCAGCAGCGCGTTGATCCGGTTCACAATCCAGCTGAAGAGGCGGCCGTACAGAGCCTTGCCCATGGCGTCCCTCACCTCCACTGCTTTTTCCACGGTGTTGGGCCTGACGATGGTCTCCCCGCGGGCCACCACGCAGTGGGAGGTCAGGGCTTCCTGGAGCTCATCTGAGCGAATGTGCAACAGAGATGCCACTGACGGAACATGAGATAAGAGATTGGATCAAAGTTAGTGTTTCCCAAGTGGAGTGAGAGTGAGTAATACATGTACGGATGTGAAGATGAGCTGTCCTCATTCTGACTGAGCAAAGAAACACTCATCCATCACATTAAATTAGTAAACTTCATCAAAACGGAAAATTAGCAAATTACCAAGCAGAACATGCATTCAAATGAGCAAAAGATTATGCAAACGATGCATTAAATGTAGGTTTGGTAATGATTTTCCATTAATAGCACGTGTCTACTGATGTATACTTAATACACAACAATAATCTCCTATATTTATCTCCATCCCCCATTAAGCTTACACCAGAATTAATTGCAAAATCCAAAACACAGAATTAGTGAGACGGGTTAGTGTCAACGAATATTCCTTCTTTTTATTTTTGTTTAATGGCATCATCAATATTGCATCTGTTAGTCTTCTCACCGTTCTCCAGGACAGAAATGTTGCAGATGTTGCTCTTGTCCGTTTGATGCTCGGAGGCGACAGCAGAGAACTCGATGTCGCCGGAGTTGAGGATGGCAGCCAATGTGCTGTAAACACTCCCCAACTCCTGAAAATATATATAAATATATAAATATATTTAGAGAGCTCAAAAGAAAATGGCTTGAATATTATTTTTGGCCACAGGTTTGCAACTCGCGTGCCTCATCTAACCCTGTGTTGTACTGCGCTGGTTCAAGCGCAACTAGTGAAATACTTTCCAGTTACAGTTTCAAAGCTGTTTCAAAGTAAATAAAACGTCATCATAGGTCACTTTCACACACACTGGCTTATTTCATTCAAGCCGCGGCGTGGAAGCTGCTCCCCCAGCACTGCAGTACGATTACAGCGTAAGTGTTATTGACGTGCAGATCCCAAGAGCAATCATTTCTTTGAGGCTAATTAGCTCCCACAATGCCAGCAGCTGACTGCCTGCAGTCATGTGAAGAAGAACGAACGTACGCCCTTACTGCTCCCACAAGAACGAAGAACTGACCGTCAGCAAGTGCCGCTATCCTGTGAAAGCAGATGTTTGTGCAGTTTGGTGGATATGGAGCGTTGTAAAGTTGCATTTGAACAAGCTACAATGTTCTTTGGTGAAAACAAGACCAGAAGTGCAGAGGTTCGGCCGTGAGGTTCGGTGCTTTTATGGAGTCAAACATGAGCTCCTCTGCATGACAAAGAAGTCAAAGGTGAGGCCAATCCGTCCGGCTGTTAAAGCCAGCTTGGAATTGGATCGTCCAACAGGAAAATGATCCCAAACACAGCTCAAAATCTATAAAAGAAAAGGCTGACAAAGAAATAAAACTGGAAATCGAGTGCAAAGCCTACAAACTTCAACGAACTGAAGCAACGTGGTTAAGATCAGCAGCCCAATGTTCCTCCGTGACGATGTGATAAAACTGCTGCAAAGGAAGCAATAACTTCAAGTTAGTGCTGCTAAAGGAAGTTCTACCAGCTCTTGAATCATACGGGGTAATGACAGAGCGTTTTATTTTAATTTTCACAAGACTGTAAATCTGCCTCCAGCTTCATGCTCCATCACGAGCCATACAGATGACTCGAGGGACTGCATGTACGCTTCATTTGATGCCAGTCTTATGTATTAAAACTCATTTACCAGTGTGTGTTTGCATGTTATTTTTAGTTACACTGACTTCAATACTCTGCAAACAAAACAGTGGGAGGGTGACCGTCTGTGATCCAGAATATGGTGTGAAATCTTGTGGGCAGGCCTCTGTCAGCTTTTTTTGCCCAGTATTTAATGCAGTACTTCATACCTCCAGGGTGAATCCAATGACTTTGAAACACTGCTCCACTGCATCAAACTGCTCCTTGTAGAAGGCGTTGCTCACTATGTCAGGCCCTAATTTAATGTGCTCATTACACAGATACCTGCAGAATGACAAGGAAACTCAAAGGTCAGAGCCGGAGTCTCGGAAACCAGAGTCTGCAGTCTCGGAGGGAAATAACAGCGCTGAGGAGAAGGACTCGGGAATGTCAAACCTACTTAGGTGTTTTGCTGTCAGAAAGCTTGTAGTGAGCGAGTTTCTTCCTGTCCGCCAGACCAGCGTAAATGTAGTAGAAGATGTGGAAGTTCCTCTCTCCTCTGTGGAAACACACAAATGTAGCTCAGCAAGTCAAATCTGGTATATGTAACACATACTGTACAGTTTAAATGTGTGACAAAGAACTGTTTTCATGTCATGCTTTAAATAACCTATGTATAGTTTAGTAACCCTTTATGTAGCCCCTCTGTTCACCCAACATCTAAACCCAGTTGTTTGGGCTCTGGTCTCTTTAAGAACACTCTTTCCCAAATGTTCCCATTCTTCCGATTTGAAGGCTTTGCAGAAGTCTCTCACCCTCCTACTGCTCAATGCAAAGCTACTAAGTATCTTAACTGCTCACTGTTTATTAGGAACTTTGGAAATCCAAGAGCACATGCTTAAGCCTGAATCCAGCTTGGGATACAGGAGGGAACAGCTCTGGAATCTGGATATCTGTTTAGTAAATGCTTAGCGAATCAATATTTCGAGCATAAATTGCTCATATAGACTGTATAAAATGAACTGGACAAATACTCTATGTCATGACCAATCGGTTTATAATAAGTGGTTTTGAAGCCCTTCTTTTTGTGAATCTATCGGGATCCGTCTTAGTAGGAGGTGACTTTACCCAACTCTGGTTAAAAGCAAAACGTTTTAATATTTGTACCCAAAATTGACCTTTTAACTATTATTTTCAAAGATCAAATCCTGCATTTGGGCATCAGGCACAAATATATCAACCTTGTTCTGAAGGCGTAAAGCTCACTTAAACTTAGTGTTAAATAAATGAGTCATTTTATTACATTTTTCCCTCTAAAAGGTGACAAAACTTCCATAATGAAATCCCACCTTTACAAGTACGCTTGTTACCGCTGTGTTTACTGCATTCATTCAATCCACCGCTACATTAAATATGCCGGCCCTGTTTTGAATCGGTTTTTTTTTCGTTTTTTTTTTAAAGTTTTTAGCTACAGAAAATGCACCATATTGTGAAGTTGGACGAGATTGACCCGTCTAACTCCAGCATGACCTCCGATGGTGGCGTCACTGTTTTCATTGATTTCATCGTTAGGCACCTCCACACAGAGCGACAGACTCGTGTTATATTGAGTTGTTTACTGTTCAATAAATGAAGTTTTCTGTTGATTTGTAAATTCTTTTTCTTTATAGTTGCAGTCCTGACACTGAGATTTACTGTCACTGGCTCTGTTACTACTTTCTCGAGTCTCTTCTCTGCTATGGTTTGAACTGCAGCTGTGTGAGCTGCTTTATTGTTGTCAATGTGAGTCTTAGAGCCACGACGTGATGCACAGTTGTCACAGGAAACAACCACGAAGGAGTCCAAGGTTATTTAGGTTTTTGCTGAAAGTACGGACAGGAGATTGTGAGGGCTAGATAACACCTCCTTAAAATAATCAAATATTTCATCAAATGAAATTAAAACTGATATTTTCATATAATATTTAAAAAAAAACTCCTTTCCATTTTAAAATATGTGAACAAACCTTTTGGATATTGGGATAACCATTTGAAACACTGATGTCGTGGATTGATCCCGTCTGTCTGTTTGATCCAATTCTGCCGACAGCTGAGTTCAATAACAAGCTAAGGAAAGTAGCTGCGCACCTTCTCCAACCCGTGTGTCTGTTTTCTAATGAAATACTTGAGTCTGTCTTTGAAGTTTCGCCAAAAACACTTGCTAGACCGCAATCTTTGATCAGACAGGAAATAAGCCAGGCCCTCCACTTGACCCGGTCCTCTCCCCAGACACACGATAAGAAGAGTGAATGAAGTGCAGGCTGAAGACAAATGTCACCAGCTTCAAATGGAAAAGTGGAGGTAAAGGTAAGGCAGAGAGACAGCCCATTATGCACTGATCCCTGACCAATGGGTGGAAAAATAAACCTTTGTCGCCTCAGAAAACATGATTTAAATTTCAATGACCGTCAGTGTCAGAGGAAAACAGGAAGGTGGAGGTGATGCTTACATTGCCTGGTGGATGACTCTGGATTTCTCCAGCAGGTACTCTGATATCTTGGCTCCGACCACTGTTCCCCCGCAGGTGAACTTCATCTCCAGATACTTGCCGAAGCGGCTGGAGTTGTCGTTGATGACGGTGCAGGCGTTTCCAAATGCCTCCACCAGGTTGTTGACCAGCAGGATTTTCTCCTGAAGCGTCCGATTGTTGGCCTGAATAAATCATGATCCCGGATCAGTGCAGACGAATTCAGGACAGGAAATGACACGCACAAAAACGTAGGTTAAGTGTTGCTCTCTACTGCTATAATGTAGTCATAAAAATGAGTAAATGATTTGACATGAAATTTCTTTTTCAGTTATCTGAATATAAATCACAACAGACATCAGCTGGAGCAGCAACAGACCTGTCAGAAAATCTTTAAAACATCTGAACTGAGCATCAGAGAAAATGAATTATTTAAATATATCTATAGTCACAAACTTTTGTCTATAATGTTAAATATAAAATGTGCTGATAGAGGACATTTTATTTGTGTGGAATTAAAATGAAAATGCATTTAACAGAACATAAAGCCAATAAAAACTCAACTAATACGTGAAAAAAACATATAATGATGAAAAGCATTTCACAGAAATACAATAAAATGTAAAAACCTTTAAATAATTATTAGAGTAGGAGCAATGCAAAAGTAAGACCGCAAGCATTTTGAAACTGCTGTTAATTCTGAATGTTAATTTAAATTTGTGTAAAACGTTTAGTGGGACGGAGACGATAAAGGACAGAAGATGGGACACACCGACGATGCGTTCACTGACTCACCTTCCCAAGAACCGTCAGCTGCTGCACCAGCAGGTGAGCGCTCTCCGTCTTCCCTGCTCCACTTTCCCCGCTGATCACAACACACTGCACACATAAAAAACAAAAACAACAAACAATCCATCTATAGATAACATATCAAAGGCATGTTGATAATATAACTATCATTTATACCAGTAATATTATACTATATCAGAATTACTACATGATTCCTGGGGTGCAAACAGCCGCTAAGTTTAGAAATGCCTACTGACAATGAAAGTAAAAGACAGATTAGGGACATGCTCACTGTTGTCATGGTGACCTATACATTTTTCTAAATATTCATAATTATGAGGGACAACTTTTGCAACATAGCAAATTTAAGGTGTTCAGACGCGATGTTGTGATATGGACAGCGTTTATGGACGATGTGACAGCTGACAGAAGCAGAAAGATACGTTTGGAGGTGTAAAAGGGCCAGACTTTCTGTCCACATTCAGCCAAAGGCTACAAAACTGGAAGGAGAGCGCTTCACAGTGCGGATGGATAATGACGATAAACATACTAAAAAAGCAACGCAAGACTTTTGAAGTCAAAGAAATCCAATGTTCTTCAACGGGCAAGTCAGGACTCTGGTCTCAACCCAGTAGATCAGGTTTCCTGAAAAACCACAAACAAGCAGCAACTGAAGGCGTTCCTGCAGCGAAGGTGGAGAAGCACGGAGGAAAGTCTGCACTTTGGTCATATCTTGACCGTTTTATTTCAAAGCAATGATGTTGGTGTGTAAGATCAAATTTATAAAAAAAAAAAAAAAAAAAAAATTTAAATCTGCACCTTGATTCAATAGAGAATAATTTTTTATTTCTTTTGTTTTCTATACTAGAGTAAGCTTTTTCATGCTTATGGTAAAGATGTTCTTTTAATTTAATTTAATATTGCGGCAAAACAGGAATTTCATTTGTGTAAGTTGCTGGGTTCATGACAAACTCTTAAACTCTTGCATCTTGAATCCATTTGTTTATGCACAGCTCTCCTAAGGTCCCGCCTCAGCATTTAAATCGGGTTAATGCCTGGACTTTGACTGGGCCATTGCAACACGTTCATTCCTTTTTTTTGGCCAGACATTTCATTGCAGAATTGCTGGTGTGTTTGAGATCATAGTGCTGTTGATCCAGTTTTGGCCCCAACTCCACTGAAATGCTGTGGAGGGTCATTAAGAGAGCTGTGCATAAGCAAACGCCTGCAAACGTCAATGCAGTGATGTAATGATGTTCAGAAAAATGTGCCAAAGATTCTCCAGTGTGATGTGACTGACTGATACCTACGCAGAAAACAATTATTTCATGTTGTTACTGCAAAGATTGGTTCTACAGGTTGAAGAACCATTAGACTGGTTCATCAACCAATGCTGCTTCTGCATTTTGGCTTCAGTTCAGCAGGCAGCGCGTCAGCTATATGCGGCCGTCAATTGAAAACCTGTTGCAAATGTTTGCTGACAACTGCTCCAGCATGGATTGACTTAAATGACTGTGAGTGACATAAAGTGGGAGTGGTCCAGTTTGCCTCCCAGACCTGTTCATTTCAGTGATTTGCAACATGATGCAGTACGAGGAAAAGGAGGCTTCAAAAGCACTCCTCTGTGAATTGTTGTTGGATGAGATTATAATTGTTGTGATTAATCAGGTGTTACTGATCTGTTGTTGTTGTCGTTCGCACGTATTTCCTTGTCTCTCAACCCCTAACTGGTCAAGGTTGATGGCCAAGCTTCCAGAGTCTGGTTTTGCCAGAGTTTTTTCTTTCCAGAGTCACCTGATGCTTGCTCAGGACGGGGGATTGTATCAAAAAAACGTTTTGACGCAATCTTTCTGCAATTATTGTTATTTTAATTGGCTTCGTATAAACTGACTTGGGATGACTTGAACTGTATTCTTGTAGTGCCTTGAGGTGACATTTGTTCTGATTTGCTGGAATTAATTCAATTAAATTGAATTGAACTATGGGTCTTCTTATCCACTCTATGTTTCAAACCCGTAATTTCCCCTCAAAACACTGAAATAAACACTGCACATGGTTGTGAATTGTGGAGTGTGTTACCTGGTCCGTGTTATACGACACCATAGACTGATAGGCAATGTCAGCCACAGCGAAGATGTGTGGCAGGTTCGAGGTACGCTTAGCCCCGATGTACATCTTAGTGTGCTACGAAGAGAGAACATTAACAAGAGGTTAAAAGTAAATAAATGTCAGTAGTGTGTGGAGGAAGGAGAGGTGTGTGGGAAGCAACAGAACAACAGGTGTATTAAGGAGACTGTTGAACTCATCACCAGAAGAAGGTTTAAAAGCAAACCAACACACATGAAGGCCTGCAGTAGCTCCACTGACCTCAGCCGTGTAAATTTCCATCTTATGGAAAGGATTGACGGCGACGAGGATGTCGCCCACGTATGTGTAAATCTGATCTCTGGCGTAGCGACTTTGAAGCTGGTCTGTGACGGTGTTCTGACAAACGTAGGAAAACAGGTTATTTCTTCACAAACACTTTTTCTTGCCCGGTACATTATTGCTACATCCTTCATAACACCCCCCCCCCCCCCCCCAGCGCTTTACTTTATGTCCAGTCTCAAGCGAAAGCCTTTGACTCGTGCTATGTCGATGTTTTATTTTCATAACACGGTGATCAATTGTCCCGTCTGCTCACCGCCAGGTTCACCACCAACAGCTGGGCGTCACAGCTTGAAGGATGGCTACAAATATCCGCTGGCCACACAAGCTGCTTGAATCATTCAATACATCAATGCAGCGCTCAGATTTGATAAATGACTTCAAATGTTGTTTTTGTAAAAGATGCTGAAGTGTTTTTTTTTTTTTAAAGACCAACATAGATAGAAAAATGATCATAACTGTCAAGTTAGCAGTCAAGACCATATGTAACGTCACAATAGATTTGTTAATTTTTTGTTGTATCAAATGTTATCAATATAAAATGTGTTTTGTTAAATTTTTGTTGTATCAAAAGTTATCAACATAAAATGTGTTTTAGTAAATACTTAATATCAATATATTACATTGACAATTTTTTTACTTATAAAATTTGTGACACTTTTTTCAAAATACCACAAAGATGCAATACAACAGCTACACGTTTACAGCTCGAGCTTGGTACATAGCAGCAAATGTCAGGGGGCGGAGTCAGAAGCTCGGCTTAACTCCACCCACATCCTCTGCATAGTGTGCCTCTTTTAAAATGGTCTTAAAGCTTTGCACAAGCCACATTGGAAGTGCAGCAAATGCAAATGCTGGACAGCTGGAGGACTCTGATCTGATCAGGGTCTGTGATGTCACAGTACCCTGCAAATCCTAACACATTATTGGATCACAGAATTTTTTTTTTTTTTTAATAACTTGACTCCTTTAAAATACATACTGGTTATAGAGCACATAAATCAAATAACTAGCCATGAAACAGTCCCATCACGTCGTCAATATCCAGAAATTGTGAGTTTCACATGATCTGTTTAAAGGGATGGAGATGGCCTTGTAAATATTGTCATGAAAACTTTTTATTTTATTCTTAAATAAAAGGCCGAAACTTTCTTTTTTACCTCATCCAGAACCTCGAGGGTAGCGAGGTCGTCCACGTCATCTGTGTCCATTTGCATCTTCATGTGGCTTCCTTTCTTAGTGTGAATACGTTCATGCCTGGAATTGACACACAACCAGGTTGTTCACTGAATAATCGATAAACCACTTCTGCAAAAATTGGGATACTGTAAAAATCTAAGTGAAGACAGGATGCATTGATTTGCAGTTAACCTAAAGTGAGTGATTGCAATCAGCTCAAAGACAATGTGACTATCGTTGCATTTTATGCTGCCAATGTGTTTTAGATGAGCTGGGATGGGAACAATGATAATGAAAGAGGAACCTAATCAACTGGTTAGTAGCTTGATTGGGAATAAACAGTCCTGTGATCAGACTCATCAATACCTAGCATATTCCCTGAACATCGTGGATGCTGCATACTCAGCGCTGGTATTTGATCAATAAAAAGTTCTGCACAGTAACTCTGCACATAGCAGAGTTACTGTGTCAGTGTTAATATTGCTGACAGTGGCGCCAAGTCGGTCGTGATGTCATTAACAGTTGGAACTCTGAACGTCCAAATCAAATAAAACGAACTATTGCCGTACTGACAGTGGAAAAACACAGTCTGCGTGTACAACAGCATGACACTGTCCAGACCTGTCACCCGCTGGAAACCATCGGCTCTTCGACATATTTTACATCGTATACACACCGGGTGTACATAGCACTATTTATATTTTACAGTATCCCAACTGTTTGGAAACTTGCATTGAACAAACTGTATTTTAGTCATATAAATGTAAACTGTGAACATGATGAGCACTACTATTAAAAAAAATAAATAAATAAAACACAAAAAAACAGTCACAACACTTTCAATTAAACAATGTAAATATAATATTGGTCAAAACATCGTTTATGGTAAATTATTTCTTCGTCTTCTGATCCTTCCTCTTTCTGCCCTCTCTGCTTTTACTGTGTTGAGAGCCTGAAGCTGAGCAAAATAAACTATTAACTCCCGTAAACCTCTTCAACTCTCATGTTTTTTCTTGGCCAAAACACAGTGGATGTTTACTAAATTAAAGTCTCAACATTTTCAGCCTTTTAACTTCTGAACTTTATGGATAATTTCTGTTTACTCTCACATCTTCATTTGATTTCCAGCAAACACAAATCTGGAGTCATGGAAAAAGATATCAAACTGCAAATCGTCACCATCACAGCCTTTAGTGCTGCGTTTATTTTCAAGGACAAGGTTTTTAGCCTGCCCTGCCATCCTATATCTCTTTTTCTTCTGTGATACAAAGACTTAGTCTGATTCTTCTGGATTCAACTTTAAATTCCTGACATACGCGGAAGGATCCGCTTCTGGACACCAGTGCCATGGCAGCAGTGGAGTAGGAACATGGGTGAATGACTAGTGTCTGTTTTATAGTATAAGTTTGTTGATTCGAGGCGTTACTAGTCATTCTTTGGGACGCTGACCGCATTAAGACCATCCTCACTCCCTTGCAACTGGTTTGGTACGTTTTGTACCAGGGAAGGGTACCAGAGCCTTTTAGCGAGCGAATTTTCACAAAGTGAACGGATGACCAGACTACAAGGTTTTATTTTTACTTTTCAAATACGGTATATTTAGACTAAAAGGAACTACCTTACTTTATATTGCATTATGTTGTATCACTGTGTGAAGCTTCTTCACTTGTTAATCACCTGAAGATGACAGGATCTCTTCTAAAACCACATTACACGATACTTAATGAGAAGCTTACAAGCTGCTGTTCATGAAGTCACTACAGAGGCACATGAGAATCAAATTAGAGCTTACGTAAACATAAGACAAAATAAATAATAACAAGAAAATGGCTAAAACACTAGAGAGAAACAATCTACAGCAGGCCATGTAGTTGGTGGAACATACATGTGTGAACACAGCTACCACAAGAGCTCTGAAGGAACTAGAAAAGCTCCTACTGTGCAAAGAGAGGCCATAAATGCGTTTGTTACCTGTCATTACTGTCTGTGGTTCTGTCTGTCTTTCCATGATGGCTTAAATGACAGAAATAGGATTAACATTGGATGACTGTATGGGAAACGCATGACACATACTGTACAGCCTCCACCTTTCCTGAAGCTGGAGCAGGACTGTTGTTAATATGAGGGCGACAGGGTTTGGGTTACTCATCGGCTGCACAGGCCAAGCTGCAGCCGAGCGTAAAAGAAAAACCCACCGACAGAGGACGATCGGGTATGTGAGATACTGTAGGGGAATCGCACTTGTTGTGGGACAGTACCTTGTTTTCTCAATCACTCCCATTTGCTGGTTGAGATCAATGAGCTCAATCAGCTGCTTCTGCAGGATCTTCTCTCTTCCTACGGTCTGCTTGATGAATGAATGCTGGAGCAAGTCCAGCACGTTTGGTCTCAGCTCAAAGTCCTTAATCAGACATCTGCCACGTGAGAGTAGAAAAAAGGTAACGGGAGGAGTGCAATTAATTGGCATTCAAAGCATCTGCTTGTGTGACGTCGGTGAAAATATTTATCGCTGATGGAGGAGTCGCACTCATCGTAGACGCACTCACTTGCAGATGAAATCATTAAAGTCACCTGACCAGAGCTCCGGCTGGTGTAGCGTGGGCGGAGGGTTTCTGTTGAAGAAATGGAAAAGATAAATGGAAAGATAAGATAAGATGGGATTTATGCAGGAAGGGGCGGAGAACAAAGGCACAGACTGGAGCTGTGGAGGGAAATCGTAACACGTACAGCCGTGAAATATACTGTATTTATTCATAGGCAGATTTCCTCAGAAAGAACCATTATTAAGGAGTTAAACTCAACATTTCCCAGCAGTCTGATGACTCACTGCAAGTCCTTGCTCTGCTTAAACTTCCTTTTATTCACAAGATGTTTCCTGGAACATAAAAGAGAAGTCTATGCTGCTAATGCTCGAGGACATTTCACACGTTGGCTCTGACAGTGATTAATTGCTCTAATGAGAGGACATATATCTCCTGTTTATCACACAACATAGCCAATATAGACAGCAAATGCATCAGACACGTATCGGGAGTCTGTTCAGCTAATGCTGCAACTATTAAAGAGATTTTCTTTGTGGAGGAGAAACCGGTTCTCGAGGAAGAGGACTCAGACATGTGCTGCCTAATTACACACCTACTTTGGGGGGTTTTAACTGCCTATTAGTGGCGTCATAAGTATGAGGAATGCATTTTAATTAGAATATTCTGTTTTTTTATACAGTCGACTGATGCAACATGTGCACTTTGTTGTGCAGTTTGTGCATTAATGCATTTTGTGCGGCACTGAAGGCAAATGTTCTCTGTCACACGTATAAAGGGTGAAAGCTTCCCTCTTTAAACTTGAGCATAATTAGCAATTCTAATCTTTTACCTGCAAAGCAACAAAATATGCTGCCACGGTCATGCAGGCGACACAAGAATTTACATAACTGTGCTGCCAGGGGATTATAATAACTTACAAGCACTCATTCAGTGTTTCAAACAACATCCCAGCAGCTGTTCTGGATTTTACGTCAGTCAGACAAAGATTGAAATGTTCGAAAACACAAACCCAGACGGAAATCGCTGGGTCCTACGGATACTGGCTGGAATGTAAACAGTCATCCGGAGTCAGCTTTTAACTCATCCTACCATCTCCTCTGGAGTATCACGAAGATTAAAAAACTAATGTCTCAATGATTTGGTAAAGCTGTTTCATGTATCCAGAGTGGACTTGATTATTGCAGAAAATGGGATAATATCCCTCCAGTTCTGACATCTTGTCCATCAAAGTGACGACTTTAAACTACGCCCGTCACCGCTGGCTCACGTCAGGCTTTCAGCGCTCGAGTCCAGGACTGGAGCCCTGTTTCTAATGACTTGTGTCTAGACCTTGATTTGGACTTGGACCCATAATTCAGAGATGAGTCTTCAAATTTTATATTAATTTGGTAATAAGATAAGTTTTACAATTTTGTGCAAATTGCACATTCCCAAATGTCAAGCGCGTGTCACGGAGTAAAAGAGAAAATTGACTGCACTAGTATCTCTCTCATCTAATGCAGGAAAATTAAGAATAAAATAAATAGTTGCACATCTAAATGTGCATCTCTCTCCCTCTATCCAGGATATAAATGTAGACACAACGCATACTCGCATACATTTACATGTTTGTATTGAAACTCTCAACATTGTATGCAACTTGCCAAATTCAAGTTTAGAGACCTAGACCCAGACCTCAGCCCTTAGAGATGCCGTGGACTGACCTCGAGAGAACCGTTCACGCCAGACGTCCCACACGCGTGTCTGAGCTGAAGCACTGAACAACATCCAAATTAACTGCTGTTGTAAGCCTCTGACAACGCTCAAAAACATCCTTCCACCTCAGTGATGCTGTGAATAGGGTCCCCGACCAAAGTCATTTTGATCTTGCATGTGTACAAATCGCGTATAAAAACCTTCACACTATCCAGTCGTTGCCACCTTGCCTGTGCAATTTGATTACTGATTATGCACGAAATACTGTCAACAGATGCAAAAGCACCATCTGCGTCTAGCATTTGCCTGTTGTTTTGTTGTAAACATCATCAGTACTGATCCAATTCTGCAGAAGCAGAAACCACAAACTCTCCTCCTCCTGTCATTTGACTTTGTGTGACATATGTAGGCGACTTGAACAGACTTATAACAGGATGGGATAAACTGAACACTGAGGTACAATCTGTACTCTTTTTTAATTACACTTTTTTTCACATGCAAACTTAAAACTTAAAGGTTTGACATGGGGATACGTATGTGAGGGCAGGCCTTAATTCACCTCTGCTTTTGTTTATCGATGTGAGCTTTTTTTGTTTTTGTTTTCTTTTTCTTTTTTTTTTAAAGACCAGCTGAACGAACCCACATTCATGAGAGGAGAAGGTGAGGAGTGTGAACACAGGGCCCGGAGCTCTAGCTGCAGCAGTCACACAGATTCAGAGAAAGCTTTGTGACGGCTCCAGTGAAGCACGACCCCTGAAGCAAAAAGACAGGACGGCTTCAGCACCGGAGCTGTGTGTGTGTGTGTGTGTGTGTGTGTGTGTGTGTGTGTGTGTGTGTGTGTGTGTGTGTGTGTGTGTGTGTGTGTGTGTGTGTGTGTGCGTGTGTGTGTGCGTGTGTGTGTGTGCGAGAGAGAGAGAGAGAGAGAGAGAGAGAGAGAGAGAGAGAGAGAGAGAGCTTCAGGGCAGTGATGGACACAGTGCTTTGCCATCAAGATGACAGTGATGTAAGTGCTCCTGTAGGTCTCACACTGGAATCAGGAGACGATAAACAATTAGTTTTCACCTTCAGCTCACAATAGAAACAGATGAGAAATGGGTGGCTGTGCCCTCAGCTTCCCCCGCAGGGCAAATGAGATCCGGACCGGGTGGGGAGGAGATGGCTGAGGTGCTGCGAGCAGCAAAAACTCCATTTGAAATAAGATGACTGTATTTTCTCTGGTGACACTGTATATAGAGAATTAAATCAGTGCTTTGTGGAGCAGGAGATGGCTTTTCTACACTCAGAAACCACGAATTACCTCTTCTTTATATCCACTTCCTCGGCCACATAATGAAAACAGGGTAACGTCTGTGTGATGGACTGCCTCAGTTCAGTGAATAAATCTTGCTTTGCACCAATTCTGTGTGAGGCGTACGGTTAACTTTACGTGGGCATCGATCAAGCACTTAAATTTATTTACAGAATAAAACATCATGAACTTAATTATCTTGTGGCAATAGTTCATCCATTTTCATAACAATGGATATCTTGTATTCAAGGAATAAATTGGAATTGATTTTTCTTTCCTTCGGTCTCTAAAATTTGGAATTTCACCCAGTTTCTTATATTTCTGTTGAAGTAAGTATAAATAACATATCTTTTATTGATCCAGAACATGATCGAGCACAAAATTGTTGTGTGTTCTTCAGAAACGACTAAATGGATGAAGTTTTGTTTCCATGTCCACAAATGATCAGATGTTCTCACACAAACCGGATATATTTATAATAAAATTATGAAATAATCAACATCTTCTCTTTTTTTTTTTTCTAATATGACAGATTGGGAATTTATTTTGCTGTGTTCAACACCACATAAACTGCAGAAACACAGACTCGTATTACTCAAGCCTATTTTGTAGGCCTCAAAAATATGCTTAGGCCATTAATATTTATATTTAAATGTAAATTACATTCCTGTCTCGCTGACTGTCACAAAGTAAGCATATTTGTAAGGTTGTTTAATCAACTGATATGAGCTATATAATACAAACAAAATATTAAAAAATTAACCGTGACCACACAAAAAGCTAGTTTGAGACCACACATACTAATTTAAAGCCATAATAAACTGTGATATGATTTTAATGTCACACAATACTGTTTTGCGCCCATGAAATTCTAATTTGAGGCCAAAAGGAGTAAAGTGGAGTATTAATCTTAATAATATATCTCAATAAAACTGATTTGAGGCCATGAAAAACAAATGTGTGGGGCATGAAATACTAATTACACTTCACAATTTGAGACCAAGAAATGTTATTTTTTCACTGTCAAAATAGGATCTCCATACTTTTCTTTCCTTATAAATAAAAAAAATCCATGTTTGTGAATGAAAAAGCATTTTTCTTGGTTTAGGAAAGGGAGTTATGTCCATAAATATATTCAATCGTACAGTATGTTGATAGTAACAACAGACTCCCGCCTGCAGGCGATGGAGGGTTACCTGGGAATTTTAAAAAGAGCTCTCATTGGGTGGAGGTCGGAGAGGGGAGGGTCTCCATCTCCCAGTTCTATGGCGGTGATGCCCAGGGACCAGACGTCACAGCGAGCATCGTAGGTCGAGTCCAGCTGCTGCTCACATGCTATGACCTGCAGATACGCACACGGTAAAGGAGATGCTGTCTTTTTAAACACGCTCAACGACTCTGATCGTATGATTGAGCCCACTTTCTGATTATGAGAAATTGCAATGCATAAATGTTTAAGATGAGGTTTTTCTCCAAAACTACACTCTAATCAACCATGTAGCAATAACAAAAAGTCATCATAAAGTTGTGTAATACGAGAGGAGCGAACACATCCAGGCAAAAGCACACAGTCAACATTGTCTGTTGTGAGCAACTCAGCAAAATGAGCACTCACACACACGGTTGCAGTCTGTAATCATCGTCCTGAGGGCGACGCGGTGCCAAATCAACGTGAATCCCCACACTCACACGCAGACGCCGGTTTGCTGTTACCGCAAAATGTCTGACATTAATAGAGTTCCTCGTTCTCGAGGCATGAACTTTGGCGCACAGACAGATGAGCAGAAAACCATCACCACGTAACCGAGGAGACGCACAAGAACACAGCAGTTCCACGAAACCCCAAGACCGACGCGGTCATGTCTCTGTCTGGAAACTACAAACCCCCCAAAACAGAAAAGACGCCGCTTATAAAGAAACTTTTCAACATCAAAGACAAACGTTACGAAGGTCAAAGATATTTCTCAGTAAAATTATACAAAATTATGAAGAAATGATTCAACTCACCCTGCAACAAGAGTTTCATGTCAAGTCGCATCAATCTGCAAAACGGCCCGTTTTCAAATCCGTTTTTCTTTTTCTGTCTAAGAATTGTAAGTGAAGATTGCTAAGATGTCCATGACTCTTTCAGCCAAAAGCTTCACATCTACTCCAGCAGTTCTGCTTCTTGAAACTTTGTTGATGAGCACACAAATGAGACCAAAATGTCCGAGTCCTCCGAGCACGTCGCCTTGCCCCTGTCCTGAAGCCACATTTGCACAGCATGCAAACCTCATGTAAAAGTGACCATTTTGATTTGCGAACACTGTGGATCAACCCACAGTGGGGTTTTAGTGTGGTAGCGCCACAGTTTAATTTTACTCTCGGACTCTCGCTCAGCGTTGAGGATCCGTTGAGGATCGGTTGATTGGTTTGTTAGTTGGTTTCCATGTGCACAGAGACACGACTTCCCCCTTTAAATCATCACAGTTCTTCCAGTGTTGCTGTAACCTCCCACCAGTGAGAAAACCTCACTGATCACAGTATTTATTGAATTTTTCCACACAACCGATGTGCAGCAGCTGGACTATTTGGTGAGTTTATAAAGTTCGTGAACACTCTTTGCGATGCCACCCGGCGCTTCCAAATGCTGACATTTATAAACGTGCCAAGAAACAGACAGTCTACTCGTGTTTAAATTCTGTTTTACTTTGTGAAAGCCACTTTATATATCAGCGTTGGATAACGTTCATTAACACAAACATTTGATTTCAAAACTTTAAAAGTTATTTTTCCACTGTTGATTCCAATCCACTTCCGTGTTGAAGTGCAGCACCGAAGACTTTACTGTTAATTATACCATGTCGTGGTAATAAGTACATTCTGATTATGTCTTCTTCTGATATTCCAAGTAAATTTACATGAAAGCAAAAATGACTCCTTCTGCCAGTTCAGCACATTACTCTCACATGCTCACTGCAGCATCGACTGCAGACATGTCAAGTTCAGAAAATCTAAGACTGCTATGCTTTTTCTTTTTCTTTATCGTTCAATTCAATATAGTGAATGGATGTGACACAACTCCGTCATGTCCACTAAAGTGACTTATATGTAAGTAAATCATCCAAACCCACACAGGTACTCGACAACGGCCTTTAAAAACAGCTCTGGTGACCACACTGCACAAAAGAGCTAAAAAGCCAGAGAAGTGTGGCGGAAAGAGAAGCGAGAGCAGTTACGGGCCGGCTGTCGTTACCTCGGGAGCCATCCAGAAGGGAGTCCCCACTGAGGTGTTCCTCCTCAGACGGGTGTTTGTCAGCTGGGCTGAAACACCTGCAAGGGAGAAAACACACATTTGAGTCTTTTTTTTTTCCAGCTTCACTCTCAAGAAAACAATTCACATCATCTCAGCAACTTCCTGTACGTGCTTTGATTTCTCTGAGAGACCAGAGTGGCAGGTAAAACCGACGATGTGTGAAAAAAGGGAAACGAGTGAGCAGTGAACAGCAGGCTGCCGCTCAAGTCTTATGAGGCTTAATGGATTTGAGAGCTTCATCGTGCGCTGCTGAAAAAGCTGTCACTGCAGTGACAAGGAGGAACAGAAACTAAAATAACATGTATATGCCGCACGTAAAAAAAACATCAGGCTGCTCTGATTTGTTTCTTCTATCAGCAGGAATTTTGAATTTAAATTTTATTTTGTGACATTGAATTTGTTGGACATTTCAAGAGCAACACTTGAATATAATTCAACAGATAACAGGTCCAGGTGCCTTTTCATGTCAGAATTAGATATCACATATAGATGTACAGTCATGTGTAAAAGGTCATGTGTAAAGGTTCTTTTAGCGTACGGATTTAATAAAAATAGTAGGTGTTTCCTGACTTTATCAGGCTCTCACATCATTGTGGAGGACTTTTGGTCCATTCTCCTTTATAAATTGCTTCAGTTCATTTAGGTTTGAGAGCGTTTGCTCTGTCATTCAGACACTCTGGTAATGCTGATGCTGCTTTGGATCATTGTCCTGTTGCATGTGTACATTTTGGACCAAGCTTTAGCAGCTGGACAGATGTGCTCAGATTTTCCCCTTGAATCTTTGTAGTTCTCAGCTCAGTGAGTGCAAGGTGTCCAGGTCACACAGCTATGAAAAAAAACCCAGATCATCATTCCTCCAGCGCCAAGCACCTCATCATGAGTAGTCATTAAGGGTTTTTGATGAAATGCTGCTTTGGTTTTGTCCACATTAAGGCCAAACATCTCCACTCTAGTCTCATGTGTCCTTTGAACATTGTTCCAGAAGTTTTCTGGTTTGTTCAGATGCATGTTCTTCAAAGAGTCTTTCTTCTGTTAACCTTTCAAAATAAATCATACTTGGCCTGTTTTTCCAATTGTACCGTCATGGACTTTATCATTTATGATGCTCAGTGAGGCCTGCAGCATATAAGATGTTGAGGTACATTTGCTGGGTCGTCCACTCCTGGAAAGATTGGAAATCATTCAAGAGGTGCCAATTTGAATAAGCTCTTTTAATGCAGAATGTGCAACTCCAAAAACGGTTGTGTAACTCATTCTATATTAATGTGCAGGATCAGTTGCTTCTCCTTTCTTTCTTGGCATTGTGTTATCATACAGCTGAATGTTTCAGACCAGAAACAACTGCCAAAACATCTGCTTTTATCTGAACATCTGCCCGATAATCAGTTCATCAAGGTCTGATGATTAGCTGCACCTGGCTGCAACTTACGTTTTTAAAGCCTATGGAAGCAGTAAGGGATTACTTAGTAAGGCCCCTATGATGTTTTTCCCCTTTTTTTTGGTTTATTTATGTAAAATAAATATTGACACAGTGAAAAAGTCACATATTGCTGGTCATCTTAGGTTGTTTTTACCCAATCCAGTACAATCAGATGATTTTTATAGTCTTTACACAAAATATTACTAAAACATGAGGTTACTGACTTTTGCATGAATGTATTTGAGTGATTTAATTGCTTGAGCTATAAAAACTGCATCAGGCACAGAAATATTCTGCAGTAATGGGAAAGTGTTAAAGGGGAATGTGTGTGTCCCTTCATGTGCAGTGGAAAGCCTGACAGTGAATATGCTGACCCGCAATCGTGACTCTGGCCCAGTCCAGACACATCAGCGTTAGACCTTACCGAGTACGTATCCCAAGGCTGCGTCCTGCTGAAAAAGCTGGCCAGCTCGAGAGCTGCAGCCAGAATCCAGTCAAAAGCAGCCACTACCAAGCTCAAGTTTTATTAGGCACGACATGCTGCTGCAGAACCACGTGTTTTTATCAGAACACAAGAGAATCAAATCAGACTGAGTTTTGGTGCAGCCTTTCCTGATAATCACCAGTTCTATTGTTGCTTTCCAGCAGCCCTTCCTCAAATTATGCATTATAATACTACATTGGCTGAAAAAAGCATGGTTAAATAAATATTAATTGGAAAATTAACATTTTCCTATTGATAACTAATCAGCCACAGGTAGGCTGTGTAGGTGTGACGTGCTCTTTTTGGATTAATTAAAAAAAATGGATGTGCCACCATGTTCTAGACCTTTTGTGGAGGTTGTATCAAACAAGGTGGTTGACCAGCTAGGAGGGCATCACAGTGGCCACCAGCATCAGTGAACCTCAGGACCACTGAATTAGAGCAGCATCACGTTCTGCTGGTGCATAAAGACGAGAAAAGCATGAGTCTGATCTGTGCAGAAGGAAACAGGTCTGTGGCAAACTTCAAAACGGATTATGATCATGTGCAGGAGGGAATACATGCATGAGGCTGACAGACACAGGGACAGTCACACGCTGTCATCAAACCACCAGACATGAACATCACCCCATCAGAGGAGACAGACCCACGGTTCATTGTGGACCCATGCAGATACACAAAGAAACAAACCCAGTGACGCACACATTTGCTGCGATGTTTATGTGAGGTCTATCTGTGTGTGAGAATACAGAAACACAAAAAAGCCCCCTCTCTGAGCCCTCACAGCCCCCCTGTTTCCACTACATTAGCCAGGAGTGGAGCCTGGTGGGCCACACTTAATAATCATCACAGAGATAACGCTGCCAATTAGAATATTCATGAGAGACCCATGAACGAACAGCTCTCCTCATTCTTCTGCTGCTCTTTTTATTGGGAGGGGGGTCCATTTCTTTGCTATCTTGTGTCTCCGGTGGTGATGAGTCACAGCGGGGACTTTGTCTTTTCAGCTGCTAAGTGTAGCATGCTCCCACCCCCATGAAAAACCATTAATCCCAGCATGACGCAGGAGGAAGCTGGAATCAGAAGCTTTAAATCGCTGCTTTCATCATTTTTTGCAAGCTGCAGCACATGTCGTGCTTCTTTTTTTTTTTTTTTTTTTTTTTTTACTTTATGACGTCAAAGACCTGAATACGAACCTCAGCTGTCAGCAAAACTGCTGCGTCAGAGGAGGCGGTGTTTGTGGATGTGGCCCGGCCGGTCAGTGTTGTACCTGCGGTTCCTGACTGATTCTCTTCACTGCTGAATGAGAACACTCATCTGCTGTTTCAGTGGAGTTGGATGGCATTTACGCGATGCCACGGAACAAATGAGAAACAGAGATTTTACCATTTAAATGCAGGTTCACAAAGCACGATCAAAAGCCAAGCCTTAACCAAAAAAAGACTGGTTGGACCTCTGACTAAAATCGATGCTCCACTGTGGTTTGCTGAGGTGTTTTGAAAGTTATTACTTCTTTTGTTTTCAGTGGAGGAAAACATATCCAGAGCAGGGGTGGATCAAGGATTTATCTATCAAAGGGGCCACCAGGGGCCAACATGTGTCCAAGAGAATTCAAGTACTTCAGCATCCTTTGCACACAGTCCCTTAATAACTTTTGAGTATTTTTTTTCTGACCAACTGCAGCAACCCCAGATCATAGTACTGCCCCCACACGCTTGCACGATAGGCACTAGGCATGATGGGTGCATCACTTCATCCAGCTCTCTCCCGACCCTGATGCAGACCATGCAGTAATCCAAGGGGAGGCTCTTACTTATGTGCTTAGTAAAATCCCGGTGATTACTTTTTTTGGGGGATATTCCGTACGCATTCAAGTGCAGAAACAACAACAAACAGCCAACAGGAACAGCCAACAAAACCAACCAACTGATTTATACAGTTCACAAACATAGCAGCCAATGAAATCCAACACAACCTGAACCAAATAACATGCACACGCAGGAGACCAGCTTGTAGAATCGAGTGCCTTCATAACAAGTCCTGCAAGACATACCGCAACAGGGACAGAGGGTTTCTAGGAGCTAAGGACACATAACTCCTAAGAAAACCTAGAGGTGGAAAAACTGAGTCATCTAGTGAGTTAAAACTTATTAGACACAAGTGTTAATATCTGGACTCCATCACAGACATCACGGAGGGTTTAAACAAGATGTACTTACTTATCTTTCAACGTTAACTCACTGCACACTTAAACTAAAGTGCGGCTTGTGCGTTGCAGTTCGACGCTCATGTAAACAAGGCTGCGCTGGGAGTGAAAACGGTCTCCAGTTTCTTCCTAAAACCTTTATACTGATCATGTGGTAAAATGCATGATTTACTCATCAAAGTTGGGTAGCTTGTGTACTTCTTCTTTATCCATGAAAACCTCAAATCTTTGATTTGGCACAGTTTATCCAGACAAGAAAAATTGTTTGTCGTGAAACCTTTTAACAGCAATGAGGAAGAAGATGCTGCTCTAGAAGAAGGAAAGAGGAAAAACAAAAAGGTGGGCTTGCTCTGTATTAACAACTCCATCACCCCCCCCCCCCCCCCACACACACACACACACACTCCTCCCTCCTCCTCTTTATACAAGAGCTGCACACTTTGTGTTTCATTTCATAGTGAGGAGAGGGCTTTTAAGAGAAGCCCACAATTAGCAGACAAAATGCAAACCTACACTGAAGATGAGTGGGGATTTTATTTGTAATGAAAACAGGCAGCTGGTTTTCCAGCGCCCGAAGAAAACAGGGTTGAGTCATCTACTGGAAATAGTCAAAATCACTTTGCCTATCATGAGCTTTCAGCCCAGCAGCTGTGGTTTGTTGCACGCACTGCCTCATTTGGTTAAGAAAACCAAACAAAAGAAAGAGAAAAAGAAAAAACAAAACGCAAACAAATGACAAATGACGGGACGGGAAGAACACCAAGAATGTCTTCTGCTGTCTCGGAGAGAAAGGAAAATATAGGGTGTAATGAAGGTATAATCATCTGCCACCGTGTAGGGTTGTGTAAATGTGTTCCAGCCTCTCAAGGAAACTAATGAGCTACACAAATTATTTGGCAGGCAGCTTAAGGTAATGGATTTGACCTTTGTCTGTGGAATAGAGCCATAACGTGATTTTCACCGATTAGGGAGAGACAGTGCCAAAAAGAAAAGACAGAAATCATGTTGTTACTGTGTCTCTTTGCAAACGGAGACACATTACATACCAAAATCCACGAGTTTGATCCCTCCGTGTGTCGTCAACAGGATGTTATTGCCTTTGACATCCCGGTGGATGGTCTTGTTGATGTGCAGGTGCTGGAGGCCCTGTGAAAAGAAGAGGTTAGCAGCACTTTGGGTTTTTTTTTCTTGTTAAGCACCTGCAAAATTGCCCCATTTTGAAGTCTTTTCATTGGGACACCACCTCCCCTCATGCAAACCCGAACCCCCCAGGCTCACCATGAGGGCCTCGTGTAAGATGTAGGCAATGATGGCTTCATCCATCCTGTCCCCTCTCTTCAGCATGCCTTTGGCCAGATCTGTCACTGAGCCGCCGTTGCAGAGCTGCAACAGAAAAGTCAACAAAGACGGTTTGAGTCGGGGCGGCTCGGCTTAGACAATACGAAACGTCAAAATCTAGGCCATCTTAGATCCGCAGAGTCTCCATGTGGAAAACGAGCGGAGGGTGAAATCATTTTGATGAGAAGATTTCACAGTGAGAAAAAGGATGCTGAAAGGAATCATGTCAGTCTCACTGAAGCAGCTCAGTGGGACACAACATGCATGTTGCATGCAGGGTTCAATCAACGTATTTAAAGAACAAAATGTCCTCATTTAAGAATGAAACAGCTGAGGTTACAAACATATACTCCATAAACAGGACATCTCTCCTGCAAAAGCACACACCAGACTTTAAGCAGGCTCTTTAATTTTTCTCTTTTTGAGCAAGAACCATTTCAGTTTTGTGTTTGTAGGTGTTTTCTTGTGGTTTACTGCATCACAACATGGACTCTGCTGTCAATAGATCTCTCTCTCGGAAAATTAGAGAAAATTACAGAGCAGGTTGCCTTGGCAACAATAATAACCTATAATTCTGGTCCTTCTTTTGGGAGATGCCAGAGGTATATGAAAAATAAAGAGCTCAGTTAATGCTCTGGTTGCTGGAAGTGAACAGAAATCATAGATTTTGTGTCTGAATGCTGTTTGTAAACACATATTTTCACTTTGTGATGGATAAAGATGTCTTATAGTGATGGATCCTTCTTTTTGTTAGGATGATTTGCATTTTTTTTTTTTTAACTATTTCAACGCACACTTCTAATTGCAAGCAAAAAACATTTTGTGTTAGACAGAACATTTCCATTGTGTCTCTTTATGTAATTACACTAATTTCCCTCACTTGTAAACTGAAAGCTTAATTAGCTTATAATTATGCAGTGGTGTTTGGCTGCCGAGGATAAAAATCAGTCCCCTGCGGCAATTATATAGAGATTGTGCTGCACATGTCAGAAAATGTTATTAATGAACGACTTTCTTACAGCAGTGTTAATATAAATCCAACAACTTTCAGTGCTCATTCAACACGACTGGGAGATGCACACAAAAGCACCACATGGAGCTTATAATACAATATTTATCTGCTGTGGATGTTTATCCTCCGTACTAGGTATTTTATAGAAAAATGACGCAGCTACCCTATATAATTACTCCAAAAAGAGCTTCCACTGCAAAGTCGGGGAAAAAAGTGCTTACTAAGTACAATATTCAAAGATGTGTCCCCAAATCTCCAAAGAAAGACTGATTATGTCATCTCACTTCAATTCAATCCATAGATCTTAAAGAACATCAGAAAACCAGGAGTATCACCAGATTCATGATTTAAAACTCAGAGTGAAAACTTTTACTATAGATATATTTACTCTAGTTCTTCTTTTGTCTATGTAATTATGTCAATTTAAAAAAAAATAAAAAATCAAGGACACTTTAATTTAATAGAATCATATGATCCTTTTTTTTAAAGTTGATTAAATATTTGCATCAAAAGCTCCCTTTTCAACCACAGTTTTTCAGCCAGAGGACCATATAACTCCAGTTATTAGATATTTACTCTGGCTTCATGTCTGTGACCAAATACATGTTAAAATCCTGCTGTTGGTTTATCTCCTGGTCCATTATAAACCAACCAGAACCCTCAGCTCGTCCGGGCCATGCCTACTTTCTGCAGTGTTCAGCTTTTATGATATTATGTCTGACCTTATTGTGTAACAACCCTCATAGTTTAAATTCAGATCTACTTACTCTTTTATTACTACTATTACTACTCATTCTTTTTTAAATAAGCTAATAAAAATCAGTCACACAGTAGCTTCTAACCTCCATGTAACCAAAGACCACTTAAATGGTACAGAATGTACCAAACCAATCGCAGAGGAGCAGGGGCGGGACTTATGAGACGACTAATACTGGAGTTTGAAAGGTTCCCAAACTAGACACCAATTAACTGCTGCGTCTTTAAGCTTTACACTGACTGTATTTAGAGTCATGGTAAATTTAAATTTCTATTAAGAGTTAACGTAAACGGAAAGTTTGACCCAGGGGCCGAAAGTGACCAAGTAAACGTTTTTAGTAATACTTAGACGCTAAAATGCAAAGCAGGCCCCCGACCATAACTGAGTGCTGGTATCAGTTTTTAACACCATGCCTCATGTCCGTTTTCCATCCATCCATAAATCTGTGCATCCATCAGCAGGATGGATGGCGTGTATCTCAAGCTCCATCACTCCTTCTCTGTGCCATGCAGACAAACCGCAGTTAAGCAGAGATCATGGAGGCCACTAACAATGAGCCGACCACGCCTCAGTTCATATCACTGCCGCCATATAACCTGTCATGATTAAATTACACGCCGCAGACAGCAAATCCATATTAATGGGTGTTCTAGGGTCCTGGATTCAGCAGAGTAAATGTCGGGGCTCTCGCCTTAGCCGAGGTGCCCACACCGACAAAGCGTAGTGGACATGAACATCAACTATCAGACATGGATCTGGGAGACAAATCTCTGCAAGCAGGAAGAGATTCACGAAACCTCATACTGATTGAAATCCATTCAGGATGAAGGACATTTCCTGCCATTTCAGTTTTTAGGAAACATTAAATAGAAGATTTTAATTTATGATGCACCTTTACGATCATATTAAGACGACTAAACCTTTCAAAAGCATTTGGCCAGGATTAGGCAAGTTCATCTTGAGACTCATTTTGTAATTATTCCTAATCCATTAAATAGAAGAAAAAAAAAATCAGAATAACACAGGCAGTCAGTTTAAACCAAATTATGACGACTGAGTCTATTTGCTGTGAGCTTCAAAGCTCTGATCGTCAATAGTATGAAGAGTTGTTTTGATTTGTTGGATCTTTTCATGGTTATAATTTTCATCTTTAACTGCTTGTTTAAAAAAGGTCTTAAGATCAACATTTTCCATCCACATCTTATTTGAGTTTTCACAAAGCTTCAGTTTCAAAGACGAAACTGAATACGCTGAATACTGAGTGGCACGGTCTCCATTACAAATGAGGTCAGGTGCTCGTTTAGTCATGTAAATGAAAGTAGTCCATCAAAGAGGAACGCAAAAATAAGAAGATAAAACAAATGTAAAGATGAAACAAGCAAACCACACAGGTGCTAACTTTTGTCATCTTTGATGTCCGTTTCCAAACAAATATAAACTCGTTATGTGTTTTTGAATTACTGGGATATTAATGAATGACTGCAGAAGCGTGTGTGTGTGTGTGTGTGTGTGTGTGTGTGTGTGTGTGTGTGTGTGTGTGTGTGTGTGTGTGTGCATGACTGCTGGATCATCTCCAGAGTGAAGCACTGCCATTGCCTCTGTGGCCTTATTGTTTACGCGACCATAAAAGCTGAGGTGTCCGTTTTCTGGCACCGTTCACTGAAAAATCTAAACGAGGAATAAGATTTAAAACTTCATTATTAATTAATGCAGAGCACTCAGAGAATGAAGCAACTGCAGAACACGGTGGCTTTCACAAGTCGCCTGCAGAAACATGTGGCGTAAGGACCCGTATAAGTCTTCAAACAACTGCAATGATCCGGCCTCTTCTGTTTGCCGGGGAGAAATCTGCTGGATTTCTGCTTATAAACTTTGGATTTCAGTGGAAAACCCCAGCCAGCAGACTGCCAAATGTGATGATGTGGCCATTTCCTGTGGGTGTGCGTCTCAGTGCTCCCATCAGGCCGTCGGACCCTGTTCAGACCTGGTATTAAAAGGCATCCTTTGAAATCCAATCACAAGTAGACAACACTAAAGCAACATCTACTTTGCTTTCTGAGTACTTTCAGGTTTGGATTCGGATCCACTTACGGAATTAAACATGGACTGAACACGCAGGTGTCCAAAGATGAAATCTGCTAAATTATTCTCGCTGACTTAAGCAACATGTTATTTGACTTTGCATGCAAATGTCTGCAAATGTCTGTTGTTCGATTTCTTCTTCGTGTTTGTGGCGTGTCTGTCCTTGTACTGTATACAACGATTTGTTTTGTGCATATTTTTTTGTTGAATAAGATTTGGAGAAATACAATGATGGTTTTGTAGGAGATCTCCTTCCTCTTATTATTTTTTACTGTTAAGTTAAACGTAGTTATTTACAGCTTTTCTTTTTTGTGATTAAACATAACACATTTGAGAATATGGCACGTGTTTTAATTTGAGTTGCAGGTGCAACAGTGACCGAGTGCAGAACCAGTTACTCTGATAACTTATTGATACACAAGCAGCTATTTGTTTTCTTTTACTGAGCATTTAGGAAAAGTTAATGTCTTGTGTTGTGCTGCCTTCGTGCTTCAGTCATTTCAAAGATTTGATTCTGCAGACAATGTTTTCTTGTTGTTTTTTTACAGATGTTACATGAGGACATCATTAACTAAAAGCTGCATCAGTGTCCTTGGTACTTCACAAGCTCTTTATTATCATCTCATTTGCATGTTTGTAAGCTGTTACCATTTCAACTCCACTTCCTCCTCAGACTTTTTTGCAATGTTTTGTGTTATGCTCATTTAAGATGGAAATATTGAAATGGGGGCTGGATAAGTTTGATCAGGGACTGTGATGTCACAAGCTCAGACGTCGGGATGTACTACGCCAAAACATCTGACAAGACTGTGTTACGCGTTTTTAAGCAGGTAATCACTTCAGATACCCGGATATAAGCTCTCAAACATCAAATGTTATGTTTGTTTTCCAAACAAATTTCACCTTATTTTTACAATGCCGGACTTTGCCATAATAAAAACCTTGTTTAAAGCTGCTGGAGTCACTTACTTTGCTAAAAAGGTTTAGTTGTATAATGAATAAATCCTAATAAATTCTTGGTGTTGCATAAAAAACAAGTAAATCTCTACAAGTGATTGTTAAAGTTTTGTTGTAGAGTAAATATGTAGTAAGTATATAAAGTATTAGTGGTAAAAAATGGTTACGGGTGTTGTGTGAGGCCAATAAAAACACCTCTACAACCTATTTAGACACTTTCTTTCTTTCTTTCTTTCTTTCTTTCTTTCTTTCTTTCTTTCTTTCTTTCTTTCTTTCTTTCTTTCTTTCTTTCTTTCTTTCTTTCTTTCTTTCTTTCTTTCTTTCTTTCTTTCTTTCTGCAGAGTGGAAACCCTCTCAAACACTGCTCCTCTGACCTTTATCTAACAGGCTCCTTGGATGAAACATGGGAACTCACAAATGAAATGCACATACAAATCAGTTTCTTATTTTCAATTAGAGAACAAAAGTTGCTCCATCATCGCTATCTTTGAAGTATTTTTAGGCTCTTTCAGCAAAATTGGTCTCTCATACATGAAAGAGGACTTGCTCATCTCTGCCCACATCTGCAATCATAAAGGAGCACATGGCATAAGCAGAGCTCCAAGACTCCAATGACAGTCTAATAAAGTGGAGGATGCAATTTGTATGAACTCCGCTGGAAATGAGCGGTCGTCTCTGAGTGCAAAGGCTGCTCTCTGCACAGCAAGAGGACGGAAAATAACAGTTTCATAAAGGACAGACAGTAACCATGGTGAATGGCCGTCTCACTCCCTGCTTTCCTGTCTTTTCACTGCTAAAACCCCATGTGCATCTCCTTCAGAGCACACACGTGCACGCAGACTGCCAAAGCAGCCACTTACTAAACTGTCAGGCACAGATTTCAACCTCAGGATTAGCCACCAGATTTGCACTGCCGGCTGCAGATTTTTGGAAGGGAAATTTGCAGCCACATAGTAAACAAGACAGTAACACAAAGATCACACTACATTTGTATTTTTTTTCCCCCACAGAATATGAGCCTGTCTCAGAAAGCATTAAACAACACAATGAGACTGCACGGCCAAAAAAAAAAAACACCTCAAAAATGAAACTCTTTGTACTCCCCCTACTGCACTCAACATCTTGGCACCTGAGTGAAGTACTTGCAAGGTCATCTGCAAAGGTCAGGAGAAAGGAGAAACACAAGATGGAGAGGTGAAAACTATCTAGTGGGTTTGCGTAACACCACCACTGTTAATGCAAAGCCCACTGAGCTGAGATTACTAATTATTATTAACTATGGAGACTCGGCTCCGGCAGAGGAAAGACTGACAGCACAACTGACAGAACATTCGCTGCTTTCAAAGGCAAATCACTCAGAGCAAAATCATCTGATGAAATAAAAAAAAATAAAAAAAGTATCCTCTGGGTAAAATGATTTGAATTAGGGCCAAATAAATAAACTGTAGTGAACTAAACCATAAAAATAACTGAAACATAAAAGAAAAACAAAGCTGTTGTTTTTCCATCTTTGTTTGATGGATAAACTTGGCGGTCGCTGGTTCGATCCCGGCCCTGTCACATCCCAAGTGTCAGGGGACAGGACACCAAGACCCTCTTTAAGCCCTCTCATAGTGGGGTCGGGCTATAACAGAGCATCCGGGGTAAAACCTTGGCCACATCAGGTGTGTGAGCCATGATGCTCCATGGTGGCAGCTTCAACAAAAGCTGGTTTAGCTGCTTCTGAGGCGCCGCGGGTCGCAGATGAAGGTTTAACTTTGGTAAATGTCATTTCATTAATGGCAAGGCAGTGATCCTAATTTCTAAATGTTCTGTATTCAAGCTCACCACAGCAGGAGAACCTGTCCGGTCGCTGCTGATTTACATCCCACAGAACAAACAGACGGGTATTCCGGCGACGACGACTCCGCTGTCGTCTGAAGACTAATCAGATTTGTTTTTCAAACGAGATGTTTGGGATCGAGTGTCCGCAATGTCATTTGCAAGTGCTCAGATCAGATCTGTGTGTTCACAAATGAACAACTTGTTTCTGTCAGCCGTGGCAACAACTGCTTTTATTTTCGCTGCATTTATAGTTTCATTTTTCATGTCTCTCTGCACAAACAACCTACAATTGAGTCAGTGACTGTGCGAGGCAGCAATTTGGAGAGCTCTGAAAGCATCCAAACTGGTCCGAACCACCATCCTTGTGACTGCTGGACGACGACTCCTAAGTGGCCGTCCGACATAAGCGTCTGTTACAGAAACTTCCTTGCTTCCTTCTGGCTTTTGTTTTAATCCTGTTTTAGTCTTTCTATCTTAGATTTTCTATTTAGCACAGTTTAACCACATTTTAATGGCTATTTATTGCCTATATCTTACATATTTACTTATTTGTCAACTTCTATTATCCTTTATTATTATTATTTTTATGTCATATTTATTTTTTGCTCGTGGTTTTTAACTCCAGCGCTTCCTCGATGGGAATCCTCAGCATCAGGAGGGCTGTTGTGTTCCCTCAGTGGTTCTTCTGTCCCCAGCAATGTTTCCATGTTATTATTTCTTTCATGTTTTATCATGGATAGGGATTTGGGCTGGTGGGGTGTAGGTGGATAAGTGGGATTCAACTTACTGTTGAGCACTTTATGCTGCATCTTTTTGTTTGTAAAGTGCTATATAAATAAAGCTTGATTTAATTTGATTTGATACACAGAGTTTTCAGACTGTTCTGTAGGAATCCAACATTGAAAGTCACACTTTAAACCAAGTTCTTGCATTCTTTAACTAACTACAGTTTGTGGATACTGAGTTATGGCAAACACAGGTTTGTAAAAACATCACAGTGCATCTGAATCCAGTTCAGACTTGACTTTACATCTCATCTCCTGTCTTTCTGTCGCCTATTCATAATTCTGTCCAAATAAAGGTCATCAGTATAAAAACGATGCATCACAGACATTTAGGACCAAGGAAAATCAGACTCCTCATGTTTGCTGAGCGTGTTGTCTCCAGGTTAGACCTGCTCACCACATGTTTGGAGCACTAAAACGCTGAGAAAGCTGATATTCGACTGTGCTGGACCTCAAAAACCCTTTTATTCTCCTCTGAAGTTGACCTCCATTACATGTTTGTCTGGAACGTGACATTTGAAAAAGGCTGCAGCAGGCAATGACAGATGAACGCTGCAGAAACGTGCAGCTGGAGGCAATGCTGGGTCTTTTTTCCCCACTCTTTGGTTTTTAACACGTTTACAGAGAGTACCGCAGTCTCCTTCAAAGAAAGCAGCACATCTGAATGCACGTACATCTACAGCAGCAGGTCTAAGAAGGAAAAGTCGAGTGCATTTGTGTTTCACCCCAAATGCAAACAAGAAAAAGCACACAAAAAACATTTATACCCAAGCTTTAAGCCTTTGGGTATGAATTAATTTACTGAGACAGCCACTGCGAGCAGGAATCACAACTCCATTGCTCTCAGCAAGGTGTTCACGGTACGCAAGATAAGCCCAACCATCATGACGCAAACTGGCGTGCAACCAAATCCCCCAGGTGGCCAGTAGATAAATTCCTAGATTGCCAGCAGTACCTAAAACTCTTACATAATCCCAGGTCAAGCAGGGTCACCGCTGCATATCTCTGGCAAAACCTACAATATGAAGTACAGTCGAACTATGAGCTCTGCCTCTGTGTGACAAAGCTGCAGGACACGAAGGCGTTTGTGTTCCTACCTCCAGCACGAGCCACAGCTGATCCCCGCATTTCACATCCTTCTTGTAGTACATCCCGTAAAACTTGACCACGTTGGAGTGGTCAGAGAGAGCCTTGAGGATGTTGTATTCTGCTTCAATCTCCTCATCAATGTCCTGAAGAAGAGGGAAAACACAACGGTTGGAACCAGTCAGCAGACACATTTCGGCACATTGAGGTTTTAACCAGAAGATGTTTCAGGGAGATTTCAGTTAGCGACGGCAGCAGCCAGTCCAACGTTTGAGAAGGTTTAATTTTTCATTGTTGCAACTGGAATTTGGTCACTGTTGGCTCATTTGAGCTTATCTAGCCTCAGTTACCACAAACAAAAATAAAAAACACCTTCATATGTCAGTAAAATTGCTGCAGAAGTGTAAAAATGCAGAGTAAGTTTTACAGTTACAAGAGAACTGATCTCATCAAAGAAAAACAAAGCTGCATTAAAGCCAAATGTATAGTCTAGACTTCTAGACATCTCGCATTGTTCTAATCATACTGTTTAATCACGTATTGTAGCACCGCCATAAATAAAACAGATAGGAGAGGAATTATTTATATGAATCTTTTCAAGCTCATTTTTTCCTTCATTTATAGTTTTTGTCTTCTGTTTTGAGCAGCGCTGGTTTTTTCGTCTGCTTCCTTCAGGTAGGTTCACCTGACACACGTGGTGCCGGAGCAAACACAGCAGCTCTAAGTTGAACAGCAGTTATTCCTACAGAAATTACGGTAGTTTATCTGATTTTAGAAGTAGTGGTAGAAGTGGCAGAGAAGTAGTAATGCCTAGAAGGAAATATAATGCTATAAAGAAGACTGATCACACTTGTTGGGTTCTGCATCAACCTGACGTGTGATTACATTTATGGTTCCCTCAAGAAAAAAACAAAAAGTCTGTCTACTTAAAGAAATTTGGAAAGCAAAAGCATGTTTCTATTTAAAAACAATATGAGCAAATATGCTGTCTTTGCTTTGCCATAGCAAGGAGACAAGTTTGTTTCAGAAGGAATATTTTAAAATCTGTATAAGCCTAACATATATGAGCATGTTTGTTCTGACCAGAGAGCCCAACAAGAAACACCATCGTGGACCAAATCCAGGAACTATCCGGAATCTGGTGACGCAGCTGGCTGAGAAACAACAGTGAGTCCTGAGATGAAATAAAGTCCACAACTCCTGCAGTAGGCTATGGTTTACGGTGCAGGGTCCCTAGCAACAGTGTACCTGACTATGCCGTAACTATGGCGATGATTTAACCCAGAAGCTCCTTATCTCAACATTGATAATGCTGCATCTTAAATAGCTCAACCAACTGTAATAAAGTCTTGAAATAGCTATTAGAAATGAAATGTTTTTATGTCTTTCATGTTCGTGTATCCTTTTATCTTTTAGTGACGTTTTCATCGAGTATCTCCCGTAACCGCCTAAAAAAAAAAAACAGTCCAACCTTAAAAGAAGAAAAAACTGCAAAAGATTTATACGTGAAATTATCAGCGCAGTGATTAAAATATGTCAACAACAGTCTTCTCAGAGCAGCTCTGCAGAAAATCACTAAGAAATAATAGCAAATGGTGACAAACTCCCCAAAATAGCTACTGAGCAGAGCTTTTAAATAAACCATCCAGATCCTCGCTCCCGCAGCAGAGACAATAGACGAGTTCCAGGTCTAAATACACAATGATATCTGTTTTCATAGATTAAGGGCGGAAGCCTTCGTCGCTCCTGTGAACAGATCTCCAGAAACTGGAAACCGCTGCCGACGATATATTAAATTTTAATCTTAGATGAGAATATTAAATGATTAGAATATAATGGCATGTCATTCTACCGCTCAGGATTGTCATGCATCTTGTTACACCGTGTAACCGGAACATGTGCCGCTCATGTAGTTCATCATTCTCACACCATCCTGTCTCAGCGCAATTTGCTTAAAGCCACTTTTTGCTTTACGCACGTCAACGCTAAAAGGCTGAACAAGCAAAAGGAGTCCAAGTAATGAGAACGCCAAACTGATATCAACAGAGCTAATTTGAAGAGATGATCTGCTGATGCTTGTGGAGGGAAGAACAATTAGAAGAATAATCATCCTGTGAAGAGAATAAAACATAGAACAAAACTGCTTATCGAACCTGAGCTAATGAGCTCTGAGAGTGTGCTTCTGTACAGCTGTTTTACTCCTATTCCGCCACCTCTTAAAGGAATTTTTATCCTTTAATATCAACCTTAAAGCTCTCTGCATGTTTTTCTGTGCTTTTGTTGAAAGCCTTCTTACTTTTTTGCTTTGTGGTTGATTCTCTGGTTTGGAAATGCTTCTGGGGCAAAGAAGACGATTGCAAGAAAGACGGATACAATAGCCAGTAATCTGTCGAAATCTACTTTCCCAAGCTAAAAAAAGATTTATAGGCATCACATTTGTAAATATATACACAAAAAAATAGTATACAAGTTGGAGAAGCAAATGTTCCTTTTAATGCATAAAGCAAGTGAAAGGGTGGAAATGTCAAGTGATGTTTGCTGCAAACCAAACGGTGTCATATTGCATCTTTACCACCACAAGCAGTGACTGCAACACTTGTGATGGTTTTACACCACAAGTGTAGCTTCAGCCAAAGTCTGTTTTAGTTTCAGTATTAAACTGTGCTTCCTTCACAGCGGACTAACACAACTTACATGGATGGGATCCAGTATCTTCACAGCTGCTTTGCTTCCATCAGCTTTGTTCAGCACCTTGTACACTTTCCCGTAAGTCCCTTTCCCGATTGTTTCAATGATTTCCCAGGTGTCGGTGGGGTCTGGAAAGTTGTCGAAGACGATTGATTTTCCCGATTGTGGAAACATCTTCAGGAGAGATCTCCTACGAAGGACAAAAAAAAAAACCCACTAGATGGGTTACACTAAGAAATGAAATGACACTGAAACCAAAACACTCACATGACCTTCTTTTAGATTATACATGTAAAATGTAAAGCATAACCATATGACTGGTTTGATCCATGTTCAACTCAACTCTTTTTATAAAGCACTTTAAAAAAAAAAACCACACAGTTGACCAAAGTGCTGAACACAAACATGGGTTCAGAGAAAAACATAAAAACATGTAAAACAAATGTAAACATAAAAGAATAAAACAAAAATGAAACAATAAGATAAAACACTACAACTAAGATCTCAAACTGATTTAAAAGCCAACGTGAAAAAGTATGTTTAAGGGAGGATTTAAAAACGGGAAGTGAGTCGGTCTGCCTGATATGTGAAGGTGGCTCGTTCCACAGTTTTGAACCAGCGACTGAGAAAGTGCAGCCACCTCTAAGCTTCCTCTTAGTCTTAGACACAACTAACAATAACTGATCTGTTGACCTGAGGGAGCGTGAAGGAGTGAACGGCTGAAGCAGGTCAGACAGATACTTTGCAGCGAGTAAAGTAGTAACTGGAGTCGAGCAAGTGATTTCTGGCTAAATCCACTGTAAAGTGCATCACAACAATCTGTTGTGATAAAGGCATGCAAGGTGATGTCAGAAAAGAAAAGGCTTAACCTTGGCCAATTTCAGTAGGTGATAAAAGCTGGACTTGACCATCAAACTAATATGAGTATTAAAGGTACAGTTGATGTCCAGTTTTACACCCAGGCTTCTTGATGTAGGCGTTACGTTTGCTTAGAAAGACCAAGTTGACATGCACCTTAGAGGCATCACTAGGCCCAAATAACATGACCTCAGTCTTATCTTGATTATAGTGTAAGAATTAGGTGACATTCATGGCTTCATTTCATCAATACACTCTAGTAATTGCTTAGCAGAGTAAAAGTGGAATGAAATTCCATGTTTTCGGAGAACTGATCGAAGAGGAAGCAAATATAGTGAAAAAAGAAGAGGGCCAAGAATATAACCCTGAGGCACTCCGCATATAAGAGGTGCTCTGGATAACAGTTAAGTAGGATCTGAACAACTTCATGCAAACCCCTGAATGCCCACTCAGCTCTCCAGGCGAGACAGGACAATCTGATAGTTGACTGGATCAAAGGCTGTTGTTAAATGCAATAAAACCACAACAGCACAGTGTCCAGCATCTGTGGTTAAAAGAATGTCATTAAAAACCCTCCACAGAGCCGATTCAGTACTGTGGTAGGTTTTAAATCCAGACTAGAACACATCAAGAATGTTTTACAAAATGCAAGATCAAGCATTTAAGTTAAGGCGTATCAAAGGTATTTAGATGATTGGAGATTTAGTTATAGGGGTTTAACACAGTAACACTTTCATCTAAAGCTGCTATCTACTGAGGTGTTAAAAAGGATGAGCGAGTCGTACACTTTTTGATGTGATGGCTTGTTTCTTGTGTCTGAAATGAATGTGTGTCCCGACAGAGCCAGTGAAAAGAGACTCATAAGCTCGTATCAGCTGATCAGAGTGAATACAAAGTGATGAGTCAACAATACAACACAAGGCTGTTAAATTTCATACAGTTCAACAGAATCTGACGTGAAAACGTTTCAGATGAGCCCATCGAGCAATTGTAAAAAAGGAAAATGCTGCTAAAAACCCTCACAAGACCTTTATACAACACCTCTACACCTCTTCATATGCTCCCTAAAGGGGTTCCTGTCTCAAAACAGGAAAGTGCTTTGCAGTAAATCTGCCCAACAAATTCCCATTACAGCTACAAATATAATAATAATAACTGAATCAAACTTACATTATTCTCCCAATAAGATGCAGGACATTTTGGAAAAGCAATTAATCCATATCTATGTGAAAGGTTAGCATGGAAGCAGTGGCAGACAGGCCCGGCCCGGCCGAGTGTAAACCACAGAGGAGGAGCTAACACAGGCTAATCTCACTAGCAGTGCCCCCCCCTGCTCCACTGGAAACCATCTCTAAGTGGTTGGGGTTGCAGTGGGATTAGGAGGAATTAGCGTGTTGCAGCATGAGCCTTTCCCCATATAGATGCCCATTCATATGAAAAGGAAAGCTGTTTAAAGGCCCTAAGCGTGGCGCGGTGCAAAAGGCCATTCCCCTTTTTATTACCACTGCTTACTTTATTTACGTGCAGAGAAAAGACTGCTGTGGAGGCCGACGTGTTAGACTCACTACTCTGCTGCTGTCCCCTCTAAACTAATTATCCAGATGATTTAAATCACTTTGTGCCTCTGTGAATGGATCGTTGCACGCGGCCAGATAAAACTGGCCGGCAAAGTGATTATTTCACAGAGAAGTTATCAGTCATTGCCCATGCAGAGCAATTAGACTCCTATACATGCAGCCTTGTGTAGGTAATTGTACTTCTGTCTGCCTAATGTACAGTACCCAACAATCTACAGGCGCCTTCAATAATACATCACTGGCTCCGTTTGTGTCAACACGCCACGACACATGAGACAGGAAGCCGAAACCCAAGGACTTGCACTGGACACCTCCAACAGGAGAAAAGGCTGGAAGGAAATAACCCCTCAGAGGAGGCAGCAGTGTGTTTGTGTGTCTGAATGCACGGGGTTATCTAACCGTGTGTGCCCTGGAGCGTCGGCTGGTTGTCGCTTTTCATTAGACATGTAGGGATGTGGCATTAACCGCAGCCGGTGTTCAAGTGTACACATGAGCCACACATAAATGGCTGAGGATTTATTTACAAAGAGATGCACAAGCTTGGATTTTAAACAACTTTTGGATTGTATATATGCCTCAAAACATTTGAAAAATTTTCTTAAAAGCCCATAGGAATGCTTTAATCTGGCTGACATCTAAGCAGATGTTTGGCCACTTGAAAGCTTATCTCTAACACTGATGAGTAGGTTCAAGATTCAGCTTAACCCTGGTACAAAAACGACTTCTGGTCCACGAGCCAGAATAACATGCCTGGATGTGCCGGTTACAGTCAAGAGCCAGCAGTCGCGTTTCTTCCATCTAGCTGGTTAAAACCAAAGCCAACAACAATCATTCCAACAACTGACATACAGAATTCAGACAGTAAAGTTCAAATACTTTGACATACATCATGTGATACTAAGCAAATCCGGCCAAGCAGCCAACTCAGACTGAACACGAGCCAATCTGTTATTTCCTCCCAATGACATTTGCACTCATGATAACTCAAGCATTTCAATAGTTATTTTTGACTGACCTTTGATAGACGGTGGTGAAAAGAGGACCCAACTGAACAAAGGCACACAATAAGCATACAGCAGCAATCAGCTGAGCCACTCCCACAGCTTGCAAATAAGAAATCCAAATAAAGCAGACATGTTTGCATTTGTTAAAATAAAGAAAGCCAGGAAAAGATGCACAAACATTGATGCCAGTCGAGAAAGTCCACTAAAAAAAGTTGTAATTCTTAGCCATGAAACGCTAAATCAGTATTATACTTACTTTTTTCAAAGTGACTCAACATGCTTGGGAATCAGGTGCAGATTACGTTGCCAGTAAACAAGAGTGAGGGGTTGCTCCTCTGCACCAAGCACACCGAAGTTATGACTCTAAAGTAATTAGTTTAATCATGAACACTTCCAGGAGCTAGCGTCAGATTAGTCTGATTGGGTCATAAATTCACCTGGAGAAGACAAGCCAACAACAGGCGAGTGCAGCAGCGAGAAGCACGTCAGGTGTAAGAGGCCATGACTGCACGGGGGCGTTCTCAGCATCACTTAGCAGTGTCCCATTACACCAGGCACCGGTCCTGGGGAAAGAGCTGCAGAGCAGCCAGCCCAGAACTGAACTGAGAGTTTACTTTTAACCCCTTAACACACACTTTTAACCCATTTAAGTGGCCTTAAGGTTGGTAAAAGTCATATTAAGAAGAACAGAATGACTTATTCCAAATATATCACTATTATATTAGTGGAACTTAATTTTTCTAATGCTAAATCTATTAATTATTGATGATTTTATTAATATGTACCAGTGGAAACCTTTGCTGCTGTGCAAACATCAGTGCTACCAGCAGTGTTATATTATTATTACTATGTTATTACATATGATGTTATACTATATTATTATTACTATGAGTGTAATATATATATAATATATATATATATATATATATATATATATATAATATATATATATATATATAGTATATATATATATGAATATATACATATACACATATATATATATATATATATGTATATATACATATACATACATACACATACACACCACCCACACACACACACACACACACACACACACACACACATTGCCCTAAGTAATTAAATACATAATTTCAAACAAAATAAAATGGTTATGTGTTCTTTCAACTAGGTAATAATGCATTCATAAAAATATTTATACTCCATCTGCAACAGAATCTCTTGTTAAAAACATCGATGGAGTGGTTTTGATGGTGAAATCAGAAATGACGTCTTTCAGCAGACTCTGTCTGCTCTTTGCTAAATTTTGCCTTCAGAGACTTCCAGGTCAACCTAGAGCAGGTCACTGCGGACAGCACAACAAAAACATATTCTCTGTAAAATGTGAACCACTATGCTCTGTTAGGTCTTTATTTACAGCTCAGCAGTCAAAGTGCTCAGTAGCAAAAGTGATGACAGCCACTGGCTGTCCCTGCACCCGATCAGAAGTCCAAACCCCTAATTATGAACATCGATTTTCTGCTTTACATAATTGTACTTGATGTGGTACAAAAGTCATGGATGTGAAATCTTACTATGGAGACCAAAACAGTTCTTGTGAAAAAGACCATAAATATGGTGATGTCAGCTGCAAATGTGAACATTTTAACCTTGAAAATGTACATATTTTAGCACGGGGTCAATAAGATTGATTGGTCCTAGTGGTCAGTCAACTGTTCCTACTGGTGCACTTGGAGTCACACAGGTGAACTCTGTCGGTAGGAAACTCGCAGACAACAGTCCAGTATCCAGGCTCCAGAGACACTCCTTCACAGCGACACGTCTAGGTTTACACCATAAATAAGATAAAACATCCCTTCATCCCTCTCTCTTGCTGCTCATTTTCTCTGAAGTTTGTATTGAGAACAAATGGAGTCCAGAAACTCCTATCAGTCATATCCCAGGGACACATGAACTGCATTCCCAATATTCCTGCTGTGTTATCGGCCACTTGTTTTGCCGGTGAGCCCACGTTTCCCTTGGCTCTCCATTTTGGTCCTGCCCTGCAAACTTTTCCTCAGTCTCTTCTTCAACGTGCTTGGGTTTGGGTCTCCTTGTTCTGAGCATCACCTGGTCTTTGGAACGCTAAATAAGCTGCTTTCACATGTACAAAGCATTTGTTGTCATGGTTACCCATCATAACAGATGCTGAAAAATGCCAGAATCACCAGCCAATGTTGCATCACATCAGAATCCAGGACAGAAACGAATAAAAGAAGAGAATTTCAAATAAAAAGTTATAAAATGATGAAGTTAACTACTCCCTTAGATTGATTTGATGTTTTAATGTTCCTACTCTGCTTTTACTTTTCATTTTCACTTGAAATTTGTGGTAATAAAAATGGATGCTTTCTGTCCATCTAAACACATCCCAGAAATAATTTTTTTTCCAGTATTGCAGAAAACACCAGACTAGAATTATATCATAAAGCTTTTTAGGAAGTTTAATTCATCATGCAGCAGGCTTCTGCAAAGCTGCTGAATTTTATGGGGCAAACACTTCGCAATCATCGAATGGAGCCCAAACCACTGAAATTCAAATTAACTTTAACAAGCAAGGTCTTTTTTGTCATCTGAAATTTGAGAAACTGTCCCTTTTTTTTTTTCACTGCCAATTGATGCTGTGGGTTTCTTTCTGGACAGGGACTTATCAAAATGTATAAATACTTGCAATGATTACATTCCTGGTTAAGACCAAAAAGCCAAGACTGCATGAAATCAGGAGAATGACCAAAACATATATGACAAGAATTAGATTTAAGAAACTGAAAAATAAAACCATGCAAGAGCAATATATATATTAAAAAAAAAAATCATAGGGTTGCAATCTCATCCCACGCAGTAGGTCCAGTGCTGTGACTGCGTCCAGGAGCCTCATCAATAATCTGTGGTTGACTGTAATAAATATGGGGAGCAGTGATGTCCCCCTCTGTCCATTACTGACACCATGATTTCTGGCTCCGTCTTCAGCCCCGCTCCATCCATTAATGACCCCATTCGTCTGGGAGGGGCCGTGGGTAATCAGCATGCTGACTTAAGTGTGGCTCCCTCAGGCTCATCCTGAAGGTTTTGGCTCTGAAGTGTTCCAACCTCATTTCCTGGTCCGCTGCTTTACAAATGGCTCCTGGACGCTGAACCAAGACCAAGAACGGAGATGCACTGATGACTATAATAGCAGTATGATTAGAGCGAACAAAAGTCCAGTTTAGTCTGCACCACCCCCACCCACCCCCACCATTCATCCAGTCTTACTCCCATGGAGTAAAAATCCTTTATTTTGCATCTGAGGGTGATTGGTGGCTTTAAATTAACTTCAGGAGTGTGTGTGGGTGTATGTGGTGGGTTCTCCGTTTGGCCCTGTGATGGAGCGGCAACATGTTCAGTGTACCCCGCATCTGGCTTGTGATTGGGTTTGATGGGAGTCACAGGATGTTCAGTTCCTTGAACGGCCACTAGGGGCTCGTTTCATCACTCAGCTGACCTCCATGTTACCGCCTGGTACAAAGCAAACATTTTAGTCTCTATAGCTGGAATCGACACCCATGTATATTGTTCTTGTTTAGTTTTACTTTTCTTTTTTCTTGAGTGACAGCTGCATCTGTGGTGTCACATCTGAACTCAGTTTAGCTACTTACCACTTTCGGTGAATAAAGTCCTAAGAAAGCGTAATCACTATTACTTTAAACAAAATATGGTTTGCTGTGCGTTTGGCTGTACCAACAGACAGGGTCCTGCCCATACTGGTTTCTATAGCAACATGTGAAATAAGGACGGACGGACAGATTCGGTCCGAATGAATGAGAAGTAGTAGCATGGGTTAGGCTAAGCTAAAACAGCCATCTTTCCAGGACTGAGGTCCAGTTTTCCTGGCGCGCTCTTTCCAACCATTTCCAACCCAGTTTTAATCAACAAAGGCAGGTGGTGTGACCTCCTGCCACGACGGGTGTTGCAAAGAGCGTCGAGGTCAAAACAACTTGTCAGAAAAATCACTGGTGACATCACAGAGCGTTAGTCGAGCACTGGTGATGTCCAGTTGGTTTTTGTTTGTTTTTTTTAATACGGTACGATGATGTAGCCAGCTGTGATCTGAAGAGGATGGAGTGGGTGTTCAGATTAGATCAATGAATTACATACCTGCAGCCAAAATCATAAAATATCACTAGTTTAAGGTCACTATCGGCATGTTGCTCATTTAAAGACAACATAATACAAGCAACATGAAGTTAAATGCTTGTGCACCTGAACGTTTTGCAGTGCTTATCTTATTGTTCAGCATCTTGAAGGTTTTGCAAGAAAGCATTGCAAAACCTTCAAGTTTACTTGTAACGTAACTGCCGAATCTGCCTTATCGAAAGCCTCTCTCTCTCTCTCTCTCTCTCTCTCTCTCTCTCTCTCTCTCTCTCGCCTCCTCTCTCTCTCTCTCCTCTCTCTCTCCTCCTCCCCCTCTCCCTCTCTCTCTCTCATCTCTCTCTCTCTCCCCCCTCCCCCTCCCTCCCTCCCTCTCTCCCTCCCTCTCTCTCCTCTCGTCTCTCTCCCGTCCCTCGCCCCTCCCCCTCTCCCTCCCTCTCTCTCTCTCTCTCTCTCTTCTCCTCGTCCTTCTCTCTCCTCCCTTTCTTCTCCCTCCCCCCCCTCTCTCTCTTCTCTCCCTCTCCCTCCCTCTCTCCCCCTCTCCCCCTCTCCCCCTCTCCCTCTCTCCCTCTCTCCCTGTCTCCAAACGCCACATCTGAAATATTAGATGAGAACTCATTCAGAGCCAGCTGGCACGTGATGTGTTACATAAGCATCTAATAAGCTTAATTTCTTGTCAGGTAACCTACATCCTGCTCTGCTGCTCATCCTGAGCTGCCAACTCTCAACACCACGAGGAATCATCCCCTTCGACTGACGCTGTAATAAGATATCTCACTTAAAAGACACACAGAAAATGCCTCCATGATCCATAAATCCTGCTCACACACGATCCACAGCTGCACATCTTCTGCACTTGTACGTATTTTGACAATTGAAAATCAATATTTGACAGCATCGTTGAAGAGTTAGACACGTGAACATGAACCGTAAGTACACCCTTTAACTGTCTGAGTTAGTGACTGCATTAACTACTGGTTTGGCGCTTTGCTGGTGAATGTAGAAAACTGAAAAATCCCACATATCCGTGGCTACACGAAGACACCAAACACGATAGCAAAGTTTAAATCCTAAAAGGTTTGATGATTACACTTAGGCCGACTTAATAAACAAATAGGTTTACCTGAAATCAAAGTCGCTGCTCTCAGACATGTTCTCAGCCCATCTCTCCTGACAGATGAAATATGTGAAACAAGTGAGGATTCAGAACAGGTGGGCTGAAGATAATTATGTTGTTGAAAATGAAGTGGCCCTGGACTGAAAATCAAGTCATTCACCTCTTCTGCTTCAGCCCACTCACTGATCCCTGCATTATTGGCATCTCCATATTGTCATTTATTTGTACGATATGTAGAAAACAAAGAAAACTTGGATACTTCACTTAGACTTTGCTTTGACATTGCAAAAATGGAAACATTGAACGCCCTATGAAACAGGCTGTCTTAACCTGGAACCTGCATGTTCCCAAACCTCTGAACACTACTGTATATATATATATATATATATATATATATATATATATATATATATATATATATATATATATATATATATATATATATAAAAATTTCTTTTCTTTTTTTTTTGCAGTGGCACAGCGGTCTCTGAAGGACAAGCAGTCATTTATTAACACTGATTGATTGATAAGGGCATTGATCAGCTCCGTCTAACACCATTTGCATGTGGCACGTGCAGCTCGACATCAGCCTCACACGGCCTGCTGTGTCCCGTCCTGTTATCACAAAGATAATACTCAACTGAATGCTTCACTGAGGTCGAATTACTCGTTTAAATTTTCATCCTTTCATCATTCCACATCCTTAAATCCTTCGCTTTAAGGTCACGCATGCAAACACCACTGGGTTGAATGCTACAAAATCTGTGACACAAACGCCTTTCCAGGTCATCCCATCTTATACACGCAAACAGTGTGTTTTTGTTCCTTCAGCTACAGTTTTATTCATGTGGTCACACAATCTCAGATTTGTCGGACACAATTGGGCAAAATCCAAGATGACTTCGAGGAGCCATAAAGAGGCACGCTCTGATTGTTGATGCAGATCAGAGGACGGCTGGCTGGGTCCGCAGCACCCGAGTCGACTCCGTCTGTGAAAACTGATTGAATAAGGCCACTGATGAGGCTATTGTGCTTTAGGTACGTGGTGTGAATGCCTGACAGGCCTGCGACTTGCGTCGATGACTGGCTGCCTTTGTGGCAAAGCACTGAGCTGTGACGTCCCCAGCTGTGTTATATAGGATATCATGAGCCACTAAAATGGGTATTGGGATTGTGCAGTAAATAGAAAGATCATTATGCCATCATTGCCACAACCATATACATGCATCGTGCACCGTTTTGACCCATATTTCTTCAGCTGACCTGCTCATTTTGGCTTTTATGCTGGCAAACTTTACTGCTGCTTTGTTACACAAAGTAAATCAAAGTTCACAACTTGCAACCTCCGTGTATTTTGAAGACTTAACTTTGATTAACATATGGTGTGCGTGTTCCCGTCGGCTTCTCAAGCAACTTGGCTTTGCCCCGTATGACAAAAACCACCGGTCAACAAAACCAGTCACGTGACCTAATGTGTCATCCATTGTTTATTCCATCTATGGTGGGGACAAGCTGACCTGTAATACCGCTTTGTCCCACTCGAGGTCCACTTCATTGTGTTTCATGCGGGTGCTGGCCCTTTCGTGTGGTGTGCTGCCCCCATGTGGTCAGACGTGGTATTGTTACATCGAGAGGCTTTAAGGAATCCCGTGGGGGACGTGGATATATGTAGCCAGTTTCAAGGAAAACTAGTAGCTCAGCTGAAGAAACCTGCCGTGGGATCATCAGAGCCATGTTTTTGCGTTGTTTTCTTTGTTTGCATGGCTAAGAAAATAGATAAATAAATCTTAAAGTATTTTATTAAATATGCAGCGTACAACTTTTGACCATTTTAACCCCTCCTGCCTCCATCTTACATAAGTAAGTGACTAGATGCTGAACAGTCCCAACAGTGACTCATCGTCAGAGCCCTCTTTACTCGAGGAGACGAGTTGTGTAACCTGGTGATGCAAATGCTCTGCTGCTCTTCAGTTTTCAGGTCATCTGCATGTTTGAGTTTGCGCTTTTTGTTCGCCTGAAGTTTCAGAAAAAGTGACTCATTAACGATTGAGTCAAAAGCAGAAATTAGACCACTTTCATTGTATCTTTTCGATGCTATTGTATTTTTTTACATATACCGTATTGTGTTTATTCTTTCGTGAAGCACCTTGTGGCGTTCCCCTGTCTGTGGAAAGAGCTGTAGAGATAAACTTCCCTTACTTACATTTTTTGCAATGAAAATATAACTTTTCTACCTCAGTGAAGACACAGCTATCATGAACAAACTTCCCACCCCTCTCTGTTAAGACATGACGTTTTTCGAAGGCATAAACATTCTTCTAGAAGGTGCACGGTCCATCTGACTGGGTGGTGAAAACCACAGACGCAACTCTTCATCGATGACTTGCCGTTCAAGCAAACGATAAAGATTATACATCCTTAGGTCAAAAACTAGATGCATGATGCATACCCAAACAGATTCACAAGAGTATATGGAAATGAGGTGAGTACCTGCCTTTACCCAGGGCCTTTGGTCCAAAACATGTCCTGCACTGCTGGAGAAGTAACCACCAAGACTGGACGTTGGCCTGCTTCTTCCTGCCATCTGGCAGGTCCTGTTACGTTCAACATCATCTTCTCACGAGTCCACGAGTGTCTAGTTTACAGGGGGAGCAGAAAGAGAAAAACTTTCCTAATAAGTGACGCAGTTTCATGGATTATTTTGCGTATATTTCCTTGGAGCAGCTTGGCTCGGAATATAACCGCTGCGGTTTCATTTCCGCTGTCACAAACTGCTCTGAACATGCAGTTGTTCAGGTATTTCTAGCAACCCCGTCACAGTCACCGTGTTTTGATCTTTTATCTCCCATGAGCCTCCTCTGTCCTTGTAAGGACACCTAGAGGGAAGAACGCAGATACACAGCCATCGCCTCTGACCCTTAAAAGTAAGGCCATGCCAGCTTTGTATTTTTCCCACTAAAGACAAAATTAGGTCATTTGTAGTGTAGCAGTTCAGCCGTACGCTTCACTCATTACTCTGCAAACATGTTATGACTCATATGTTGTCACTGAGTGCAGCCATCTTGTTTCTCCAGGAAATCATGGCGAATTATGTCTGAGGCGGCGTGACGTCCTCACCAAGCCCAAGGGGCTGCCTTTCCCCAAATACACTCATGAGGGGAGATGAGTTTTGCTTTATGTGTTCCTGCTTGCTAGGTTCCCACAGAATACATTATGCCTCCACCCCCAACCCCAACCCAACCCCACCCCACCCCACCGCCTGCGCCTCCAAGCTTGCGAGACCATTATCCTGCAGCCCCCAATAAGTTCTTATCAGTGGCAGCCAGATGGAGAGCACACGAGCAGTACCTCGAGACTTGTTGATCAAGCAGCGCTGGCTGCAAGGCCGTCATTGTGGGGAGGTTGTGTGGTCTAGATCGGCATCTTTGCTTTGTGCTTTGGATTTATTTGTCAACTCAGAGGCTAGAGAATATCAGGGAAGAAAAACTGACATGACAAGAAATTTAGTAATGAGACGACACACACTAATGTACTGTTAAACCGTCAGAATTAATCTGCCACACTGCGCATTTACGGCTGTCTGCAGGATGCGTTCGGCTTCAGGTCAGTGTGCGTCTGCCGCCACAGTCCTCTAGTGCCGTCAGCCCTGCTGTCATCCAGTGGAGTCGTGCGGTAACATGGGATTAGACATAACTGGGAAAATAGATCTGTAATCATGTGTTGACAAGAGGTTTTTTTTTTTGGTTGTTCGACAGCGAGCGTTGTCGCTGCAGAAAATGAACCCGACTCCAGACCCCACCTCACCTAATCCCAGAGGTAGTAGAAGAAGACCTGGACAAACATCCTGTGACATCACACGTAGGCGTTCTGAAGAGTTCGTTTTACAGCTTCGTCAAGAGGAACTTTAACACATCAACCAGCAACTTCAGAGCTGTCAATCTTTATTTTGAGTTAAAGCACAGCACACATAATTCCACTTTAGCTCTAACAAAAGAAAAAAATAAATAAATCCGGAGCTTGAACCCTCCGGCTTAAGTCTTCTCCTGCAGTGTTCCAGTAGTCGACAGTTGTAATCAAATCATCTGTATTTAAACAATAACTGGGAATTTAAAAAAAAAAACAACAAATGACTCAACGTAGAGAACCGACTCGAACGGTGGTCAAATATCTTTACACCAGTCCTGAACACATTTGAGGTTGCAGACATTTTAAACAACTATGTTGTTCTTTTGGTTTTTTTCTGGTCACGCCAGATGCTGAACATCTGCAGACTGAACCTAGAACCTCGAACATATGAATGTCTGGCCGTTGTTAATCGCACTTATCTGAAAACATTCGAGCTGCGTTTTCACCACCTTTTGCTCTTTTGCTCCATGGCGAGCCCCGTAGTTCTTTATACACGTCTGCTGCACTCTGCAGGTCTGTTGCACCCGTCAGTATGACAACACGTGCACACAGAGCACCTAAATTCACCCGTTCAGACACATTTTACCTGCTCCATTAAGAAGCTGACTGCTGGTTATTACGCTCTGTGAGAACGTCCACATTCTCTTTCAAGGTCGGCAACAACGAAAGGTGGACGGGCAGGAAGGAGTTGAATTTTGTACCAATCGGGCACTTGGAGGCTCAGCAGTGACGTGGCACCTGCAGCCAGAAAAAACAAAAAAAAAAAGGCACAAAATGGAGTCCCAGCTGGCCTTGCACCACGGCGAGTCAAAGAGCTGGGGGAGGTGGGGAAAATGCTTCAGGCTCAATTAGGCCCACATCTTAGTCTCAGCCAGCTCCGAGCTCCAGCAACTCCAGTCATTAGTGTCAAATTCACAGTCGACCATTTGCAGCTGCCTTTCCACAGGCGCCCTGACCAATCAGGACTGTGTGCAGCAACGAAGCGCTCGCAACATCTTGTTCCCTCCTCTGCAGTGTTCAATTCCATCTCTGGATTTGCAGCAAGCTGTTCAAGCTTGTAGTTGTGACAAAGAGAGCAGAAATGACATTTGCATGCCTCAGGAGGTGGGAAGTAGGGGAGTGCTGGCAGAGATACACCCACCCACCCTTGTCCACCTCACGCTGCCGAGCGGATCAGCACACACCTGTCCCCCTGGCTGAGAGCACACAGATAACTTCAGATCCCGCATGCTTTCTTCCACTGCAATGAAAGGTTTAAACCACATTTTGGGAAAAAAGAAAGAAAGAAAAGGATATGACAAAGAAAACAAGGCACCAACAGAGGCTGAAGGTCTGATACGTAATTAAAAATGACTGAATGAGTTCATAATAGAGGCGGATGGGGGCTCGAGGAGGAGGACGCAGGGATCGGGTGTGAAACAGAACCAGACAGCCGGTGTGTGAACGAGCGTGACAGTGACAGAGTCCCATGCAAAGATAAACAGCACGGGTGCAGCCCCAGTAATGGCTTTGCACAAGTAATTTGTCACTCCTTGTGAAAAGCAAACAGCAGGAAAGGCAACGGCAGCACTTTGCTCTGACACTTACCATCAGCCGAGGATGTCTCACGAGCTGTCCGCACAAACGCTGCTGCCCACTCAAAGGACTGCGCGTTTGACTGTGAAGGCCTTTCAAATGAGTACGACTCCCTGTCTGAAGGGACACGTGTTTAATGCTTCTACCAAACATCAGATATTCTGTTTGACTTTCTTGGACGTTTACATCCATCTCAAATGCAGACAAATGAAACAAAACGCAGTGTTTAGTAAATCCAGTTTAAAAAATAAATAAATAAATAAATAAAATCAACTAACTTAATGACAATCCATGTAGTACAAGAGGATGTGAACCATCAAAAGAAAAAAAGTGTAAAGACATCCAATAAAAAGGACAGTATCCACCATTTTGAAACAAATGAAGGAGAAGTGATTTAAGTAGAGTCTAGTAGGCCAAGACTGCCACCTTGTGGCTTTCTCTATTACTACACACAGGTAAAACTTATCAAAATTAAAGCAGCTACAGTTTTTTTTTAAATAATTAAAAACAAAATAAACATCCTTCATTTAAAATGAGGAGTACTTAAGTGTCCTGTACTTATTCAAACATATCTGGTCCCTTTGAAACAAAGACAATTAAAGCAATGCATGAAACTTTAAAATCTAGCAGCTTAAATTTGAAAAAACAAACAAAAACAAGAAAAATAATAATAAAATTTTGCAAAGGCATCATGTTCCACCTCCTCTCTCAGCAATTTAACGTCAACCTATTAAAATGCTGTCTGTAGCACCCCCCAGTGGCTGCATGTGAGAATGCAACACCCTCGACCTTTTCCCTGAGATGGGCAGAAGCTCACAGTTGGCTTTCATCTGGTCGATTTTTCTGGACAGTTCAGCGTCGCTGTCAATAACCAAGGTGCACCTTTGGGCATAGCTGACCAGAGTTTCTTCCCCTTGGCGAAACATGCCCACCAAGGGCACCATGTCTTTGCCGGCTAGGTGTAGCTCAGCAATCGACGCCGTGTTGGCGATGGTGTTCCGGTCGATTCCCAGATGACGGAACGCTTCACTCATGCTTTTCTTCTTGATGAAAGCAGACAGAACTTGTTTGTACCGATGAATGACATACTGGACGCCAGTGGCTGAGGGACAGAAGACACAGAAACAAAGGTAATGACTAAACCACGATATCCATGGTAGTGACCGTCACCAGGATTGATCAGTTATAACAGATGTGATCAGCGAGCTCAGGGTCACTACTGGTTTTGTTCTATCGATATGTCAGATTGCTGGTTGGTAAAATAGTCAAACAGGCTTTAGTTTTATGAAGTTGATGGTTCTGTGTGTTCAAATGTTCACATTACTGCCCAAAACACATGAAACGAGTACTTGGGCCTCATGTTTTAGTCGGGATGCAATGATGCGTTAGTTGTTATTAACACTGCAGCAGCAACCTGTTTTTTGTGCGTTTTTTTGCTTTGTCAGAGTTAAATGTTCTATTTTGTAATAAAGAAATGGAAATTACATTTTTTTTTTGTCCGATTCACTGATTATTCAAAAAAATATTTGACAGATTAATCGATTATTAAAATAATAGTTTGTTGCAGCCCTAATCCACACCATCTCAGATGGGGACTTTTGAACTTGGTCTTATTATTTAAGTGAGGTCACCGTTCAAAACACCAAACATCCTGCTGAGATTCAGAGAAAATGTATTTTGAAGGAATATTCAGACACACATGACGGCATAAAAAGTTTAAGAGCCCCGGGTGTAGCACCTCCACCGCCGTTTGACTACCTCTCTTCCTGCTGTAGTCCTTCCCTTTCTTCGATCTTTTCTTGTCCTTGTGGTGTTTCTTCCGTCTGTGCTCACTTGAGGCCGCTGACGCTTCCGAAGAGTCGGACGCTTCAGAGCCCCCGTCGCTGCTGCTGGAGGAACTAGAAGAAGCTCTCTCTCTCTTTCGAGATTTGCTTTCCGAATGCTGCACCTTGCTTGGTTTAGGAGCTTCGTATTACATATTAAGAAAAAACAGACACAAAGACAAATAACATGAACACAGACATCTAGAACTTTTCAGCGTCATCTACAACCTCACTTCTGCTGACCTTCTGCAACTGGACTGGGTGAAACGAATGCCTGCAAGGAGCGACTGCTTGTCAGGTTTTCAATCTGGCTGCGGAGGAACTTGCGGTCCTGCATCAGGTCCTCCACCTGTCTCTCGAGCGCGACGATACGCTCCTGTTTGCTCTCCAACATACACTGCAGCTTGGTGATGGTCAGCAGCACCTTTGGAGGGAGGCCTTCTCCGTGCGAGCCAGCTAGAGACAATTTAAACCTTGTGAATAAAGTTTCAAGGGTGGAAAGTGTAACTGTAAATGCCACGCATCAATGGTGTACTGACATTTAGGATGATCTGAGATGGCCAGTGGACACTGGAGCAGAAAACAGAAACAGCGCATACAGTGCCAACGGCTCTTACCAGACATGGCGCTGCTTGGCGTGTTGTCCTGAACAGCATCGGCTGAGGCTCCCGTCTGGAAGTTCTCCCATTTGATGATGCGGAGGTCGTCCTGCTCCTGCTTCAGCCAGGCCGGGGAGCTGAGCCGGTCTTTGGTCCTCACGGAGCTGGAGTCGATCTCTACACAGGGGGAATAACCCGACGGCTCCTGCTGCCACACGGATGACATGTCTTCAGACCTGGACAAGAAGCAGGTTTGTTTTATAGTTTCCGCAACAAAGACTTGACTTTATAAACACCTTCAATCTGTTCTAGTTGTTATGTGATTAAATGTATAATGATTGTAGGTAATGCATTAAAAAAAAGAAAGAAAAAAAAAGCATATTTCTTTTACCATTTGTGTTTTTTAGGACCTCAGCTAATGATTATTTTGTTAGTCAACTAATCTGTTGATAGTTTTTCCAGTGAATGATTCTCCATCTTCTGTATCAGTGTCTCCATTTAATCTCTTTTAAAGCATTGTTCTCAGTAAAACGTTCCCATACTTTAGAAAGTCATCAAGTTTGATTTTTTTAAGCTTATATTAAAAACAAACAAACAAAAAAAAAACTGTTTAGCCTCGGCGCCTCCTGGTTGGTCTTCATTGGTGTGAGGGTGAAGGTGGTTCGGCTCGAGCCCCCAACTGGACCGTCGGCCACGGGGAAGCTGGTTACGTCATATTTGAGGCCAATTAACAGCCCAACAAGGCCCATTACTGTAGTAGTAGCTGTGATGATGCTCTGAGCTCTTTTTTCAGAGCTCAAATGTCAAATTCACAAAAAAAAAAGTTAAATGCTAGAAGGACGACAGTGACTTGTTAACGTTACAGACTGCTGTGCACATGTTATTTAAAAAAAAAAAGAAAAGTTAAATGCTACACTAATGTAATGTAACTAATGTATTCTCATATTTTAACATTTAACGATAGTAATAAATGTATTGCAAAATAACTTCAACTCCTTATAAAACTTTTCTAATTAGTCAGTTATTTATTGATCATTATTGATTTTTTTAAGCTTTTTGTAAAGAAAATAAATTAATTCTATTAATTTTGTTTAAATTTCCTACAACATGACCCTGGCTGTGATACTTCCAGATTATTGGAACGTGGTCCCAGCAGTGTCCTTGCTTTTGAGAGCAGTTATCTGTGTTATAAATCCTAAAGTTAATAGACAGTAAAATGCAGAAGCTACACAATCTCCCAGAAACTCTGGTTTGTTTACACCTTTAAATTCTTGATGCATTTAAAAGCAGATAAGCTTTAATTTTTTTTTTCAAGACAATAAACAAAACTCTTTTATTTAATAAAGCATTTATGTGTCTTTTTTCTTCTTTTACTGCTTTTTCCCTTTGCAGGGGTTACTACAGTGGATAATCATCTTCTGTGTATTGATCTGGTATTGGTTTTGCATCAGGTTACTTCCGGACACAACCTTCTCCATCCAGGCCTGGAAGTATGAAAAGCAGGACCAGTGGGGTCCTGGGGGGGGGCCAGCAATACTTCATAAAAATGTAGGTAAAGGTGCTGCAGAAATCTCAGCTGCGAAGTCCCCTGATCTTTCACTGACTTCTGTTAGGGTCAACAGAAGTGACGCAGACTAATCTGTTGGCCTGGAGTTGTTTGACGTAACTTTGTGGTCCAGTGGTTAAATATATTTTTGACACAAAGTATGAGCAGATTCAACATTGAATATATCAATACATCCAAACCTTTTGGATGATACACTTCAAATGAAGGACAAAAGGAATGAAACCTAATGACAAAATAATAAAAACTGCATTTCACATAACGTAACTAAATTGCATCTTTACAATCTTTCATTGTATGAAATTTACACAAAACTTGTGTATTTCACAGGTCCTATGTGATTATTAAATCCATGTTTAATAATAACACATTAAAAGGGGACATTTTTATGTGAAAGATAACTTTTCATTTATTTAGGTGTATTTAGGAAGTCCATATAAACACTCCAACATAACATACAACAAAACTAAACAGTCTTTCACAATTTTGGATGCAATTCGATACAAATTTGGTTGTCATATTATGACTAAAGCATGTCACAAATTTTTAAATTACAACCTCAAATTCTGTCAGCTTTTGATTTAACACTTGTGTGCAACATATCAAAAAGCAGAAATGACCTGACAGCTTGAGGTGACTGCAGAAGTGCACACCACTGATTAACTTTATAAATATGTATTTATTTCTCTTTATGCGTCTTTAACGGGAGCTTACTGCACCGTCCAATCACAACACGGGCGTGCTGCAGCCATCAACCCGACCCCCCCTAACAAAATACACTTGCATGTTAGTGTTTCTCACCGAGATGAGGCGACGCAGGTTTAAATCAGTTTCCTATTATCTTACACGAGGAAATAAAACACAATTGCAATAGCAGAGATATTAAGTCTACATGCCTGCTCTTTTTAACCTTTATTTCACATGAGTAATCACAGTATCTGTTTTGAATTTTTCAACTGAACATTTACTCCGACAGAAGTTGTAAACCTGTAAACCACGTAACGGGTTTCGGGTGGACTGCGACAGCGGGCCAGCCGTATCTGCCGCGGCGTTAATTACGACCTAACAAGATGGATGCTAATGACTGTAATTACCAGCAAAAATAGCGAAAAAAAGGACCGACGATGACGGTGAAACCGGCAGGATTACGTACCTTCAACTGAGTCCAGCCGCTAAAAGTCTGGCAACTAACGCTCCCGCTCCTCACCTGTTGTGAGACTCAGACTCACGCCGCGAGAAACGTCATATTCACCAAAAATATAAACATAAACGGCCGAAAGAAATGCCACTTTCAACATGCATGTATGACCGGGAGAGGGGCGGCGCCACGGAGCACCGCGGATGCCTTCAGGGGCTGCACTGAAAGTCGTAGTTCTACATCTTACCAAATCAAACCAACATTTAAACGTTATTGGAAGAAGCGACTTCTGTGTTTTTGGTCCAAAATACACGATCACGTTTTAATTGATAATTCATAGCCACCACAAAACAAAGTATTTTCAAATCTGAACTGAACAACCTTTAAAAATGTATCAGTCAGTATATAACCATTCAGAGTGCCCTCCACAAGATAACATGAAGTTAATAAGCTGTTTTGCATTAAAATCACCTATTGAAGAAAGGAAACTCCTTAGCCGTTTTATTTCAAAAACGTTAACAATATTTAGTCTGACAATATTTCCGAGTGTATCTGAAGGCAGCAAAAGCGCAGCACCGGCTTTGAAGGGGGCGTGTCCTTCTCAGGTCTGCAGAGTTCACTGTAGTTTTGGCTCGAAGGGCTGTCGTTACGTAACTATAGAAACCACATCTACCTGCTCCGTGGGAGGGTTTGGTCCTTACCAAGGTAAATGCATCATCATCAGAACAATAAATACTGGTGGCAGGTGCAATGAGAGAAGTTCAGCTTCATAAAAGCGTTCCCATAAAATATTCAACTATCAACTAGTAATTATCAGAAATGACCAACAACAAAAATGAAATAAAGATGTTAAACTGGACTTTATTCGTGGTTGCATTAAGATTCTTTGGCTACAGAGATGTGACGAACTAATGTCCAGGTTGTGACTATCTGGTGTTGCAGCTGAGTGTCCACTCAACTGGAAAATACTGGTCATTCACAATTACAAATCTAAGCTGCCATTATAGACACAAAAAAGACAAAAGACGTCATAGTCCAGATGTTAGATTCTCAGCTGAAATAATCTACATATTCAGTTTTCTTTCCACATATAACCTCTGAGCTAACAGTCAACTACACAATACTATAAATTAAATTCCTTCTTTGTTAATCATAAAATATAAAATAAGTTTATAAGAGGGTGAGGTGTACTTAGATTTATCAAGTTAATCTGGTTTAACAGGATATATAAATTGCAACATTCTAAATCAATATAGTTTCTCTCAGCAAGCAACTGATGACACATGTAAACGTTTGTGTATCAGCTGTGAAAACAATCCAGAAAAACCTTTCCTTCCTTCATGACACCCACACAGTCCTTCAATACAAACTTCCACTTTTCATCATTTTAAAAGTAAAAAACGTAAAGACATATAGAGCGATCGCATTAGTCATAACAACAGAGTACGCTTTTGGATCATGAAGGGTGACAAAGATGACAAAGAATTATTTCACCTAATGCATTTTTTTACTTTTTAAAATTGATTTACCAGGAAAAATATAACACTTGAATTAATAAATTCAGCAGTGACACATACTAGGCTAAAACTTGGTTTAGGATTAGAAGTTTGTTATTCTATCAAGCTGTTAACGTCTGATCACACCCTAGTTGTAATGACATCAGTGTGACTTCAGCTGACTTTCATTTATGTAGGAAACAGAGAAGTCTTGGTGCTTTTTTGTAGTAACATTAACGTCCATCAGCATCTTATAAACGCTGGTAAAGATGGAAAGAGTCAGAGCTAAAAACTTGACTATGAAAAAGGGCAGTAGTTGACACACATACAACATTTATGAGTAAATAATTCCATCACTTCAGCACCCTCCTGATCCCACAGAACGTCATACAGTGACTGACAACAATAATTTTGTTAGATGGAGTTCCTTTCAGTGGCAGATCGCCAGGAGGAGACGTTTAAAGTCGCCGCTGCATTCATCCCGCAGGGCGTCTTTCAGAGACACGTCATATTTCTCCAGATACATGTCCTTGACGGTCTCCAAGTCGTACTGTTGGCAAAAAAATGGGATTTCAGTTAAGATACCTTTGTCTGTCTGTGGTTATAAAGCTGCTCTATGTAACAACTGAGAACGAGGAGTTATGTGATGATGGTTTCCTGGCATTGTTGCCCTGTTTATTTCAACAGCTAGAAAGCAAGAACAAGTTCTAGTTAATTGTTTGATTTTTACAACGAATAGCAGCAACTTGGGAAGAAATGGAGGAAAGACCCAGAAGGACTAATACTTCTCACATATCTGGAAATGGGAATTATCTGATTTACGGTGCCGCTTCTCAAGACAATTCAAGAGTTAAAAAGCTGTAAGTCATTGGAAGCTTAGACTTCAGACATCCACAAATCTGCAAACTGTGAGAATCTAATGGCACTTCATTTCACAACGGTGTTGAAATGGCATAAAAAAGCTGTGAGACAAAACCAACAGAGCTCAACAACAACCTCACATAAATAATAAAGGCTTGGTCATCGTGGAACCTCCAAACATGCTGCCAATGGATATTTGATGTCAAATTCATACTCTTTATAGCACTTCTGACCACACAGAGGCAGCATATCACAAGAAAGTTTATATATCAGGCCGGACCTAAAGACATGAAACACACCTGTAGTGTGACAAAGTGAGATTTAAAGAAGTGCTGGATGGTCCCAGCTCACGAGTAGTGGTCAGTATTGTCAGCATAGCAGAGCCATGTGCCCCCATGTGGTCACAAATGGTATTTCTGCGTACGCACACATATGAATATATACACACACACACACACAAACACACACACACACACACACACACACACACACACACACATGCATGTGTGTATATAAAATGACAAAGAAGGAAAATAGGTTGCTTTTTTCACAACATTGCTGTTAACCAAATTATAGATTGTTGACCATATTTAACAGCTGCCTCATTAATGTAGCAAGAAGCATTATTTGTTTTAGTTTGCTTTCATGTAGAGAAGCTCACTGCAAACCCGAAAAACCATGAACACATTCTAATTATTCATTCACACATAAATCAACTTTGACAAAATGACTGGTCAATCCATCTTTAGAACGCTTACCTCGGAGCGACACACAATGATGCGTATCAGGGTGTCCTCATCAGTGCCGGCACCTTTCATTGCATCGTGCAGTCGTCTGGCAAAATACAGCTGGGGGTTCTTAGCAACTCTCACTGCCGGGAGGAAGAACAGGCCTTCAAGTCCTACCGCATTTTATCTACCAAACTTTCCCTGAATAGTTACTCACCTCATCCCAAAAAACAGTAAATGTACCCCACACAGTCTGGTTATTAAACACTTTCCTGTAACGTGTAATGTACTAACAAACAACCTAAGAGATATCCATTACTGACTTACCAAGAGCTTTGAAGCACTTTTTCAGGGTTCCAGAAGTCTCATTTTCAATGGCATCCAGGATTTCAGTCCCGGAAAGCTGCAAAGAAAGAATTTCAGTCAGTGCCAGTAGTGTCCTAAACTGGTGATGCTACACACACAATTATGCAAACAGATATGCATTTTTGATGAAGTTGTGAAAACAAAACACCTGCTCATATATCTTGAAGGTGGTCTGGAGCTGCAGGTAGTTTCTGGAGGCCAGAATGTAGCTGAAGGTGTTTTCATCTGTGCCAAAGCGAGCCTCACCAGCCTGCAAGGCATGAGCTGATATTAATGTCACACAGGCTTAATAAATATGTTATGATTGTGAAATGTATTCAAAAATGAAAGTGGTACCTCAAACAGCGCAGTAGCATCCTGTTCGGCAAGCTCCTCGTCCACCTCGTAACTTTCATCTCGAGTCCCCTGGAAGAAGAGAAGCTCTGCAGTGAGATGTTTCTGTCTGAGTCCAGCGACTGTGTCTGGCCTCCGATTTGGTAATCAGAGAGTCTCTGGACAGTGGCCAGCGCGAGCGTGCGTGAGTGTCTTTAAAAGGCATGACTGCGCGCAGGGAGAGTGAGTTTGATTTCGTCCCAGAAACAGATGGGAGGAATTAAGTTACACGAGCAGAGTAAATACTCACGGCAACGTACCTGCAAAAGAGCAGTGAGAAGGTTCCTAACATCCCCGCTCGTATCTCCCTCAATATCTGCTTCCAGATCGCGTTCATGCACTTTAAGAGTGAAACAGAGAAGATGAAGTCGTTGATTCATTTTTTTGTCTGAGTTTATAAAGTGGTACAATTAGATACAATTGTAAGATCGGATATAAAGTTGTCATGTTTGGTGCATTTTTTGTTGATTTCTGAGCATGTTTTCGGGGAGTCCAGTCTAATATTATGTCTTAAAGGTCTCATATTAAGCTTTTCCTGCCTTTCAACAGTTCAAAATGGACTTCAGTTATAAGATACTTGCCTTTCAGGCTGTTGAGACGTTATTTTAAGAGGTACACAGCTGATTAAGCAGTAAATAAAGGTTTTAAAAAAGCGAGCATATCAGCAAGGTCTGCGACGCTCTTCACGTACGCATTAGTTGAATCTGCAGATTTGTCTTTTAACTCCAAGTGTAGATCAACCCAGGCCAAGCGTGCATCCTGCAAAGACTTTCCATCTAGCTTCTGTTCTACACAGCAGCCTTCGTCTAACTGAGCTGTCATGGGCTTTATATTTTAACATGCTCTGTGAAACCTGCAGGGTCAGAGATCCAGCTCTCAAGTGACCAAAAATAAATAAAGACATTAGCTATCAAGGTGAACCATGACATCCCTTGACACATTAGTACTATGACATTGAATATCACATTAAATTATTCACTTAACATACACTGCAGGCCCTGCAAATGCCAGTGGAATAACTTTATTCGATTCCAGTCGGGAAGCAGACATACCAGAGACGTTTTTACTGTAACACAAGAAGCTAAAACCACCTGTGTGACTTAACAAACCTCTTTAAACTACAACAATTAATAGATTAACTAAAGACAAGAACATGTCTTTGTCCCAGTAACTTAAACCTAATCTAACTGCAAACCTTTAAAAAATCTTTTTTTTTTTAAATGGCGCACTGTTTTGAACCATAAATTGGCTTTGTAAGCACTTTGAGTTATGAAATAAAATATGATTTTGGTTGCTAAAACGTGACAGAGTACCGAAGCGAGAAAGATCAAGTTAGTAAATATAATCAGTTAATAGTACTTGTATGATGGTGAAGGGGAAGTTGCAGCAGGATGGTCCTTGACTAAACAAGATGTGACTGTTCATTATGTGGCATTAAGGACAAAAATAGGATAATATGAAGTGTATGTAAGCCAAAATGAGTCACCCGTTTGTAATTTCCTAAAGGAGGTCACAGTACAGTGAGGGGGAAGACTGATGTGCAGCAGTTTAGTGTGTGAGAAGTCCCGCAACTTCATTTTACACTGCTTTAGATGCTTGCTCAGTGCCTTACCCTGGAAGTAGCATTCTTTAAACATGGCAATATCCTGTTGACAACAAACAGAGTTGGATATTGTTTTAAATCTCTGACTGGATCTCTCGACTTGCAGATCACTGCTGCAAATCTATATTTTGTATCTTACGGCGTTGGTGGCGGTGCAGAGGATCTCCACCAGGATGTCCTCGTCGGTGCCTGGTCCTTTCATGGCCTTCCGGAGCTCCTTCACGGCGTAGACGACGGGTGGGTCCAGCATTGCGAGGATGGCCTTCTCAAAGTTCCCGGAAAGTTCACTCTTCAACACGTCCACTAGTTCCTGTCAAAAAAAAGAGAGAGAAATGTACTTCTGACAGTAACAACCAAGCAGATATATGAGGTCCATTTTTATTACAATGTATTCCAGAATGAAAATACCGGAGGACAGTGCTTACATCATCATACTTTTCAAAATAGGCCTGTTTGATTTCCTGACGCTGAGCTGAGCTGCGGTTTGCCAGGATGTCAATGATGGCCTGCTCATCAGTTCCTGTAAGCAAGACAAAACAGACGCAGACCAACATCAAACAGGATAATCTTCAAGTTCCTGAAAACTAAGAATTAAAGATGATCTCATTGCAATCTGACACCATTTCCAACTCACCAAACCCTTTGCAGGCTTTACGGATGGCCTTGATGTCTGCTACCACCTCAAAGTCCTCATAGGGAAAAACAGTAGGCTACAGAAAGAAAGTAGGGTTGTTGTTAAAAACTGACAGCTATGCATCACAATCTAATCACTGCTTAAACAGGGATTCAAGAAGGCATTCAGGAGTAGCAGGCAGATGGAGGAGGGGAGGGGATGGGGGCTTTGGGTGAGGAATTCAGGGTCAAAAATCCGGACTGGGGCCCCATGAATGTAAATACCGACCAAAGTCAGAGGAAATATCCTGCAGAAAAGGCTGCAAGCAAACCAACTGCAAATAACAGTTTCCCTTTTATTTGTATATAACAACAACAGGAATGTGACGCTGAACTTTACCGCAAAAGATGAAACCAATTGCTGAGTGTAAACACAGTTTAAGTCATTATTACGGTTACGCAACTGTGAATGGGATGTCATCAAATGCAAGAAATGTGGTAGAAAAATAAGGACGAATGAGGAAAAAGTTAAAGTGGTTTCCGAGAGGAAAACGACATCCATTCACGTCTGACGGAGCTGCGACGATCCGCAGGGGAAGGGTCTTTTCCTGGCACGAACCCAGACACGGCGTCACCTAAAACCCACATCTCAAAGAAACGTTTTAATCCCTTTCTCCCATCCCATACCCCGTCACCCACTGTCCAAATGAGCCGCTATTTTTCCATATGATTTCGTGGATCATGACACAGCAGGAACCTACGTGTCCCACAGACTTCGACCGAAAAAATAAAAAAGAAACGGAACCGGTAAGTTATTTTTAAAAACTAAAGCGCGTCTTCGGAGAGGGCAGAATAAAAAAAAAAAAACGGATAAATGGCACCTACCTGACAGTTGCCCATTTTCTTAGTGAAAGTTGTCGGTGGATTTGAGTAATTTTCGTCGACTTCTCCCGATGGTCAGACAGCGGCCCAGACGGAGGACACGCACCCGTAGTGTGACGTCACCACGGCCCGTTAACCGTTTACGTCCCCTAAAACACGCACGAGACATTTGTCCGTAGTCGGGTTTTCCTGATAGTTTCACAAACTTCTGGCTTAAACGCTTTTTAAAGAAAACGCACTATCTTGGACTATGATCTTCTGACTGTGTAATATTTGTTTAGTTAACCCGTTTAAGTCATTTTCCATTATAACCAACCAACTATGACAGCATATTGATCAGACTGAAGAGGCAGATTTAGGTGAGAATTGATTACTTCATCATCTTTGAACGATCACTTCACGAGAAGCCCCTGATCAGCTCAGAACACAATCATTTATTAATACTTAGTTATTAACACTATTAAAACTTGATTTGTGTCCCAATAATTGAATAGAATAATATATATATATATATATATATATATATATATATATATATATATATATATATATATATATATATATATATATATATATATATATATATAAAATATATAAAATATAAAAATATACTGTAAAAATGACTGGATATTTGCCTCGTTTTGACCAACTGAAACACGCCCACCTTACGTCAATCAAAGTGCTTCCACTGCTGGAAGCGCAGTGGAGCTGCTGGCAAAAATTTGCAGCCCAATATCCCCTTTCAGCGGTCATTTCAGAGACAAAAAAATCAGAAAACAGTTCACCTGACAGTGGGATAGTACAACCTGCCTATTGGCTCACTGAGCTATTAGCCCATCAAAAGTCTATGACGATGGTTCTCTCCAAGAACCATCGTTCAGAACAACCAGGGCGGCTGCTGAACTGCTAGTAACACTCTCAAACAACCAGTTTTCACTTCAAAACCCAAAGTCGTTTTCACATTTTGGATGCCTCTACTGTTTCTACTGCATCACTGGCACTGCCGCCTGGAAATCAACGTCGAAGCCTGATGAACCACATTAATTCTTTGTATTGAAGATAATTAGGATGGTCAGTCAGGCTACCATTTACCTTAAAAACAAGAAGAGGGATATTAAGAGCTGTTCTTGCAGTACAGTGAACAAACTGTTTTCTGTTCTCTATGCTGATGGCACCGCCGGGCATCTTCCAGTTTCAGTGAACTTAAAAGGTCTTTGTTTTGGTTCAATAACATTCCTGGGTCGACTCCCACGTCTCCTGTGTCATTGTTGCCCGTTTCATTGTGCTTCTTCAAAAGAGCTTGAACGTCTTTGCATGTGAGACACCTTACTGATCCAATAATCTGCTTCTGTCTCAGTTAATGACTGCAGTGAAACTGATGATCATTGGCACATGTTTGGTATAATTGTTTAATCATATACCCAAATATGATCCTATAAATCCCTGACTTTATGAAAGTCTGCCTTTAAGAAACTGTGCTGTTTAAGGCAAAGGCTGGTTGCACCAAATGTGGATTTGATTGAGATTTTTCTTGTTTGCCCAATTTGCGTCGTGTAAACTGATAAAAATAAACAATTACATTTTTATATTTTTTAACGTATTCTCACTTTACAGCTTTTTGTTCACAACTGCCTACAATTTTTGCACAATAAATGTTTCCGTTGACATTACAGTTAATATACTTGATGTTTAACCTAAACATATAAAATAATATTCTGGCTTGTTAAAGAGTTTCTCAGCTGTACATTGTTTGCATGAAACGCAACGAAAACCTAACCCCAGCGGTGAAGTTGTCCACAGCGTGAGTGCCAACTGTCCCAGCCTGTTGGTACGTCCTCTTCTCTTACTGCTATTCATACATCAAAATTACTCACCCACTGAAGGGGGGAGCTGATGATGTCCTCCACAATAAAGACTTCACCCTATAAACACTAGTGCATCAAATATTCCAATTAAATGCTCCATATCGTCACCAGATTACAAAGCCATGCAATTAGACGGAATGAGTCATTGCTCTTCAATATACTATCTTTGCTGGTTACCTGGCAGATCAATGGAGGAAAGTTTTTGAAAAATAAGAAAAACAAAACAAAAAAAAAAGAGGCTGGGTTATTCATACTGCAGATTGACCAATGCACTATAATTTGCAGATGAGGGGTGTACTCTGTTAAGATATGAGTCACTGGCAATGAAAACAACATTCACCAGCAGCTGCATGCTCACAGATGTGTGTAGGTGGTTATTATCTCACTCTGGGAGCTGAACAATCATTTGCGATTGCAGTTAAACAGCTCATGACCTCTTGTTCACTGCTGAGGTGTTTTATTTTCTGGTTTTCTTTGTAGCAGAGTTGCAGACTTACAATTTTTTTTTCTTTTTAAGAAAATTAGATAATGAAGCAGGGTTGCCCATTTCTGGGCCTTGGGGGTTGTTGTCCTGCAGGTCTTAGATGTTTTCCTGTTTCAACACACATGATACAAATGAAGGGATCGCCACTAGCTGGACATCAAGGTCTGCACAAACCTGTTAATGACACATTCATTTGAGTCAGGTATACCGAAGGTAGCAAAATGTCTAAAACGTGCAGGGAAGCAGCCCTTGTGGACCAGATGTGGACAACCCGGCCTCAAAAGAACAATCAATATATTTGTTCGGGCTCTCCGCACCTCCAGAGATCATGCAGTGTTAATGCATGATGGTTTGGATGGTTTGAATGGATCTTCTTCCCTCTCCGCTGTGCTTGCTCCTTATTTTACATGGACTTCCTTACACTCGTGAGATAACATCCTCAGGTCCATCTATTCACATAGAAACTTTATGACCTGAGACTGTGTTGCAAAATGTCTCAATTCAGTGTTATATTGGAGCTTTGCTTTGCATGCATTGACCACTAGGGCCATATCACACATTTTAAACAGATTTATAGAGGGCATTTGGAAACTAGTTAATAATCACAGAAACTAGATGTTGGAATCATTGAACGCGGCTAAGACACGCCTCCTAGTTCTGATTGGTCATTTTCACATAAAGGCAGCAGGTTCTTGGAATCACATAAAGGTACCAGAGACACCCAATAGACTGATACAGCAAATATGGCAAAAAAAGAGAAATGATTTTTATTTATATTACCAAATTTAACGAAAATCTGTCAACAACTGTAAGGAAGTGGATGGAAGGAAAGCGAGCTGGGTTTTTCATTGTTCCTCACAGATATTTTGTATTGTCTTGACAAAAACGGCTGTGAAATCCAACACAAAATGAAAATATTTGCTGATGCATACAGAGATTGCACACTTCTTTAATTTTACAGTGTTCTTTTCAGAATGGATCGCTTCAACAGCTCAAATCTTTAAGGCTACAAATGTAACTTTAGGAGCATGAAGTCTGAGAGCTGTTTGCCAGACTGTACCACAGCGTGGGATCATCTTCATTTCACAGACGAGAGAAGAAGATCCAGGGAAAGTCTTTATCCCGGATCTGTGGAGGAAACAAAGGTGGCATTCAGACGCCCGGGCTGCAGTGTCATGCTGGCTCAGGACCCAGACTCCTGTTAGGACATCAAACACATCTTGTTATGAGTCCGACCAACTCCCTGCTGTTAATAACCACAGACAGAGGAGTTTATTTTAGAAGTCCAGTGTAACATGCAGAAAAGATTTGACTTCAAATGCAGGAGATTTTTATAAACATTGAGGTAAAAACAACAAAAACGTCTGCTAAATAAGTGATCTTGGGTCTATGTGACATGTTGCTGCTTGTTTCTTCTTCAAAGAATAAGACCTCACACTTACTTTCCCTGATCCCCCACCCCCCATTCCTTTAATGAAAACTGTTAGAGGCTGTTTGTTTAGGATGAAGTTGCTGAAACTGCTGGAACGTTTCATCACAGACTGCTCATGAGGTCGTCTCTGCACACGAGGCTTTTGTTGCTCAGAACAATGAGAACCTAATAAACACCGCTTTGTTTTTCTGTTCTTCTTGTAAAATGCCTGCAGCGTGGAGGCGTTTAGTCCTTCTTGTTGTGGCCAGATGGTAGTCAGGCTGCATGATGGTCAAAAGTACTGTTCTGCAGTTGGCTAAAAAAATGTATCTATGCATATTCAGTGAAAAATGTACTGAACTGACAAACGATTTTTTTTATCATGAAACGATTCACTTTTTGCACACCTGTGGCATTTTCATTTCTCTTTTCTTCTTCTCCTCTTATCCTGTTTGCAAAGGTCTGTGTAGTTTGGATTCTTGCTCTTCCAAGAATAAATCAGCAAACAGAACAAAGAAAACTTGAGACTCAGACAGCTTTGTGAAGGTTAAGTTCAGACGTCTTTGATTCCTGTTCAGTCTCAGCTTTTTACAGCCGGCATCCCTCTGAAGAGCTCATACAACAACTTTTCCGCGTAAAACAATGATGAAAACAGGGCGAGAGAAGGGAACCTGTGTGAACTGTGATTTGGGGTTAAAAACCACAGTGATACATAAATCAACACCACCATCTAGCGGTCATATATGCTCATTACAGTTTCAGTTAACGGGGAAAATAAAACTAACGAAAATAGAAAGAAAACGAATTAATTCACGATTTTACACATTGAACGTGCATTTTAATCTTATATGTGATTATAATAATAATACTGTGAAATATAAATCAATAAGCTACACGGTTTCAGCAGTTCTGATGTTCTGTCAGAACTTCAAATATACCCATTTGTGTTATTTTCTCTGTTTCTCGGAGAAAATTAACTTTGAAAATTAGCCTTCAGCTGTTTACAACGATTGTACACGCAGGTTGTCCACGTTTAACTTCCTGTCATGCCCACTATGATGTTCATTTGTTCTGCAGACAAGCAATAATGGCATTTAACTCTTAAGACATTGCAGAAAAGCTGCTCTCTAATTAATACGGTATAACTTCATCAGTATGTATGGTTTCTAGTAGAATAATTTAAAACACATAACCTACTGTAAACAAAAAATAACAGCATGTAGAAAATATTAATGAAAAGGCCAGCCTTTGAGACACTTGAGACAAACTGGATTTTAGCAGATTTAGTGACACGAGAAAGGCTGCTGCAGAATACAGTAATGGTGTTTGAAAGCACACAGCCGGGACGGACTACTGCGCCTTCATGGCATCACTGTGAATGCGCAGCTGGAGATGAGGGACAATTGTTGTCTGAAAGTGGTTTTGCTGCTTCAGTACTTATTATTTAAGTGTAAATTAAGTCTTCTAGAGAAATAAAATAGACCATTCAGTGAATATTAACGACAACTGTGGGCATTATTACTGTGGATATTAATTATATTTAGGTATGTTAACAACCAAAGAGTGACTACTCAATAAACAGTAACATCATAATATGTGAACCCTGCAAGACCACTTCTACTCAGTATCATAGATCATATGATCTCTTTTTTAACCTATATCATTAAAATCTGACTTTTTAGCCATTTTTTAGCTTTTGTGGCCTATTGCGTGAGAGTGATTTAACTCCCAGAAAGAAATCAATAAATCTGTTTTGCAACACAGACGGTTGTATAAAAAAAAAAAAAAAAAAAGAAACGAGTCTTTCTGTGGGCGCCACTGTTATTCATTTAGCTCCCACAGTAGTAAAGCCCACTCACAATAAGTTGTACTATCAGGCTGACTCACATTGCCTTTCAGAGCTGCAAGCGTGCAGTCTTCTGGAGCACATCTTCCCCCAGGCTTCTCACGAGTGGAGGTGTGCAGTGTGGAGGGGGTTGTGCTGCCATGGACGCAGTGATTACTTTAAGTAGTCTCAGCCTGATGATATAACTCATTCAGGGCTTCTACAATGTGGATTTACTTCCATCTCTGCTCTCATTTAGTCACAAACATCATTTGATTAAACGCAGAGCAAAGGCAACAATAAAATACTGAACTTCATCTACGTTATGTGTTCGTTATTTAATTCTTCAGCCAGTTAAGTGACTGTTCTAAGGTTTTACATATCAGGACTTATTGGAGGTAATGTGGGTCCACAGACTGTAAAATAAGAACTGGAAAACCCACTGTGACGTCTCCCGTAGGTTTTCTAAAGAGTGCTTTAATGCCTCTTCAAACTGACTGATAATGAGTGTAAACTTTTGTTAGGAGCCACAATGACGAATGTCGCCCAAAGAACCGTCAAGACTCAGAATGAGGAGGAGAGTTCCTGGCCCCAGCTTCATAAGTATGACGGTAAAATGACATTTTAGTGTCGTTTTCTTACTGTATATTTAATCTTTTCTTTGTCTGGTGGTCCCTGATGCCTCATTTTAGAGGAAATGTTCATTTTATATAAATTATTTCACCTTACCTAGGAGTGTTGCGTATACAACATTATGCTGGCAGTGATTCAGATGTTTTCAGCACAAATGATTGCGAGTGAATGACTAACCATGTGTGAATGATCTCACATTTGTACCTGAGAGAAGCTGCCTCGCTGCCATCAATCAGGGAAGATAAAGCACATTTACCTTCAGGAAATTGCTATAATTGAGTGATTAAGACTGATGACGTCAAATGAAAGCTTTTTGGCCGAAGCTTCTTTTCTTTTCTTCTTAGTTTTTAACTGGATGGACGTATTTCATTCACACACGTCGGCGTGGTTGTGACTCACCAGCATCCTGGCCTTGGGCTTTGTGTTTGGCATCTGTGCAGCAGCGGTTCCCAGTGAAAGACAGCGCTATGACGGAGACTCTCAGAGGCAGTTTGTTTTTTTCCATCTGCTGTGAAACATATTCAATAAGCACATGAGAGGGTCTGACTCCGACCCTTCCACGCTGGACATCCTCCTCCTGCACATGAACAGCATCCGTGCGTTGACTACTGTCATCGTCACATTCACTGCCAGTGGGATGAAAAACCATGAAGTCATCAGGATTCATTCCTGAGCTGGATAGTAAGTGGTCTTGTAGCTGTGGAGAACTTACATGTCCACACAGAAATGAATGAAATAAACATTTTTAGGGTTTTCACCTTCACTGTCCTCTGCGCTGTCCTCTGGTCCATGTTCTGTGCAGTGAACACCAAGGAATCAAACAGCAGAAAGACGACTATAAAAACCTTTAAATAGTCTGAATGACTGAAGCTGCAACAATGTGCACTTTACTGAAAAAATATGCAACTTGTTTTGAGTTCAGGTCTAATCTGCTGATTCGCTTATTCATTGTTTAGAACTACTTCAGTCCTTTTTGGGGTCTTGGGGATTGTTGGCGAGTTATTCCCTCGACAAACTGGTGACGCGGACTCATCCCGCAAAACCACATCTATATGCATCCCAGGTTCATAAACATTTTAAAAGTTTCATTAAAACGACAAACATACATCTTTGAACTTGTGTTCAATATGTTTTTGGTGGTACCTCAATGTTTTTTCGTCAGCAGAAAGATGGACAGACTGAAAAGACCAAGACCAGAGATTAAAAATGTACCCGACAACACACAAACAGACAGATGGACAGCGAATTTGAGAGTTAACTCAGGCTCAAAGCACCACGCTTTCACAGCCAAAGTGTGTGTCCTTGTGTGCGTGTGTGTGTGTCTTCCAAATGGCAGAGTAGTCTGTCTGACAGGAACAGGAAGGGAATTTCTTAGAAAAGTGGCTTCCTCTCTGCACGCAGTGCTGAAAGCCTTCTCTAATTGGGAGAGAGGTGTCATCGGGCCTCAGCAGTTAATCAAAACAGCGCGAGCAGACAACTGCAGCCAGGCAGGACTCATCATTTCACAAAACAACACAACCGTTTGCACATTATGCTGAGGAAATTCGCGAGCCTCCTGGCACCTATGAAGACTCTCAGAAACACTGAGTTCACAAAACCTGCAATCAATAAGTGAAATAATTACAGTGGAAGTGTCTGTCTCCAGCATTGTGAACCTCTGGTGTGGCTATCATTTAACATGGATAAGCAATGGAGATGTAATTACACTCATAAATTTCTAATGGATCCCAACTGTGGCGGAGGAATCCACTGATTAATGATTTCTTCGGTTTCATTAACATTAATATTCACAATGATGGCCAATATTTGTGGAGTTCATCTTCAGAAATACCGTAGATCATTTTTGAGCCAAAGCCATTATCTTAAGTTAGTCAGCTGACATCACCGAAGAGCCAAAAATGGCTTCATCCTGTCAGCCAGCAAGATAAATTGCCTATTAGCCCTTTGGGTTTATGATAATTTGCTGCAATCAATCACGGAATATGAAAAGATGCCAAATGGAGGCTTGTCTCGTTTAGAATAATAAAAGGGGAGCTTCAAAAAGAATCCCTGTTTTTTATTTTTCAGGAAATGTGTTGTGACATGTTGCGTTTAACTGTTTCCATTGACCTTTAATTTGTAAAAAAAAAAAAAAAAGATGTTGACCAGCACCACACATCAGACTAAGCCATGTTTCTATGGTAACAATCGGTTACACCTGCTAACCATCAAATAATAAAAAGGAGCAAACTATGACTCATCATTTCTGTTTTAGTAACAATGAGAACAGATTAGTTTTTGTAAGCAGAGGTGCAGAGATCTGTCGCAACGAGAGGCCTCAGCAGCTCCACCGCATCAAGCTCTGACTTTATAGAAAGCCCTCACAAAGACGTGCAAAAAGTAGTTCTCCCTCTTTTAACCCTCAGGCATTTTGTCTCAAAACATAATAAAAATAATCTAATCATAGCAGATCTTAGCATTAGGTGAATACAGCATCAGACAAACAGAAACATATAACTTTTATCCCTCATGCTATTATTTATTGGGCAAAAATAAAACCAAAAAAGGAAAAAGAAATCACGGGGCCATAAATTCAGATGTTTTGCCAGTTTGCTGGTCTGAAGCATTCAGATGTGCAGTAACACAATACCAAGAGGGAAAGACATAAACATTAGTCTTGTTGTCTTGAAAAAACATAAACAAATAAGGCTAATTTTGTCAAATTTGTTTCTATGAACCCGTAAAGTCATAAAAGTGCTTGAAACAGGAAATGCAAATTCAACTGCTGATATGCTTCTTGTCATATGGACAGTAAATGCTGCAAAACCTTTTTTTGTTTATAAAATACTTTTTTTAATCTTAAAAGCCAAATAAGGATGGTTTTCTGTACTGTATATATATATACATTGACTTTATATACATCTTTTTTTTTTTGCCAGGACGTGTTGGATGAGATCATCTGTGTTTGGGATTCATACCTCATTCGACCATCAAAGAACGACCACGTGGTCGACCCGAAGTACTGTACATGTTTCTGGAGCTCCACTCTGCATTTCCTCTGTGCACAGAGCTGACATACAGATGTGTCTTACTAACTGTCGCCCAACAGTACCATGTGACACAGACATCTATGACCTCTGCAACCATCTGATGGTGGAGTCAGAGTTGCATCTTCCATCTGATGCTTATCAAGAAAAGGATTTGTACCTGCACTTAAAGAGTATGATAACATCTGCTCTGTAATTTGGAGCTGCGAGATGTGGATCCATCTGAGCAACACGTCACACAGTTCAGGGTTTTCAGAAGGCCAACTAGTTTCCGTTGGTCAGTGCTTCTCACATACCTTAGCAGATGGTTCTGGGCTGACTGCTCTTGTGGATTCAGGCTTTTATTTGTTGTCTTTATCATTTGGGCCACTTTCTTGTTTGTTGGCCTCCTAGAGTCATCAAGTTTTATTGTACTATCTTTGTTGGTGAGTGATGGCACAGCATTATGAATAGTGGAGTGGAAACAGTCTATTACAAACTTTGGTTCTTGAAGAACTTTATGTGCCATCGTTAAAAGGGAAGCTTGTAAATGACCCCAATCTTGAAAAAAGCTCAAGCAAGTCTTCCTCTGCAGTTTTGTCCATGTTGCCTTGCAGAGCTTTTCTCAACTGCTACCTGCTCAGGTCCTGAAATAAATCTGCTGGCCACTGCTGCTCGGTAGTAGTCTGGTAGTTCGGGAACCTGTTCATCCTCCCCCTCACACTGTTGTAAGTGTTCCCAGAAAGCAGAGTACACCATCGTCACACACCGTCACAGTCAACAGCTTTTTCATTTTTTAACTTTAGCTTCAACTCAACATGAAGACATCATTGACATCATGAACTACATTGATTTGTCTTTCTGTAACACAACGATCTCCTTTACAGATCTGGTTGGGGAGGCCGGGTTACTGTTGATGATACAGGTCCTTCATTCAGCGATGAATGCTGAAAAAACGTGAAAGAAGTAGTTAGTTGTCATTATGAATCAAATCATTATAAAAAAAAAAACTTAAACTAATTCTTAATAAAAAAGTAATATGCCGTTGTTCGTCTGAGATCGCGTAAGTCTAAACTCGGTGTGACTTGTTAAAGTGGAGCACAGCCACCAGAACACGTGTTGGAGGTGACGCCATGTATTATGGTCCTAAAGAAATGCACGCGGTGCGACTTTTGCTGGTGCTGCAGAACGTCGCCATGTCACATGACGTTAAGACCTGAGGAGGGGAATAGCCGACTGTCAGGATTCACAAGCCTATCATTTAGTTAGGGGCGGGCTTTTAATTCCACTTCAATTCCACTTTAATTCCCACTTTTTAATTCCCCCAGAGAGCCCTCTCAGCCTTTCTGTTTCAGTCACGATGTATGAATCACCAAAGGTGATGTATTGTGTGACATTTTTCAACGTGACATCAAATCTAAGGTGTTTCAAAACAGCATTAGCTGAGAACAAAGGAGGGAACAGAGGTGTTTGCTGTGCTGGTGTTCTTCTGTCGCTACCAGCGGACTGGTAGGTCACTTGATTTTCAAACAAAGTTAGTTCAAAGCCGAACCAATCAGAATGAAATCCCACCCAGTAGTCTTTCAAGGTTGCTTTGGAGTACCTGCCTGTAGTAATGTACCGACCAACATTTTTCCCATAAAAAGAGGCACTAAAGGGGCAGAACCTGCAGTCAGGAGGAGCCTACCACCTTACAGCTGCTTTACGGGTTCCTGTGGTGGAAAATGGGCCGTTGTCTGACTTCTAAAAGAATTACAGAGTGAATTAACCTGCCATTTTTGTGTTGATAAAAGTCTAAAAGGAGGGAGGCAAAGCAACCTTCACGTGGGTTGCATCAGCAGCATAGTGTGGGCTGTCTTTTCATTTCACCGCGCTGTGCGTGGAAGATTGCGTAGTGCTCTGAGTGGTCAACATAATGCACACATTGTAGAAATATTTCTAAGGCCTCAAGAGGTATGCATTCTGAAATGATAGTCCTTTTGATATAATGTCATCTCAGATATCCAGGCCAGATTATTTTTCAAGCTGATTAGTTTGACTGAGCTCTACGAAAACTGCCTGTGACTGTTTACCTGACAGCACAGTGACCCCTCAGTCCCTCATTAAAACCTCGCGGTGCTCGCCGTGCCTCCTAGAAATAACATTTCAGCCTTGTCTCCTTTTATCTGCTCTTGTAATTTTAATCCCAGTGATGTTTTGGGCATGTTTGAGTCACTATCTGCCTACTTGTTGCTTTTTATGCCTGCTGACTGCATAAAACCTGCTTTTATCCTCCTGTCTGCTGGATCTGCTCAATAAAATACTGTTACAAAAGCGCTCATCCCACAGTCTGTCAGATCTCTCCTTTACCTTGTAGCTGTTTGTGTGGTTGGTTGTCTTTCTGGCACAGGAGATAACAGGCAGATTAGGAGAAAACATCAGGAAATGCTGTATACCTGAGTGGATCATTGTCTAATCCCTTTTCTCTCCTTCCTTCCAGGCCTGTGTCGTGATGTGTGTTCATGTAACAAAGATCTACATTCTGTACCAGCATTCCCGGCGTTGTTTCTAAAGAGAACAAGTTAAGATTCATTGTGTTTCCCTTTCCTTTTGTAAGTCATTACTACTATTGTTATTATTCAGATTTTGTGTGTAGTTAAAAGCTCTGCAAATTTACCATAGATGGTGTAACGCTGGACAAACCCTCCGCAATGTCATCGGTAGGGTTTCTGAGAGGTTTGGAAGCTTGGCGATGTTTACTGCTGTGTGACATTTCCTCCCCTGTTTCTCCAACTGTCTGTAAACATCCGGGAAGTGAGGGGAGCAGTTGCTGGAGTTTAAGGAGAAGAATGTTCTCCTGCTCATTGACCCACCTGCTCATTATCTCGCACATGCGCATGTGTGTGTCTTAATGTAGATTTATAAGACTGTGAAGTGTGAATTGTTTGGCGCCCTGCTCCCTCTGGTTGTGGAGGCATTTGTGGCAGTGGTGCGTAACAGGAGCGCTGCGTGAGTCATGGTTGCTCCCACCACCGGGGCCCCCTCCCAGCGATTAAGACCCCATTGAGGCTAGAAGCGCTTTGTAGGAGTCTAGCACCTTGCGAGTGTGTGCTGCACTCCCCGCTGCTGGCAGAGTTGTCCAACAAATCAAGTGTAATATCTGGCAACTGCAGCAAATCTTGTCTTTACTTAAAGAGCAAGACGGCGCCCAGGTGCTGCTAATCACGATCACTACGATCCTCTCAATAAAGCACAAGTTTTGTCATTTTGCTTATCTGAGACATGTAAGGATGAGCTAACACAATGCTTGTAAGGAAAGACATCAGAGATGATTTTAGACAAGTAATTGTTGCTGCCCATCAACTTTGGAAGGATTATTAGGGCATTTTTTAACAGTCTGAAGTGAGAAAGATTATTATGTATCTAAGATTGAATTGAATTGAATTGAATTGAATTGAATTGAATTGAATTGAATTGAATTGAATTGAATTGAATTAATTCCTCCTCTAGATCCCATTCTCATTGTGACTTGCTTTGCTTTTGGATGGAAGATGTGACGATTATTCTGAGCTATTAGAAACCAGTTTGAACCTATAACTGTACTGATTGATATTAATTTTGAGGAGCATCAAGCAGAAGGTTCTTACATAGTTTTCATTGATTTTTTTAGTTTAGTTGGAAGCTGATGCATAAAAGGTTTAGAGGACACAAAAGTCTCAAGTTTTAGGAGGATCTGGTCTAAAAATATTAAGAGATGTTTTTTTAGACATAAGCTCACACACCACAGTCAAATGATGCAATGATGTAGAGAAGACCTGGATAAAATTTGCTCACAATGGTGCAATAAGGCTGATATCTTATAATCCAGCACTTCAAATTATTCCTTCAAAAGATGGTTCAAGGAGTTTGAATGATGTCGTACTGAGTTTTTCCACCTGCCTATCCTTTGTTAAATAATTATCATCTTAAATTTGTCATGTGCTGTTTTCCATCTGAGCTTGCAGTTACCTCTTTTAAGACCTGACCTTGTTCTTTCTTTTTCAGATGACTGCATATCGTACCTTCCACATGTGTATCCGTCACGTCTCCCCCTCGGTTCACCCCGCACATGCAGCCCCCTCTGCATGAATCACGACTACAAACCACGACACTCGAGATGTCCTCAACGAACCCCTAGCCCCAGTCCCCCGCCACCTCCCTCCCTCATCTCTACATGCATCGGAGAGACAAATGAGTCAGTGACAGAGCCCGCTGCCCTGAGCCATGCGATCAGCTTCCCCTCATCTCCCATCCCCCCTTTTCCCAGCCACTGTCCATCACTGCCCACATGGCTCTGCCACAAAAGGCTGTGATTCACGCACCAATCACCGTCCTAGGTTTAAAAATAAGCCCTGCATGCTGGATGCTGTCCCCTGCTGTCTGTGATTCTCTCTCACACATGAGAGATCCAGACGACTCTGTTGGCTGCTCAAAGTTGTCTTCTGCCAGAGTTCTCTTTTAGATTTAACCTACAAAAGAGAGATCACTTCAATGAAAGGCTTGCTTATTTGCATTTATGCAAATTGAGACTGAGATCTGAATAAGATTGAACTTTTTACAAAAACAACAGAGCATTTCAACTTGTTCAACTTTTCCTAATTTAGCAAAATTTAATTCACAGGTCCAAAACAGTTATGACAACAACACTGCTCCAAGCCTGAACATCAAATCTTTCATTTGGAGGACATTAAATTGTTTTAAGGTTTATCAGACAGATTCTCCAAATATATATCTTCTGTTATATAACTCGGTCTCACAGACCACCAGATAAAATGTCTTTTTTTTGGGGGGGTACAGAAATCAGTTCTTGAAGTGGAAAAATGTGAGTTAACGCTTCTTTTTTGTCTGTGCTCATCTGCATGTGTGAGTGTGGCGTGCACATGGGGTGGTGGGACTGATATCACAACTAATTGTTTCCTTTTTTTTTATTTGAAATTTATTACTGATTATGCTGTGAAGTGAAATATATTAAGCTTTAAATTATATAAAATATGCTCATGGCACTAACATATTCCTCAAAAACATTATTTTAACAAACTACATATAAAACAAACACGCAAAATACACACAGTCCACACACAGAAGACGGTGTTTGGGTGGATAAACCTTCTCGGACAGTGGCTGTAATTCTTTGTTGTGGTAATTTCAGATCAGGCTACAAAATAAATTTATATCAATTTATGTTAGCAAAATAATGTCTGTAGAAACCCTCCCTACCTTGCATGGACATTGTAGGTCTAACAGCTGTGTAAGTAGATTTTTTTTTTTTTAATTTCCGCGGGGAGCGGCTCAGAGTCGGAGCAGTCTACTGCAGGACCACTGTGGCGGTCCAAGGAAAAAGGTCCCACGTCGTGGTCTTTCATGCCTATACAGTAAATTAAACACCCTAAATTATGTCTAAATGAGTTAAAATCCTCCAGGTTTTAAGGCTGGTTTAAGAAAAAAAGGTGATGGTTTATTCTCCCAATAACAGATTTGATATTTTGAGGAAGGAGGCAGAGCCTGATTAGTTGTCTCTTCTGAGAGACTCATACATGCTTTTATAACGACAAGTCTGGATTACAGTCGTCTTTGTTGGTTTAAACCAGTCATTTACTCGTCAGCTGCAGTTAGTGGAAAAAACTGCATTACTCCAATGCTTTAGGATAGATTTTAAGATTGCTTTTAATAATTGCTTTTAAATGGATTGGGATCACTGTCTTTGGTCAATCTCATTCATGTTCATACTCTTGTCAGAGCGCCAGACGGTCCCTGATGTTCCCACAGCTAGACCTAAAAACAGAGCTTCAAATGCTGGTCTTCTTCTCTGAAACAGATGACTGATAAGAACTGCTGGAACTGTTGCCACGTTCAAGTCAAGACTCATCTCTTCTCGTTGGCCTTTAATTCGAGCTGAAGAATCACATCTGACAGGGTGGTATTTGAATAAACATGACATGACTCTGCTGGGTGTTAAAATGACACCAAACTAATTAGCTGAAAGACTACAACAATCAGCAGTCTAAATGAGCTTTGCATCCATCATTTACAGAAAATAATGTGTAATTATCAGTTTATGTTTGTAGCTTCATTTTTGGTAAAATTTTAAACTATATAGAAAATATTTCATTACATGACGCTATTTTTGGTGTTAGACCTGAAGATATAAAACTGGCATTTCATTGCAGTGAATCTCAACAACAGATTGAACAGTTAGAATCCATACATGAACATTTGTACCTCTTGTAGCCTGTTCAGAGTTTATGAGTTTATCCCAGCTGTCGTCAGGTAAGACAACCCGTCCTACACAAAACATCAGTCCACCAGGGGCCCACATGACAAATGTGACAAACCATCATGCATGGTTATACTTAATCAATTTAAAATCACCAATTAACATACAGTATATGGGATGTTTCTGGACTGAACCCCCCCAAGTACCTGGAGGGAACCCATGAAGTCCTAACATGACCTCTTTGGTGCAAATAATTAGCCCGGCTCCTCTGGATTTTGTGTTTTTTTTGTTTTGAGGGGCAGTAGCAATGAGACAGCTGGACACCACTGGATAGACATGCAACCAATGAGACAAACAAAGCATGTAACACAGAGGCAGATGTTAACATGTTTGCTTCATACAACAACCTTCAAAAGTGAAGGTCTCTGTCTCCTTTGTTACAATAGTGTCCACGCTGCATTTTCAATGTAATGCTTTGAATTATTAAGGCTAATAGAGCAGGTAATTATTTTGCCTTTGACTCTACCAATAAATAATTTCACCTTTGCCTTTAACTATTCTAGGAAAGGAGAAAGTACTCCATTGTTTTACAGGGTGTCAGCATTTGATACCATCTTTCCCCGGTGATTCTTGCAGCGCGTCCATTGATCTTCACCCAAAACACCTCAACTTGGCATAAAAGCCTCGCAGGACGCTTGCCAAGACGCACATATTCTTAAGTGGCTACCATGCACAAGGCTGTCAGAGGCCAGCTTCTCTCCAACCGGATGTCTTACATGAACAATAGCCAAACAAACCTGAGACAGGGATGAGGCACAAATGCATCATGGGAATCATCAACCTACTTCAGTCTTGATTGGAACCATTGTAGAAGAAATAGAGCAGAAAATGCCGCAGGTACTTTGTTTTGTGAGGTTTCTTTTAAGCAGGCACATTCCCAGACAACTACGAAAAACATATTCAAAGCCAGTCAGCATACATTCATTTTCATATAAATATTTATTGCAGAGGAGGTATCTTTTATGTACATGCTATCACAATATAACACAATATAAATCTACCAAATATTTCCATATATTGATGCTATAAGCTTGTCATAGAGCAATAGTCATAACAAGCACAGAATACAGTGGGTTAGAGACAGTATCACTCACTATACAACTTGTAACAGTCCATAAAAGATCAATTTTTTTCTTTTTCTTCTATCAAGGGCAGTGAAACATCGGTCCTACTAAGTTCTTGTATTCATGCAGAAGCCACAAGAGAAAGATTTACGACGTTACAGCATTGAATAGTAGTAATAGCAGTAGTAGTAGTTGTATTTGCCATAGTTTGACTTGGTTCAGTCACAAGAATAAGAAGTCATTTTTAAATAAAAGCTGCTAGCCAACGGAAACGCACCATGGTTAAAGACCCGATCGGTGGAGCAGAAGCTACGAGACACGGCATCGTCTATGTCGAGATGGCACGAGGACAATGGTCGGGATTTGAACACCCAAGCTGGGGTTCAAACTTACACTGAGTCATTGATGCTGAGGATAAATTACAGTAGTAATCTCCAGAAAAACTGATAGGAACGGACACTGCTTATGTATTACACAGTTACACGGACAGCTATGGACTGACTGAACTGAGGAATACTACAGCAAGCACATTACATGAAATTATTTAAATCAAACAATGGAGTAGATGCAGACAGAGTCTCTGGTGTAATGTTGGGATATTGCACTCAAGTGTTTTTCTGGTCTGACAGTAAATCTGGAGGTGTGAAAGAAGTTTACAATAACCATAAATAAAGGAAAATACCATTTAGCTTCTGTTTTCTTTAAAAATACCGATAACTATTGCTTTGTTTTGTCCTCTTTCACTTTGACCCGCCAAAAAAATCATGAAATCAGAAAATGAAGTCCAAATAATTCCCATGAAAGAAACACATCTGCTTATTTAAAATAGCTCTCCTACAAGGAGAACAAAAGCAGCATATTATTTATCATTCAGGGCAGTAGGTCTGATGCGGCGGTGACGCCTAAGATGAGTTTTAAAAAAGAGGCAGCGTTAGGAAATGTTGCCGTTGTCAAACAGCAGTGGTCAGGATTCCCTGCGTGAGAGATTCACGCAGATGATAAATGAGGCCTCATCGCTCTTTTATAAATCTACAGTTCGGGTGTGTAAGACCTAACGGCCATGGAGTGCACTTTATTACTTTTATTTGTTATATATTTGTTGCTGGATTTTAGCGCCAAAGAAATTTAGCAATTGGAAGTTGAATGTAATTAAAAGAGGAGCGAATACCACTCTGGTTTTACAGGTAGGGTAAGGGATGTCTGGATGAGGTCGCGTCTGTTGATATTTGAAACAAAACAGAGTTGCCTCTTCCCTCCCTCCAGTGCTCCCTGAGAAAACACCCCCCCCAACGCAACATGACAAAACCATTCAAGGTTTGAAGTCGTGTTGAATCCCTTACCCTGCCTGTGATCAAGACTAGTATGAACCTCTACAGAGCTCGGATACTTCGTCTTGAACGAACTTAAGTACAGTTACTATCAGGCACAACATCCAGTAATTACCTCAAAAGAACTCAGAACACAGCAGAAAACATTTTGGGAGTAGGTGTTCAAAAACTATTTTAAATACGAGTAAGATATTCTCTTCTTGTCTCCGGTTAATTTCAGAATGTCGATGAAGTGACAGACCAGTATTATCAGTCATATCATCATCAGCTTTGATTCACAACATGGAACAATTCAGAAGCTTCATAAGGTTTATTCAGATTATTAACTGTTAACCACAATGCTAAACCTAATTCTGATAACATTATCTTGAATAATCTTCAATCAGCTTTGCATTAGACTGGAAATGTGTTTCAATATATAGAAGACGAATTAAAACAGCAAAAGAGTGCTTAAGAACATTTAAAAGCCAAGTAACCAACAAGAGATCTGCTCAATATAAACTAAGGTTTTATGTTGTCAGTTATGACCATTCTTTTTCTGTTAGTTACATCAACCTTTCAGTCACTAGCAAATGCTATAATTGTTCAAAACGTGACAGGGTGATATACAATTTATAAACAATTTTAGGGTGCAATCAAGTGATCTGACACCTAGCAGACTTGTATTTTACTTTGGGTGCACAGGTAAGCAGGAACTGGAACACAATGGCCCTATAGGAGTTGAACCTGTTCAGACCTGGTATTAAAATGCACCCCAGGAAATCTGATTACTACTGGACAGTGGTGATGCAAGTTCTGACCACTATCCAGGATGAATTCAGATCTGATCGCTCAGGACACAATCAAAGGTGGTCTGGGACAGTCGTCCACGTCGTGGTCCAAACATCTGTCTTGTGGGACAGATACAGGGACTGCCTAATAAACTACCGTCATTGGTCGATGACTCATTTGATTTTTGCATGAAAACGATCACAATAAAGGTCTTTGTCATTGATTTCTTCTGCGTTTGTGGTGGCTCTTTCCTTACATTTTATTTAATAAAAAAAAATAAATAAAATTTAAAAACCTAAATATGACACACAAAAATGCATATGTGAAGTAGAGAAAAGTTTTATTTTTATATTAAATTAGTTTTATTTTGTGGTCTCAGCTCCAGAATCACAACCAGAAGATAAATTATTGAAGGGAAAACAATAACAGAAGTGATTAAATGTGTAAATTTAGAGAAAAGGACCCTGCAAATGTAAGAAAAGAAATGATGGGATCACAAATGACAGATCAAAAAGTGCATCGGCTAAAAAAGTTACAGGAGAACTGGCGATCCCTGTTTTCTATATTGTGAATAGGTCAGGCAGTACATGGGCCCATAAAGCCAAAAGTCTAGATGATTAAGAGGAAGACACAGTTGTCTGTCTGGATACCTAAATCTGGTACCAGAAAATCCCTAATTACTAATTATTAAAAAAAAAAAAAGCCTGAGGAAATACCACCAAAACATCCCTTTTGGTGCATAACCATTATGTGTGACTGTAATCATTTATAGTACGTAAAATCAAATGAAAGTACCTGATAAGAAAATAAGCACAATCCAGAAAAAAAGTATTTTTTTTAAATTAAATTGTCTGCATGTGCAGATAATCAGCCTTAAATTACTATAATGCTGCCTTGTTTTTGCACTTGGAATTAATATTCTGATAAAAAGACTCGCTGATGTCGCACTTCCAACTCGTCAACTCGGGGAAACTCAGAGGACCCTGATCTCAGTGATCGATGGCTGCCCAGACTGTTTACTAAAAAGCTGCCACTTTTTTTATTTTTTTTGACTACTTCTATCTTTTTTTGTGTGTGCCAAGTATAATAAGCTCTATAGACATTGATATGATGCTGCTGCAAGTCTTGACTTCTGCGTTCAAAAGCAACGCAGCACAAGAATGTTCAGAGACCGCATGAGGCGTGCATTCGCATGGTTGATTTTGTGTGGAGAAAAAGGCGTACACATTCATTTTTTCTGTGAAAACATTATTTTATCTGGCGAGAGACGTGTATTTTTTAGCAGAATGCATTTCTGGACCAAGAGGAATGAACGGCCTCAACAGCCACGAGTTGTGTTGCAACCGGCAGTCACAACTACCGCTATTGTTCAACTTTCAAGCTCTTCAGTTCAACTCTGTAGTTCTGTTCAGCTGAAGAGTTTTTCAGAGAGGGCCCTGTGTCAGCTGCATGAATGAATCAACAAATGAATAAATAAAACTCAAGTTACTAAAAATATGCATGGGCATGAAGTACTGTGGTTAGATACGTTTAAACTGGGATGGATGAAGTGAATATGTGACATTTGATGACCACAACCATAAAATAAAACTCAAGTTGTAATTGAGCAGATTTATTTTAGTTCTTTATTCTTACAAATGTTATTACTGGATATATGTTATTATTGTTATTAGAGTAGTCGGAGTATAAATAGATCAATAGAACTTCACTGAATTTCCAGATTAATGCATCACATCGTTTGTTTGTATTTATGACATATTTGGTGCAACACGGATTATTGATGAATCTGTGCTGGATTCATTAATAAAGCTGGTGCAGATGACTTTCTTCTGTATTTTTTCATCCCTGCTTTTTACATACATGAACAAACAAGCAATTCAAAAACACATTAATGTTAAAACTGCCCTAATATTCCCTTTTTCTCTTTGCCATCTGTTAACTTTTAGGAATATCAAAGCAGGAACATAAATTTCTCTTGTTAAAAAAAAAAAACCTCAACATATCAGCTGCTTCATTTGACAAACTGGCATTGTCCAGTTACTCGATACCTGGCTGTGCATGCTGTTTATATAATTCACCGTCACAAAATGCTGGAGAAAGAAGCCACCGGCTTCCCTTCAGACTAAGACAAGACAATGCTATTTAGTTAGGCACATACAGTACATCTCTGCAGACCTGGAAGCATTTTAACCTGTAGAGAGCTACAATTAAGTAGATCTAAACAATCAGAAAAACAAAAAGTTAAATGTTGGATATCCTGTGCGATATGACGCAATGATGCGGACAAGAAGATAAAAAAAATGTACATAAAAGACTGAACTGTCCATCATTCTTAATTTATTAAGTTTGCTAAAGTGCTATAGACGGATTTCCTTCCTTCTGGGCCAAGGAAACAAACTAATGCATTTGTTGTACAGCCTGAAAACCAGCATCTGTCTTGACGTGTTTCCTTATTCTTTGGCTTCCCCTTTTGCAGTTTACGCTTCAGCCTTCATCTCACACCTTTTGTTCATACTAAATCTCTGCAGTCATCTCATATCCTGCTTTAACAACACACGAGCCAAACAAAAAAGTAAGGGCTGTCAACATGACGAAAGCAGACGTCCAACATTGCTCACAAAATGAAGATGTTGAATCAAAAGTTGCATAATTGGTCTACAATTTACTTTCAGGATTTTCCTGTAGTTTTCTGGAATGCTTATCTTGACTTTGTTTTTTTTTCTACATTTTAATTATTTCCAAAATGTGTAAAACAAGAACTAAACCTTGGAAAGAAAGGCAACTTGTGGAACTTGATCAACTTTTCTTCCAAGTCACCATACAAATAGTAAAAAGTAATATTTAACGATTTCCAAATGAAAAAAAAAAAAGAACAACATATACACTGACTATCTATAACTTCCGTGGTCCATTAATGTTAAGTGTCATGCCTTCTTGCTTGATGTGTTCTCCTCAAAGTCCCATGGGCAAACATCTGCTTTTTTAGCAATACTGGCAGCTCCACTGTTAGAATTTGGATTGCTCTGCTTCACTACGGCGGCACTTTTGTCTGTACCTTTTTTATCTGTTTCCGTATCCTCAAAATCCCATGGACAGACTTCCACCTGCTTAGCTTTGGATGCTCCAACATTGGTGCTTTTCCTTTTTTCTACCAACGGCACCTCCTGTGGACTCTCTACATCCCACGGGCAGACCTCAGCCATTTTTTGTTGGCTCATGTGTTTCTCCGATGATCTGCTCTTGTCTTTGACCTTTGTTTTACTTCTCTCCTCGTCAGTGTCTTTCGATTTCTCTTTCTCAACTGTCCTTGCTGACAGGGTGCCTTTCTTTTTTGAAGGGTTTTCCATAGATTTGAATGCTTGTGCAGACTTAGGTGTCCTCTCAGGACTTGAAGAAACTGCCGTGTTGTCATAGTCCCATGGACATACTTCAGCTTTTGATGTTTGGGGCTGAAGAGATGCTCCCACTTTGGGGGCATCTGACATGGTACCTCTCCCTCTCCCATCTATTGGAGAGGTACTCTTTCTTTGCTTTGCTGAATCTGGTGATCGAGCTAACTCTGTCTTTTGTGGATCTTCAAATTCCCAAGGGCAAATGTCAGCCTGATTTGTTTTAGAGCTTTCTAATGTGGACTGAGGCTGCTTAGTCTTAGACAGACTGGATCCTGGTTGCCTTGACCCTTCTGCTGAACTGGCTTGACTTTCACTTCCCTCTTCCCACGGACATACATCAGCTCGAACAGCTGTCGTCTTCTGAGTCTCCTTTGAGCGCCTGCCACTCGATGGAGACTGCTCAGAAGCTTTCTGCTTCTGGGACTTGCTTCCTTTAATGCTGCCACCGTGAATTGTTGTGGTTTCCTTTGGAGCTATTGATACGTGTTTTTGGATCTTGTTCTCCGATGGAGTTGGGAGATCTTCCACCTCCCAGGGACAGACTTCTGAGAGATTATAAAGGTCCTTTCCCTTGACTGGATCAGAGCAGACTGCAGGCTGGCTGCCACTCACTGCTTGTTTCATGATCGTGCTTTTGGCAGCGCTTTGTTTGTAGTCGACTGATTGACTCATAATCATCTTGGACTGGCACTCGTTATCTGTCTCTGCATTTGCTTTTGTGTCTTTGCTCTTTGGCTGACTCTTTTTATTGCTATCCTCTGTGCTCTGTGTTTTTCCAGCCAACCCTAAAGTCTTCTCTTTGGCACTGGCGATGACACTGAGAGACTTCTGCAGCATAGAGGCTCTGGGATGGATTGGTTTCTTGTCTGCAGTGAGATTATGGGCACTGGCTGACTTACAGACTAAGGGAACTGATTCGGTGGATTCACTGGGGGCATTTACATTCTCACTGGACTTCTTCTTAGCCAGCTTCTTGCCCATGAGTGTATCCAGGAGGGACGCTTCAGCTGTGTTCACCTCCATCTTGTCCGTCCCAGAGATGTTGGGGTCTTCACTTTGGTCACGGACATGGTCATAGCTGCTGTGGGACTTCTTCAGGGAGAAAACCTTGTTCTTCATTGCCTCCTCTTTTGCTGGTTTTCCTGGATGAGTCTGATCTATCGGATTCTTCTTCAGCATGCAGATGCTGTTCCGGTTGCTACCATGTTCTCCAACCTCTTTGTCTTCACGACTGCACTGCCGATGCACTGATTCAGGAATCTCTGTAATACGCCTCATCAAAGAGCGGCCCAGCCCTTTCTTAGAACTTCTCTTCTTCTGCAGATGGGGGTTATTTGCCAGCATCTTCTTCCTCTTGTAAATCTCCAGCTGGGAGTAGAGTTTCTTAAGCTCTTCCTACAAATAAATAACAGAAATGGAAAGTTATGAGTCTTGTTCAGCTTCCTCAAAAGAAAAAAACTTTACAAGACACTGCAAAAAAAAGAGCAGACAATCTACCAGACAGAGAACATGCGGTACAACTGCATGACAAGTGACTCCAAACAGTATTTGAATGACACACTAGAATATCACATGCGTACAACAAATAAAGAAAAGACAGGACAGTCCTGGACAGCATCAAATAAGAAAGTGAAGTGTGTATTAGTGTTAGGTCTGAAACAGCCTCTAAGCCCGGGTCCTGAATTAGTTCCACCTGCATCTTCATCTGAGAAAACAAATGTTCCTGAATGCCGAAATGATTAACTTCCTCAACGCATTTGTCTTGAGGTACCTAAATATTTTGGTAGAGAGACTTCTTCAGCTCTAACAGACAAACAGACATCTCTGCTCACGTTGGTACGTTTTTCCCAAAGGCTGTCGCAAGACCTTACGCCACAGCCATTAATAGAACTGAGATGGCCCATTTCGTCTGGTGTCTGCAATAAAAAACTGCCATTGCTCAGTCATTGCGTAGGATTTAAAAGTATCACCAGGTTATACAAATTTAAAGAAAAGGTACGTGGAAACGGAGCTCACTCGAATGTCCTCGGGATCCAGGCTGTGCTCACTCCACGCTGACGTTATGCTGCTGTTGAGGTACGACCCAGAGCGACCCATGTCCAGTTCATCCTCGTAGGCCTCAGAGGCTATATCATCTCTCATGTGGGTGCCCGCAAACAGGAACTGATGAAATGTATAAAATAATTGATGAGGCAGGGTAATGTCATTAAGGTTGGGGATCCTGTCGTAATCTTCTCATTCACCATTCATTCAGAAAATACCAGGCATGTACAGTCAAAATAGACACAGCTGGAAAAAGAGTAAATGGACATTGCTGCATTTCCATTTCAGTTCTGATATATAATCATTATGCAAAGTAAATGCTGCAAATTAAACAATGATTATATTAGTTGTAAAATTGTACTTCTTTCTGTTTGTAGTTGATATATTTGAAAATTAACAAACATACAGCTGATACAATCAGTTCCCACCGACAATTAGAAACCCTCTTCACGCATTAATCAGATTTCATGCATTAGTTCTTCTTGTACAAAAGTACGTTCCCTGATCTCAGGTGGCAAAGATTAAAAACCTGCATGAGTCCTGCATGAGTGCAATTTTGCAAAGTGACAACCATTTACTACCCCATTTAAAAACCACTGGCAAACAACCTGCATTTCAAAACATCTCTAGTATTTCTTTGGTTGATGGCAACCAAGTTGAGGAGATGATCCTTTGCTATGACCTAGGACATTTTAACATGGCATGGATCACCTCTGAATGCAGTCTGATTCATCAATATCAGTCAGTTCTAAATGCATCCTGGTTGAATTCACATATTAAGACCAGGTAAGAAAAGACTATACAAAGGATAAATGTTGTAACTGGATTTGAAAGTGGTGCAGAAATGTTGTGAAGTGCAAAACTTTTTAGAGCAGCAAGAGTAGAGTTCCTTTATATTAGAGTGGCTCCAGAAAAATATCCAAGAAATCATTAATTTCTCTCATGTTGTAAGAAGTCCATACAAATTTTCCACACATCAGGGTCTAATTATCAAGTACTACTCCATATATTTAGAGGGATATGTTGACATGACTGACGTGACTGACATGTCTGGTGACGAGTGGCCAATGAATTGAAAATAACAGCAACCTGCAAAAAAGAAGACTTTTTTTATGTTTAACATCAGTTTCAATTTCTTTAAAGAAATACTTGATTGGTAAAACCTCAGATTCAGGAGCAACAATATGGGTTTTGTCCCGGCTGTGGAACACTGGACCAGCACTACACCCTTGCTAAGGTCCTAGAGGGTACACGAGACTGTACTCAACAGGTTCACGTGTATTTTGTGGTCTCAGAATAGGCATTTTCACCATGACCCTCGTGGTACCTTCAGGAAGGGTAGCTCTGGGAGTATGGGGCACTGGGTCCGTTGTTAAGGACTATTTAGTTCTTGTGCAAATGGTGGGAAAGTTTGCTGGTAGTAAGTCAGGTCCGTTTCCAGTGAGAGATGGACTTTGATCAGGGCTTTTCTTTGTCACTGATTCTGTCCATAACTTAAATGGATAGAATTTTTTTTGGTACATCCAAGTACCAGACAGGTTTACATTGGTGACTTCAGGACTGTGTTTCTGCTTTTTGCAGATGATGTGGTCCTACTGCCATCATCAAATCACGGATCTTCAGCTCTCACTGAAGCGGTTCAAAACTGGAGGTGTGGCAGCATGAACAAGAATCAGCACTCAGAAATCTGAGATGATTTGAAAAAGGGTGGAATGTCCTGTTTGGATTTTGGATGTGGTGCTACCTCCAGTAGTGGAGTTTAAATACCTCGGGTTGTTGTTCACAAGTGAGTGGAATATAGACAAATGGTTTAGGGCAACATCTGCAGTGATGTGGACTCTTTATTCTGTTGTGGTGTAGAGAAAGTTCAGAGAAAAGGCAATGCTCACTGCTACCAGTTGATACCCTCACCTGTATTCATTAATTCTGGGTAGTTACCAAAAAAATGACATTGGGATACAAGGGGCTCACATGAGTTTCCTCTAATGGGTGGCTGGACTCTCCCTTAGAGATAGGGTCAGAAGTTAGACCATTTGGGAGGGACTCGGAGTGGAGCAGTTGCTCCTCTACATCGAGAGGAGCCAGTTGAAGTGGTTGGACATCTGGTTAGGATGCCTCCTTAGGGAGGTGTTTCTGGCATATCCAGCTGGGAGGATGCCCTGGGGGAGATTATATATCTCAGCTGTCTAGGGAATAACTCAATATTCCCACGGAGGAGCTAGAGAAGGTGGCTGGGAAGAGGGGGGACTTGCCCTGTTTGCTTAGCTTGCTTCCAGTCATTACCGGAACTCATCTAAGTTCAGATCCAGTCAGATCCATGTCTAGTGACAGCTGAACTGACTGATGAAAGGAATATTTTATTCTTTTTAGGAAGCACTGTCTAGCTGTCTGCGTATCAACTTTCAGCAAAAACAGCCAAAGTAACTTTGGATTCTTGTCCCAGGTGTTTCTTGCATCGACTGGTTGTCGCTTGAAGGCACTATGTCATCATGACAGAGGTGACCCAGGGACTACAGAAAGACATTATAAAAAAGGGAGCGGCAAAGCAAGAGGCCAGACAAACCTTACAGTGCTGTAAAACCAACTTCTGTCTGGGAAAATTACTTTGTGCTTTTGTAATGGTGTCTACCACTAATGTTTATACAGCGATGTGGTTACTGAACCGTCTATGCATGACATGGAGGAAGAGCTGATGCACAGCAGAGAGGGAGGAGGGCAAGGCCTCTGTAAAATGTGTTTGTTCAAAATTTTAAAGCTAAAACCAAGGCCTCATAACACTAGTCCTCAAAACGAGTGACATCATAGTAGCGACATTTATTTTATATGCAGTCCATGTACTATGAACTATATGAAAAAATAGAGGAGTTGAAATGTTTACCTTAGGAATGAGCAGCAGTCCCAACGCAACTGTTACAGTTAAGTGCGTATGAGTGAAAAACAGAAGCAGCATCCAATCTGGATGAAGCTCAGGAGCGAGCGTGAACCTGTACGAATGTGAAGGGAGGAAAAAAGAAAGAGCAGAGAGAGAAAATAGAAGAGAGACAGAATAAAAGAATCAGACATGTCAGGATGTGCGGCTGTTGTTTATTGAATTGCACCTAAACAGATTTGACTATGAAATTCAAAGTATACGTTCAGTAACAGCAGTGAAGATTAACTAGGTTATATTGTAAAATTCATAAATATTGTGTCTGCGGTGAACTTCTTTGTTGAGACACCGGTTGCTTCTTTTATTTTCACTTCCACTGCTTCGTATAATGTTCCACTTGGGCGATGCACTAAAGACGGCGTTTTCTCTGTTCTTTCATCAAGTGGAGAGACCTTGGTAGAGTCTGTACAGAGATAAGATGGTAACACACTGGGCTGACTGTGGTACAGCAGTTCCTGGAAAAATTATATAGTTAGAGGCAGAAAACAAAAGCGGTGTCTGGAGTAACGCCAGCTTTTTATTTAAAATGGACTAACTGGCTCTCAGCACAGGCCTGCCCTGAGGATATGAAGGCAAGTCCTGTCAGAAGCTAATTCAACCACTGGTGAGCCGCGATGTAAGCAAATGTCATAAAACAGGCTCATTACGTTGCTGAAGTTGGCAATTGGCTAATTAAGGAACAGATACTGTGGTAAGAGCTTCTTCAAGGCATGAATGAAAGCAAAGGTCCAGCATTGGAAATTTCTCAATGCTCTGAAGTTTTTTCCATTCGTGTCTTGTGAGGAGTTTCTTTGCAGATGAGGATTTAATACCTTCAGCACGCTGTCTCCTCTCAGGCTGCGGCGTCACACTGAAATATTATCGTTCAAGCAAGGATTCTCCTTATTTTATTCCTTCATTTTTCTCTACGCATCCCATTTGGAGGCAGAGAGAAAACCTGATGACCATCACGAAGCTGCACGGGAGCCCGAGCTTTAACTGGTCACTGTGGGATCAAGTAACTTGTGCTGCGAGTAACAAAATTGGATGCATCTAACACGATGCAGTGAACACTGAGGTCCCAGACAGAACAAACATCAGCAAACGATCCAATTTATACGAGGTCTCCTCTAGCCAGTTTCCAAAGAAAAAAAACTTAACATCAAGACTTATGAAGCTTATTAAAAGGCATCTTAAGAAGGTTCAGGTTAAAAAAAATAGTTTTAGTTTGATTAACCAGGATACTTTACCCATTTACTAACCCATTTAATTAAACAATGGAACACAAAGTAACATAAAGAATATTAAAAGTGAGATATTTTAACATTTTTGGTTATTTATTATGAGTTGGATGTTAGCAGTATATCTTAAAAAGGTGGCGCTAAAATTAAACACTTGGAGGAAGATCTTGCAGCTAATTAGTATAACTGGAAACAGTTGAGTCACTCAGAGGTGAAGATGGGCAGAGGTTCCCCAATCCGTGAAAAAGGGTCCTACTAACATAGAAACAGTTTCAGAATAAAAAAAAATGAATCACTTGACATCTACGATATATAATATCATCCAACGTTTGGAAGAATCTGGAGAACTGTGGACACTTTGGGATCACAGGTCGCACTAAATTAGAAACAGGTATGACTGTGTCATGGAAATCTCTTCCCAGGCTCAAGAACGCTTCCAGAGGAGCAAAGTTTCGCATCTTGGCCAACTGTGTTGTTTTTAAAGTGCTTTAGGAATAAAGTTGAGTTGAGTTAAATTGTACATAGTAGCCCAGTGGTATTTTATTTATTTATTTACTTATTTTTACTTTTGAAAGATGCTTACAGGTAAAGTCTTCAAGTAAACATTAAAACTGATTAATGGGGATATTACATGCTTTTAATTACCCAACACTGAGTAACCTCCGTTATAAACCTTTACTTAGCTTCTGTTAAATAAAGAGGCTGATCCGTTTTCACCTAATAAAGACGGAAAGTGTTTCCCAGCAAAGTGCATTTGACTTTGTACAATAGTTTGGAATATTTTCCAAGAAATTTGTGTGGAACCTTTTTTAATTGCGCCCCCCACCCATGTTTACACCAACTCTACCTATAAGACCTTCAAGGACCATCAGACATTAAAATTTAGCAGACTACACAAGCTTTAGGGTTAAAATACACGATAGAAAAGCAGTGTGCTTCTTATTTTGTTCTTTTAGTTCGAACGTACCAACCTTTTGGCTCGTGTCTCATTTTAATTCACAGATACCCACTGAGGAAGGTACGTGCTTGGAAACAGGAGGCGTTACCTGATCACATGAAATATAGCTGACAGGACAAGCTCATTGTGAACGGCGATGGCCATGTAGCGAGGCTCGTGGAAGGCTGACGGCACGGTCCGCACCGCATAGCAAAGGTACACCGACCACAGCAGGAAGAGGAACTCAGCTGTGAAGGGAGAGCGAAAAGGAAGTGGTGGACATTATCATTGTCAGCCTGCAGGCCAAGACGTCATTTCTAAACAGCAAAACAACGAAACAAGAAACACTGCACCATTTAACCAGACACTTTCACAGTTCAACACACTCATGCCACAACTCGCCCTGCCGAACAAGCTCGTTTGTAACAGCTACTACAACTACTACTGTCATTTAGCAGACGCTTTTTTCCAAAGCGACTTACATCTGAGAGAACAACACAAGGAACAGCTGTGCTTGTATTCTCATGACAGTAAATGAGTCTCTGTGCACCTAAACGGCAGCAGCGTCTAATGTTTCCAAGGTTTCCGGCGCTGCAGTGGTAAACAGCCTGGTGTCATTGTGCAGCTGAGCCTCACGCCCCTCACAACAACGAGAATCAGTGCACTTAAATCTCAGTACTGTCTGTACAAGAATTTATGTGTTGATCTACATCTTTAAAAAAAAGTGGGGAATTGTGCATTTTAATTATTCAGTGTTTTTTTTTTTTTCAAATGAACTGACCAAATGGGAGTTATACTGCAAAACCAAAGCCTTACTGTTTCTGATAAGTCAGCAGGAATATCAAAAATTAATCTTTAAGCACTATTTTATATTAAATGAGCACATTAGCAGTGCTGAAAGTGCAGTTCTGTTGGAGCGCGTCTAATTTATGGGATTGTTTTTGATTGAAGAAGAAAATAAAGCACTCCGGACCAGAATTAGACCACTGACTGTGAGCCAAAGCAGGTGTGCTTTTTTTCTCAGTCTGAAAGATTTATTGCATCCCTGCGTGCGAAAATTATGAGTTGTTTTCATGTGGAATCAGTCCTGACTTGCAAAACCTATTTTTACCTTCTAATAAACAGAATGAGAAAGCGTCCTCTGTATACAGCATCGCAGCGTGGGAGCTCCGCTAGGGGTCCATCTGTTTGCTCAGAAGTCAAAAAGTACTTCTTCTGTCTCACAAAGCCTGAGCCAGCAGGCATAAAGCAGAAAGCAAGTTTGCTCAACGCGAGATGCTGCACCCCTCTGAGCATTTTTGATTTCTCATTTGCCTCTCCTCCATGCACGAAAGCATCCAAAAAAGTTTCACCAGTTTCAAGGATTAATCTCTTCTTCCGGCAAACATGAGCGCTGCCAAACTGTCAAACCGATCCACCTTCACCTCATCACTCACTTGTCCCTCATCCCTCTAACTCTCTTTCCCCTCCCAGTGCTTTGACGCCTAACAAATTACATCTTGATTTTATGCCAGGAATCCATCAAATACCCCTTGTTTTCTCACAGTAGTAAGGCGCGTGCAGGGAGAGGTGTTTTTAAATTGATTCGCAGCACCCTGCAGATGTAAAGGGCAGATGTGGGGCTTACCAACAGCCATCATGTAGTCCCAGCGATCCAGGAGGCACATGCTGAACTGGAGACCATCGGGCGTGAAGCCCACATCGATGAGAGCCAACTTCCTGTCTGGGTTCTGACAGACGGCAGATGTCCAAGCCACCAGGAACCAGCAAACAATGAGCAGGATGATGCCCAGCAGACGCAACACTCGCCAGCTGGTCATATAGGGAATCCTCTGGGCCGTACGGGACAGGAACACCTTCAACACCCTGAGGAGAGAGAGAGGAACTCACTCATAGGTTTTTGGGGGCTTTTTGTTTTGTTTGTTTTTACTTTGTACACACACTTGATGGTCTTGATTTTCCACATTTCCCAGAAATTCCACCTCAACCCTGCTGTGACTGGATCCAGAGAGCTTTGTAAAAGCTCAGTGTTTAACAACCTTTAATCTACCGACCCTTGCGTTGAAAATAGAACTGGTATCTGTGGCTTTTTCTCCACCCTCTGACCTTATTCACATTGAAATTACGGAAAAATGCTGAGTGCTCAGTGGGAGGTAAGCTTGTCCTTTTTAATGCCAAGGTCTGACATTAAACCACATACCTGAAGCTCTGGCTCCTCTTACACTGAGCTGAAATGCTGCTGCTGCGTTAGATCATCAGGAAGAACTCGCCTCCATTAGTCAGTAATATCTCTCTTCTCCGGCTACCTGCTGGGATCACGTCCCAATCTTATACCCCTACTTTAAACATTTTTTTTTTGTTTTACATTCATACACTAGATAAAAGTTACATCACACAAGGAACAAAAAAACAGAATAAGACGTGATGGGGTTTGAAATGGTTCTTTAAGTTATGGTGCCCTTGACTGAATAAAAGAGAAAAGAAAGCAACTGGACTTCATTTCCTGGCTCTTGAAGACGTTTCTGCTTTAATTCAAAAGGCTACTTCAGGTCTGTCTGACTGGTGGGGAGTTTTAGGATTATAAACTGATATTGAACCATTCACGTCATGTACTTCCAAGATTCTTCTGAGAAGAAAACCCTTCAGCTCACTAGTTTAATTAAACTTAAAGGTCAAGTAAGTGATGCCAGGAAGATTTGTAAGAAATAAATAGATGCAGTGTTTCCTCCTCGTTCATTTAGGAGTGGCGGGGTGCCATTCCTACATCCCACACCTTTAAATTTGTGGGGTTTTTTTATTGTCGCAAATACACTAGTGTTGCATGTGAGTTCAGCGCTGGGCCGGGTACTCACGAATACTAAGATGGTGGTGGGGGGGGGGGCTTACACATCATAGTTTGCATTATTGTATGATCACAAAATTTGCGGAACAGGCATTAAACCCTGCTCAAACTCATGACCCGCCGGTGCTATTCTTAGGCTCTGCCCTTCACGCACATTGATGCAATGCTCACTGCGCTCCACACTAATGAGCCTCGCCATCAAAAATTCATCTGCACAATACGTTAACGTGGACCTCTAAGATTTAACTGAGCCACATCCTCTTAATCAGTAACTTGACTCTTGACAGATTCTCCTGATAAAAGAAAAGGTCCACAGATGCTCAGTTTCAGGGTTAAGTGACCTTTTTCACAGGTTGACACGCGTTGATCAAAATACCATCGAGATCCAGTACAAAAGCACCCTTCCAATCATGTTTTTACACCTCTGTTTATGGCACCTGGTTTGAGAGGGTAGCTCATCCACCTCAAATTTCAAATCAGTGTTACATCTTTGCACTATCCGCTTTCAAGGAATGGGGAAAAAAAGATGTTGGATTTTGTGGGGATAAAGACGAGGAGCCCGGATAGTTCTCCGATCTGATCTGGGTTAAGATGAAGAAGTTTCTTTGGGGCCACGTTGAGTACTTAAACCATTGCAGGGACATGTTTCAGTCTCATAGAGGTTTCTGAAATTTCTCATTGCGGTGCCATTCCTGATAACGGAGAGACACGTCAGAGACTGAGGCCCTGTAAAGCCGCCCCAGACTCTTACTAATGGAAATCCACTTTTTGACTCCCAACCATATGCTGTCAAGTGCAGAAAATGTGACTTTTTTCACCATATGTTTCCTTTGTGTCATTAAGAGCTATTCACTGCTAGATAACACCATGAGCTCCACTTTATTGCATCCTCCAGCAGTCCTCTCTCCTCCTCTGCATTCACACCTCCATCTCTCACCTTCATTTTTGCCAATTATCATTTGGTCCTTTGCAATATATAAAGGTGAGTTTGGGCCAAAGTATCCTTTGTTTTCTTAATGATTTTAGCTTTGCAATAATCTCCTCCACTTAACGTAGTCCGATGATGAAGCAGCTGAGAGACAAGCCGCCTTATGGGGCTCTTTCTACTTTCTACAAGTAATTAAGATGTAAGAAGCCGCATAATTGGACTTAGAAGTCCAAAGTCAGTGCACCCCGACAGGCATTTTTTTGGGGGCAGATAATTGAAGATGTGTGCGTGCGGAGTACCTGTACAACTTAAGCGTTAGTGTCCCATAAACGGTGGCGAAGCCCAACAATCGAACCCAACGCAGCAGGATGCAGCGGAAAACACTGGGCTGGAAATAGAGGATCCCGACCTGCAAAAGGAGAGAAGACGCATTAGATAACAGACGTTGTGAAAAGACACAAGAGGCAAGCAAACAAGGAAGCCACCCAACTGCGAGTGTTCTGCATCTAAATGATAATTCCCTCTATCCCTGGGTGGGAAATTAAATTCAGAGTCATAGGAAGTTGCAGGCTTATTGAGATCTCAGTGGACGGCTTTATAAACATTGGAGTAATCTTATTTAAATGTTGGTTTATTCAAACCGTTCTCCTGTAGCGTGTATGGGGGGTGCACCAGAGGGTTTGTGTGGTTCGGTTTACTGTGTGACACCACCACTCATTAGCATGCTCTTTCATAAGTTTGTTGATTGTATATTTTCCCATGTAACCTATTTATAAAGTTTTAAGATTGCATAAACTTTTGCCTCTCTCCGTGCCATCTCCTAACCATCAAAGGGAATCTATAATTCTGTAAAATTAAGCATCAATGCGTATCCTTGACCAAAGGGAATAAAAAGTTTGACAGCAACCTCGAGAGCTTTCAACTTTTTTACATGATCTTTATCAGAAGATGGGGTTTCTCTCTTAGCTGCCGTGCATCCGCTCCCATGCAAGACTTAAAAAGCTTCTCGGATTCTCCACCGTGTTGGGAAAAGCTCCGCATGTGTTCAGCCGTACTTCCTGTCGAGGCTTTCCGGCGAGCTCAAGCTCGCTGTGATGCAGTTTTCTCTCACAGCGGTGAACATTTAGTGCAACAGCTGCCTACAAGATGCCATGAAAAGCACTCTGCATGAAGGATTCCTTTCTGTTTAGTTTCTGAACATTAGATTTTTGGAAACAGAACAGTGGTGTCACATTTCAGCCTGAAGCAGGTGTGAAAGCAGATTTAATTCCAAACATTTGTTGCAACCTCATACTTCCTTTGGAAAAAAAAGGTGATAAGAAGGAAATTAGAAACACTTGAGAAAGTGTGAATTCACATCTTCAGTGCATTTTTCTCTTATATATGTCAGTAATTGTTGTCTGCTTTGTTTATCTTGGACATTGTTGGAATAAAACTATCATTGAGCATTGAAAGAATCTCTTAATTAAAGATCCTGTTAACGAGCAAAAAAAAAAAAGAAAAAGAAAAGAGCTATATCTACCAAAACCTCTGCTTTGCTGCCCTAAACATGTTACCAAGGTTTAGCCAGAGCTTTGATATCCTTTCATGTGAACATGTAAACACACCCTTAGTGTGAGGTCTTTGCATAATAAAGCAATTACACGTAGAAAACAACCACATGTTCAGTGGGAGGTCTCAAATGTAACCTTCAAAGCATGAAATTAAACAAGAAAGATGCAGATTTTTATTACTTACATCAACTCTATTCATTTTTTCCTCAAGTCTTTAAAAAAAAACCCATAAACAATGATTGCTACTTATGATCATAAATCACTGCAGAACCAATTTTATGCAGAAATTTGGGTGAGAAATTAAACATCAAAGAGAAAATTCATGAACTGCATCAACAGTTAAAAAAAGATGACAGCGAAGGGCAGTGACATTTTAGAAACATCTTTGGTATTACTCAAACAAAACATCCAAGTGTGTTACGGTGTAACGCTCCGCCCCCTGAGGCGGGCGGGAGGAGGGCAGCCGCCCATATTCGCTGCAAAGACCCAGAAACACACTGAAACGGTTCCCATCCGCGCTGCCGAAAAGCAGGAATGATCATCCAAAAGACACAAAAAGAGCCTGAACAAACATACAATAAAAAAGAGGGAAAAAATGGGGGAAAGAAACAAACATCTGAGGAAATATAATTATCTGTCCGTTGCAGATGTGCAAGGATTTCCCCTCCGGGACTGTTAATGTTAATCGGATTAGCTGAGGCATTAATATGTTCCCTCAGGCAGCGGCGAAGATGCAGGCATGTGGATATTAAGGCTCGCTAAGTTTTGAGTCAGTTAAGGGGTGCAGAGGACCCAAGGGAGGAGCGTAGCTCCCATCTTCATCTGCTGGGCGACAAAACAGAAACTTCTGACTTAAACAGTTGACTCAGCTTAATGAAGTGTTAATCTTACATGCAGCAGGTGTTTCCCGCCTTAACATCATTTTAGATCATGAACTGGGACTGAAACTCACTGTAACCAGTGGGCTTTAGGTAAATAACTGCAAAACAGTGGGTGACAGCTCCTCGGTGTATCTTTATGTTTTTGTTTTTATTTCTTTCCTTGATAAAGAGCAGAGGCACAAGAGCCGATAAAAAGATAGCAGTTCAGACAGGCGCTGAGCAACTTGCTGACGCACGTTTGGGTCCAGGGGGACAGAAGAGGGCACGGGAAGATGAGTAAAAATGTACCAGGGGAAGACGCAGCCCGTGACTCCTTTTTAGATTAACTTCCAGACAGCAGCTGGATCTCCATCTCCACGCAGGTTTAAGGCTGATGTTTGTGATGCGACGGAGTTGCGATCAGCAACGATCCTCCCTCGAGGCTCAGATAAAAACCATCTGAATGAGCGCTCAGACAAGGTTGTCGTCACATTTACCAGTTTGAGATTTTCTTTTAATGGTGTGATCTCACTTATTGCTTATTTTAACGGGACGAGGGTCCAGGGGAAGAGCTTTATATTTAGTCATTTCAGGTTTACATTTGCCAACAATCCTCAGTGACCTGATCACAAGTGATCTGATCCACACAGGCACCCATAGAGATCCGATAACTCAAACCACTTTCAGAGGTGGGTGCACAGGTACTCTTTAATAAAAGACTGCTAGTACCCTGAAAAAAGCAATATGTATAGATTGATCAAAATTAGACCAAAAAAATGTCAAATACAGCATCAAACATAACAAGAAATCAGATGATGCCATAACAAACTCCTATAAAGATGTGTCTAACAAATTTTTAACTGGTGCATATGATGAAATCCAGCTCTCACTCTGACACAAAACATCATCTTATGTCCCTCAACTCTCTTTATCTCTTCATCTGGTACAAGAAGATCCTGTATATTCCCATCCTGTGGCCCCACCAGCCCAGTGACCAGTATGACTCATATTTAGAGGCAAAATTGTCTTCACTGTCCCCAAATGTCGCCATGACCCCGAGATCTCGTGATGCTGCGCAGAAATTACAAAAACAATTCTGATGCATTTCTGGGAATCGTGTGGCCCGGATCCTCAGGCAGGTTCCTCGTAACGACAACGTACATAAAGAGCAAGATCAGTTTCTGCCCTGCTTTGCTTTTGAAGCCTTCCATTAATAATCGATGCTAAGTGCTGGGAATCTGGGATTCAGTGCTGAGGGAAAGTGAAGGTATCAAGTGTTATTTATGAGTGTGTGTGTGTGTGTGTGTGTGTGTGTGTGTGTGTGTGTGTGTGTGCATGCAGGAGTGCACGCAAGAGGATCTGGGCACTGTGTACCTTTTTAATGGACATCAATATCAAGGAGACAATTATCAACAAATTTTGGAGCCGCCGCCGCTCTTTGGCAGAGCTACAGCCGAGTGCTGCTCTTTAACCCTCCTGCATTTGAAATTCGTTGATCAGTCCAGGTTTTATCCACTTCTGAAGTGTGTTAAAGATTTTAAAAGTTCAGTAAAGCTCTTCACTGTTCCTCTTTCTGGTAGCAAGGACAAGTGTTTTCCGGGTTTAGGCAGGTGAACAAGTCCCTGGTGGCAGGATGAAAAATCTTCATCCGTTGACCTGCATGGTATCCAGGTTCTCCAGACACGTAAAAGAACCTGATTCTGCACATTTCTCAGAGCAGGAATTTAATGTGTAGAAACTACAGAAATGGGCTAGGCAGAACCACTCCTGACGTCCAGCTGCAGATGAACACGAGGATCTAACGGAAATGCACCATTTGGAGGACGACTGTATGGATGGAAATGCTGACAGAACACTCTACGTCTTAATAGATGGCTTCTATGACGCAGAATATTTTTACTTTTACTCAAAATGGGACAAACTCTACTAGTCTTATGTCCTGACTTTTTTGTTGGCATTTCTTTTCTTTTATTTTTTTTTTTGTCCCTCCCACCAATCTGAAATTTCAATTTTTAACTTTATGTTTGTTTCTGAATGTGTCAGAATCACAGCACTAAATGCCACCATAAAGGAGGGGTAAGTAATTTCTGGATGATGTCGGGGCTGTTGCAGAAAAAATCGACTAAACAGAGATCCTGGTCCTGATCCTCCCTCTCCTTCCCTTCAGTCCTCCCCGTTAAAAGCACGCCCCATCAAGAGCACAAACCCTCCCCCTTTCTGTGATTGACTGGAGCAATGTTCATAATGGCCCCCACCCTGTTCGTTTCAAATCTTTGCTGCCAGGGCGCTCGCCAGTTGGGCAGCTGGCAAATGGTGAGGAGATATTTACTGAATGTGGCAAAAAGTATTCTGGGTTAAAACTTTTGTAGAATTGCTTACAGTAACTTCACACACGCATTCTTGTAAATGTTCTTGAAAACAGTTTTAAACACTGTGTGGTGCCTGAGTTTAGTTCGTTTGTCGTTTGCTCTCTGTTATGGCGATAATCCTGTGTCAGTGGTAGCTGACTAAACTTTTAACCAAAAATTTACATTTGCAAAGAAGCGTAAGCTGTAGGACAGATCTCCCATAAGGCATATCTTGCAAAAGGAGTGGATGGAGTGGAGTCAAGTGGCTCCACCCACCACATAAAATCAGCTGCTGTGAAGACAGCAACTAACTCATGGATGAACAAGGAGCTGTTGTAGTGTATCCATGAGTAAAACATCACAAATGTTACCTTAGGAGCTCAGACAAAAAATTCATGATGTGCCTCTTATTATTGTGTTAGTGACATTCTACCAGGACAAACTTCTCCCTTAAGTGTGGAGGAACCTCAGACCTCATGCCTTTAAAGTAGTAACCCTACAAGTCCTTTAAAGCTTTCAAGGAGAATTACGTTGATATTGATGCCTGTCTCAGACTGCGTCTGCAAGAGAAATGGATGGTGGGAACAGCCAATTACAGAAAAGAGAAATCATTCCTCATTCCTCCACAATGTTAGTGTTAAATAGATGTTAACATTGTGCAAACTTTCCTTTGCATTTGCTTACACGGTTCCCACAATCTGCAAGATAATTCAAGAATTCTCATAATCAATTCAGTTGTAAAGATTTCCTGACCAGGCCAGTTTTACATAAGAGGGCTGAGTAGTAACACAGTTTACCAGTTTACAAGGCTGTTAAAGCGCAAGTCATTTATGTTGGAAGTTTTTAGCTTTTAAATCTGTAACAGGTGCCGCCACTGAATATTCCTGCATCAGACAGCTCAAGATTGGTTGACATAGTATTTAAAAAGTAGAGAAAAGAGATGACATGTAGCCCTGCTACTGAAGAGCGCATTTGAATTAAAATGAATTAATGTGAACATATGGAGTGGATAAGAATGACAACAGGTACAGTTCTAAATGTCACAAGGTTTTTGGATTTCATACTGAATTTTGGAAGAAAGTGAGGCATTTTGGTACAAGAGAAAGATTCACTCGCTCACCCACTCACTCAATCAGCAATCTCTTAATATGCGGTTATCTATTGTTCCCAATCATGTCTCGTTTCAGCTCCCACCAGCTGGCTCCAAGCTCAGGTCCAGCGTCACTGCTGGTAGTGACGCAGTCCCGCCAGCTGTGGTACGAGCAGCAGCTTTCCACAGAGCTGGAATCCACACTCACACTCAGTTTCGTGTTCCCTTTATTCCTCCACGTCAGTCAACGACTTCATTTAGAAAGATACTTTTGAAGGACTAAATCTGCTTCTCAAATGTCCAGCACTGTAGGAGATAGCGGCATAAATTACTGCAGCGTGAACCTGCAGCACCTGATTATGAAAAAAGAAGTGGAGGAAAACGCAGACATAGAAGCATCCCTCCTCAATCTGTGCATTGATCATTCAAAGGTGATGAAACCACGTGGTTCTCGTGCGATTCCAGCTTTCTGCCAGTAATAGATCAGTAATTGTTGACACATGACTCACAGTGAGATTGTACCTAAAGGAGGATCTTGTATGAGCTTTCTTTGGCTGAACTTGAGACATTTGAAAAGTAGGTTTAGAGGAATAAAATATCCAGTCGAGTATTTTTCTACCATTTTGCTCTCTTATATAGTAACCAGATGCAATAATGGTCACTGAGTTGAACTTGGGTTCAAATATGCATTTGCTTGTCAGCACCGAGCTGCTTCTATGCTGAACTGATACGATATCGGCGGTTCGACACAGAGGCATCCTGACTTTGCTGTAATCTGGTGTGATTGTAAATCTAGCACATCCAGCTTGTATGAAAACTCATCAATTTTACACTTCTTCAAAATAGAAGGTATTTTGTGTTGCTCAGCCCAGAAACAAACAAGCATTTTAAGGCAACAATAAAAGCTAAATGTCAGAGTTGAACCTCGAACCAGGTTTCTCCGTCCGTTTATGAGCTCTCTTCCTCCCATCGGCTCATTTTATTGTATCTCTGTAATAAAGTTGGTGGGTGCAATTTTCTGCAACCTTGTATGTCTGAAGCAAATTTCAATGTCATTGAAAAAAATAAAAAATAAAAACAAAAACAAAACAAAAACCCTCAAAGGCTTCGTGTTAGGGCAGAGGAATGTCCCAGTGTGATCGGATGCACAGCGGAGAACATCAGAAATAATTTCGTGCTAGGACGCCTTCGATAATTAGCCCTTGCTGTGGGACAGGGAGGAACGATTCATCAATTAATAATTCAAAAAACAAGAAAGGTAGATTCCTTCACTGGGATACTGCAGTTAGCAGACAAGCAGATGAGCCGCAGACTCTGTAATCAAGTTGTAATGTGTAGACAATAAAAATGCAAATGTGAACAACGGGTGAAAGCTTCAGGGATCGATCCTCCTTGCCATGAAGGTCAGGGTCCCACAGGATATCGCCTACCTGCGATGTCAGACCTCCACCTTGATGCCATCAAATGAGTCCACTGCTCTCCAGACAGTAAACATATCACTATGTGGACTTCTTTCTCATGTATTTTAATTCTCATTTTATCTCACAAGTTTTAGATCATCCCCAGTTTAAACTGGAGAGATGAAAAATCAACTGTTTTGACGAACGGTCATCTCGGCTGCTAACTTGAACAGTCTGGTGGGGGCTCGCTGCTTTCGCCCGACGGTGGAGCTTAGCTGAGGAACTGGAAGCAGGCTGAAGATCGCTGGCTGCTTCTTCTCGCAGCAACCGGACCACTTGGGACCTCTAGTCCAGCGGCATTTGCCTCGAAGCATTTCAGCAGCACTCTTGAAGATGGATGAGTAGCTGAGGTAAAGTTAGTAAATCACAGGTAAGCTCGAGCTCAGCCAAGCTCGACTTGTTAACTTGGAGTAGCTGAGCTAATGCTGGGTTCACGTTGTGGGATTTCAGCCATCTCAGATGAAAGGATTCGTGGTTGAACCTCTCACGGTGACACAGGGGCAGAGACGACAGACAGACAGAGCCAACCTGTGACCACGGACAGCCTGAGAGAGGAATCAGGCAGTCCCAGAAATCTACTGACTCGCCAGTTAAAATGAAACTTGAGGTGACATTATTGAGATCCACGGGAATTCCTCAAAAAAAGTGAAACATAAAACAAAGAACGTTAACACTAAGACTTCGCCAATTATGTCATAAAGCATAAGGCAGCAGTTTTCCACTGCCCATGCTCGCGCCCTCAAAAATGTAGGTTTCAAAGCCACTTTCCAGAACACCAGTGGGTTTGTTCAGTTCTTCTTATAGAATTTAAAGTCAGTAATCTCAGCTCTAATGAGCCGTTTTTCACCATATATCCTGTTACCCTGACCAGAAAATTGCATCATATCTGTAAAATATCAGTTTTGTTATTTTATACGTCCCTGAAGCAAAATATTTTACATTATAATCTAACACTTAATTCTTCTCTGTGTGTAAGTGGGGAGCCGGTGCTAAACGCTGCCCAGAAATAGAAATATATCTGTTCGAATAAATACCGAGAGGTGATTGTAAATACTGCTCCGATTCAACTGGATGGTTGAGTCCACATCACATTAAAAACAACAACAGCAGCAATGAAAATGTTGCCAGCCAGTCAAAGTACAATATTGATCATGTGCTGTCCTCTGTGGAGCTAAAAGACGAGCAGCTCCAAGGCTCCGATTCTCACTGCTTCCCTGTCATTCATTCATTTTATGCGGTTTTCCATTTCTGACTGCCTCTTTTCTCTAACGTATGGTGTGTTTTATGCTCTTTAAAGATAACAAGGCTGGTTTGTCAGGAGATGTGAGGCATTGCTTTTGTGTTTCTCTATATTAAGAAAAGGTTGGGACAAAAACTCAGTTTTTGATGCATTTTGGCCAAAAAACAAAACAAAAACAAAACTTTACAGCTTCTGAAAATGTTAGCCGAGCACCAGTCGAAAGAACAGACAGCGCAGAGACTTTTGTCACTCTTTGGAAACGGTTACCAGCTGAAAGAAAGCAAATATTTCTCGGAGGCATTTATGGTGTCTGTCTCCATCTGAGAGGAGACCGAGATGCTGCAGCCTCTGGAATCATTCTGTCACAACAAAGCTCTCGTGCTACTTTTATTGTTTTGACATGAAAGAGTCGTAGTCATGCAGTCCGCCCGTGTCCCGCTTTTGTTTTTTTTCTTGGTCATCATCTCCTGCTCATTTCCTATCCTCTCTATTTTTTTCCTCTAAACACCTTCAGTGTGAGTGAGAGGGACTGAACAGCAGTGGGAGAGGTGGGGTTTTGTAATAGCGATGGATCCTTTTTTATATGAAAGCTGACACTCCCTGCCATGAGGGAAGGGCACGTTTCTGAGGGGAGGTAATGGTTTCTTCTCCCTTTGCTCCCTGAGGTGGGCTGAGTGTAAATTACATCCAGCTTGGCCACTGCGCAGACAAGACTGGAGCCGAGTCGCAGCCGCCTCCCACTATTCCCATCCCTCCTCATCACCGGTTACGTCCACAGAGATATTCCCCAGCTTCCCAAAAAGAGAGGTGCTGTGGCTATCTTTCATTTTCCGCATCTCTCCAACTTTCTGTCCCTTTGCTCGAGCTGAAAGAACGCTTTGGCTGCAGGAGTGACTGTGTGTTTTTTGGGGGGGGAGGAAGTGAAGTACGAAGGGAGGCCTGCAAATGCATACAACCTCTCTCCTGATCTACTTAAGTCAGATTGAAAGTGTCAGAGCTGCTTGGATGGAAGGCAGAGCAGAGCGAGGCAGGCAGAGGAACGGCTGGCTGACTGTGTTTCATGGCCTGTCAGGTCAGGATACATTATCTTCTGGCCATACGGTTTCTCATTAGCCCCCTGATGTGCTGTGAAGCCTTGCCTGCCTGCCACGCACGGAAAAGCCCCTGAGTTGGTCTTAGGTGGCACTTCGGCACAACTTAGCAACAAAACAATACTGGGATCGGACAGGTGGAAAGACGAGAGGGAAGGGACAGGGGGACGATCTCTAGACAATAAAGACATTTGGCTGGAAACTGCAAAGATCCTTGTGACCAGGAGCTCCAACAAAACGACGGGGAAGCTGAAGAGATACTGTTTAAGAGGTTTAAAAGACTTCACATTTGCTAGATTAGACAAAACTGCTATTGGTCGTTTGTCTAAAAGTTATAAGCAGCCTGTGAAAGTGGACATGTGTCTTTGTTTTAATGCATATATTTGATTATTGTAAGAGATAATCTAATAATAAAAAATGTAACTTTTGCACATTTTCTTCCACTGGTGTCGTATGAATATGAGGCGTGATTGAACCTCAAGTCCGGGTCATTTGTGAGCTCGATTCATTTACCGTTTTCATCTCTTCTGGGAGGTATTGTGCATTTAACAAACTTTAGGTTGGAAAGGTTTCAAATACCTCTACGATTGATAAAACCATGGTTCAAAAAAGTTGTTTGCATTTCTCGTGTCTTTTGACAAGAGCAGACTCCATCTGGGAGGAGCTGGTGGCCTCTGAAACAGCAAAAGTACTCCGAACTCTGCCACTTTACTCTAAATCAAAGCTGCACCAGGGGGTGCAAACAGACAAACGCAGGACTGACAGGCCATCCAGGTATCACTTTGTGAATCACAAACACTTGTCTGCTCTCCTCCTTTCTCATCTGCACAACCAGATGGAAATAGCCGACTTAACCAGATGGAAATGGCCGACTTTGGCTCTGCTACAATTTTGCTCGCCTCCCTCTGCACTCCCTCCTCCTCTCTCAATTCAAAGCTTGAGGGGGGGCTGAAGTTATTACATGTGACACTTGGGAGAGAAAAAGGAGGAAAAAAAAAGAATTGCATTACTCTACAAAGAAGAAGGCCATGGGAGTTGGATGAGAAGTATGTCCTGCTGCGTAATAACAGAGGAATTATTTAAAATAGAAGCAGCAGTGGCAGAGGAATATTTCTGAATCTATATTTAGATTGGGAGTGAAGCGTCTCACCCCTCGCAGGCTCGGTTTGTGTGGGATTCGCAGTGGAGACATGCAAATTCATCAGGGTGGAGATCAGTCTAGTGTGCAACGCAGCATCACGCGGAGAGATGCCATTTTCACATGATCGAGCCAAGACATTATATTAACAAAGCAAGATCAGCCTCGTTCAGAGAGACCATTTCTGCACAACAGAAAGGAAAGAAAGTCAAACCCAACCCTGCTGCATTTACTCCCCAGATCTGTTATATCTACAAAGTAAAGTACAACCTTTTCACAAGCCTTCTAATTTTAGCTTTTGCTGGCATCACACACCAACCAGACAAAGACGCAACGTCTGATGTTCATTCATTCACTAAGAAATTGCCCCGGCTCTCGGGCTTGCTTTCATTCTGCAAATTTAAAACATTATTACTTTCTACGACCTTGTCGAGGCAAACTGCATCGAATAGCTGTCTCTAAATCAGCCGGTTTTAATTACGTTTATTTTGTAATGCTTGGAAGAGCACAAAGCCCAGTGTCATTGCAACTAAATTGCAATTTTCCAATTCCCCAGGCACCAAAGAGAAAGATATGACGGTGGTTTCAGGTAAATCAATGGTATTGTGGGTGCTGAGCAGAAAATAATCAGCTGAAAGAATAATGAGGTACTTGTGGAGTGGGTGAAAATACCACTGATCAACGGAAATTGATTTTTACTGATGTAATGTGGACTGTGTTAATCTGCTGCTTTACACTTTATATACATACAGTTAATAAGGTCTCGGTTTGAAATTGGGCCAAACAATAATTTACCGAAATCTACTGTGTGTAGAATTTCAGACAGTTTTACTGTTTCATTTACTGTGTGTATGTAAATTGGTGAGCTGTCCAGATTTGCAGTGTACTGTGACATCACACATTCAGTGAGAAAAAATAACCATCTCTCTTATCTTTATCTCCATGGACGTCACATAAAACTGCATTTGCAGACCCAAGTTTCAGTCCACTCTTGCAATGAGGACTTCAAACACTTTCACAATGTTTGGGATTTTTCATTTAGGCTCTAGTCTGATTAGTTCCTGCTTATTAAGCATCTGTAGAGAAAGTGAAGGTAAATATTATAGCACATAACTAAGACTAGAAATTCCATCCATCCATCCATTATCTATACCCGCTTAATCCGTTTCCGGGTCACGGGGGTCTGTCGGAGCCTATCCCGACGCATATCAGGCGAAAGGCAGGGGTACACCCTGGACAGGTTGCCAGTCTATCCAGGGCCACAAACAACCAATCACACTCACATTCACACCTAGGGAGAATTTAGAAAGATCAATTAACCTACCCTGCATGTTTTTGGACTGTGGGAGGAAGCCGGAGTACCCGGAGAAAACCCACGCAAGCACGGGGAGAACATGCAAACTCCACACAGAAAGAAGCACCGGGCCGGGAATCGAACCGGGAACCTTCTTGCTGTGAGGCAACAGTGCTAACCACTAAGCCACCGTGCTGCCAAGACTAGAAATTATTTTTAAAAAATGTTTGTGCAATTATACATACACTGATCTGTATCACCTGGTGGTGGTAGTGGACAACATTGTGCTGTTTGCCAACCAGCAATAAGTTAAATATGCCAAAAAAGCAGGGGAAAAAACAAAAAATAAGAAAAACTGGAACCGCAAGAGCAGCTTTGAAGCTGTTGCGATGGTCGCTGCAGTTCTGTTTGTTCTGTTTGAATGAGAAGACATGACACAAACTTGAGGGGCACATCAAGACAGTTGAGTAATGTACAAACAGCACACAGCAAGTCAACGCCACACCCCACCCGGATTTTTTTATTACAGCGGCGAAGTACCTAACTCAAGACAGATTCTTGTTGCAAGGCTCTCACTGGTAATGAAGACATACGCCAACAGTCGAGGTAAAACTCCCAAGGACCACCGCTCATACAGTAGAAACCTCCCTTGTTTCTGCCTTTCACACTTACTTTTTCCACCAATGAAACTTCATGTCTAAACCATCTAACAATCAAAAGCAACATCTTGCAAAGCACAAAGTAGAAAGTGTCTTACAGGGAAGTAGAGAAGCAGGGCTCCACACAGGATGGACTCCAGCAGGACGAGACCTGACGCTCTGATACTCTGCAAAAAAACAGAAAGATGCAACAGTTATTAAACCTTTCGCCTCCTTTTACGCATTTGACCACTCTTATACAGCTGAGCATCATAAACCTTTTCAATTGAATTCATGATTTGTAGCAACAAAAAAAAAAAAAACGTAACGTGTTTTTTTTTCCGTTTTTTTTTTTTTAAGTTTTAATTTGATGCCGGCAAAACTTTTTAAATTCTGTGACAGGCCCATGTTTACTTCTGAATTACATCATCTCTTCTTTAACTGCACTCCAACACTTATTTAGTATTTTGGAAAACAACATTTTTTCCCCCCATTAAGTTTATATGATTACAGTTACTCAGCAGTTCAAGACCTCCATAATTTGCAAAAATACCAAAATATCAAATACCCAAAACCTTTCAGCGATTCTGGAGAGGCAAACCAGCTTAAGACCTGGTTTCTGTTACTGCAGATGTGTGCTCTTGTACACCCGAGAACTGTTCAGTACCGTTTTACAGCATTGTGCCAGTTATTAAACAACAGATTTTTTTTCTTCATTATCCACATACGTTGTGGACAACAAGATTTACCAACTCAGAAATGCACCCAGAAGTCTATTGCTGGCTTGTAATCAAGTGACAACAAAAGTAAACCACAAAAACGGTTTGTAAAAAAACTAAGCTCTTCAATATAAATTCAAAGTGTAAGCAGTTGCCAGGTTCTGCTATCCAACAAAGTAATTAACTGATTGTCAGCACGAGTCAGAACCTCTATGAAAGACAGCTGTTTTGGAAGTTTACAGGTCTGGAGAATTCAGAACAGAAGATATTGTTTCTGACATCAAGTTGGGGTTCTGAGGCCACTTACAAACAATATGGATAAAATCCCCCAAGAACTTCATCTCAGTCCACGGAGAAGCCAGCTCTGGTTTGTGTGGCCCATCTGTGGAAAACAGGGCCCATATGGGAGCGTCCATGGTTCCACGCTGGCCTCACGCAAATGGCTGCTGTAGTTTTGCTCAGGTATGTGGGTTACGAATGGGTTCAAAAGGGTCATCTTATCTGAAAACTGGTTGGGCCAAATCATAAAATCAAACATAAATGGGAAATTGAAACTGGACCAGTATGACACATTCCTCAGCCCATTTCAGTCTCAGATGGGCCTCACATACAAAGTTGGATGTGAAGCACATTCAATGTTAAGTTTCTCTTTTTAGGGAAGATTTCCTGGGGGAAACCCTGTTCTTCCAAATAGACAAGCCAGCACAGCTTAGTTTTGAAAAAGCTTCTCTCTGACCAAACCGCTAGACTTCTGTCTTTAGGGCTGACACGTCCAGATTTAAAATGCCAAAAACGGCATTTGAGCCCGAGGACCTCATACCAAGTGTCAGGCACAGTGGTGTGATGGCTGGGGTTGGATTTGCAGTCACTGAGTCGACCAGCTGTCAACTCATCTGCATCCTAACATGTTTTAAATTCAAATGTGATTCCTGGCTGGAATCCAAACATTGCAATAAACAAGAAAAAGTCCAGATTTTTACTTGGATTCAAAGAGTTTCAGCTTTTGACATAATACCTTTGTGCCATTTTTAATTAAATATAGGTCTGGAAAGATTTGCAAATCATTATTTACATTAAAGATGGTCACATTTTTCTAAAAACTTTACCAGTCGGTATTCTCGGTTAAGCTCATGGAGTGTAATTGGACAAAATCAGGATCCCATCAACTGTCAACTCTGACAAGTCGTTTGACGGTGGGCCATTGTCAAAGTGGTTTAAAGTGTTTGAAAATCTGTTAGTTAGCTTTTACACAATGTCCCAGTTTTTTTTTCTTTTCTTGATTCGTTCTGCATATAGAAGACTGTATTACTAGATGTTCAAATAGGTCTAAAGAAGCAGGATTTAAAAATCAGCTGAGAAGCTTTCTGCCTGCCGTTCCTTTGTTGCATGAAAAAGAGCAAAGTATACTAAAAGCTCCTCCCTCAAGGCTTTTTTTTTTTTTTTTTTTGTTATAGCAAAGTCCACCATTTCAGGAATTTTCCGTGCACCTCTCTAGTAAGATATTCGGCAACATATCGTCCTCTAATTGACAAGATGCTTTAGGGAGCTTTCAGGAAGCAGAAGTCAGCTGTGTCACCCATTTAAAAATACACACAAAAGAAAACAGAAGCCCTATCGCTGTTCACCAGATGAGTGATCTGTATCTTGCTTAATGCAGAATAAAAACAGTAAAATGGAACCCGGATGAGCTCATATTCTGCATGACAATTAACAGTTTTGCGAGGATATTTGAGATTAAACTGCCAAACTTAGCTTGATAAGATTAATACGGATTGCTGGAGTTTTGAAATTATGCAAAAGCCCCATCATATCTGAAACGTCCATCTGCTTTATTAACGAGTGGGATCTTCTGCTGTGGTTTCCACTTACTTCAACTCTTTATAGAAACTGAGCCCAGCTGTTCTGAAACTCAGCACGAGGCTTTCGCTGACGTGACGTTATATGACACAGACTGTACATCCACTGACTCCACACTGGCCACTCTCGTTTCTTGACTAATGTCTCTCTGCTTTGTTGGTGTCACAAGTACACAGAAAAAAAAGACAAGAAAGACTTTACTGCAGATACGGTTACGTGCAAAAGTTAGTTCTCCCTCTTTTTGTCTTTAGTAAAAGTGTAAAACTATCATTATCACAGCTGCCTAAATACACTCTCCATAGAAGTTCTAGATATTTGTTTAAACATTAATTAGTCATTTAAGCTGTCAAAAGTAACAGTTTTTTACCTCTCTTGACCTTTATATTTATTCTGTTTTGTCATTTTGTGGATTATTAATTCCTTCTGTAAAGAAACATGGCTGTTTTTTTAAGTATTAAACTGTCCTGTGGATTCCTTTCAGATATAAACAAATTGCTAAAAGTGCATCAAGCGAGTGGCTTCCCTCATTATGAAACCACAATCATAGTGAATCAGGCAAATGTTGCAGCCTCAGATGAACAACATCAAATTCATGCAACTTTTTCACTGCGCCATTATTTGTGTAATAAAAATGTGGTAATGGTGTAAGCAAAGCCCAGACTGCAAAACAATTCAATTAAAATGCTGTACTGGGACCTTTAGTGAGCTGCACATAAGTGAACGCTTCAAAACCTCAATGAACTGAAGCAACGGCCAAAAACTCCTCCACAGACAAGGTCAAACAGGACTGCAGCTGAACGTGGATCTACAAGCTGCTGGATTTGGGGGAAAATTCAGCACTGCTCACAGGATTTTTCTAAAAACAAAACAAAACACTCACGCTTGACTGCATATCCAGCTCCCGAGTTCAGCAATGTTGACTTTGTCAGTCAGGTACCACTTTTATAGCTTTCACAGCCATGAATATAAATCAAATATGAGATCTTTTATGTGGAACACAAAGCATTGGCACATAAACATCTTTTTGATTTATTTCCTACACAGACATTGGTCAATATCCATGGTGTTGATTTTCATTTGATCTGAAGAGTCCAAGCCAGCTGAAATGATTTCAAAGCTTCATTTTGTGACCACCCACATATGGGATCACTCATTTATTTATCTAAAGGGCTTTGATGACCACATGGTCCAGTACACATCAAACATCTGGCTGATGTGACGCTCTTCTTCTGACACTAATTTGTGTCATCCTCACGTGTCCACAGATAAGTTTTCAAACTTTCAAGATGGAAAGAGATTAAAGATTAAAAATGTAATAGCGCCTACCTTGTTTCTGCGAAAGTGGTATATGAGAACCATGCTGATGAAGGTGATCAGCATGCACAGGCACTGGAAGGAGAGCACAGCCAAGCGAAGAGCGCCGTCCTCCCTGGCCACGCAGGTTGTGTTGTCCTTACAGTAGGCACAGTCCTGCTGGCACGGCAGGCAGTCGCTGGACGACCCCTCATCTCCACCAGGACCACCGTCTGCTGCTTTTCCCTGTCTCCCCAACTCTGTGAAACAATTGTGAGTTAAGAATTAATATCTTCACATATGCAGACACTTGACTCAGGGATGTTTCTGGTGCTGGCTCACCAGCAGCCTCATTAGCTGTCTTTCTGTCTGCTGGACCGTATTCGTATTTGTCATGTTTGCAACACTGGGACTTGAAACCTAATCAGGCCTACACGTGCAGTAGATCAATATCATCCTGCTCCAGCACAGTAAGCTACAGAAAATATTTAACTCTTGTTATGCAACATAAGAAAACCAGCATGAATCTAGAAAAACCCAAAAGACAACATTATGCTTTAAGAAGCTGGGCTCAGTAACGTCCAGGGGGTAAACATTAATCTATTCAAGAATTAACATTAAAACTAAAGAATAAACCAGCACACAGAACTGCATCAAAAACAGGACCTTTAGTGCAAAAATACATCGATCTTGGGCAGAAATGTTCTGTGAATGTAAGAAAAGAAGTAAAGAAAACAAACTGCGCAACAAGAAAAAGAAAGATATCAGGTTAGCTAAGGTAAAAACAAAAAAAGCCAAGGAACAAAGAAAAAAAGTGGACTGGTTGTTATTGGTTTCTATAAAAATCCCTTGAGAAAAGCCCGTATGGCTGGATAGATAATGAATTTGGGACTTATGGAGCTTTTATAGAGGCATTATTGGAAACAGCCATTGTCTCGGAGATTTGCAAGGATTTTGACTTTAAAAAAAACTGGCCTATTTTTCAAAGGAAGGACCCTGCTCATCATTGATCCTTTGAAAAGGACTACTCATCTCGGTACCACATTCATCTCATTTTCACCGATTCTGTCGCCGTGCCTTGGAGTGACACAGGAAGCTTTGCTACAATAACTTCTTGTATATATATATATATGAGCAAAACACGGCATGGAAGATCACTGGGAGACCAAGTGAAGTAAGCTGCACTGGCTTCCTCTGGAAAGGAGTGTCAAGGATGTCCCCTTGTGGATTAACAGGCTTGTTATTGGCCTCATGGTGGACCACACTGCAGCACCATGCTTCACTAACAGGCTTCCTTCCCCCCGCCTTTTATGCGCTCTCTTACACACACGCAGCTTCTTTCACACATGTAAAAGTTTGTCTTCACACGCAGAAAGCAGCACAGATATCCAGCTCTGTGGAGCCTTCTTCTCTGTGTATGAAGCAAGAAATTTAAAGCAACTTATAGCGACTGAAGTACAGCAGGAGGGGACAGAAGATGATAAAACCGTGACGCAGAAGAGTCTGTTTTATAAAGTTTGAGTGCAAGAGGCAGTGAAAGTGGACTAAAATGAAGTGGAAGAAAAAGTGATGGGAAAGGTGAAAACCCCTGGGGTTCAGAGTCGGCAAAAGCTCTTTTTTAATTAACTCACAGGACACAGAGTAAACCAGAGAAACTAATATAATTCTTTTTTTTAAAAAGAAGATGTTTCCCATCGCAAGACAGATTAGTCTCCCAAGGTATTTAGGGCCAGTTCAGTTTTTAAACAGAACAGATATGATTACTGCGAACACATCATTATGAAGTGCAACTTTTATGCTCATAATAAACTAATCTGCTACATTTTTAATTGGAGAAGAACAAAAAAAGACAAAAATGTTAAGAAGTGAATACTTTCTGCCAGACTACTGTGATCTCATGACAACTGTGAGGAGCAGGTGATATAAAAACAGGGAGCAGATTATATGACTTTGGAAAACTGCATAAATGTAAAAGAGCAAATAAAAAAATGTTTTCTGTATTTTTAAAATCTCATCTAGAGTGTGTCTACATCAACTTTGCTTTCATTATACCTTCAAACAGTGTGTCATTATCTCAGAGTGAGGAAAAAAAGTCTTCAAAGCCGCACAAAAGAACTTTTGTCTTTTTTTTTTGTAGCTCTTTGGGCTCCTGAAACTGATATTTTAACATAAAAGAAAGGGTTTTGTTCATCTTTAAACAAGATGTAGTCCTGATTCTGCCGTGGTGATTTCACCTTCCTAGATGCAGTCTCAAAAAATGTTGCTTTTAAAATGTCCAAAGTGTTGATGTAGACTTTAAAGCAGCATAAAATATTTTTTTTCACGTTAAAACATTCATTTTCAGTTTAATTTGAAGGAATAGTTACTTACTTTCGTAGGCGTGACTGATGAAGAGTAAATCTTAAATAGTGTCGTAAGAGCAACAAGGTTTTGAAGTTTTATAGATGCTTCATTTTTAAATTTTCATATCCTAAACTGCTACTTTTGAGTTGCTGAGACTTCGGATTTTGGCTTTCAGTTTCTTTAGCTTATGGAACATGATCTGTGTTCATTCCTGGACGTATCCTGAGAAATCCGACTGTAAGTGCCCAGCACATGTGTTCACATCTGGCGTTGACATGTGTAACTTAAAGCCCTGAGCGATCGGATCTGATGTTCCTCTAAAAACCAAAGTGTGTTGCTATCTTTAACCATCTTTAACACCAAGAAAATCAACTACAAACAATTCTGCCAACAATGTTAACAATTCAAATCAGGAAAGGAACCACTGCAATTGTGAAAAAATCTAATTAAACTAGAGAGTAGTATCTTGGGCATTCCACAAATCCTGTAAGTATTCGCGAAGCAACCGCCTGTTTGTATCAGCTAAATGTGATCGCCATCCAGTCACGTGGTATAATTGGCTGTAAACATCTGCTGGCAGCTCTGCAGATGTTTTAGCCACAATCAGCTGACGGAGCTGGTAGCCAGAGTTAACTTTTGTACATTATGGGATTCTCCAGATATTGTCTGATGTGGTCATCGTAACACATTTTTTCACTAATGTTGATAAAATATCAGGGAAACAGTCAGTCATTTCTGATAAAATCATCAAACATGCAGGGACCGGTGATGTTGTCTTGTCTGACTCATGTTGACTTACTTGTGAAGCCATTGACAGCTACTCTGTTGGGATGGTAGTATCCTTTCTTGCAGTGGCACTTGTACTTGTCCAAGACAAATCCATGACCACGGAGCGGCAAACACTGTGAACAGAAGGACACTGCACATGAGCCACACAGAAATAGCAGCAATGGGAAGATGAGGTAGAATACGTTCCAGAGCCGCAATTTTAAACTGTGTAATTCTGTAACGCATGCTGATAAACAGCAGTTTATAACCCATTAAGATGGTCAAAGCTGAAGCAGAGGTAAAGCCTGAAAGTGAAACTCAGTGAGCGGACTGCGAGATGAAATGTCCTGCGGGAGGGACACAGGTCTAATTGTTTAAGTTTTGAGATTCCTCCCTCTGTCCAACTCTGCCTTCCTCGCTGCTCAATATTAAATTAGTGAGGCCTCTTCTAGTTGATCGAAAGCCTGATAGGAAGCAGGCTGAGAGCGACTGAGGAGAACACGAAGGGCATCGAGGGCCAGACTTATTTGCAGATGATAAAATAACCATTAACGCTATCTCTTGTGGGTACGAGATTTCATCTTGTCTGAACACATTTAGGTCAATGACAAGAATGGCAATTTAATTTCTTTTTTTTCCCCGCACTCATGTTTTCTATGGAAAACTTCTTTAAATACTTAATTTTAAATGTTTTAATAAACAGAGATGACAGTAAGTTATGATTCCCAAGAAACGACCTGGAGTTATGTCTGGCAAAGGTACTTCTGCTGACACTTGACACGCCGTGAAGTATTTGTGACCTGACTGAGAGATCTAGAGGCCGGTGGCAGCATCCAAATGAAGCACCAGGTAGCGCGATGCTCTTCACAGCAGACAGGCTTCTGCACATCTATTTCTGACAGTCTCTCAGGTACTTGCTGAGTTCTGAATGCATTTCTCCGTGAGTCTAGGATCCTCAGACCGAGCGTCAAGAGGCTGAACAAGACTAAAAATTAAAAAGCAATTGCCAAGTCACTACTCGGCAACCAAGTTCCTCAGATGATCTCACTGAAGAGGCCGAAGGATATGAATAATTCCATTGCCAGTCTAATGGAAATTCTTTTTCTGTTGGTTTTAAACCTCATATTTTACCAACAATAATCATGTAGTTTCTTATTTAATTCTTATTTAAAGGCACTCTATGTAGCAATAATATTTCTGACCACATGAGGGGGCATGAAACACATCTGCAGTGTTGACAGTATGAGTGGGGACGGTGCGGCAAATACCTGTAATACTACTTAGTCTGAAAAAAAAAAAAAAAGTTGCACTGACTCTTGTAATGTGCTGCCCCATGTGGTCAAAAGTGGTATTGGTCACGATAGTGGCTTCAATAAATTTTCAGCTCTGAATTTCAGAACGTGTTTATGTTGTTTTGTGTTTTTCTCCTCTCAACCAAAGTTGAATTTTAATTGCATAGTTCAAGGTTTCAGCTGGAGATTGTCTGCCTTTCACACTGGAAACCAAACCAAGTTGCTGTTGTGGATTTTTTCATTAATAATGAACTTGCAGAATGGAACAAAATGCATTCTTGTGATGTAAAATTGACAGGAAAAGAGATAATCCTGCACAGTTTCTCTTACCTCTACAGAGCATCTCACCAATTTCTGCTTATTGCTTTGTTCTTGAAGCGTCTTGCACTGAAAAAACTCAGAACCTGAAGTAAATCACCTGAATTTTATCACCTGCCCATCTGAATTCTGGCCTGGACACGATGTCACTTTTGTTTTAGATAAGTTGAAATTATTTAACTACTTCAGGAGCAAGGTAACTCCACTATATCTCCACTAATGTTTTTCACCGTCAACCATCTATACACCCATTTGTATTGTTACAGTCTTCACTTCATTGCTACATCCCATTCATTCATTCATTCATTCATTCATTCATTCATTCATTCATTCAAAACATTCATTCAACACACAGCCTCTGGGCTCCCCTGGACAGGCATCCAACCAGTCAGTGTGGGTACCAGACCCATTTCATGAGGGAGGAGTGAACCCACTAACTGGATGTGAGGCATCATCTGATAGGTTTGATACTGAACCCTCTTGTTAATCCTGCTTCACCAAGCCTCCGGTTACAAAGATTTCCCAAAGGATGATCTTCACATTCAGCCAATCCCCTCATTTCCAATTCTCTTTTGTCATATCTAAAGTTCGTGGCTTCGTAAACCAGTAAGCTTACATCCTTACACTGGCATGATCCTCACTCGTGAAACAGGAATGGTTTGGGTTAAAGTAGCGTTCAGGGTGTGATTCCCCTGCTGCTCTGGCTCATTTCATGTATTTTGTTCTTATTAAAAGAGGCACAAAGCCTTATTGCATTCCTCTTTTCAATGCTGTTTGCCTGTTTAGTGTAACATTGACTGTCTATGAGGCATTTAGAGGACTTTTGTAAGTTCTAGCTTTACCCATCCCACACATCCTCACAGAAGAGCTGAGTCTTGGCTCCAAGTGACAGGATGCGGCTCGCTGACGACACCGACCTGATATATTTTAACGGGAACCAAAGAGGAGAGTCTGACAGTGGTGGGTGGAAATGCAGGTGCAGATTACTGAAGTGCCCACTCACTACTTAGGAAACGGTTCCGATTTCACCGGTTAGTTTTGATTCAACACATCCCGTTGGCACCGGCGTCAGAGGATGAGTCTGTCAGACGGCTCTGCAAATTGGAGTCTTTCGTCTTGATTTAGGCTTCTGAGTTTGAGGATTCTTTCATCGAAATCCACCTGAATGAAAAAGTCTGGCGCTACACAAGTCAGGAAACAGATTTCATCTTTGATTCCCCAACAGTCATCTTCTCGGGACAGCTGGAGCATGCTGCAGCGACTGCCAGCTATTGTTAACATGCCCGTCACATGAAAGCACTAGGGAGAGATGGCAAAAGACAGGTGTGCTTGTGTGTGTTTGTGTGTGCATAATTTCAGTGTGTGTGACAGGGAGAGCCAGGAATAGCCCTGGCAGTACATCCCAGTCCAGCCTGCTGCGGCGACAGATGAAGGCCTCAGATGTAAGGTATGTTGAACGGCGAAGCATCTCACCTCCATGCCACCTGTCATCAGTCACATGTGATCTCAGCCAGGAGCCAGAACCGTTTCTGGGGGCCGCAGGTTGTGGACCAGGTTGGGAAGCGGCTCCATGGCTGGGTCCGGACAGTTATCGGGTTGAGTGTGAGGTTATGCACATTTGACTGTTCAAGATGAGAGCATTTTAGGGAGAAGTGCACCTTTTCTCACAGAAAATAACTATGTAAAAAGAATCATTTAATTTTTATCAGTTCTATTGATTCAAACAAACATGTATAATCCTGCCAAATGTTTTGCATCCAGTCACTAAAACATCTTTAAGCATCCTTCGTGTTGTGTCTGATGCCTTTATCACTCCATTTTGGGATCAACAGACCAAATGTGGGGAAATAGTTTATAGATTTAGTAGTGATAGATTACACAAGAAAAAAATTTTCAGTGCAACTATATAAATCACTTTCATGGTCTTACAGCAGATCTGCAACAGCTTCTTCATACTTTTCAGGCTAGACTGATTACATTTACATCTTTTGAGTGTACAATTGTGTTAAAAGTCAAAACCCCTAAGAAATGAAAGGTTTTTAAACTATAAAGACAGAAATGACAACAGAATTATTATATCTCAAATGCATGAGTCCAACAAACAGAAATCCAGAGAAAAAGAAATACTTAGTTTTGTTTTTGATATTTCAGATCAAAAACAAAAACTACTGCAGCTTGTCTGCGTAAGTCTGAACACCCCTCTGAACAACTGGGATGTGGATAATAAACATCTGGCGGTTTTCTGAGGGGGGGTGTGGATTGTCGGGTAGGATCTCCACGGGTTGGCCTTGCTTCTCACAGATGCCATAGAAGCCCATCAGGTGGGTATTTGGGGACTTTGGAGGCAACTTTACACCCATATATGTGCACTTTGAACCCTTTACGATTACTTCCTGCAGAGCCTGCTGCACTGCAGAGGAGGTCTGTTGCCGTGTAGTGGGTGTGACTGTTCTGCAAAAACACGTTTAACTTGGTGAGAAGTGTTGAACTAGCGTCCTTGTGGATGTCAGGATGTGGATTCTACCAGCAGAAGATTGTGTTGTAACCCGTTGGTGGTTTTATTTAGTTTAAATTTCTGTCCAACTGAGCTGATGGTGATGAAATAAAAACAAAATCACGTCTGTTGCAGTGCCGAGATGCTCCTCGCCTAATGAGATTAGCGAACGCAGTCCACCTCTTTGACCTTGTATGACGGTCACATGTACGCCCACTGACTGTTCTGGTCGTCTCCGACACCCCCGGCTCCCCCGGCAGCTCTGCTCATGGCTGTTTGCGTCGCAGCTGTGGCAGCTGTCAATCATGCATGCTGTGACATGCTAATTACCACGGTGACATGTGTGTGGCCGCCAGCGAGGGCCTTTTTATTGGAATGCGTCACGCTGTCAGACCAGCGAGGTCCGCCTGCACCAGAGCACTTATAACAGGACCCAGAAATAGACGCAACACACACTCAGTCTCACACTGGCTTTTATGAGGTATTGCACATTGGTGCTGCTTTTCATCACTAATGACGCCTGGTTTTTAGGTACCGGATATGAATGAGACCAAGCAGGAACCAGAACTCCATAACAGGTCAGATAGAAAGGCTGAATGATGGCAAGCAGATGTTAGTGTATAGTTTTGTTATGGCCTGTTTTTGTAAATCATTGCAGCAGGTGGGCGAAAATTTGACTTTACTTTTTTGAATTTTAAGGCCTCACTTGACAGAAATTAACTATTTCACAGGAATTTTCTGGTTCTGAAAGTTCTGGAAACTTGGTGTTTTTAATGACGCGCTCCTGACAACACTAAACTAATGAGCATCTACACGTAGAAATACCACTTCTGATCACATGGGGGCGTCTCACTCTGCTGCGTTGACCAAAGACTGACTAACACCAAACTAATAAGTGGGGACGGTCTGGCACATCTCATGAAACACCTTCCACCCACTAGAGGTCCACTTTACACGTCTTGGTCCCCACTCGTACAGTACCGTCACCACGTCTGTATGCCCCCTTGTGGTCAGAAGTGTTATTTCTACACAGAGTGGCTTTAAAGGTTAGTTTTATCAAAAATAAAAATCTTCATGATGGTATAATAAAAATGTTCTGATGATTTAAAACATGTAACTATGTATATAGTTTTTTTTTTTATTTAATCAAAGGAAAATGTGCTTTACATTCGATATGCTTTACTTTATACCATACGTTTTGTTTTTTTTATGTATTTATTATTTCCTGCCACTGCACACTTTGTACTATAAATGTCTGACTACTCTACATGAATATGTCCACAGATCAAACAGTAGTTTTCCTTCATCACCTCCTCATGACATGAGGAAGCAGAATAATAAACAGCTTAAAGTGCAACACTAATTGCTGCAGAGGCCAGGCGTCTTCCACCTGCCCAGGAAAACAGAAACTTGCCTTATTCCACTGGCTAATTAAAGGCTGCCGAGTACCCTTCCTCTCTTTGATATAATCCCACGCTCTTCCGGTCCAGCATACTGCCTAATCAACCACTAATAGGACTCCCTAGATATTTGTAATAACCCTACGGAGTGCAACATGAACCCTGAGGAAAGCTTATCATCAAGTAATTACAGATGAAACTATAGAATAAGCAGGCGGGAATGTAGAGAAACGAGCCAGACGATCCATCCTGCACTGGCACGTCACTGCTAGTTTGCAAGGATGTGCAGTTTAGCGTAACTTACCACCTCAGCACAAGATGTGCTTTTAGGCACGAGGGAAATTAGACGTTCGGAGGTTAAGGTGTTTTTATAGGGAAGTTTGCAAAAAGGAGTTGTAAACAATATGGAAAACACTAAAACAATCGCTTTTCATGACCTTCGGCTCACCGAGGTCCCCCAACAAATGCACACAAGTATTGGCAGATTTTATTCATTCATAATTTAATTCAGAACTAAAATAGTTCAGGATTTTATTATCTATTATTGTCATTCTTGTTGTCACGTAACCCTATAATGCCAGATGTATCATATTTGGTACATGAATGGCTGAGACCTTTGTAGTATTTAATCAAAAAAGAGAAACAAGTTTCATACAAACCAAAAAAGTTATAAAAGAATAAAATACATTTGTAAATGTACCTAAAGTATTTATAATGACGAGGAAAAGAATTATTTTAAAAATGTGAAGTGTTTTTGATTCCAACAATTCAAATAAAAAGACATTTTGGATTTTTTGGGGGGATATTTCATATGTTGGGCTTTAAAGGGTTAACTAGCACTATTGGAGGATGCAACTTCAAAACTTGTGTAGCGTAATTACTAATGAACATTTTCCACACAGTCAAAATGCTTCCAGTTTGTATTGTACAGAACTGCCATTTTTTTGGAGGGGGGCTAATAAATTGGTGCCGTTTGGCTCTGAGCAGAATTTCAGGCTCGTGTGCCTCAGATGTACAAATACTGGCAACGCACACAGAGCGGCAGAGACATTTCAGAGCAGCGGACGGCTGTGGATGTTCGCTCAGAGGGACAGCTCGTCCACCGGCCAGGCCTTTAAAAGAGGTCAACTACCGAGAGTTAGCCCGAGCAGAGCCGCACAGACAGCGGGGCTTCGCTCTGGGTGCTGTCCAAAGACCAAAGCCAGAACAGCAGCGAGATAAACACTCTGGCCTGGAGGGAGCTTAACGCTGCCATCAGGCTGGGATGAGTAAACACATACAGCTCCTCAGTGCACACAGCAGACACCATGGGATATTGCTTTCATAATCACATTCACAGCTTATGCGAGTGGCAAAGTGAACTGGCCAGGCACTCATTTATCCTATGCTCACAGTAAAATGCCCAGCAACGTCACCACTTTCAGACAGTCCTGCAAGAAAACGCCACATTTCTGCACAAACACACACCACACAAGCACAAACCGAGAACACTGGGAGCACTCAAAAGTTTGAGTACCCTCAAGGGACTTTAACCTGATGTTAACCCCGTATGTGACAAAGGTTGTGCCTGCTTAAACTCCATTTTACATTATCCAGTGGCGATATCTTTGTTTTTTCTCTCCACATTGGCTCAAACATGATACATAAATGTCTAAGTCGTAAACAAAAGGAGACGTGCATCTTTAAGTACATACTAATGAGGTGCGGCCAGGTCCAGAGCTGCAAATCAAAGCTACCTGAAAACCTGAAAAACAGGGTACAAAATTCAAAACTCTAGTCGGTAAAATAAAGAGGCAAAATTAAAAACTCTGAAGACGCCACTATGTTGTTGTGAAGCCACTTTTAGCCCGTTTCTACCTGCGTAATCAGCCTGCAGATGTTTAAATGCTTTGTCCAACACTGCACGACTATTTGCCGGAGCGATGCAAAGGCTGGTTGAAGGAAGTGCAAGAGTTTGCCTGCGGGGGAAGTGAGCTCAGGTTTTCAAAGTGTTTCTATTTAAATTCCAAGTTCCAGGATTATAAACAGAGCCAGGTAGCGGGAATAAAAGGCTGCACTGCCAGGGACCTAAGTTTGAACCAGGAGTGCACAGTGATCTCGTTTCCCTCTGTGTCATGTTTAACCATCTTTGTGCCGGATTTATGCCGGTATGGTAGCACAAAGCTGTGGGATAGAGCTCAAAAGAGGAACTTTGCAGAAGACGAGGATAAAAACCAACTGCTTTAAACAGAGGTGTAGATTCTTAGCGGCTGTGCTCTATCCCTCTGGTATTAAAGGCAAAGCAGAAATATCAATACACAGCTTTAGCTCATGAAAACGGGCTTTAATGTCTCCTTTATCAGGAAAGTAGAAAGCATAGAATAACAAAACAAAATGTAGGTATTTCTGCTTCTGCTGCATATATTCGGATGTCCAGCTGTCCACTCCAGAGTCACGTCACGTGTTTGTCTGAAACGGCACTGGATACGTGTTGTTCTAGGTTTTAAAAATACGTTTTACAGTCCATAGTTAAAGCTATGAAACGCTCCGTCTGCAAAGCTACAGATGCATCTATGTCTGATCATCATTATGACTCTTTTTCTACAGCAGAAAGGGACATTTTTTTGTATACTTTTTTTTTTTAAGAGCGTTTGCTGGCCTGTTTTTATTAAGCGCAGTATAATTAATCAGTACAATAGAATTTACTTAAATTCAGGGGTTGATTTAAATCTGTTAGTACATAGCGGTATCCTGTATCCTTTGTATCAAAGACCCTTATCAACTCTGAAGCATAATAACAGCTCTGGTGCGATCGCTGTAGATAATTAGCAATTACCCTATTTATAGGCTCCTGAACATTCTCCTAACAGCCGACATAGCAAGAAACGTACTCAATTAGGATGCTTTGAGCCCTTTCTCTTTATGCAAATTGATAAGATGAAAACAGTCGGCTGAAAGAGCCGTAGCCTGGAGCGGCACTGCCTATTGACACGGGTCCCTTGAGGGGATTCCTGCCACGACAAGGCCATTTTTCCGACAGCAGGGGAGTTCCCAAGAAGCAAAAAACAACAGCTATTCCAATGTTACGTAATGCGGCCGGGCTTGCAGATGAAGCTGTAAGCATTTTTCTGTTTTTTTGTTGAATGAGTGGAGAGGGAACACTTGGAACAGGAAAGCTGTCGGTGAAGTGGGAAAACGTTGCCCACCGCTGCACAACTAATGTGGATAAGATTCACGGAGGGGAGCTGGGGGAGTTTCCTGAGAGGACAGCACGCCGAGTGAAAAATGAAGATCCAGCGAAGACTGACACGTGTGGTGGCGACATACAGCTGCGTGGGATCCAAGGAAGAAGTGCTGACTGTCAGAAAACTCAAGACAGAAATTGCTCTGTTTCAGCAGTTATTGGAGTAAATAACAGGTTAATTAACAATAAAAATAATTTGTTTTACACTGTTGAAACAGATAAAAATGTACTGCTCCTTAATATCTAATTTTCCCCTCAATGAGCAGTTGGTTTGTAAAACTATTAAATTACACAAGTTAAATCTAAAGCAGCATCTAATTGAACCTCTAATTGCTTTTGGTATTGTGTTCAAATAATTTAAGCAGGGGAATAGAAACAAAAACCAAACAGTCACACATTGTCTCTTGAGCTGTCGGCTAACCTGAGCATGGTTCTGGCAGCGGTACATCACACATCTCCTCCTGCAGTCGTGGCCTTGCAGACAAAGGGTTTGTTATCAAAGCAGCCCATACAACACGTGGCCATTATGTGATTTGTCCCATCCCTGTAAGTTATGGGCAGGCTGCACGTACAGATTGCAGGACAAGAGACAAGATGTAAATCACGGGAGTAGTGCATGAATTTAATGGTTTGGTCTTCAGAAACATGCTCAAATAGTTCCCTTATTGTAAAGAAAAAGGAATTGCATGTCAATATATGTAAATAAATTAAAGGCAGTCTATGCAGCAAACCACTTGGGACCACATGGGGCAGCGAATCACAAGAAGGTTCCTGTCAGACCCTGGCTTAAGAAGTGCATCTCTAGATGGACCAAGTGTTAGTACAACATGAACATCTGTTGACAGTACTGTCAAAAAGCTCTGTCAACGTGACATCTATATTCCCCTGTGTGGTCAGAAGTAATATTGCTACATAAGATGGCTTTAATGGTAAGAAACCCGCTATGAATCGATCAGATCCGTTCATGTTATGGGCTTTTAACTAATCTACTTTCTACAGATCAAACTAATGGCTGCTCAGTTGGTTTACTGCATGACTCCATCTGAACCATCAACGTTCAAACCACATGAACATGTGAACATGTAGACTACAATTAGGAAGGCCCTTACTGACGTTCAGGCTGGGAACCAGCTCGCTATGAGGTGGCCATGCTGCCCATGAACCATCATCAGAATGGAAAATCTTTAAAGGTCCAGCATTTTCTTGACAGTGTGATGCCCGTGCGGTGAAAGCTCAACATGACGGTGATGTTTTCGTCGCTCTTTCCGGGTCATCTTTTGGGACTAGTGGCCCTCTCTTCTTTCAGCCAGCAGTCGTTGCTGTGAGGACTCGTTCGGGTTGTGTGTCACTGGCGTTCACAGCCATGTTTCCCCGGGGAGCCCGCCACTTGCTCCGAGCAATAAGCTAATTGATTGAAACATTCATCATCAGCCACATTCTGCCATGAAAGGAGTCCTTCTGTGTGGAATGACAAAACACTAACAGAAGTGCAATATTAGTGACAGATGAGAGAAAACATTCGCTTTCTCACAGCATGTGTGAATCTTTTGAACAGAAAATGAACGCAGTGTTGGGGCTGACCATCATCAGCGCTTGTCCGTGTTGTAAATCCCGTTTCCCTGCGGCTGGTCTGAGCCAATCAAAATAAAATTGCAAGATTTGCCCTTAGTTAAATAAAGTCAGGGTCAAGAATAAAACTGACTGCTATATATCGTCTGTGACAGCAGGATCTTGAGTTGCAAGCTTAAGTAAATTGGTGGCAACGAAGTGCCTGTTTGAAAATACACAGCAGATTTACAACACTGTGCGTAATCTTTACCACCGTTATATTTCTAAAATTACATGCAAAAATAAAACTTGATTTAAGTCGAATACATTCACCTGACATTTTATCAGACTCTAAAAGCTTTTATGGTTGGCTTTATTTTTATTTTTTTGTTTGTTTTTGTTTTAAGTCCTGCCATTATTCCTGAAAACAGGTTGGGAACTATTTCATAACAGTGGAAGTAACTATATCTGCATTTTTATACTAAGAAGCCTTCAAGTGATGACAAAACAAATATCCAAATACAGCTCTCATAGTCAGAGGTCACTTTTATTACATTAACAAACAGACCTCCAAGGCGTGATTTCACTGGAGTCATGCAGGAGACACATGTCACACACCTGATTACATCTGCACAATCTAGGTTTACACATGCAATTCAGGAATTACAGTAGACACTTGATAATGACAAATGTTGATAGGAATATAAATGATAAACTTCCATAAGAGATAAGGTGGTGTAGTAAATGGCTACATCTCTTCCTCGGCCAATCTCCTTTTATACCTCTATTGTTCACCCGGCAGGTGCGATGATGATGAGCATTTCCACGTGCCAAAAACGTTATGAAAGGCAGTACGCATCTGGTAATGAGCAATGAGTAGAGCGGCTGTTATCATCAAGCCTAAGTCCAAAAGTCAAGAAAACACTCGCGCTGACGGCATCAGGCACCATTGTTTCACAGGCCCGGTCAAATCTAGGCCATAAACAACGTTTTTCTCTCCTTGCAGCCACTGCCACCCACTCTTCACACAAACGTCCACATCCAAGCACAATGTCAAATGACGCAATCACTGACTGTCCAGCAAAAGGTGGAAGTACTCAGACAAAGAGTGTGATTAATTATTAAAAAAGGCTCACTGCAATCCATTACAGTACATGCATTATGAAGTAGCTTGATCTACGACACATCTTTTAATCCAGAAACTGAAACGGCAGGTAGAAGAGCATTGGGGCGCCTCAACCAGGAGCACCTCGAAAAATTAAACACGCCCATAAAAGACAGGAAGCACCTTTCCAGCAGGGTGGCTGGTGGCTGGATTAGCACAGCAAGAAATTCCTGGTTCGAACCTCTGCAGGACTTTTTCTGTGAAATTTCTGTATGTTCACGGGTTTTCCGGTAACCCAGCAATAAACCTCTACAATGACCCTTTGTTGCAGTAGTCATGATTTAAGTCTCTTCATTTAATTTCCCTTCAGGGATGAATAAAGTCATTTCTAATTTGTTTAATGGTTGTGGTTTGGATTTAGTTATTGCCTACAAATTGTGAACAATGGTAAGAAATCAAATGAAATGTCTTCTTTATTTTACGAGGTTTGGAAATAGTTTACTTTTCACGCCACAATGAGGCAAAACAATATAAGCATAGTCATGAGAGCTTGGCATGACTGTGGTTTAGATATCCAACATGCTTATGAAGTAACTGCTCGGAGGTTCGTCATCCTGTCCAGGCTTTTGCAACTTCGCTGCATGCCCCCAAGGCCTTCAGGCAGGACATTTTGACTGTGGCCATTTTTTCTCCTTTCAGAGCTAAATATATCTCTAACCCTCTGAGGTCCCTTCACTTAAATTTTCAAGTTAAACATATTTCCGAGCCCTTGAGGTGTGAGAAGAGTCTGCGTACTGCATCTCTGTCTTTTAACTAATGAGCACAAAATTATTTGACCCGCCTGTCAACCCTCGTTTCACACAAAACGGTGTGTCCGGTTTCAGCAAACATACGTCAGCATGAAGAGACGGCCTTGAAAGAGGAAACAACTGGAAGACTAGCTGCTTTATTAAATCCTGATCTTCATTCGTTACTCCAGACAGCTCTAGGATGAATTCACAAGCATAAATGTCAACTAATTCTTTACCAGATATTTCTGTTTAATAATGAATGTGTTGAATACATCAGTATAATTATTACATTCATGTGGGGAGGAAAACACACACACACACACACACACACACACACACACACACACACACACACACCTTTCTACTAGGGTTTAATGAAACAAAACAATGAAAAAACAAATAAATCAGGTCCTTAAAATTAAGAAATCAACAGCAATCAAAAAAAATGTAATTAAAAAGTTTAGATTAACTGGTCTGAAGTGATCAGCATTCAAAGCCAAGGAAAAGCACATCAGCGTGGAATCTGGAAATCTTTCCATCTGGGAAAGCCATTTCCAAACAATTTACAATCCATTCAAGAGTGAGAAAGTTTAAATACAAGGGAAAATATTCATGAAGCAGCCATCCTAGTAAGTTTATCCACATCTCAGACTGTGCGGGCCTCAGTTACGCGCAGAAGCTCGTGGAAGTGCAATAAGACAAACACTAAAAGTAGGGCTTGTTCGCAAAGATTACCAAGATAATGGGGTGGCAAGTGCTAGACTACATTTTTGCTTTAATAAATAATGACATGGTGTAAAATGTCACATGCGCTTGTTCTTCTAAGGTTGTTTTTTTTTTTTTTTAATTTGAAGACTAACTAAATGGTATATGCTCTTTTTCACATGAAAAATATAAATGTTTTAATAGAAACACAAAGGTGGACTGTGGATGAGATCTTCATAAAAGATACCATCACGTACATAATTTAAAAGCCAGCAGTGATTAGGCGGGACCCGTTGCGTTGGAACAGTGTAGGAGCAATAGTGGGGGTAAATCAGAAGCCCATCCATTTGTTACAGATGTACAGGTTTACTGCCCTTCCATTAACTGCCCCGTGTAGATGCGCATTACAGTTCACTTTAACAGACTAAATCAATCTCTGTCTGATCCACATGTCCGGCGCACTCACCTCCATAGTGGTCAGGTTGCATCGATGGGTTCCAGCAAACCAGCCGTCGGTGGAGCACTGGTCAATATCAACATCCTGTAGATTAACGTCCACTCGCACCACCCCCCTGCAAGACAGGAGGACACCGGAGAACAGGGAGGTTACTTCACACAAATTCATATGTTGAAATCACTGTTTTCACTGTTGGAATGCGGTGTAATAATGCTGGTGGAGCACTGAAAAACCGCCCCCGTTACCTACATGTAATTTAACAACAGGAACTGTTAAAAACTGCTAATTTTAAACGGTGGCCACTTTGTTAAAAAACAAAAAAAAAAACAAAAAGCAAATAAACACCAAAAAAATGGGTCACAGCCATCTCTATGACAACAGTATACTTCATCTTTACACCTCCCAAAGCCCCCGAAGATGACATATTGTATAATGTATTTAATTAATTAAAGATTTTATTTGTTCAAGTCACTCATGAGAAGCAGAAGACGACAACTGATGGAAAAAGAGTGTTGAAAGTGAAGCAAGTGAAAAAGCTAATAAATTTTACTGCATATTTTCAAATGGAAATCATCCAATAGTTAAACCTGATTTTTAAACTAAATGGAGGTAAAAATCCACATGTTATACTCATACACAGATGTTCGATGGGATTCAGGTCTGGACTCTGGCTGGGCCATTCCAAAGCCTTTGTTGATTTCGATGTGTGCTTTGGGTCATTGTCGTGCTGAAAGATGAAGTTCCTCTTCATCTGAAGCTTTCTAACAGAAGGAACTGGTCATAAGTCCCTCCACCCTGACTAAGGCCCCAAATTCCAGTTGAAGACAAACAGCCCCAAAGCATGATGCTGCCGCCACCGTGCTTCCCTGTAGGTATGGTGTTATTTTGGTGATGTGCAGTGTTGTTATCTTGCTGTTATTTTTTTACATCACAAAAACCTGGCATTTATATCCACTGTAGGTACCCTTAAGTTACCATTTTAGGATCGGTAAACAGAAACAGAAAGGATGGGAAGAGAACTGGCCACCACCACAACCACCCGGTAGTTTAATGTGGAGCTTGTACGTTTCTTTCAGATTGGTAAGTAAAGTCAAGTTACGATGGGTTCAATTTAAGGGTAATTGTAATGATCTCATTTAGATGATGCCCACCGTAGATTAACACAGCACTGACTCACAAAAAACAAAAAAACTAAATGCACATTGAGAAAGACTGTTTGGAAACAGAAATTATGGTTAAAAGGTAAAAGTGTAACTGAGAAAAATGATTTCACTCTTTGAGTTCCTGTTTACAGATTCTGTGTTTTGATTTGAGATTTTTGGTTCCCATTTGGTGTTAAACAGACAGGAAGGGAATGTGGGTTTCCTCGTTTCTTGTGGGCCAAACCATTTTGCGCGGCTATACTCCCCTCTTTTGGATTCAGGTGTGGAGCATGAACTTAATTTTTTTGTTTTTTTAATTACACATTGCTCCTTTAACTCCCTGTGATGAGATGATCAACAACTGTGATTCTGAAAAATCCTGTTAATTCCAAACCAGCAGGTAAGCAGATTATACACTAGATATTTAATTTGACAGGAAAAGTTCCTTCTTCTATCGTTTTAACACAGAACAATTTATTTCAGACGCAGTTCAGCACGAACCCCTGAACTGTTTCAAAGCGACCTCAGACCACGTACAGGCTTTCCCTCATGGCTGTCTTAAAAATGGAGCGTTGCCGGAGGCAAGTGTTGTTGGAAAATCCATACAGACTTTAAACTTTGTGGAGGCCAGGCTGTACAACTCCCCAGAGTTGTAGCTCGGCAGGACAAGTGTCACGACATGGAGGTGATGTGTTCACGTGGAAACAGTCATTCCTATGATCCTGCATTCAGCTGGGACAAATTTCTTGCATGCGAAAATTCACAGAAACACAAAGACCAAGGAGATTAGTGTAGTTTTCAGCAGGAATCACCTCGTGAATGAACATGTAACTCTATTTTCCAGAGTGAGCAACTGAATCACAGTTTTAATATGTTTAATCAGGCAAAGCCGGCAGCTGGTTCACTGCAAATAAATCATTGGCTCACTTTGTACTGACCTTCTGTTCTGTTGATGCTCGTTTGACATTGGTTCAGTTTGTTAAAGGATTAAGAGATAACCTGCGTGCTAAAATGTTCAGGATTTCTGTGTGGAAAAGAATGGGATCAATAGTTGCATATGATTTAGATTGATTGTTTGGCTTTTTTAAATATTTTCGAAGCTGACTCTAGCGATCATTGGCAATACATTTAAACTCAAATGATGTGTTATATTTTAACCCCAGTTAAACTTTGTTAAAGAGCCGTAAGAGGCATTAATGGAAATTTTAAGACCTGGAATATGTTTTAAAATGAACAACTATCCTAATATAATTTTACATGGTTGTGCTACTGTTGGGATGATTTTTATACCAGTCAGGTATAAACTTACGTAGGACGTACTGCAAACTTCTGTGAGGACCAGTGAAGTCCTCAGTAAGATATGAAGCCTCTTTAGTCGTGTGTGACTGAAATCAAATCAAAACTTGGTTTGGATCATTTTTCCTGTATTGGCCTTTATTCACCAGAGCAGAGGCACAGGAAGAGAAGGACTTCTGCACAGTAATAGGGACGTTCATCTCTTGAAACGAGGTCTGCAATGACAAGCTTTTTTCTAATTTGAAGAAGCTGGTTTCACAGAAACATGAGAAACATCCACGTCCTCTTTAGGACTACTTTACGTGGTGAAAATGACAAAAATTGACAGTCGTACCAAAACAAACTGTAGCAGTTTTATCCTCAATTAAGAAAGAGCAGTAAAGAGACTTGAAAGCACCGCGTTTATTATATATCAAAATTAAAAAAGACCCACTATTTTGTCTTTAGCATTTTGCAAAAAATACTTATATATATTATTATGAATACACTGGGTAAATCTGATTTATTTATGTGTTCATTTATTTATTCATTCTGTATAAAATGCTTTTTTTTTTTTTTTTTAAACATTTCTCAGGTCTCAGAAGTTCATGCAGCACATGTAATACCTCTGACATGGGAACCTCTGACATGGGAACCCTTGCAGCGGGACTGCACCCTGCTCACACGCATTGGGTTTCATACCAACATGTCTCTTTGAAATGCTGGGATTCTGTGACCACTGTGGTTTCCATAGTAACACCTCAGTAGACCCATCTCGTGTGGAAACATTTAAAACAGAGGATGCTGTCAGTGTCGCTGTATCAGAGATGGACCTGGTGGTTCCTGTGATAAAAACTATGGATCCAAAATGTACAGAAAACGGGGAGAAGCATCAACGGGAAAGTAAAACTTGTTGCCTTCTTAACAGCAGACAGGTTGACGTGACAGCTGAAAAAGCACAGACAGAATTAATTAAGTAAAGTAATCACAGGGTCCTGCTCTGAACTGGCATGGCTTAAATAACTGTCAATAGTGAGATGACATGAAACAATGCCGATGAAAGTCAATCGGAGGTTTGTCAACATTCAGTTGAAGTTTCCAAAGCGAAGAAGGCTTTCAGGCAGAGCAACTGCAAGATCTTCCACCAAACAGGGAACGAGGTTTGATTCCCATTCTGGTAACTGAACAATTCTTTTGATTTTTTCCATTTGAGGGTTGGTTTCCATTTCCATTAGTTTTCTAGGGGTTAAACTGAAATGGAGCACATATGCTTTGTTATTATCACTCAAAGCTTACTTTACTTACATTTTACTTACATTTTACTTACAATTCCAAATTGTTGATAGCATTTTAGAAGGTATTGAAACTTTGATTAAAGCCGGCTCTGATGAAGTCCAAACAGACACTGGCAGTTTGAGCAGAATATCAGAGGAAATTCAACAATAACTATTTAAATATAACTAGTCTGTAATTCTTTTATCCCTATTTGCTGCTGAGCAGACTTAATATAAGTTTCTCAAGATTTATTTTAAATATCATGTTTAAAAGATAACGCATGTTACAGAATTGTATTCCATGAAACTTTTAAGAAAATTCAAAAGGTACGGCACAAATTATTCTAAGTGAGTTCCAAAGTTCAGCAAGTCTTATTTTTCATTTTGTGTATTTAATTAAAAATTGGTTTGGTAAACAGATCAGAGATGCCTTGTTTTATTCATTTTCTTAAATGATGTCAGGTTGGTTTTTGCGCAGACGTGCTGCAGCCACGTCACAACTCTGAAACCACAGAAGCCTGGAGGTTTTTACTTGCATTTCACTTTGGCTTTTATCTAATATACATGGCATTAATTTGATTTGCAAATGCACAAAAGGCTTTTTTTTCTGTATGTTGATCACATTCTCCAACTTTTAAATGTACTTTTATAACCAAATGAACCCAGTAAGAGTCACAATCTGTCCGTGGTGTAAAAATGTCACCAAGAATATGAATGAATACATTATCTTGAATTTGTGGTAAATGTACAACGCAAAACATCTTCTGTTCTTTTAAACAGAAACGAAAACAGAAATGAGTGCTGATTGACACTGAAATGTTACGTTAAATTGCTGACATCGGCGTCTCGGGCACGCTCACTCACACACTCTCACGTCCACAAATACTGCTGCGGCGGCAGGTTTTCCAGGTGAACCAGAGCTGGTTTGTTCTCCCCACTCCCAGTGGAAACCAGGCGAGCGAAAGGCTCCTTGTGCCTGCGCTTTTGTTATTAATAACTGCTGGTTTGGTCTTTCCTTGGGGCAAACTGACCTTGCCGTTTTCTCCTGCACTGTCGGTTGCTATGCCTGAAAATTACCTCCAACTCTCCGTTATGTAATAAGGATAGGAAACAGTGCTCTAAACACAGCGCACAAGAATATGACAGTGTATTCATGATGTAGGATTCGTCAAAATGTACGTTCCAGCAGCAGTTGAAGCCTTAACGCTTCCTTTCCTTGGGGTTTGCTTTTAAAAGGGAAAAGATGTTCAAAGAACAAAACAGTTCTGTTTTCTTCTTTTTTCTGCAACCACCTCCTCTTCTTATATTCTGCTTCCAACTCCCTGGGCGGTCTTTAGCATCCCAGCCAAAAAAGACATATGGTGTATAAAAGAGCTTGTGGAAAAAACCAGAAGAAAAACAAAGGGTAAAAGAGCAAGCGTGCTGGCTATGAAACTGAGGTAAAGGCCGGGAATCTGTGCAGCACAAAGTGTCTGGTCGCAGTTTTGAAAGTTGGCGATAAGGAGCAGGAGCAGAGGCATTATGGCGGCCGCCGGGGCCCTCGGGACTAAAGACAGAGTTATCACAGAGAGTAGGAGATAGTGGTGCCCCAGGAAACATTGTGCTCTCTCCTTTCATCTTCTATTCTTTGTGGGTTTAAAGGGCAGGCCGGCTAATTGAGGGGCACCCCGACAGCAGGAGCTCTGCTCTTCCTGACATTCTGTGCTAATGTTAATCTGAGCGTTATGGACTTCACCATATCTGAATAGTCACTCAAACGTCCACCAAATGTTATTCCTCAAAACATGTTGACAATGAAGGCATCCATGCGGCGTCTTTGTCACGGGTCATCCTTTGATATGTTACCGAATGAACCCTCGGCTACAGCCATCTGTGTTCAGACGACAGAAAACCATCAGCTTAATGAAGCGCAAGGAGTCACCGCGAAATATACATTTAAACAAACTAGTGGGACTGAAAACAGAGAAGATTAAAAAAAGGTTACTAATGATGTTGATTTCAATTAAATAAGACTATCACAAAAATGTAGTGACCAGAGTTAACAAGAACATTAGAAAACTGACAGAAAGGATGTGATTGGGAAGTACACTTAACACTTAAAACAGAGCAACAGAAGATGATTTGACATCCAACTTCGACACCCACTTTTGGGTTTAGAACACGGGTGGATTTTCTGCATCCAAACAACCTCTGACATCATCTACAACTTTGCACAGATAAACCTGAAACAGTAAGAAAATGTGAAATGTCTAACATAATGGTTTAACTTTGCTTGCATAACATGGCCAAAGGACTTTCGTTGCTCTGCCATCCCAACAGGAACACACCGCCGCTTACTTTTTTGTTTATTTTTAAATAAAGGCACAGTTTGTGCGTTATGTCATGGAACAATCTCAATGCAAGAACCATGCAGCGCTCCAAATGAAATTGTCTCCTCCGTGATGGAAATGCATTAAGCTGACAGGACACGCAGAAGCTGTTATGAGTCAAGCCGCTGGGCACAATGCTACTTGTCTACCAGCATTTCAGTGCATCCCGGGTCACTTTATTGAGTTCTGTCAGTGGGCATCAAAATAGATGTGGCACCCGTGGGGAAGTGGCTGTGATAGAAAGCAAATAGAGCATTTCTAGGGTGGAGAGCGAGCTCTTTCCATCCCAGTGTGAGGACTTAAGACAAAAAAGGTTTTTCCCAAGCTTTGTGGAGAATGTGAACAACCCATGTCTGATGTCCTGTATCTTAAAATAAATCATTAAATCATCAGAGTTTGAGTTACATTCAATCTTTACAAACTCCGCATATAGCATCCAGCTTGATCGAAGGTAGACAAAGACTTTAGCAAGATTTTTAATGTTAATAAACTAGATTTGAGATGGTGCTGACTTAAGACTGGGGATCTTTCAACAATAAAGCTACTAAAATGATGCAGTTTGTGTCAACAAACTGCATCATGAAATAGCACGATTTGGTTCAAACAAGATGAAAACTTTGCAATAATATCAAACATGTTTTGATTTTGTCAAAAGACATAGGAAAAGAAACTGGCTCTGGTTTGCTCCCGAAGCCGCCTAACAACTGAGCTCGCAGGATTGCACTCAAACTTGTGATTTTCCTCCAAAAACAATCTTGAAATTGGTTGTGAAATTGTTAAATGCAGGACGAGCATCATGAGTTTCAACTGTCTAAATTTTGACATCTTTTGCAGGACAACTTACACAATATTTACTAATGACAAAATCCCTTTTTCAAACAGCTTCCAAAATATTCACATGGTACTCTGACAGCTGCTCTTTAATAAATAACAATAAAAGCTCGCTCTCTCCTCAAATCACATCACTAAATAATAAAATCTACAGCAACTCTATCACAGGTTTGTAAATTGAATTTATTGTGAAAATCAGATCATGCTCATCATCAGCATCAGCATCAGCAGCAGCAGCAGCGTCAGCAGCATCAGCAGCATCACTGAGGATGCTTATTCTCTTTACAGCATGACAGGAAACCTGTGTACGTGGATTTTCTGTAACACTGACATTTACAGGCTGAAGTCATCGTATTTGACGGGCCGTCCTACTGAGCAGCGGAGTCCCACTGACGTCAGCAGAGAGAGAAAGTGCACCTCGGGGATGTTTAACCCCTGCCTGCTCGCAGATTAGACTCAGTTCAGCCTCTCATGAATTCGCCACGGTTATATCTCAACTGCATTAGAAAGCTTCCTTTGGTTTCTTGCTCTTATGCAAAGCAAATCTCTACTAATTGTCCTCATGAATGGCTTATTCTTATTATTTTTTAAACTCCTATTTCAACCCAATTTAGCATCAAGCATTAACCAATTTAGCCTCCAGAATTGTTGGGGTGTTTTTCCAATTTGTTTTTGGATGGTGTCCATCGGAGCAGATGCTGCTGGCTCCTCCTGGAGCTTGAGACCTCCCACTCTGTTAGAACCAAGAGAAGCCCAGCCAGCCAGCTTTCTACATTCTTCTACAGCACAATTCAGATGAAGAAAAGTGAAAAATGGACAAATCTGCTGTCTAATTACAACCTATCTGGCCTTTTGAGAGCTGTGCTGAAAATGCATCATGCTTTCTATTTTTTTAAGCAATTTTGGCTTAAGTTATTTAAAAAAAATTCCCATTATTAGACGGCTGCTCCTGCTGTTGAAAGGTGAGTTTGGGGTGTGTTCACCAAATACTGACACCACCTACAGCCTCACTGTCCCCTCCTTTCTCCCCCCTTTTCCATTTTGTAATGCTCCTGTTTTGTTTATCTGAGTGAAAGCATCAACTACGCAAATGCAGCTTCATCTTGGAAAATGCCTGAAACTCCAACGATGCCATGCTCACACGTGCACACTGCCTACTTGACAACAGTCCTGTGTGCACTCTGTGCCTACGCCGACGATACGAGTGACGGGAAAAGAGGCGATGAAGAGTAAGAGATGTAATTTCTTAAACCTTCACATGAGCATGTCTGCAAACTCTCGCTCTAACAAGTCTCATTCGTTGTTCCTACATGTGTTCAATAAGCAAAATAACAGCCAGAGCTTGTTCTAATTTCCTTGGAATATTATTTAAAAAAAGATGTCGCCTTGCGGTTTATATCATCATCAGCTAAAAGAGGAGGCATTAAAAACCTGGAAATAAAGATGTCCAGTGCAGAGTTGTTGTTTTACATCATTCATTATTAATTCAGCATTGTATTGATTTCGTATTTATCTGGAGGGGAAATGGAAGAGAGCATGTGACTCAGGCAGCGAGGCTGTCTTAGCCAGCGTTTCCTCTCCTCTCCTGTTTCACGTCTGGCATGTTGCTGCGTCTGAAAGATGACTGTCTATTAAAGAGAAAAATAAGATCTGACAAAGAAGACAGGAGAATGTGGAGATAAAAAAAAAAAAAAAAACTGTCTTTGCTGCCTGGTCTGTTCCACTATTAAGAGAGGATGTGAAGCATACTGTATTTCAGGAAATACAATTTGAATTTCAAAGACAAGCGGGGACATGAACCAAGCTAAAAAGTGATGTGGCACAACAAATGCATGGCGATCTACTGTACCAGATAAAGGGAAAGGCGTGGTCTTAGTCTAATTTGATTTCAGTATTTGGATTAGATCGAATAACCCAATCTCACAGTGAAACATGTACATTGGTCCACAGCACGAAAAGGATGCACTTTCACAATAAAAGCCCGAAAAGTCTACAATGAATTTCTCGACCCTCTTTCCCTGGTAACTACTCAGACACATCTTACATAATGTTGCATAATCAGTGCTTTTGACACTCAGTTTGGATGCTTACATGGAGAATGACGGGTAAAGGATGGAATTAGTCCACTAACACACACGCCATGTGATTCCTCACTTTTCTACTTTGATCTAACTTGCAAATCGCTTGATTCAGGAACTAAAAATTTATTTTTAAGTCTATAAAATCATAAAGGATTTTGTCCACCATAATGTGAATGCTGCTATACAAAAAACTTCTGCTATGATACAATGATGATACAAAGAGATTGTAGAGATTTGGACAAGTTCAGCTGAAAGGGGTCTTGGACCCTGACCAGCTCCATGTTGACCGTATCTGGTCATGAGAACAAATAGAAAATGTGGATCCAAGTGGCTGAGAAGAGTTTCAGGGCTGCTGGACTCTCTCTTGCAGATGATGACGATGATGAGACTCAGCGTAAAGTCGTAAAGCAACTGTTTGAGATAGTTTGGGCAGCTGATTGGGATGCCTCTTGGACACCTCCCTGGAGGAGTGTTTGGGACATGCCCAACCAAGACGGGACCCCGGGACAGACCAAGTACACACCAGAGATTACATCTCTCAGTTGCCTTGGTAACGCCTCTGCCCCTCAAAGGGTGAGAGGAGGTGACCAGGAAGAGGGAGGTCTGAGCTTCTCTGCTTAGATTGCAGTCCTCGTGACCTAAACTCAGATACAATGCAGTAACTGTATTTAACAATATCATTAGATGTTCATATAATACAAAGTTCCCCACAAAATAACCTAAACCTTGCACCTGCATTAGTTTATCTTTATTTTTTCTTCACAAACACATAATCCAAAGTGTTGTATCATCAAGATTAGACAAAACACATCCGACTGAGTGTCATGAACCCCTGAGTGAGGAGTAAAAACATCTCCTTAAAATGGTTTATGAATCCAGATCTCATTCTGTCAAATAAAATACATTATTAGTCCTAGACCACCGACCCCTTGCTCCAGGACACTAATGGACTAACTTCAACCAATCAGTACTTCTTTTTTTTATATATATACTTTTCAAGTTTCTGCCGGGGACTTTCAAAGAGTTCTATGTCACAAACCAACTAATGTATCAAAAAGTCACATCCAGCAAGCAGTTTCATAGGAAAGAAACCCTAAAGAAGCAGCCTGAAGACTAGAACCTAAAGAAGAAGGTTTGTCAGTGTGCATATATACATTTGATCAGCTCTGCAGCCACACTTCAACGAGCTACCAGGGCTTTAGCGTCTCTCCAAAGGACACTTTGACATGTGGATGAGCCGGAGAACAAACCACTGATCTTCCAACTGGAAGACAAACACTTAAACACCTGAGCCAAAGCCATCCCACGGCTCCCGTGGCTCTCTCAACACTGAGTGTTTGAGTAGAGTCAAGGGAGATGAGCAAGCCATGAGATGGAGACACGCAAGACGCATACTTTTTAAATGAGGTGTAGAGTTGCATCGAAGTCATTTTTTCTTAGTATGAGATTTTCATGCACAAAGATGATGTTTTAGGAGCTGATCTGTGATTGGATGATGTACTCTTATGGTAACAATTTTTCAACCTTTTCTTCATAATTACTCAACAGAATCCAGACTTGTAGGCATTATCACGTCCAATTCTCCAACGAGTTTTATTTTTGTCAGTATTAACAGTAACATTTAATTTAGTAATATTTAATCATATTTAAAGAATCACAAGAACCGTGGGTAATTTTTAGCTCAGAGGGTCCCCCTACAGGCGTGAAGGAGAAGTCGCTGCTGTGACACTGTCAACGATTTACTGGTTCAGTCTCCGGTTTGGTCTGTTTCTTCTCTTTTTGGTTTTGTTGACTTTCTTTTTTTTTGAGTTCCTACGTCACCTCTGCCACGATGTCCAATGTAGCTCTGTGAGTTAGTCTCATATTTGCTAAAAAACAGGTGGATTTGTCTGCAGATTCCAACCTGCTTTGCCCATTGGGTCTCAGCGGGATTTATTGGTTTTTAAGTGGGGTCCAACTCATTAATCTTGATAACTGGGCCAAATTTTACTAAAACAATCTGGACATAATTTACTCCTTTCATAGCCCACTGCTATTTAGTATATTTCACATATTTGGCCCACATAGGCTTCCCAATTAGGCTATAACACTAAACCATATGGGACTCATACCTTTTTTCTGTTTCAAGGCCAAGCCCCCTCTGTACCCAGGTAGCCCACTTTTAATCTAAATAGGGACCACATGGACATGCTGACTGGGATAACCAAGAACAACATCTGAAACACAATTCCTTTGAAATAAAACCCAATCACTCCAGTGTAAGATACATTTGATTATTGATCAGCTGGAGTGTCCAGGCTGACTTACCATCGGTTCACTTTAATGGGAGTCCAAGTGCCAGGTATATGACAGCATATTACAGTATAATCACTGCAGATTTGGACTCATTTGTAGTCTGTGTCTACCTGTGAGCCACTTAAGTTTATCAATTAAAGATTAATTGAAAGCAGTACGCACACAGCTAGTGACCTAGATTAAATATTCATCGGTCAGGATCCTATGGAGCCTCTATTCTATTCCACTGCATATCAACACTGCATGTCATGCCTGTCACATCACACCAAAGAGCTGCTGCGGAAGTGGCTTCAGGTCGAGGATTGAAAAAGACAAGATATAATTGAATTTGAGCATTTGGTGTCTTCCAAATAGTGAGTGTGAGGCAGATTTAACAGCCCCACCACTGTAGAAGGCAAACGAAAGGACACGCAACGTCTCCTGTGTAGTAAAGCATGCAGCGGAGTGAGTTTAAAAGATGAATTAGGGCCTGTAGCCAGAGGTTTCCACCACTGCTAGTAACATCAGGGTTATTTTTAGCATCCCGCCGCCTTGTCAGACTGGAGGAGAGAAGAAAACCCCCCTTTTGTAAAAAAAAGAAAAAAAAAGAGGGAGGCCTGTGGGAGGCTGCCTGGTGGGGAACGGGAGGCAGGTTTAACTAGCAAATCCTTGCCAGGTTTGGAGATGTGCTTAAGCCCACCTGAACTCAGCTTTTGGTTGATATCTGTCTTTTTGTGAAGTTTACCTTAGTTAGGCTTGATAAATGTAATTTTTACTTAAAATAAGAAAAAGAGAAGTAGAAGGATTTGACACGCTTGTTTTGCAAACGCATCTGTTTTAATAATGTTAATATTGTTCCACCATCACATCGTTGTGTTCCTACCTGAATTCGGGATCCAGGTCGGACTTCAAGCCATAGAAAGCAGCAGATAAAGTCAAAAGCCAACGTGGAACAAAATTTCCATTTACACACTCCAAGAAGGGGGCAGACCATTTCACGTGCGTCCTGTCCGGGATGAAACTCTCTCCTCTTTTTAAAGAATTCTCAACGGATCTAAAATCTTGGCTCAGAACCCTTTTATGAAATGTGGGGTTCTTCCTGTCTTTTATCTCGTGGTACCACTCTGTTTCTGCGGTGCGGTTGTGCAGATGGCGGTGCGCCATGCTGGAGAGGTCTTGGAGCACAATCTCAGCACCGGCTCTGGTGGCTTGGAGAAGAACCAAGGGCCCCGCAAATGATGAATCCCCGCCAAAAGTAACAACCGCCCGGTGAATCTTGGTGTCTCCCTCCAGTATGCTCCTAACTAAGGCATGGTACCACTCAATGTCTCGCCGGAGATTGTTCTCCCTCGACCTGTTGGCTTGCAGGATCATGTTGAGGAAGTTTGTGGCGTGCAGCACCGTATCCAGCACGCTGCTCATGGAGTAATGCGGGGTTGCGTGTGACCTTCCCCGCAGAGAGGTGAGCTCGTACTTACGCGAGCAGTTGGCATGTTTCAAAGTGGTCGAGTCCCCGGTGTGTAAAAAAGCTGTGACAACCCTGGGGAGGCTCTCCTCTATTTTCTGCGGCAGCTCCGCCATCTCCCCGGGAACGAGGTGCGACGCGCGGAGATGCGCCAGCTGCCGACGGTGCGTCTCCGCGCCGGGAATCGCCTCCCGTGCTCTCATATCTTCCCCAAGAGCTGACCAATCTGCGTATTTGTAATTTGCTCCGATCAAAAATCCCACTTGCAGAAGCAGTGACAGCCGGAAAACAGCCATCTCCCTGCAGAGCGCGTCCACAGATGTTTGTTGCTCGAAATTACAGTGTCGTCGGGCGGGCTGAATGTGGAGGGGGACAAAATCTGCCAAATTGCACTGCTAAAACATCGCTTCACCACTTGTGTGATATTTCTGAAAGCTCCACACCTCTGTTCTCGTAGAAACCCACCAGGAACCCCTTTGTCTGGCTTCGCGAAAATCCCTTCTTCTTGGTTACAGATGCCTCATACAGCTTGTTGATGATGTTGAGGATGCTCTTGCAGCTGTTTCACTCTCACACTGAAGATAAAACTGTCTTGCTTAGCGGCGACGCTCTTCTCCTACGAGCAGGCTACACAGACTGAATCGAAACGAAGAGGAAGGGAGGGGTAAGGGGGAGCAGGTTCTTATTGCTGTATTTATATATTTTTTAGGAAGCACCGAGTCAGGGAGCCTCTCACTTGGATGACAAACGCACTCCGCCCTCTTCCGACCACGGCAAGCGTTAAGTAGGCCTATAGAAGCCACGGTGAGGCACATCAGGATCCGTGCGCTCTCAAAGCCCGTCTTCTCCATCATCTCATAGGGCTCCAGGAGCGCCATTGATCCGTATATGGCCGTTTCTTCTGTCAATCACAGGAAGCGTTTGGTGGAGCGGAGAGGGAGATGTCCGCTGCTGAAACTCATCAAGCCGCCGTCGGCTGATTTATCAGAACTGAGCTATTCGTCTAGATCAATTGATCGAGATCAAGTATTTCCTTCTTTTTCCATATATGCCTAGTCATATCACATTTGAGACATATGAGCTGTAGCCTTTTATAAAAATCATATGGACAAAGTGTGTGTGTGTGTGTGTGTGTGTGTGTGTGTGTGTGTGTGTGTGTGTGTGTGTGTGTGTGTGTGTGTGTGTGTGTGTGTGCGTGCGTGTGCGTAGGGGGACGGAGGGTTGCATTAGTCTTGTTAAGTTTGTTTTAATTTCATCTTCTAATGCAAGAACAAGATGACCTCTGCCCATATAGTTTTATCTCAGCTTTCAGGGGTTTCTAAAGGTCCTGAAAGCCAAAGCCTACCATTTAATAACCATGAAGGACAGGGGAGAAACATAAATGGGTCGGCTCCTGATCCCATTAATTGCAAATAAGTAAATAAAAGATCCAGATTGCCATCAAGTTCTGATTCATATCAAGGGGCTACACCCTGTTGAGAAACGTGACATCATCATGAAGAGGGAGTGGTGGCCTAGTGGTTACAGTGGTGGGCTTGGGCGTGGAGGACCCAGGTTCAAGCCCAGGGCTGCCCACAATGGTAAATCACTGGGGGCCCCTGAGCAAGGCCCTTAACTCCCAATTCCCCGGGGCGCTGCCCTGCTAGCAGCCCCACTGCTCACTAGTGAAACTAGTTGATGGGTTAAAAGCAGAGACTAATTTCGGTGTGCATCTTACATACAGCGTGTGCACGGTGTCCACACTGACAAGAAAGGGAGGAAAAAAAAAAAAAAAAAAAAAGAAGTGTCAATTTGTGCAGTTCCTTGATGAACCACTAGGGGTTGGCTCCAAAAGAAAGTTAATCCCAACGGACACCATTGTTAAGATGTCCAACTTTGCAAACATAAAATCTTTGGCTCTCCTTAGCAATATTTCACATCAATCAGAACTAAAGGTTTTGTTTGTTTGTTTTTGTTGTTGGCAAAACACGGCAAGTTTATACGTATAACACAGTTCATGTACAAGACAAAAGTGGTTTAGATAAAAAGTTTTTTTCAAAGCATTAAGAAGTAAAAAAAAGAGTTTACAATCAGAAATTAAAGACAGACAGACATAAGTTAAAAAGAATTAAACAAATGAGATGCAAGAAATAAAGTACATTATGGCGGATTAGAGAAATGTAGCAGTAAATAAAAAGGTTTTCAACCTTGAGTTGCAGCAGCACTGATGCATTCTGGCAGTTTGTTCCACATGTGAGGAGTGTAAAGATCTAAGAACTGGAGTTATATGTCCAGTCTGTTGGTCTTAGCCAGGACTCGGGCAGCAGCGGTCTGAACTAACTGCAGCTGTTTGATGGATGTTTTTTTAAGACACCTGAGAACAGCGTTACAGTAGTCCAAAAGCCTGGACAAGTTCTTCTAAGTCCTGCTGAGACATCAGTCCTTTCATCCTCCATATGTTCTTTAGGGGATAACGGCTGACTTCACTACTGTCCTAATGTGGCTGTTAAAATTCCGGTCCGAGTCCAGAACCACTCCCAGATTTCTGGCTTGGCTATTGGTTTTTAGCTTTACTGCCTGAAGCTGAGTGTTGACTTTTAATCTTTCTTCCTTGGCTCCAAACACTATTATTTCTGTTTTGTCTTCATTTAAGTGAACAAAATGTGAGCACATATACTCTTTAATTTGATCAATGGTTTCATAAGTTGAGCGAGTAGGAGCGTATGGATTTTAAACAACAGAGGGCCTAGAAGTAAACCTTGAGGAACTCCACATGTTAATTTTTTTTGTTAGCTCCAATTTGTAGTTGCTAAGACTTCAACCAGACACGTGCTGTGCCAGAAAGTCCCACCTAGTTCTTCAACCGGTCTATCAAGATGTTCTGGTCGACCGTGTCGAATGCAGCACTGATCTCCAGTAAGACCGGGACTGAAATCCTGCCACTATCCATATTGGAGCGGATGTCGTTAAGGACATTTGCTAGACCTGTGTCAGTGCTGTGATGTGGCCGGAAACCTGACTGAAAGACATCAAAACAGTCATTTAGCGTCGGGAGATTAGATAAAATGATAACATTGTATGTGTTATTAGGGGCTTTTATTTTTGACTGACAGCTGCAACGCAGGCTGTGGTTTTAATGACTATACCTGGCATCACTTTTGCAACATAGTGTTAAGTATTTTCTGTGAACTTCACATCTTACCTGTAAAATGAAAGCATTGACACTATTATTCTAAAGAAAATATAGCTTATCGTGCTGTCAGTCATGCAAACAGACAGCCACAACCAACTGTGGGTTGATCTGAAAGGGTCAGAGGCTGGCTAGAAACCCAGAAGTGACTTCCAGGTTGGTCCGGAAGACGCCAGTCCAGTCCCATCCCAAGTATCATTCAGGAAGTGTGGCTGAATTTTCTGTTAACAAAGGTACAGTGAGACTTCCAGAATGCAATTGCAAAGATGTATTACTTTGTGCACAAATGAGAGAATCAGTGTAAGCCTTGTCTCTGCTTCTCTGAAACTTAACTGAGATTACATAAGCATATATGTTAGCAGACGAACGGGATCACCCTAGTCAGGGAGGAATCAAACCATCTGTTGGAAGTGGATAAACCCCAAACGACACCAGCAGAAGTGTCTGGGTGCAGTAGCTGTTATGAAAAACAAGTTACTTAAAAAGAAAATATTCATATTATCACTATAACTCAGATATCAGAAAATGAAAAACACAGTTTGGTTGAGGCTGATGTACAACTTAAGAGAGGCGTGCATTATATTTCCATTACAGAAGCAACATCGGAAACAAGGACAGGTTTGAAGAGGTTGCATTTATCATGAAAGGTGAGCATTAAAAGACAAAAGTGTGTTAATGTAGTATCACTTTGAGTGGGAAATATTGTTATCCCTTCATTTCTGTGTGCATACATTTTGTAGAAGACTTTTCTTATCTTTTGAAGCAAGATAATACTTGAGCTTTGCCAGTCGTTCGTCTCACCAGTCCCAACTATCCCAACTATCACATCTTCCATCTCCTGCCGTCTGCCTCTGGGCTGTTGGGGCATGTCATGTCACGCTGTGCGGGCCAGAGGCATCTCATCCGGGGTGAGAGATGACAGGCGTGACGGAGGGTGGCAGAGCAGGAAGTTGGCTGCAGCCCTGTGTCGGCCATGAAGGATGCTGAAAGTTAGAATCTGAGCTCCTTGTTGGTTTTTATTTAAATCGCCGCACTTGCAGCACCATCCTAGGATGCTTGTTTGTCTTTTCCTATGTTGAAAACTCGATATCTTTGAGGACATCTGTGCAGACAGCTTTTGCTCTTAAGTGACTGCGTGGCAACTTTTAAACTGAGCCATCCGTTTCAGTCTGAGTGCTTTCATTTACTCCATCAGGCCACTACTGTATTCAGAATTTGCGCTTATCAATAATGACGTACGACTGTATTAGTTTCCAAGTAAAATTGTTTGTTCTCAGCTTCCTAAATTGATATTTTACTGATCATGTAAATGTAGATTTGAACCGAATCCTTAAATCTTTCCAGTAATAGTTCAGTGACCAAACACTGAATCCTAATGAGTTTTAATATGCAACACCTATATTTATATTAACATTGCTGTTTAAAAAAAAAAGTCCTACCAAATACCTTCATATATGGTTTTATTTTCCAGGGTTTGTCCACTTTAGTCTTCAAACATCTCACAGCCATTCAGGTGTAAATATGCAGGTGTTCCTCAGCTCTTTGTCCTGTCACATGACCCAGTTTCAACCAAGCTTCAGCTGCCAGAACTATGGGCTCAGATCTGCCTCTACAATACTCTATACAGAAGAGTTCATGGTCAGTTCAATGACTGCGAGATACCCTGGTTCTGTATTGGTCCATAATATTGGAGGCTGCAAATAAAGCCCAAATCATCAACACGCCACTGCCGTGCTTGACAGTGTGTTTTAGATGTTTCTACTTAAAACCTGATCTTGGTTTTCACTGAACATTGTACTGGGCATTCAGGTCAAATGACTCTACTTTGGTCTCATCTCTCAATGGGACATTGTGTCACAAGTCTCATTGACTTTTATGAAACTCACTTGTGTTTTTGTTCTTGACATATGAATCTTTGTTCTAACCACCTTTCCAAACAAACCACACTTGATCGGTTGTCTTTTAACTGTGCAATCACTAACTTTAACTCGCTCAATAAGGCCTGTGGGTCTGCAATGTAGTTCTAAGCATTTTTGTTTTTAATGACAAAATAAACAAAAAACAATAGTGACAATTTCAAATAAGAGAGGACTTTATTGTCAAATCCCGTAAGTCAAAAACATCTGAACAGCTCTAAATGAATTTCTCCTTTTTTGGGACAATACTTGCAGTTAACTGTGATTGAACAATACAAAAAGAAAATGTTTATAGAGTCACAGAAAAACCAGCAATTAACCCCACTGAACAAGACAAGACACAATGAAAATGGATATAAAAATGAATAACTTACAATATACGTTTACTATAAACAATATGCATATAACTTTTTTTTTAAAAAGCATGATTGAATAAATGCAGATATCTGACCAACAATAACTGGAAAAACTTTAAGCAACTTCTCACACTAACTTTGTATTCACTCTGAAAGCAAATACTGTTTTTGAACATGCTTAAAGGGATCTGTAGCTCGATCTACCTGCTCAAAAACAACACCTCTAGTGGTCAGAGCTTGCTTATTTTCAAGTCCTTCTCTTTGCACTTAACGTTTTCTGCGATGCATGTACACATTGACAGGATGACAGGGATGAAAACGAGGCCATGAAGCATTCCAAGAGACATGACAAGGAAGAAGATCCTGAAGAACATTCTGAAGGTGTGAAACTCCGACATAGCCAACACCGACACCCCCAAAATGGTCGACAGGGCACCTTGAAGAATGGGGTAACCCAGATGGGAGATCGCATCCACCGCCTTCTCATTCGCGCTGCTCTTTTTGCTGGAGACGAAGGCGTAAGACACATGAGCGGAGAAATCGACGGTGAAGCCGATGCAGACGGTGAAAATGATCATGGATATGGAATCCAGATTAACTTGCCAAAGCGTCATTAAACCAGTCACCCCAACAGTCACTGAACCAATGGAACAAGTCACCCAAAAGGAGCAGCTGGGGTTAGGGATCAGCAGGAGGGAGATGAGCAACATCACAGCTGTGATCACGATAACGTTTTTAATGGTGCTTTTTATAACCACATTGTACTGGTCATAGTAGATAAAGATGGGGTTGTAAAATATGACGGATGCAACATTGCATCTGTCTGCAATGTAGGAGAGGCCTTTGAACATGTCAAAATCATCTTGAGCATTGGCAACATTAATGATCTGGATGAAAAACCGCGATGCATAGATGGCATCTCCAGTGATGTTCACATCTTGCCTGAAAATAGGAAACGCATCAAAAAAATAAGGGAGATTTGCGAGGAAGACGTCTTTATCATCAAGCTGCAGGTGTCTCTCACGTCCATATGACAAGTAAGAGTCGAGCCAGGATGTGTAGATTTCCTTATCTACAAACTGGGGCCCTCTGAAGTCTTCGATGCATCCCTGAAGCCGACATCTTTTGGTCCTATCCCAGAAGGGGAATTTCTCATTTACAACTATCATAATCGATGGACCATAATCAGAAAAGTGCTCCCTCTCCTTCTCAATGAACCTTGTAACATGTGAGTTATCTGCTGCCAGATCATAAAGCTCAATCCCCTGCTTTATTAAACAACACCCATAAACACTTATACCCAGATAAACCATGTAAAGGAAGATAACCAATCCTTTCACCCAGGATTTCATCAAAAAAGGGCCATAATAATCCTTAAAGAAATGGGTCACTAGCTTCTTCTTCTCTGCTCCCGTGGCCTTATCATATTCGCCTCCCACACAACAGATGTTGTATATCTCATGATGGGCATCAGTTTTTTCTGAAGGTACTTTCATGCAGGTCAGCCAATGCCTGTTACTAGCCTCTCTCCGTCCGTTTAAAGCCATGAAGGCCCCCAAGAAGGTGATGGTGTAGAAGTAACAGAACAAGATGGAGGTGGCGGTGTACCAGCAGAAGGACTGTAGTGATGGGAAGTCTGATGTGACTCCAATGAAGAACTTGAGGACATCTGTCAGGGCGGTGATGGTGATCGGCAAGACAGCCTCTTTGTAGGTGCGAGCCAACCGCTTCGGGATTGGATCGTTCACGTTGCTGTGTTGCCAGTCGGACACCATTATGAACATGTTGTTGAGGCCAATCCCTAAAAAGAGAAAAAGTGGGACATGTTTGAGCATCGACTTAAAGTCGACGGATAAAGCATGGGAATGTAGCAAATCACGGGTGCTTGTGCCTCACCGAGGATCAGGAACGGAGAGTTTGCCACAGTTATAACAAAAGGGACACCGATGTAAAGCAGCAAGCCGAAAGAGGACACGACGGCCAGACTAGCGGTGAAGACGCCGAAGATGGCCACCAGCATCTTATTTCTCACATTGTCGACTCTGTCAGAGGCAGAAAGACACAGCAGGTTGACACAGATAATTAAGTTAACGATAGGATGCAGTGAGATTAATGTGATGCAATGTTACATAATGCAATCAAATTCATGTAGATGACAAAGACAACAGTCTCTGCAAGAGTAGCCCGTTTATTCTGCACTAACTTTAACCCAAAAAAGACAGCTTGGATTAACTAGAAATAATCAGACTTAGTGTTCAATATTTTTCTATTAAAAGGCTGAAGCTTGGTCATTCAGATGTTTTAAAAACTGAAGTGGCAAGTAAACAGTCTGGATCTCAGTTCGAGGAGAAAAAAAAGAAGAAAAAGAAAGCAGATAGGCCCGTGAAGGGGCTTCCCCCCGTAAAGTGGATCTGTCAGCTGGTGTACGATAAAGTAGGAGCATTCTCAAAGCCCTCAAAGAACACAGCACCAACTGTCATTTGTTCTTGTTTTTTTAATGCCTATTCTCCCCCTCCTCGATTTTTAAAAACTATTTTTTTTACTATGATACCAGCTTTGACAATTTAATATCAGATAGGACTCCATTTAACTTAGTTATAAATGTGAGTTGTACCGTGAAACCTTGTTCTAACCAGAAGATACACAGTATGTTGCTGGTTGAAAATATTTAAAAAAAAAATCATCACATTCAGATGATCATGGACAGATTATTTCAGGGCAATAATGATGGCAGGAATTAATAGGTTTGTTGCTGTTGTTGTTGGTTACAGCCTCACTGAAGAAGCTCTTCCTCCTGCTGCAGCAGCAGGAGCAAGTCCTTGTAATGGGAGAAGGGTGAAACGGCCCACGATTCGAGTGGGATGCATCCTTGATTATGCTCCTGCACACTGCAGACAGTTATGATACAGTACGTGATACCAAGAGCGGGAAACTAGGCTCCGGTGACCTGGTTTTCACCACCAGTTTTGGTACCGCACGGATGTGCAGTTGGTGAAAATGCTTTTATTTACCGGTTCTCTCACAACAACATGTATATATAGTAATAGCATGCTCATCCTGCATTTCCAGTGTTTAAATTGTGCCTGTAAAGGGGAAAAGAGGGGGTAATATCTCTTAAAAGGGAAGTATTTTAGGTCTAAACCACTGTGTGACATCAACTTACACACAATGTGCACACAATACACCAAGACCTGAATATAATATCAAAACACCAACTCAGTCCCATAAAGTCCAAAGCTGTGTGACCTGTTTTACATTTAAATACTGTTTCTGATGTGAACCGTGTCAGAACAGAACAGCAGAGCTCCAAAGTGATTTATGTTTTTCAGTTCTGTATGTGGATATTTATGACATATCTTAATGAGTTTCTTACATCTTGCGCTGTGAAATGGGCAAAGTCATTTATGCGCAGTGTTAGATGAGTATTTGATCATAAAATGAATAAAAATGTGCCTAATGAATGATGATATCTGTGCACACTGTGTCACACTAACAGAAGCATTTTTATTGATATTAGGACTTTGTCCGACATGGTATGGCTGAAGTTCCTCAGTGTACCTCATGTATTTTTCCTATATCGCCTAAACTGGACCTGGCTTGCAGCCAGGAACTCTCTCGCTGTGTGACAGTCACCGATCACTTCTTACCTCAGGCAGGATATCACAGAGAAGGTGATGGCACAGGCATACGTGATGAGGAATAAAGGGAAGCCATCTGTGGTGTGACTGTCAATCTCCTCCTGCTTGGACTTAGAGGTGTAGTACGACACCTACAACAGAGCACAGCAGAAAGAGCACAACATGACCCCTTTAGCTGGAAAATAGTGTTTATTGATGGATGTCATGCCCGCAATGACACCCCACCGACAGCGCAGCTTGGATTTAAGGACATTATCTTGGGAGTGTAAAAATACGCTTAAGTGATTATTATCATGCTCTGCCCACCTTGTTTTTTCAGTTAATGTTCTCTCTTTCTCAAAGCAGCATCTCAACGCAGTGGCTCATCGCTCTTTTAGATAATCCACATTTATTTACTGTGATTTATACCATCTAAATGCATTTTTAGTAATAATAATTTCCTATGAATTAATCAGTCTATCTCTTGTTTGTCCACATGCATCCTTTTCTGGGATGGAGATACAAAATAGACCTTAACCGTCACATTACAATATTGTGTCATTAAATATTAATCTACAAAATTCATTAACATACTGTCTGTAAAATGAACTACAAACACTTTTGGCCCATTGAACAACATCAATGTGGATTTTCCCACTTGGCAGCCTGAGACATATTTAAAAAAAAAAAATCTGCAAAATGTTTTTATTTCATTTGGTTTGTTGTCTATTTCATTGGTTTGTAAGGATTTAAAATGTTCTTCTCTTGTGGTCATTTTGCAGAACGAACCACAAAGAAACTTAAAAGAACAACAACACAGTGCACAATCAATATGGCTATTCTGACTTTCTGAGTAATAATACTTAATAATTCCTGGAAAATCCTTTAAACCTAAAATTAAAATAAATAAATTAAGAATAAAAATTAAACATAATTCATGTCATAATCGGCTGCACAAGTTTGCGCTGATATAATTTTCTGCATAAAAAGAGTTTTTCTAAAGTTTTGTGTATCATAATGGGAAATATTTAGTTGCTGAGTCTCTTGGAAAAACAAAAAAAGGTAAAACTGCCATAAAACATAAAAATGATTCAAACGTTTAAAAAAAATTACAGAAAGACTCAAACTAACCTCTGGCACCAAATATGTGTATGTACATGTGTCCTTCACGGATTAATAAAGTATTAAATAAATGAATATTAATTAATTTATAGTTTATGTATATATAATTCAGTTATTTAGATTAATTATACATATATATTTAAATACAAGTAATTATAATGTATATCTAATTTATTTATATATAATATAATAAAACAAATCTTGTTTTAATGAACTGAACTGAACATATTGCATGGCAGAGTGGAGCTGCACAATTATTGTGTTCAGAGTTAGTGTTGCGCTTATTTATATCTTCATCGTTTTGATCATTTTTTAACCTCTTCTCAGGTCATTCTTTGATTTCTTTTTTCTTCAATTTTCCTCCAAAAAAAAAACAGCTATAAAGAAGCACAAAAGCATTCAAATCAGAGGTGGAACATTACAATAAAATCCTGCTAAATAAGTACATAGAGAGAAAAAGATTATGCACAGTTTTTTGTTGTTTTTTTAGGGATTTTTGGGGAGGAAGTACTGACCAACATGGAAGAAACTGTCTAGGTCACCATGAAAGAGGCACATAACCTAAAATAGAGAATGCAAGCATAGGAGACCCGTACCAGGAGAGAGAAGTGAAAGAGTATGGCCGGCCGGGTTAGTTTTTACAAATCTCTTGGGTGTTTTCTTTGTGGTTCTTTTTCTTCATGTTATAGTCGATGTAAATCTGTTTCTCATACAAAATAGTTGCAAAAACCACCAAACAAGAGTTCAAACTGAGAACAATAAAAGGTTCAAAGCAAAATTATGCCACATCAGTGAGATCATTTTGTTGCTCCTTCCAGCAATCAGTGATGTACTGATCATTTTTCAGCATTTTTATCAGTTTTGTCTAAAAAAAAAAAATAGAAATATGTCCTGTGATCATTCAACTCCATTAAACATTAACTAAATTTTGTAGTTTTTATGAAATAAAGTAAGATTTTGTTGTTAATCCAGCATTAAAACACAGCTATTTCGAGTCAAAATGATCAACTACAAGAAAGGTTGTTAAATGGGATTTTGACCCATTTATTGCCAAAACCTTTTCTGCCTCTTCCCAATCATGTACTAGATCTTTTCCAGACGTATGAGCGTGTGATTACGTGTCGTGCTCTTTAGCTTTAAAGAACGAAATGTCTTGTGAATAAATGTGATAGGAATGAGATACATACATCAATGTGTTTGCTGTCCATCTCCTCCGACAAGAGTTTTTTGAAGCTTTTCAGCCACGTCTCTGAGATCCCAGCAGTGCTCTCCTGGTCTTCAAGGTAGTAGAGGAGCTTTACAGCCCGAGCGCTCCTGATCGTGCTGTTGCCATCTGTGACAACGCTTCCCAGCACAGGACCCAGAAAGACCGACTTGGATCTGTATGTATATTTTGGGTAGGTGATGCTGGTTCGATTGGTTTGACTGGAGCTGATGATTTCCAGGACGACATTGGAGACACACTCTCCGTTGGCTTTGGCACACAGCTCGTTGAACCCCAGCCGCCCATTGTCCACCGTGATATTCAGGATCTTGTTGTTGAGAGCGACGATGTCCTCAAAGGCAGGACTTTCCAGTACGCCATTTTTGCTGGTTGACACAGCAATGATGGATGCAAAGTTGCCCTTGTCATACAGCCTCTCTTTAGAAAACATGGAATAATTGAAAGGAAAATTGTCCCTTATAAAGCCTCTTATTGCCTTTGAAGGCCCTTTCTTAGGGGTGAACTGCCGCTCGAGATCATTGTCCTCCCTGTCTTTAACATACTTGAAGCCGCCACTGAGAGCTGCTGTGAGAAGGATGGGAATAACAAAGAAATAATAAGGGCGAGAGCCTACTACTGATCCGAGTTTTCCAAAAAGGCCCGACAGAGGCTTTGAGAGGCAGTCGGTGCGTCTGCAACTCATATTTAGTCTAGAAGCACAAGTACTTCAGATGCGAGGGAGCTGCATCTTTATAAAGGCTGTGGCTCCTGCAGTATAGCCGTCCAAACACACCTTATTTTTTAAGTTGCAAAGGGCAGTTGATAATTAGCCTTTCTAAGAAGCAGAAGAAAGGGAGAGTATCTGTGTTAGTGATGCGTCTTACTGTAAAAAAAAAAAGAAAAAGAAGAAGATAAGAAATTCCTTTAAATGATAAAACAGAGACATGTCAACCCACAAGAATCATGACGAAAATATGACACTTACTTACGACATGCACTAAATCTCGGCATCCCATTTTATTGCTTTATGATGCAGCCGCCTATAGGTGTGTCATCTTCATGCAGTGGTATGAATGAATCGGTATCTATTTCTTTAGCTCAATAAGATGTTTTATATGATGGTCATGACTCAATTCTGAGACAAATAATGTCATAAAGAATTCACTGTACATGACATTCTCTGTATTGATGGTGAAAGTACACTTAGACTCCTTTGTCATGTTGAAACATCTGTTACAGGAAATCCTTCTTCCATTCAAGTTATTTGCAATAAAATTAGGAAACTCTTGGAATTAGATTTCCTCAGACTAGATTAATTATTACCTCAGGAACCGCTTGTCTGAACAGTTGGTGGCATAGCATGTATTACTAAGCATGTATGTTCAGTTCAGAAGCTGTTTCTTAATTTTTGTCTTAAAACCCAAAAGACCACTTTTGATGGATTAATCAATGTTCTTATTTGTTTTGGTGATAACTGTTTCACTTCCATCATTTTGTGTTTCTATCACTCTCTAGGAGGAGTATTTACTGGTTAAGATCCTGAATTTATTTCAAAAACCTTTGAATTATTTTCTGTTTCAGTCCAATATTAGAGCCTTTTTTTTTTTTGTTTGTTTGATTTAAAATTAGTCACCTGAAAAGTTTAAACTAAATTTCCAAAACTTTTTTTTCCAAAAAGTTTTTTGTGTTGGTCAGCAGTTTTTTTCTGGGGAATTTTTATCTTCTGTGGCCCATCTTTCATGTGGGGTTACCCAAGGGTCGATTGTGGGCCCAATGGTGCTTTCCTTTTACATTTTCCCCGAAGGATTAGTCTTTAACAAACGTGATTTTTTCATTTCATTGTTTTGTCGATGATATCCAAATATATTTGCTTATATAATATAAATCTTCTGATCATAGAGTATACACAAAAGACTGGTCAAAAGCTTTGTGCTGACAACCAGGAGATTATCTGAAGAGTGCTTTCGAAGTCTGTTTCGTCATTGCTCTGGGCGATGCCATCTCTGCCAGAGCTAAAACCAGTTAATCTCAAAATGGACAAATAGGCAGAACAAACTAGCCTTAATAGCTGGTTGGAGCACACCCCTCTACCATAATTTGCCACAAGGGAGCTATTATAGCTTGGTTTAGCTGTGATGCAGACAAGCGTTACTTTATATTCATTCTGATCAAATCTTTCCTTCCATTCTAGTTTATAAAGTCACTACTGGAACAATGTGGTCTGTAGGTGAGCAAATGTTTACACAGCCAGAAGGGTACCTGTTGCTACCTTTTTAATGAGTCCCACAGGTAAAGGCCTGACCACCAGGAACTTACCGACGAGCCCCTTCCCCTCCCTCAGGAGGTGTTTCAGGCATGTCCAACCTGAAAAGGGACCCAAGAAACACCCAGGACACACTGGAGAGATGATCTCTCGCAGTTGTCCTGGGAACACTTCAATATCCCCCCGTAGGAGCTGGAGGACTTGGCCGGGGAGAAAGAGGACTGGGTCTTTTTGTTTAGGCTGCCGCCCTGCAACCCGACCTTGAATAAGCAGAAATGAATGGAAGGATGAATGGAAATATGATCCAGATAGAAACATTTCGTCTTGGCTGACAAGAAGGCTAAGCAATTGTTGCTATTGTATGCTGAGACTTAAGCCGTGTTTTCATGAAAGAAATATAGAATATCTACTGCACTGTCATACTACAATCACTGCACATTTAACATTGGGACGAAGAGGAGAGACGGTTACTGTGCTCTTCATTGTGTCTCATGTGCTCCTGATATGCTTCCCTCATGTGGCCTGGACTAGTATGTTTACACAGGGTGCCTTTATGGAACTAGAATCCACTTTTGATCCTTATTTATCTTTATCTTTATCTTAATCTTTTAATTTTTCCTTTCTTTATCTTATCTGCTTTATCTGTTTTTATCTTTTTTATCCTGATAGCTTTTTGTCAGTGATAAGGTTTCTCCGTCATGTATGGCCTCGCCGTGCTGCATGTTAACCTTAACCTACTCTCATTTTTGGAGTGGGAGTCTAACCGGGTCATCGTAACACCTCCGAGACCACTTAACCCCTGTCCGTCAGCTGTCAGTCTGAACCACACCAAGTCCTCCGAGGTGAGGCGAGACTCATATCTCATTTCACACAGATCCATCTCAGGGTCATTTAACTCTCAGTTTGAGAGTGAGAAATAGATTCTGTTTTCATTACCAAAAACACGAGAGGGACCTTGAGGGAGCCATCAGTTAAATGTAATCGCTTTCACCCATTTTGCTAAACTTGAAGGGAATCGTTGCTTCCTGCCTGCAAACTATTCAAAAGCACTTAATAGCCGGGAGGCACTAAGAGTTCAGCAAAGAGTTGGAATCAAAGTGCAAATTAATTCAGTCCCTCCACCAACAACAACAACATCTTCAGGTGGCGATCTCCTGCTGACACCTTCATTAGTTGTCCTCTCTCCCTCGTCTTCCTCACACATTGCAGAGGTATGTTAGGTGCAAATCAATGTCTTGGGTAATTAACTGGGAAGCCTCAGGTGAACACCATGTTGAGATTGCCTGGCTGATTGTTCTGCTTTAACTTCCAAAAAAGAAAAAAGGAAAAGAAAAGACAGAACAGAACAGACTGCGGAGAAAAAGAAGTTCACTGTGTGCTAACGCTCCAAGAAAGATAAGACAGGAGTGAATTGTATATAAAAAAAGAGCACACATGCCAGTGTGCACATACACTAACTCTGCCCAGCAGCCAGCGCTGTAAATTACTGATGATTTTGTTTTTTAATGACATAAACATCTTAGTGGACATAGATCCCACAAAGATTAGGTGTTAAAGACAGGAACTGATACTAATATACTAATTATGTTGAAGTAAAACACATTTCCTTTGATTTTTTCTTTGTGATTTTATCATCCCTTTGAGCTAAACAGTCATAGTTTTGGTAAAAATAAACACATCTTTTAAGTAATAAGATTTGTTCTCTCTTTGAAAAGTTGAAACCTTTCCTGTTGTATGGTTTTTACTTCTACTGTGTTATTTTCCTTCTATTTTAATAATTTTTTTTATCTTGCCCTTTGTTTTGCTTGATTTTTATTTCTATTATATTTTTTCATGCCTTGCACTGCTGTACTGCATGACAACAACGTAATATCGTATCTTATCTCACCTTAAATGTACTTTTCTACTTATTAGTTATTCTGGCATAACTTCACATTTTTCTTGAGGAGAATATCAATTAAAGAAATGTACGTTTAAAGCCACTCTATGTAGAAAAATCACTTCTGACCACATGGCTCTACTGTGTTGACAAAATGAGAGGGGGTGGTAGAAAAGCTCTTGCAATATCCCTTTGTAGGAGCCATGTTTTATTTGTATTGTAAGTTTTGCCCCCTAAACGCTTGGAGGTTGCGTTTCACTTCTTTTATTCTGCCTGAGCCTCAAGCTGGCTCGCTCTGTTGTCCTTCGTTTAAGTTTCTTTGCTTTTCCTTTAACGAAAACAAAAAAGATAAACAGCCCGAAAAGCAAATAAATTGCTGACATGATCTTAAACATAAAAGCAGAATCTTGCCGTGGTTTATTCCTGATTCCACGTAAAAGCAAAACGAACAAGTAGCAGCCTGCAGAGCTACAGTATCCACTACACACTTTGTCCCAACTTAAAACACTGACACTTGTGTCCATCAGTGCACCATGGCAGCTGCCAAGAATTTAACTTGTGTCTTTACAAAGGTGGACAAGCCATTTTCTTCTGTGCCAGTACAATTATTTTGTGGCAGAATTCCATGCCAGTGTTTACTTTTATTTATTTATTTTCCAAGACGGACAAGGATTAACCGTTTCCCTGTGAGAGTTTAATCTTGGCAGAGTGCAGCGTCGGAAACATCGTTTGCTTAAATGATCAAGAGACACCGAAACAGCATTGAACCAATGCTGATGGCTTTCTCTGGGATGCTGGGGCGCTGCGTGGATCCCGTTCATGTCAAAGAGTTAGAGTGTAGTGAAAATGAACTTACATTTTCAGAACCAGCTATGACAATAGCTAGTATCAGCTGAATCAAATGGAGAGTATGGGGAATATGGGTATTCCGATTTACCCAACGGTTACATCTAACGCAGCTTATGCTTTGTGCTGCACCGAAGAGACACAACTTTGTTTTTCTTTAAAGCAAATTGTGATAACATGACAATCAGACACGATGAACAGCTGTGTCCTTTATTACAGTATGACTCTAAAAAGTCACACCTCTACATAATCAGATCTCCAATGCAATAAAAGAGCACACATAAAAATATCATTTGTAAAACGTATTAGCCCTGTATGTGCATGGTTTGCTCTTAAATCTAACCATTTCCATTTGCTACATGCCAATATGTGTTAGTTTTCCCTCATAAAAGTCATATTACTCAGGGATACAAGCTGGTCTTACATACGGTTATTGCTTTTCTTATGCATCACTCTTTGGTTACATTTAGGCAACTATAGTGTTGTGTTTTGGATTTTGCAGATGGTTCCCTGTAATGTATTGAAATGACATGCAGGTTACCATGGACAACAGCTTATAAAGTACATAAGGGTAAAAGGCTTTGCTTTGGTAAACACAATCTTGTTTACCTCATTTGCACTAATTAAAGCATGACGGTTGGAGAGGCTGGTGGAGTTTCCATCAGGGGACTTGGATCTGAGTCCTATAAGGATCCATTATTTGTAAACATATTGTAGACATGCTTACATGGGTTCCCTCCGGGTTCTCCGGCTTCCTCCAGCAGTCCAAAAACATGCACGCAGGTTGATTGCTTGTTCTAAATTGCCCGTCGGTGTTTGTGTGAGCATGTGTGGTTGTATATCTCTATGTGTGATCCTGTGATAGACCTGTCCAGGGTGGACCCCTTGCTCTCGTCTTTAATGAGCCGGGAGAGGCTCCGGCAGACCCCCGTGACCCTGCAAAGGATAAAACAAGTATAGAAAATGGATGGATGGATATTGTAGACATGTTTCTGGGATATTTTCATTTTCGTTATCAATCATGACTTGCTTACGTTTCGGCAACAATAGTATTTCATCTGGCATTACGTAAAGGGAGTTCATTTCTATACAGTTGCCTCTATGGTAAAGGTCACCATGGTAACCGAGACAATAGAGGAGAGGCTTGTTGCTCTGTGTAATTCCAACATGTTTTCCTCTTTTTTTTTATGCCACAAAAAGGCGTGTAAGGTAGCCATGCCCATCGCAATGTCACTTATTACAGGAAACTAATCTTAGATAAGTAATTATTTGTTCAACCACAACCGTGCCAACATCTTGTGAGATACCCACTCCCATCAGATACCCACTCCCATTTTATATGTGTTTTGTCAAACTAGGTGTTGCAAGAAATATCCTGAAGTTAAGCTTGATTTACCGTAAAGAATTGATAGTTTTTAACACAATAGTATTAACATAGAAAGTCATATAACAGTTTACTTTGGCAGCACTTTTACTTAGTAAAACTCCCCACTTCATGACACCATGGTGGATTTAGACACAAACAAGATAAGGTGGTGGCGGAGATCTAAAGAGCAGGAGCTCAAATCAGCCCGCTTCACCGGATCTTAATGCGTTTATTTTCTCCTCTCTCGTTTCTATTCCCCTCCCCTGTGAAAGAGCAGTTTCCATTATGCCACAGGTTCACATTAAGGAGATGGGAACAGGCTGGTATACCTGCAATTATCCCTGCTCACCCAGCCGTGGGTCACTTGGTGCCGAGCAACAGCTGGCTCTCCTTCTCTTCACTGCATACACATACAGTGCGCACACATTCATGCACCTGCACACCTCCTTTCTCCTCTTCAAGACTCCGAACTACCCATTCTTCACATCCACCTGCCAAGTAGCTTGATTAATAAGGCCAGTTTTCACAGTGAAGCAAACCGCAGAGGGCAGGAAAAGAGAAAGAAAGTGCTCAGAGTTGGTACAGAGCAGCCTACGATGGTGTGCTGTGTAATAAATTCATGCATAAATTCACAGCAACAAAGTGATAAGTCATTACGTGGGCTTGAAAGAACGAGCACACTCCACTTTAGAGAGCAATGTGACAGCGCTTTGGTTTAAAGCACAAAATATCAATCAGTCAAAATGTATTTGTAAAGCACTTTTCATACAACTTGTGTAGAAAAAGACAGAATTAAAACATAACCACAGAAATATTGAAAAATTAAAACTGAAACAAAATCCTAACTTTGACCACCACAATATGATTAACACAGTCACAAACACAAAAACAACACCCACCAATACACATACCAAAAAAAAACATTTAAAAATTAAAAAAACAAAAAAAATAATATATATATATATATATATATATATATATATATATATATATATACATTTAGCTAATACATATGTAAACTAATGATGTAAAATCATAAAGCAAGAACTAAATCAAAGAGATGGATCTTGAGGTCTGAGTGCAGGATGACACCAAGGTCTTTTACTTTCCTGGACTCGGTACTAAGACTTCTAGGTTTATCTTAAGTTTCTCTCTCTCTGAACCTCAGAACCAATTAATAAGATATCAGTTTTGTCCTAACTGAGCTGTAGAAAAAGTTTTGCGATTCATAGTCTGATATCTAAAGCATATATTTATCAAAAAGTATTGGACCTAAAACTGGACCCTGAGGAACACCACAGTTTGTGGTAACTGTTTTCATTTGTGAAATTTTACTTTAATTTTATTTTATTTTTAATTTTACTTTACTCAGCATCTCAGTATCAACCAGGACACAATTCCTCGGTATTTCCTCATGTTAAAAAGAGACTTTCTGGGAATTTAAAACCCAAGATCTGATGAACTCTGACTGCAAAAATGTCAAATCTAGTAACAGAAGACCTTACTGGCTGCCATTACAGGAGCAGGAATAAACTAAACATCAGCTGTTGAGAATAAAACTTTATTCTCTTTAGAATTCTCTGCCAGGAAGATATGTTTCAGACTATTTAAACATAGGAAAGCATCACTGTCATCATTTAACAATGTTAAGCTCAATACCAGCTGAACCTTTTTATATTATTATTTACATTTTATTTTAAAAAATCCAAGTTTTCAGAGTATTACAACAAATCATTTCAATCTGGAATTCTGTACCAGCATGATACATCAATTGGTAAAAGTTCCTCAAAACCAGTCTGGAGACTGAAAACACGATATATTCCTGTTTTTTTGGCTTTTTTTAAAAATGTTTATTAATAGCCAAAATAAAAGTTAAAAAAGTTAAAACCGGCAGATCTGAGTGTATTTTTTAAACATCTATTTAAGTGCTTGCTTTCAAACAATTATTGCACCAGCTATAGAGAAGTGGGAGTGCGAGTTGCGTCTGTTGGGGGACGTCATGTAGAACAGACTAATTAATAATTACTGGAGAGCTTTCTCAGGGACCTCACCAGCTGGTTTATGCATCATCACCGATGTTTCAGCGCTGACACTTAGTAGTTACTCCACATTACTGAATGTACTCTACTGTACTGCCCTCTTTTTGACCCGAGTTACACACTTGACTGAGTTGACCAAATTTGTTCGGACACCTGACAACAACACTAAAAAACCATGGTAACTGAAGCTACTTTACTTGTTCCAGATACAATTTCCCATGATGTCACACAAACTTTCTTAAGGTGAAAAAGACATGGTTCAATGCCAAAGAAAAAAAACAGGCTTTTCTATCTTTTAAAAGACAATTGGATGCAGTGATACAGATCAGAGGGCATGAAAGCAGCAAGCAGCACGCTTCACACGACCCGACTCTCCGTCTACTTAAACAACTGCAGTCACAGGCCCTCCTGGAGGTCTGTGAAACCTATCTACCTTTCTCCTTCTCCTGCTACAGCTGCTGAGGCAGCATCTAGATTTAAATGACTCATCTGATGGCCACGGACACAGGATTCGTTTCTGATCGTTGTCACATTAGGTCTGTTCAGTACCTGCTTTGTGCTCGACAGCAAACGTGACAATATCAGTTTAAAACACAGAAACAAACACATTTTTCTCAATGAGTGCTTCATCTAAAGTCCTTTGATAGACGATGAGGATTGAGCTACTTTTACCATACAATGATTCATATATCTGCCTTAATAAATTAGTGTTACATCACTTTAATCAGCTTCAGCTGTAAAAAAAAACATATTTTTTCCACACACATAATTTGCATTGAAACGGGGTATATAAACCATGAACTAAAGTTAAGGAGGCAACTTCTACTCTGCTCTGATTGATCAGTTCCTCAGCCGGTGTCAATCGCTGCTGTGCGTCATCTGCTGAAACCTGAAAATCTGGAAAAGTATATCTTAGCATGGCGAATTGCCACGCACACCTACGTGCAGACAACTCTTAATCGTTTTCAAGGGAATGGAGAACTGAGAAGTATTATCCATGATTGCTCAACTTGACAGCAATTTTCCTTTACACATTTACTTTGTTTCCTGTGGCAGGTGAGGGAGGACACTCCTACCCCTAATTCTGAAAACCCCGACTCTGATCTGTTTGGCCAGATCCAATGACCTGAGTCGGAACCACCCACAACTCAGCACCTCAGCATGTGTCATTGGATGCAAAGCGGGCGTACGCCTCAAACGTCTGGATAAATCATAACATGTTTTCCAGGAACTTTCCAGGAAAGGGCAGACAATAATGTCAGTAAAATTTCCATAAAATTCTTTATCTACAGGAGGTAATTGCCTTTGCATAATATTTTAGTTGCAATAAAAAAACTGGGAAGGATGCAGCAACTCAGATAGTGCAATTTCATAAAAAAAAAAACCACCCTTAAAGATACATAAAGGATAAAGATCTTTGAATAATAATCATTTAAAGAGTCTTCTATTAGTGTTGGTAAAATTAACTTGTTTTTCTTGGAGAGAAACGCCTTCTTTGCTGACCTACTTGACACCAGACCGTTGCTTTGGCCTCAATGTTCTTGCAGGTGTAACCACACACAGCTGCCGTTGTTGCTCAAGATCAGCACCGGCGGTGACGCCATTCTTTAATCGAATCCTCAAAGGAACCGGACCCAGCCCACACCGGACACTTTTGAACATCCTGAGGCTTTCTTGACTATAGTTGAGCCTCTCCGTTTGAAGTTCTTGATAAAGATGTAGGCGGTTCTTTCATGTGCAGTATTTTCCGCAGCCGTTTTCTTGCATGTCTGACCATTTCAACATTCAAAGATAATGCTTCTTTGGAGGTAACCGTCTCCAACGCATCAGACGACAATCTCTTCTGGGTTGCTTTCCTTTTTTTCGAACAATCAGTATGACTGAAACAAGTACAAGGCAGGTGAAAGTGGTGAATTAACATCCCTGTGCTGATCAAAGGGTCAAAGGACAGCTAAGCTTGGGCTTCTGTGATAAAAGGGAATCAACTCCACAAGAAACGAAGCAGCAAAAACCGTTAAAGCACAAAACACACCTGATGAATGAAAGAAATATGCAAACATGCTTATCAAATATTTTAAAGAATTTTCTCAGGTGCACTTGTGCTTTAGGAAACTTCTTTCATGCATTATAAGTCTGGGACGACTATCATTCATTACAGAATGTACCGAACCAATCACAACGGTTTGGAGGCGGGTTTTATAGGATGACTTCAACGCAGTGTTCAAGTGCAAATCACTTAAAACAAATAAGATGGCAGCAGAACTCCTAATAACACCACGGATCAACAACTTGTTACTGGAAAACCGACAGTGACCATTCATCAATGCATCCTAAAGTCATTAAAACAAACAAACAAAAAACAAACCTCACTGAGGCCTAATAAACGCATCAGTAGACACAACAGGAGGACTCCAAGTACTGAGGACATATTGACTGAGCTTCAAATAGCATTAACTCTATTTTTACTCCAGGTGCTGTTAGCCCTTCAGTAAAGGAAAAAAAAAAAAAGATCAATATTACTTTATAATTAAAAAGCAATTTTCCTATCAACTTTTATTAGTGTAAACATTTATTGTTTGAGGAGACAATTGACCTGAGGAGGGAAAAAAAATAAAATCAGGAAAATACATTACAAATACACCCTGAGCAGCTCTGTGCACGTGCATACAAATGAAGTTAGAGAGATAATGGCCTCCCTAACTGCAGGTATTGATTTTACATCACACTAACGGTATATTTGACCTTCCTCTCGCAGTAATACTTGTACACTCTCGCTGGCATGAGAGTTTCCCTCTCAGTGGAGTCCAGTAGCAAACATCCCCATCTAGAGGGCCAAGATTTTAGGTAATAAAGAAATATTAATCCAATAAAGTGCAAAATCAATGAGTGTAAAGGTCTGTGGCAGCGTGATCCGAGTCCGTGCTTATTTTTGGGCTTCCGGAGGTCTCTGGCAGGAATCCAGCTTATCAGTTTGGACTTTAAAGGCAGTTTTATCATTTTATTCAACATTTATTTGATACCTGGTTTATTTTTTTTACATCTTTGATTACATAAGACAAACGGGACATAAGAAGTTAATAATTATTTGAGACAAAATGTTTCAAAAAGCTGGAGTAATTCTACTTAACCTTCAAAAAGCAGTCATGAACCATGTTCTCCACCTCTTCCACCAACATGCTGTAGTCGGCCTGGCAAACCACATGTCCTCTCCTGCCGCTCTTCAGGCTTTTCTCCATGTCCCTGTGTGCTTCCGGGCCGGATGCAGCCATTTCCAGCTTCCTCAGCTGTTCTAGAGGGTCCTGAGGAATATTTTGGATCTGTAAAGCTTTGAACACAGCAGGGGCAAATTTCCCGTAGTGAGCAGTGGAACAAAGCACCACGGGGCACGAGCCGTCCTGCAGCCTATCGGCCACGACTTTTGCCACTGCGGTGTGTGGATCCATGACGTAACCCGTCTGCTTGTGAACGCTGCGGATGGCGGCCAAGCAGTCGTCCTCAGAACACCAGCCAGCCAGAACCTCCTGCTGTATCCTGCCAAGAAGAGGCTCAGGAACCTGAAAGTGCTTCTGCGTGTCTAAGTGAGTGAACAGGTCCTCGACTAGACTGCTGTTTTTGTTGGAAATGCGGTGGATGAACCTCTCCAGGTTGGAGGACTTCAGGATATCGATGGCTGGGGAGTGGGAGAGCAGCAGAGGCCGTCCCCGCACGTCATACTCGCCTGTGGTGATAAAGTCGGCGATGACGCAGTTGTGATTGGATGCGCAGATGACTTTTCTTATCGGGATGCCCATTTCCTTGGCATACACAGCTGACATGGCGTTGCCAAAGTTACCAGTCGGGATGCAAAGATCAATGGGCTCCCCGAACTTGATAACGCCGTCTCTGCACAGATCCAGATAACAAGAGGAATGATAGACCACCTGCAAGAGGAGAAACGATTCTTAACTCTGCTCAGAGTTACAAAATACTGTAAAATCACACTGCATATATTCAATCTTACATCAGGTATGATTGACAGGCTGCTCAAGTGAATGATGTAAAAAAAAAAAAACGTATAAAATTATATATTGTTCATCCTTGTGCACATACCTGCTCTGCCTTTGATTCTAGTTTTAAATAAGGTAAAAAATCAGATGTTTTATTTCACTCATGCCTTTTAGACTCAAGACTTTTAGACTAAGCAAAATAATAATAGTAATAAGAAGAATAAGAAGAAGATATTTTAATTATATGCACCTTTCATGACACTCAAGGTCACCATACAGATAAAAGCAGAATGCACGATAAAGGCAATAAAACAGACTATAGAGTTTAAATAATAAGAGATAACAGATAAGAAAGTATGAAAATGTACAAAGGTTGTAGCATCAAAAAACTATGACCGTGAGGGCAATAGTTTATCATTAATTGTTTATGATTATGTCAACTATCAAGTGATGCAAAATGCATTAAAGTCTGTTTATTTGAGTCGTTTTAAGACCCTTTAAGAGAGTCCCTGGATCGGGGGATGCGGGGGAACGTCGGGAGAGTACGCAACAGTCCAGTTAAGAGATGAAGACCTTGTCAAAATAAAAGAAGAATAAAATCCATAACTTTCTTACAAGAGTCACACCTCAGTGACTCTGAACATGCTAAGTTCAAAAGATTGGGATTTAAACATGATTATTTTTCTTCCTATGGATCAGGAAGGTTGATATTGATATCCAGAGCTATAAATTATGAACAAATATCCGAACATAAAGACAGAGACGGCAGATTTGTAATACAGGCAAAGTAAAAAGGCACTGTGACGAGTCTCATTAACATGTATGTTCCCCCTGGTAGAGATTGGTACTTTTACAAACATATGCTTCATTTGATTTAATGACCACGAAAAGCCAAGGGACTTTAATATGTGGTGGAGATTTCAATGTGCGGCTAAATCCGAAATTAAAACTCATCAAATGGGAAAAATGATGCAAAAAACACGAGCAGAAGATTCAATACGAATAGCAGGGGGCAAATCATTGAAACTACTATCGTATAAGTTAAGAAAACAACAAGCAGACAGAACTATATATAAAATAAGAAATCCCTCTACAAAAGAAATAGAAACCGACCTGGAGAAAATTCAACAGTGCTTTCGAAAACACTACAAACTATTATATTCCCAGCCACAAATAAATGACAACCCCCAGACTGACGCCTTTTTGTCTCAGAGACATCTATATCTACATCTACATGGAAAAAAAATGAAAAAGTATTATCTAAAATAACAAAAGAAGAAATCCAATCAGCAACAGGAAGAATGAAAAGGGAAAGTCCCCAGGGACAGATGGCTACTCCACAGAACGGTACAAAGCAAAGCAAAGCAACATCAATTAACTCCAACGACTTTGACAAATCGACCAGTAAGCCTGATTATTTTGCTAAAGGAATTTGGTTCAATCTCTTGGTAAAAAATCAATATTGACAAAACTTAAATACTAACATGTAACTATAACCCTAACCCCCAGTATAACTGGAATTAATCAAATACACTATATTACCAAAAGTGTTTTTTCACCCATCCAAATATTCAGAATCAGGTGTTCCACTCACTTCCACGGCCACAGGTGTATAAAATCAAGCACCTCGGCATGCAGACTGTTTTGTGAAAGAACAGGTCGCTCTCAGGAGCTCAGTGAATTCCAGCATGGAACTGTGATAGGATGCCACCTGCGCAACAAATCCAGTCCTGAAATTTCCAGTCAACTGTCAGCTGTATTATAAGAACATGGAAGTGTTTGGGAATGACAGCAACTCAGCCACGAAGTTGTAGCCCATGTAAACTGGTGGAGAGGGGTCAGCGAATGCTGAGGTGCATAGTGTGAAGAGGTCCCAACTTTCTGCACAGTCAATCACTGCAGACCTCCAAACTTCATGTGGCCTTCAGATCAGCTCAAGAACAGTGGACAGAGAGCTTCATGGATGGGTTTCCATGGCCGAGCAGCTGGATACAGCTGGGATAGTTTTTAAAATTATTATCTTTCAAGGACTGTCTATAGTTTTTATTGTTTTTTTAAGGTGTTTGTTTTTTTTTGTAACTCTTAGTGTTTTAACCCCTTTATTTTTAGGATTCAGAGAATCTGATGAAATCTCTGTGTGCAAATTTAAGATCAAAAATCCATATCGGACATCTGTGATGTTGAGGTCCTCAGGCAGTGCTGCACCGAAAACAGATGTGATTCTGTGATGGAAACCACTGCATGGGCTCAGGAACACTTCTGGAAAACGCTAAGAACACTGTTCTCCATGCCATCGACAAATCCCGGTTAAAGGTCCATCATGCAGAGAAGAATCTTTTTTCATATGTGTTAATGATCCAGAAACACAACTGTCTTCTTTGGGCCAAAACACGCTTGAGACAAAACAGAAATTCAGAATCTGAACTTCCTTTTGGAGCCCGTTGATCTGGATTACAGAGGAGGCAGACCATCTGGATTGTTTTAAGGGATCAGCTCAGGAGCCTGTATCCGGGATGGGACTGGCGTACCTGAGTTAGCAGCACATCTGGAAGGAAAGCGCATCTTGCAAGGTGACTACAGGTTGTAGAGCAGCATAATGCTCCCATCCGAACAGCATCTTTTACAGGGAAGACTTTGCATCTTTCAGCAAGACAATGCCAAACCCCAAATGGCATCTGCTCCAAAGTCATGACTTCACCGTAGAAGAGACCCTTGCTGAACAGGTCAGACTTATGATTTACATCCAAACAAGAAAACAAAACCACACATGACCTACTTTTGCCTGCACATAATGACTATGACTTAGTAAATCCATACGTGTTCTCCGTTTCTGTCACATGAAGATGTAAACGCATCAATGAGTGTTCGGTTGCAGAGCTTGCAGATATTGACAAGGTCAGAAAATAACATGAATTTTTCATAAATGACTGCGTGATGTTGTGCGTACTTGTGCAACAATTAAAAGTTTAGAGGGAGCGTGTCCTCAGGAACCACGCTGACCTGCTGGCCTAGGATCACGACTGGATCATCAGGGAATTTAGGTTACTAAGTGCCATCCTTCTGGATCTCTGCGCTGAACTGGTCCCAGTTACAGACGGAGACTGGGAGAGTTGTGCCATGCCTGTACCACTACAAGTCCTCCCCACACTCAGTTTCCTAGCAACAGGAGCCTTTCAGCGGGAGCTGGCTGACAGGTCGGGCATCCCTATGAGGACAGACTAACCGTATGACGCGCATGATATGTAAAATTTTCTAAACTGTAGCTGAACAGGCAAACATTCAAATGCAATTTGCAGAGAAGAGTTGATTCGCTCAAGTAATCCCTAATGTAGTCTGTTCAATATGAACCTACAGTCACTAAAATAATTGATTTTTTCAATTGATGCAACTAAACAATATCCAAATAATCTTTTTTATTAAATGTACTTAAAGTCTTGTGCATGTGCCGGCAGGATGCCAGAAAGTGTCATTTTTTCTCACACGCTCCAGCATCCTCGGACCTCCTCCTGTGTCTGAAACACTTCGCTGATGTGCAGCAAAGTTTATTTTCACATCGGCTTTGATGTCAGACTTTTTCTTTTCCAGTTGTGGTGCTCCAATGCTGCTGGTTTACGACCTTTGTCAAACACTCCCACTCAAAAGCTATATTTTTTTTACTACTTACACCAGCGGAAAATCCACCAAATAAAAATAGTTTTTTCTTGCCTCTACTTCCCATACATGTACACATCACTTGCATTTTATGTGAGTTTTTTTCTTCTTTTATGGTGTTTCATTTGTGTTTGCCATTGTTATTTGGTCAAAGGTTGGAAGCACAGGTTCCTACTCATTTGCAGTTATTTATGGGAGGAGACATTCTTAAAAGTAGCAATGTGTAAGCTTTTAGGTTAAAATATTCCATAATAATCTAGAAACAGCAAGAGAGTAAGAAGAAAAAAGTGCATTCACTCATAAAAATGATGACTGTGTAGTTAGCTCCGGTCCGTCCGGTCTTGTAATACCAGGTTATGCCATGTGTGGCAGTAGCGAGCAACAGGTAAGCAACCTAGCAGCCTCAGTACAATGTGATGAAAATAAGAAGTCGCACACTTTGTAGGCGTACTTGAACGTGTTGTCAGTCATGTAGGTAGGAGTGTGTGTCCAGCGCCGCTCACCCACCTGTGGCAACAGCCGCGCCCAGTTGATGGAGTTGGCAGTGCTAAGCACCGTCCCATACTCCACAGCCAGATGCCCGGTGAGCCCCGACTCTCCAAACATCCTCTTGATGCTCCTCTGACAGAAATCGAAGTCTGACAGGACACCGAAAGCCCTGGTGTTACCCTCCCCGTAGCTTGTCATCTGCAGCTTCTGGATGTTGCTCACCCCATCCTCTGGGAAAAACACCAGCACACTCGTCCGCTGCCCGTCGACGCCACTCAGCCCACTGAAGCCACTGAGCACGGCGCTGCCCGTGTCGCCAGATGTGGCTACGAGGATGAGGTAGTTGCACATGGGCAGGAGGCAGAAGGCAAACAGCTGAGGCATCAGCTGCAAGGCGAGGTCCTTGAATGAGGCGGTGGGACCATGAAAAAGCTCCAGAACATACTGATTGTGAACGAGATGCTTCACAGGTGCAACTCCGTCACTGGAAAAGTTTGACCCGTATGCCTTGAATATCATTGCCGTTAGATCCAAGGCAGGGACGTCCACGGGGTGGATGCACCTTTCAAGTAAAACTGAAGCTCGTTCTGGGTATGACATGGAAACCAACCTTAGCCATTCACGTTCATTAAACTTTGGGAAACCATTCAGGGGAACATACAGTCCTCCATCTGGAGCCAGACCCTCCACTACCACATCACTGAAGTGTTGTTTCTGGTCTGACAGTCTAGCGCTGTCACACCTGGTTGACACGTACATTTCCTCATCATGCTTCTGATATCTCTCCACAGCCTTCAGCACCTTCTCTGCTACTTCCTCCTCCGTGTCTCCAGTCCCACAAAGCACCCGCACGTCAAACCATTTCTCGTAAAACTGTTTCCTGTAAAGCAGAATCTCTCTCATGGATACCCCTGCTTCCTGGCCCACTATCCTGTTCACCTTCATCATGCCCAGTCTCTGAAGGATGTCCTCACTGTCCACGTCCAGGTAGACGATCAGCCCGGTGCGCTTGACGTGCTGCATCGCTTCAGCATGAAGGGGATTAGAGCCTGTGAGGGACACGACACACCCAGAGGCTGAAAAGTTACACAAAACCCGACCTTCTTCCTCCAAGAAATGCTCTGCACCCACTGCAGCCAGCTTGGCAGCCACAGGCATCTTCCACTGTATCTCCAAGACATCATCATCGATGTCAACGGCAGGCAGTCCAAGTTTCTGGGCTACTATCTTCCCAACTGTGGTCTTTCCTGCTCCAGGAGGGCCCATGAGCAGGATGTTCTTGTCCCTCAGGAGGCGGGTTTTGGTGGAAAGCCATGACTTTGAAAGCGGGTGCAGAAAGCATCTAGCAGTTCTTAATCCAAGCTGACTTGCATTGAGCAAACCCATTCAGGAATCAAACAAGAGCAGCCGTGTCTCCTCTGGGAAGTACAGAAATCAGTTAATTCGCTTTATTATCTTTTAATTTCATTTAAAACATTCTGTTCTGAGGTCATAAGCTTCAGCAAAAGCAAGAAGATACTCGTCATGTGAACAAATGGTCAGAAATCATCTACATAAGCATGGGCTTTTCTAGCTTTTTAGAGTTCTGTGCAAAATGACTAAACTGAGGAGCGCAAATTTAGAGTATTTAAGGAATACATTTATGCACTAAAGAAGGTGGTACAGAAGTTTAAAAAAATGTCTCGCTTTATCAGTTTACAAATCAAAATTCGGGAATTTGGAGCTGATAATCACTGTAAACTTGTGAGATAAAAAGTTTTGATATTTCTAACATTTAACTCTGAAAACTCTGAATTCGTGTATTTATGTGGTCACAAAGTTGCAAAAACAAAAAATACAGCGAGAAATCCTAGTTTAAACTCACAATATTGCCAAAATATACTTTTATGATAACAAGACAGACTGTGCATATCTGAGACATAATGTAAGCACTTCTCACTGAAGTAGTTAAGTGTTCTTGCTTCGGTGATTACCAATTAAGACAGGCTGCTTTTAGGCACCGTGGTTCGGCTGAGCTCGTGTCTTTGGCGCCCCCTTGTGGCGACAGGGACCATTTACATACACAAAGAACCGGCTCCGTACTACCCGAGGTATTCACAGCAAAGGAGCCAACCACCCGAAAACCTGAAATACAGTCAAGCACTTTGATTTACTATCTCTCTGTTCTTACGTGCAGATCTGAAAAACAGGTGACAATTAGTTTAATATTCTCGTTATTTGTTTCTATTGCAGTAAATGCAGTAAAACACGTGAGGCAATTTGAGTAGTGCAATTGTCTAAATAAAGAGCAGAAAGAAAACAAACACACACTCGACACAGATTTGTTTGATTAAGATAATATCCATAAAGAGAAGTTTAAACTACATCTTTACATTATTTTACGTTATTTCAGCTGCATGAGTTTACTGTGACTTCTAGTGGATTACGGCAGCAACAGTATCATAAATCATCATTTTGGAGTAGACACTCACGTGAAATGACTGTTTTCCGTCTTTTAACTCTAATAATAACATATATATTAAAGTAGTGGTCATATAGCTCACTATATCCAGGAGAAGTTTTTACGCCGTGACAGGAGCAGTCAAACGGGACTCCATACGGCTCACACTCGCGACGGTGAGCTGCGAGGGACAAAACGCAAAAAGAAGTAACATGCTTAATGAAATGTCTGTTTTGGACAACAGTACACACTCTATCCATGTCTTCTCAACTATTATTATATGTTTTGATAAATCCCGTAACCTCTACAATGTTTTCAAACAAAAATATTCGGACTTTTTAGCATTATAAATCCCGATCTCATTGCTAAATTCAGGATCACGTTAGAACCTCGGAATTCAGCATTCCGATTGGTGTTATTGTTTTGTTTATTGTATTTTTTTTAGCGCTGTCACAACTGAATTCACTAATATGACTTTCGAGAACAGATAAATTATTATGATCAGTGTGAAAGTTCATTTTCATGCTAATAACAGTGCTATTAAAAAAAAACCGCAACATCTATGATAATATTCGGCAGAAAGGAATTTCCTATAGGTCGCCGTTGCACCTCAAATACACACGTTTACCCCTGGGTTGCCTAGCAACAAGCCGGCGTTCGTCTTTTCAACTAATTTCGCTCGACTGGTGAGCTCGTTTTTGGACGAATTTTGGTTTCGTGTCGTTAAAGTTATTCAAGATGTCTGAAACTTTTTACCCACAAGAAAGAGTCTACAATCTGATTCCAAAGGAAGAGAGTGAAGTGAAGAAACCACCGAGGTTTGTCACTAAATGTTGTTGTAGTAACGTTGGCCTGATACGTCATCAATTACTTTAGTCTAAAGTCCCACGAGATACGTGATATTTTTTAAGTATGTAGTAGGATAATTTTTTCCATTACTCACATAAAAGCTAAACTTCTTTGTGAAACTATTCCAGTTAAACAATTAAAATATTGTTTTTATTCTAAACGTGGTAAGTTGAGCTCATTTCTGTGTTTTAAAGTCACCTACATACACACATCTATAGAAATAAATTAGTTAAAGAAAAGTAATAATGGTATCTCCTGTTTTCATTTTACTTCAAACCTCCGTGATCATTTTGAGGCGTATTTATTTTGATGCTCTGGTCCTTCAAAAGGTACATATCCAAGTTCAGGCCGACTGTAGTTCTTGAAAATAAGTTGGCCAAGGATTCAATGAGAATGATGGGACCGGCGAAGGTGGCGGTGCCATCGCCAGAGAAGTACCTCAAAAAGCATTCGAAAGAGTCCAAATTGCCTGAAAGTAAGTTCTGCCATTAAGAAATCTGTCAGTGGCTTGATTTCCTCCTGGGCCATGATTATTAGTTACCTATTCTCATATTTTTGCCATTTTCTTTCAGCATCAAAGTGCTCAAAAGATGCCAGTAATGCCTGTACTTGCACTTCGAGGAAGCCACCGGTCCCCACGAGGACAGACCACCCAAAAATGGGAGTTCAAACCAAAAGGGACTTTGTAAAGACTGCTGCAGTGGTGCAGATGAAGCCTAAGCCCATGTATGTGGACACGAGCAAGGGACATAAGCAGCTCCTGGAAAACTCTGGACTTTTCCCAAAGTACATCACGAAAAAGGTATTTGTCCTGCAGTACTAACCAGATAGTTAAAAAAAGCAAACAAACTGCAATATTAATTAAACATCACTTCTACACAGCCGTGAAAGTCCCAGATTAAATTTGAATATTTGATTGATTAATATGAAACATGCAGGGGGGGGGGCAGATTTGAAAAGCTCTTTAGGGAACATAAAGAGTCTTGTTTCTGTCTGCAGGATTATGGCCAGGTACCTGCCTACCTGCAGCAGCGCTGTGAAGCAGAGCGGTGGGCTCAGGAAGAGTACAACAGATTAGTAAAGGAACAGAGGGAGCAGGACGCCATGCAACAGCTGTCAGATGAGGAGCGGCAAGGCGTCCTGGAGGTACCTCAACACAGTTCCTGTTTGAAAACAGCTGGGCATCGTGCAGATTGGGCCTGGAGGACCCAGGTTCAAGTCCCTGGGCTGGCAGCAATGGTGAATCACTGTGGGCCCCTGAGCAAGGCCCTTAACTCCCAACTGCTCCCCGGGTGCTGGGATAGCAGCCCACTGCTCCTAGTGAAACTAGTGATGGGTTAAAAGCAGAGGTCCAATTTCAGTGTGTTTCATGATATATACTGACAAAAATAATGACATTATTATTTTTTTCTACATTTCCTCAGTCCTAAAAAGGCAGCATAGTGTTTGATTAGTATTTCTAAAGTATTTATGTACAAAAGAAGGAGTGAGGCTGTCAAACGCCTTGTTTAAACTGTAGCTGTGGCATTTGTATTCTGCAGATGACTGTCTTGTGTCATTTGTGGGCTTCACTCCATGTTTCCTCTCTCCAGGGTTTGAAGAAGAGATGGGATACTCTGAACCACGAGTACCAGTCCCTCTCCTTCACCATCAGCACCCTGTCAAAGAAAGCCTACAAGCAGCAGCTGGAGGAGGCAATGAAGCAGCTGGAGAATGACATCGACCTTTTCCAGAGGCACAAAACCATCTACATTCCCAAGAATTAGTTTCCGACTTTAATCAGCCCTTTGATTAGATATCACCCGAGAAAATGAAATGGCTGATAGCTTGTTTCTTTTGTTTAGTTTGTTTTATGTTTGTTTTGTTTTGCAGTTTTTATTCTAGTCCTTATAGCGATTCAGGATTCCTAGTCATCTACAGCGCCCGTTTACTGCTTGAGGTTCTCACTTTCAGTGCTTTGAAGTTGTACTTTTTCACCTGTGTTTGTTCATGTACAAATTAAATTGATAACAATACAAAGACTAGATATATATTGCCTGGCCAGCCAAGCCCATTCATTGGATGTGATGTCCTCCTCCGATTCACTGGCACGTCCATCATTACAGACTGTAACAGTCACCACGAGGCATCTGCCGGGCCAGCTTCAGTAACGATTCAACAGGAACGTCCAAGAGTCCAATGAAAAGCAACCTGCCTACTTGACGTAATTTTTGTCTGATTGGTTGTATCCAATGGCAACCAGAGTCAGTTTCCTCTGCAGCCGTTGTAAAACCGTGCAAATCCAAATCAAATCCAGAGGAAGAGGCTTAGATTGGCTGACCTGGCTAATAGATTCAGTGTTAAAACTGAGAAACTGCTTATTTTGATTTTTGAGGGCAAAAGACTATTTTATAAATCTTTCAGAGCTTGTTGCACAAAATAGATTTGTCATGTTTAGTTGCTGTCATTGTTATCTGTTGGTTTTTTTATTGTAGATCAGATCAAACACCCTGAACATCAGCTTAAAAGAGTCGTCTGTTATTGTACAATAACACCAAATGTGATCAGGGTGAATTATTGTCATTGCAATTAACAGGAAGAAAAATGCTTAGAAAGCTGATTTTTTTATTTTTTTTTTTGTGGGAGTATTTAAATATTGGAACAACATAATGACCACCTGTGACTGATCCGCTCTCTGCTGCTCTTTGTGGATCAGACCTGACCAATGTGGGCATGACAGAGAACCTATGGAAACGTTTTCTTCTGAGTGAATAAAGCTACTGCACGAAAACCGAGTCAGATATTTGTAGTGAATTTCTCCATTTCTCTGCAGCAGCCTGTGGTGCAGCGTCACATGAGGCTGATTATCTAGTCGCCATGACCAAAACAACGCTTTCCTTTTACATAAATGACTCAAGCGTGATCATAGACCAGCCAGAGTCCATGTGGCTGGTCAGAGCTTCTCTGGATGCCTCTGCAGTCTGTTTCCTCCTCACTGCTTTGCTTTCTAGAGAGGAGGCAACAAAACAGTAAGTGCTGATTTTTCAATAGCTTATTAGGGGAGTTGCTCAGCAGGCTGCAGGAGTTCATACACTTAAATGTTCTAGTTTTGGGTTTGTTTTACGGCAAACTCATGGTGTAAAATGCATCCTCTTAGAGGGAGGTAAAAACCTATGTATTTATATGTTTTTCTAATGAAGGTTCCTGCTAAAATAAACCTATAGGACTGTTCCTGCCATGTCTGCACCGCAACAAGCAGACAACGCCGGGCTGAAGAGAGGAATTGTGGTAGGTTTGAGACAGCCTACAAAAAATGTCTGTATCCTTGTTTGCTCAGCTGTTAGAGCTTTTGTTATAATGCCATCAGAAGCAGCTTATGAAAAGTTTTAAATGTTACATTAGTAGCTGTTATGAAGTGCCAACATTTCTATGAATCACCATCTCCTGAATGGAAGCAGCACAACTTCTGCCATCATCTTCAGAAACAGGCTCTCCACCTGTGAAATCCCCACATAGCTCCTCTCATTCGCTCTGTAATCAGCTGTTTAAAAACGATAACGCGTCTGCTACCGTCCTAGATAAAAGACGACTGGCCAGGCTACAGTTTGGAGCTGTTCACCTACCCAGAGCACTACCACGAGGACATAGAGAGCGTTTATATTCCACATGGAGTTATCATGAACAGGTCAGAGCAGACGTCTGCTGCCTGCGGTTTTAAAGTCACCTCTTGGAGATTTTCAGTGGCGTGATCTCTCCTGCAGGATAGAACGGCTGGCCCACTACATCACGGAGGACTTTGGGGGAAACAACATCATGGTGCTGTGTGTCCTGAAGGGAGGCTACAAGTTCTGTGCTGACCTTGTGGAGTTCATCAAGATTCTGGGCCGCAACTCCAACCAGTACCTGGAGACCCGGGTGGAGTTTATCCGTTTGAAGAGCTACCTGGTAGGTAAACTGCAGAGAAGCAGCAAACGCAGGACAGGCTTTCAGAGATGGCGCGCGACAGTCCTTACACTCACAAAGCGCATGACCTTTCATGAGGCGTGACTGATAACATCAGGGTTTAATCTAGTGGCATCCAGATGTCACAGGCAGTTAAAAACAAAAAAGTAACACCAGCCAGATATCTCTGCTGCGAAAAAGTTCTCATTTTGGTGTAATCCTCTGTCCTGAGCAAGAATAAAACGAGTGTGGAAAAGAAAACAGTATAAAAGAGTTAAAAAAAAAGAGCATGAAGATGTTTCTCATCTATAGAAGTGTCCCAGATCTTGCTAAGCACAGACTGAATAAAAAAATTAATACTCAATGGAATTTATACTGTTGTGGTGTAAATAATTAAAGAAAACTCAAAAACAAAAGTGATGAGATTGGGAGTTGAATTAAATTAAAGATTTGATGGAATATATCAGCTCTGCACCCAGGCCTTGTTGACAGTAAAGTTAACATAATCAAGGAAGTGGACTGTACTACATTAAAAAAAAAAAAAAACAGATTGATTTTTATTAAGTGAAATATTAAGTTATTTTCTTTGTCTTTAAAATCCCATGTGCAGGTTGCATATGTCGTGAATTGGATCCACATCCATTAATGGAAATTAACTTCATATAATTAATGAGTTGCTGACTTTTATTTTCAACTGAGTCTGAACAGCTGGATACGGTCACATGACTTGTTAGTGTTGCTCCACCAGAGGTCGCTGAGGAGCCGCCGTAGTCATCCAGGACGCTTCATTGTGGATGACTGCGGAGCTGAGGGCACGAAAACACCGAAGTGCTAATTGGTGTCATTACTTCTGCCAAGAAAAACACCAACCAGCACCTGGAATGTGTAAACTCTAGAAATGATACAGCGTGCATCACAGTCAGTACAGTCTATGAGATTATTGTGTATTTTGGCAAAAAAGCACATGTATAAAATAACAATCTGATTTATATTTCTCTGCATGTGGTCACATTTACTCCCTTTCCTGCAGCTTAGTGGATTCATTTTTTTCATCTAGCTGTCAGAGAAGTAAAAAAAAAACCCATCAAGCTAAATTTATATAAACTTCACATTTATGTTTTTCTTTTTTAGAGTAATGCATAAAAACGTGCCAGAACGACCACGTGATCACTCCATAATAATAGATAATACATGCTTGAAGGAGAGTTATGCAAACAACAAATTCACCATGATGTAGAAATGCAGCTGCAGACGTACAAACGTGGCTGTAAGCAGCACGCTGGAGGACTGAGGGCTGACCTTCTGGTCAGTCATGACAGTCATGTGACCTCCCCCAGGCCAGGATTTTATTTGACAACATTGATCTGCACCGGAGTGAATCAAACTTATGAAACTTAACATCAGCTCTCAAAACGTTACTGCAAGCACGTCCGTGTTTCATCTCACAGTCAGTCCGTGTGAGAATCAGCCTTCTTTTGGATGCTTGTCCTGCTATTGTAGCTCTCAGGGGCCTCAAACGTGCAGTTAAGAATCCGTTACCACGGGTTGAACAAATATCATCTTCTTTACTCCTCCACAGAATGACCAGTCGACAGAGGACCTTCACATCGTAGGAAGCAGTGATCTGTCTTTTCTACGTGGAAAGGTGTGTGGCTACTTAGGCTCAGTTGACTGTCGGGCTTTGCTTCAAAACAGAGACTCTACCTTAACCTGAAGAGGGAGCTGTTGAACTGTCGGGGAGGAGCGGCAAGAAAAAAACAAACACAAAACACACTCATAGAACTGATACTAACAGATAAAAATGTTAGACTTTTGCAGCTATTGTCCCCAAGCCGGACTACAGCCTTCTACACCAGCAGGCCTGGAAGTCGTCCTGCTTGTGCATACCTCTGCAGTGTCACAGTTGAAGTTATTGTCAGGCATTTCAAGCAAACAAATGAAGCCATGAGGCAGATTTATTGACTGTTCAACCCAGCGAAGCCAAGAACGTTGAGGAATTACAGCCTCAGTCGCCGCATTATTTTATGAAACAGGCAGAAAGACAAAAAAACAAAAAAACAAGGTTATCAATGTAGTTCCATGCTGAATTCCCTCAAATGAGCTGTCAAATTTAGCTTGAACTAACATGGATATTCACGTCGTTGGTTAAAAACTCAAAGTGGTAACATCAGAGGGGCTGATATCATCTTGACAATAATGTTCATTTCAAACTTCTCTCAGAAGCCATCAGCAGCAGGGAGGAATTGTTATTTCACAGCCCCAAAGAGAGTACGAGTGTTGTCCTAATAACTCTAATCTTTAATCACTTGTTAATCTGGGCTGCAATGAGGGCACGCGAGTAACAGCTCAGTAGAAGTGACTCTTTCTTTGAGGAGTTTGTTTGCGTGAGCAGATTCTAGGGTTCCCAAAAGCTGAATGCTGTCGTCGAGCCAAATTCCAACCTGCCGCAGAGTCTGACCTGCTTTCATTTACAACGCTTTGTCCAGGTTTTAACTCCCAGCCTCACTGTACGTCCAAGAGGGTCAGGTTCATTGAGGAGGAAGTTGGAAATTCAGCACCACACCAACCCACAGCGTTTATTTTCAGCAGCAACTAACCTGCAGTATTTTCCAGGTTCAGTTTGCACTAATGTCGCATGCACAACTGCACGCTCTCATCCAACTTAACAGAAGATGCGTAGGTAACTGTGGTTCTGTGAGTCCCTGGATGACTGCCGACATGCTGCTGACTTGCAGTCAGGAGAGGATGAAACAGAGCAACAGCCACATTAGTCACTGTTAAGCTCAGTTTGCACAGTTTTTATACCTGTTTTTAAAACAAGTATCTACATATATAATATATGTATATATATATATACATATAAATATTTAAAATCACACAGTTTCTCACTGTTAATTTGTTCCACTCAGATTTTTTTTTATACCATAATGGTCTGTTTGCTTAAAAATGGTTTTAATTGGGAAATTAGAGTATGATTCCTTGCTGTTATTTTGTGGAAGCGCATTGCTTCACTTCACAGGGATGTTTACATATAAGCAGCTCCGTCAACATCCAGAGAGAAGTTTAAAGCAGGAGGAATAAAAACAAAACAGGGTTTATCTGGAGAGAGGACGCAGGCGTGCTGATAATGAAGACAAAACAGGTGTGATAAGTGGTAAAGCAACAGATACTGGAGACCTGAGGTGAAGGAACCAAAGAAATGAGTCCAAATACATGATTTTCCTGTTGGTTTGTTCCCAACTCCATGGTGGCCTTCTTTTTTTTTTTTTTTACCTCAGCAGTTAAATTTGAACTAATAAATGTGAAAGTAACAAAATTACCATAAAAGATGAGATTAACTGCTTTGTGGTAAAACTGCTTTATCCTGCAAACCTAATTGGAGTTAACTTGACAAAGACATAACATGGTCAATACAAGGATGTCAGCTGACTTCATGGGCCAGAGCAGTCCTGAACTACAGATTAACTCAACCATCGACGACGTTCCAGTGCTCCTCAGACAACCAGCTGCTGATGCTGCATGCTTGCAGGATGCAGCGGGACGGGTCAGTTCTGTTTGAGCTTCGTCTTTGCTTTGACTCGTTGTGTCTGAGTGTTATGTAAGAGCCCTCAGGTGTGGACCCAGAGCACTGGCCGTGCGCCTGCATTCTCTCCGACCACTTTCACTAAACCATAGATACTCCTCCACCGGTCTCACAAAGGGGCCACACATCCAAGGGAACAAGAATCCATTTGAAACCCAGCAGCCGAGGAAAGTTTGCAGCAGCCGAACACCGTACAAACAGATGTTCATTAAACGTGGAGAAGAGAAAGAGTTGTCTGTATTTTTAATGCGCCAGCTCAAGATGGTGCCAACATTGTTGCTATGGATACCAACTCCAGTAAATGCAATGAAACAGTTCAGTCTTTTTATTTTGCTTCAAGCCTTAAAATTCAAATGTGAAGTTTGACTGATGTGGTTCTGTGTTTGTGTTTTTTTTACATGCCATCAAGAGTGTGCTCATTGTTGAGGTATGTACGTGTTTACTTTGTAAATTACAACCTTTGTATGTTTTAACATGCCTTCATCTAGAGTCATGAAAAGCTTTAGTGTTTGATTTGGTTTACAAAGAAACACAAAGAACATTTTTGTCTTTTATTTTGTTGTTCCTTTCAGATCATGCCTGGGTTGCAGAGGCATCGAAATTCAAATTAACATGACAAAAACAGTTTCAAAAAGCCAAATTCATATAAAATCATGCTTTAAATCACAATTTTACTGTGCTTGATATTTATTTAGGTAACAGGCGTCTAAAATAAATAAACTTTTGAACACACACTTGTTATCAAGACCTGGAAATTTTGTCTATGTGACAGAAACCTGAAACAAACAAAGAAATACACAGTAAAAAGAGATAATGTGGATGTTTTCCGTGTCAAAAGACACTTAAAAAAAAGCCTCTGTCCGTCACTATCTGTTTATCAGTCTGCTCTCAAACGCCCCATGTTCCTCCCGCCTCCTCTCTCTTTCCCTTTGCTCTTCCCTTCCCTCAGGCCATCGTTGACACCGGAAAGACCATGAAGGCCCTTCTGAAGCATGTGCAGACCTTTGACCCCAAGATGGTCAAGGTTGCAGGGTGAGCCAGTTTTTCAGACCTCCATGTTTCCCCTCCGAGGGAAATGCCGACCGTGTGACGAGCAGAAGAAGATATTAGTTGTCCGCAGTCGCTATCTGGTGTCTGTGGGCTGTGTCCAAGCACTCCCAGAGATCACAGCGACGAGATAGACATCTTCCTGCACACACAGTTCAAGCTGAAAGTTTATTTCCTTTTGGATTTATGATAACAACGTATAAACGTACAATTTCCCCAGTAATCCAGTCAGTGATTTGTTCTGCTATTTGTTACCGTAAAGATCTTTGAATCGAACAGAAATAAATAAATTTTAGACCAAAGACACAGATGGCCTGTGAAGGCAGCATGTTTGAATTTACCTCTGTGATTCATGTGTTTCAGGCTGCTGGTGAAAAGGCTCCCTAACATGGCTGAGAGTCTGACGGACTGTAAGTCACGTCCTGGTTTTAAACCTGCCCATTACTTCCACATTACACTCAGACTATACATGTCTGCCACTCTGTTTAAATTAATCTTGCATGTTCTTTGTCGTCTTTCTCAAAGCTTAAGTGGCTGCTTAATAAGAGCAGAGCAGCTTTAATCAACTTTTTATAAAGTTTAACTTGCACTGTGTTTACCATGAGGGATTTTCTCTAAGCTTGGAAAGTTTACCCATTAAATCTCAAGATATAGAGTATATTGTGATGAAGACAGTAAGAAGAAGCCTCCTGGTGATTTAGGCATCCAGTGAGATGACTTATCCTCCCTTTAGAGGTTTGTCTGCTGTACCTCAGTCCGTTGGCTGTAACGCGCTGCATGATGCAAATATGCAGACTAGTCACTTGACATTATGGAAGTAACGCTTTAAATTCATAACATTGCTTTTATTGACTTCAAGCACACTTGCGAGATGTCTGTGGATACTTAACGTTTGCCATTTTCAACTCAACTGGCCCCCCAACCGGTGTGGAGGCGACGTTGCATTTAAGAAACTAAGATTTGGTCTCGTGCTCGGTCACTCGTTTTCTTTTCATCGCTGCCGTCTTAATCATCCCTGCCACGATGTCCACTGTATCTCTTAAGAGTTAGTTTATTCATTGCTTAAAGTGTGAAAAAACAACGTGTGTTGCCGTAAAGTGACATACAGTTGCCGCCAGGGAAACTGGAACCAGAGTTCCAAGAACTCCAAGAACTCCAAGAACTAGACGAAACTTCTAAAAAGCAATCACATATTCCTTGAAATGAATTTGAATCTGATATATTAAAATGAAAACACTCTAATTGTGTGACTACAAGACACTAAGGTTTGGGAAAGAGGTATAAAGTTGCCACAGGTGACTTAAATTTGACCAAATTTGGCCATAATAGTAATGAAGTAATGTTAATGGCATCATGCAGGAACTTAATACAATAAGCCAATAAACGTGGCTGTGTATTTTACAGTTCATTTTGCAGTGAGCTGTTCAATACTCACTTGTACTCAAAAGAGGGAAACTTTTAGCGTGCGTGAAGAAGGGAAAAATGTGATAAATGAAAAAGACATGCTGCCATCTCAAGCCACAGCAAACATTTCTGAGCCAATCATCAACAAGGGGAGGGTTCATGGAGATGTGCTTGGTTTCTGTAGACCCTTTTACACGGCTGGATACCCAAACGCATCGTCTTTCTTTTTACATCACCTGATATGGGGTCGGATGGCGAGCTGACCCCGTCAATAAGGGGTACGCTTAAACATGGGTCTGTCCTGTAAATAGAGGTATGGCAATGGGGTCCCTGAGCTCCTCAGCCTCAGCCAAGGATGACCGGCATATTACGAGAATAGTAAAAGATGGTCCGTTGTTGAAGCAAGTAGCCACGAAAATGACAGACCACGGCTTTGCGAGAAACAACACTCAGGTCTTTAACAAATTAGGGAACCGACCACAACGGCGCGAGTGGCAGAGGAAGACCCAACTGGTCATATTTTGTTGTGCTGCAATCCTGCTGCTCTTCGGGGTAGCATGGATCCAGCTCCTGCTCCATCTCCTGCACCCAGCACTGCATCAGCCGGCTCTTCTGATGTTGGTGAGGCCAGCGAGGCTTCACCGACATCCCTCCACTCAACTCAGCTTCAGGAATGTAGAGACAATAAAATTGGTTGCATTTGCCCTGGCCAGCACATGCCAAACATCAGTTCTGCATCCAGGGAGGACAAAAAAAAAACCTTGTGAGTTCAACAAACATGTTTCATAAGGGAGCACAGGAGGGGGGGGGGTGCTGGCTCTCCATGCTTCGTTGATGGGTTGTACAAATGTCAGCAGATGTGATGTCATGCAGAACTCACTTCCCCCACATTTCAAAATATTTAGAGAAGGATTTTAATAGGATGTTTGCTTTCAGGTACCATTTTTCAATTAGCTTTAAATGACAAACTTTGTAGTTCTGCCATGTACATGCTTCACTCTCATAAAACTTACAATCTTTTGAATTTAACTGCAATAAAATTGCAATGTTGAATACTCTGAGTCTGTGAAATGCACAAAAGAAAAAAACAAAAGAAATGTGCAGCATGGTTTTCTTTTGTCAAACCATTCAAAAATAATGAACTTCAAGCAGTTCAAAGTTTATCATCTAACATCTGTGTTTGTGTTGATAGATGTCGGATTTGAAATTCCCAACCGGTTCGTTGTTGGCTATGCGCTGGACTACAATGAATACTTTCGTGACCTGAATGTAAGTACCGCCACCACTGCACAGCACATGACCTTCTGAAAAGCTTGAGAGAAAGAGATGAAAGACTCTGGAGGGGGGCACAAACACAGTAAATCAAAGAGGCACCCTCCTCTTCCTGAAACCTGAACTCACCCAACAGGTATTCTCTCTGCCTAAAGAGACTTTGCATGTAGGAAAAGCAGCTCAGAACTTTTATACATCAGTGCAGGTAGTTTCTGACTATGAGATGCCTGCCCAAAACATCAGTCAGTGTTTTGCTTTCCTGAATGGAGTTCTACCTTCAAGTGCGAGATTAACAAGAACTATTCCACAATACAACAACAAACGTTCAAATGTGGGTGTGGGACTTATTCACAAGCATTTTGATGTGAAGATCTGGACTGAATCAAAAAGTTTGAATTAGCATCACAATATGCATTACATTTCTTTGAAGTCCTAAACTTTTAAGAGAGTTGACAATCGTCCCAGGGGTGGACCTCCCAGCAGGTTCACCCCAAGGTCAGACCATGCAATGTTTAGAGAAACTGTATACCATAGCAGACTTTCTAGAAGCAGAACTTTTAGATTTTAATATGAAAATGCCGTCTTGTGAACATAGTTACTGTTAGTATGTTAAAATGTTAAAATGTTTTATTAATAGACAATTAAAACAACACACATATGGCTTCTTCTGTCTAAAATGAACATGTTGAGCATGAACAGCTTAAGTTTGCAGTGTTGGAAAATAAACATATTTGTATATCAGCACAAACATCTCATACCAGGCAACATGGTGGAGGAATAATCAACTTGGACTTGCTTTACAGGACTTTAAAACCTTGAGTTATTGAGTCAGCCATGAACTCCTGTGTTTTCCTGAGTTTGCTAAAGTCAAATGCCAGGCCATCCGTCCAAAGTTTAGTTAAAATTGGGCCATGCAACAGGGCAACGATCTCATGCACACCGGCAAATCTACAACCAAAAAGCTGCAAAAGAAAAGAATAAGTGTGCTGCAGTGGCTCAGTCAAAGCCTAGATCTATTCAGAAACAAATGCTTCCAAACACCAGTGGTCATCACAGAGAGAACGATGGATTGAAGTCATTTGTGCTAAAGGTTGCTCTAGTGAAGTGGAGGTTAAATCAAGAGAGACATGAAAGATGAGCAACTTGTTCCAGCCGATCACAGCCTGAGACGGGTTCGTTCTTGTGCAGTTGGTCTCATTTTGGTAATGATGACGATCTCAGAAAACACTGACAGGATGAGAAACAAAACTCACTTACCCTACCTTTAAAGCATAGAGCGTCTGTTTCTGTCCCTGTTTTCTAGGGCTGTTTGTCTTTTCTGTCCATGCTGATCATCTAGTTATTCACCAGTGTACTGGCATATCGTTGCCATTGGTTACATAAAAGCAGCTGCATGAAGTAAACTTTTATCTGTCGTCACTCAGTTCAGGCTTCATCAGATTTAAAGATGCACTTGCGAAAAATGAAAATGAAAAAAAAAATATTAAGCAGCAAGGCTTGAATGCAGAAATGTACGCATTTTATGTTGCACAAGATGCCTTACAAATCGATTAGTAACTTTTCAAACCCACAACATTAACACATAACGGGGTTTTTAGAAAACCTTCAGGTTTTACGAAGCCTTCGTTTATAAAAGGTCGAAGTCTGGAGCGTAACCTTATTACACACTTGGTGGTTTATTTCAGTCCACTTCAAACTTAAGTGCAAACCTGTTGGAACCATTTTTGCCTCTTCAAAGACGTGACCTAATGTTCACCTCAGACTCATGTGAAAAATTACACTTTACTCCCACAGCTTCGCGCGCTGTGTACAGTACTGTATGTGCTGGTAGCGCTGTGTGCTCTGTGTGATTGTGTGGAGCACGTGTGCATGTTTGAGGGAGTGTTATTCATTGTGAAAGTTTGAAGGACTGTGACCTGTGGAATGTGGAGGTTAGGATCTCATTATCAGACTGAGTTTAAGCTTCCCTTCTTATCTTTCCTCATCCCACAGAAAAATATGAGTTGAACCCTCCAGACACCCAGAGCTAGAGTAATGAATGTGTCATATCTTTGCTGATTGCATTCCTTGCTTTCTGATTGCAGTTTTTTACTGTTTCATGACTGTAAATGGAATGAAAAATGCAACACTTTTACACAATGCTGAAATCTACTGCAGAGAAGCTCAGTTTGACATTTATATGGCAAGAGCTAATTTATCTTTCTCTCATCTCTTTTCCAGCATATCTGCGTCATCAGCAAGACTGGAAAGATGAAGTACAAGATTTGACAGTTACAACCATTGATTTTGCCCTATTTTACTCTTGTAGAATAAAGTTATTTGTACCCTCTGGGCTAATGTTTAAATATACTCCTTTTCTCAATCTTCTAACAATATACAATTACATACTTTCAGCAAATTTAAATGTGTTTCAGAATAATTACATTTCCATACATTTTTGTTTTGTAGTTGTATGTTTATAAGTTTTGTGACAAAAGGAAAAATGAAATCGCTCAGCGCCTCAGCCTTGTTTTGGGGAGGTCCTTATAGTCACAAAGAAATGAAAGAAAACCAGGCTGCACTGGAGAGTACGTTGGTGACAGATGGAGAGAGCTTATGGACCTTGGCATCCTCGCGCCCAGATGATGCACGTTGTGACTCATGGAAAACAGACAGCAGGCAGGCCAAGCAGCGTCCCCACACCATGATTTATATCAGTTTGTTGCCAATATTTCCAGGACCTTTCAACAAATTAGAAGGGAACACTAGGGGATTTAGGTATTAAAATTACAAAAATAAAAAACAAAAACAGCCTGGTCAGCAACAACCCTAATTCTTTTCCTCTTTAATCCAATAAATTGGTTGTGATTGACTTCCACGAGGCAGTGCCAACAGGTGCAGAAGAAAGTGTCTCTGAATCCCACTGGACAGGCATCCAACTGTTCAGAAAAACAATGCATGTGATGTAGGCAGAGCAACAACCAAGCTGGTATCGGCCAAAGACAATCTCATGTGTTATTAGGATATCAGGATAGTTCAGGTGTGATATAGGAGCAAGATTAAGACGTTGGTTTTTAGCCCATCACGATCCAACAGACAGCTTGTAAAAACATAATGTGAAAGTTTCAAACCTCTTTTTGCATTTTGACCTTTTCTGTGTTAAATTAGATTAAAATGAACAGCAGATGAACAATTCCAGCCAAGTTTTTGCTTATCCAGGGTGCTTCTAGGCTAGGCTTGAGTTCTTGGAAGATTTATAGACGTGCCGTAAAACCCGGGGTATTTTATATCAGAGGGAAAGGGCTCAATATGCCAGCTAGACATCAAAATACCTGCAAACACACAAGCATACACACAAATGCGTCCTGTGGTATTATGCATGCTTTGCTGCCACTGTTTGGGTGACTTAGAAAGTCAATTGCGCATGTCAACAGACAGACTGGCGCATGCCTCACTTCACAGCGTGAACTTGCATGGTGTTATCACGTAGCTACGCACTCTTGATTTTCAGTCTCCTAAAACTGCAAACAGCCGCCACGGCCATGTCCATCATCTAAATACCAGCACCTACGACTGCTGTCACTGCTCCATTTGCAAACCACAAAGCTGATTCTTAGATAAGAAGTGTATATTAAAAGAGGAAAATGCAATATTTGTGATGAGTTTTCGCTGAGTTATTGAGGTATTCCAGAAACAAACCAAACTACTGCAGGATTAAAATGCATTTCACAAACATGTGCCACAGGTAATGAGCCAGGGAAAGCTACAAATTCTTTCCATCTTAAATTACCTGAAAAATGGGCTGCTATTTTGGGGGATATGAATGAATGCTAACCAGGGGGTTCTGGGAGGTTTGGCGCTCCCAGCTTCCATGTGTCCAATGTTCTGAAGTTTCACATCAACAGTGGTAAACAAGTATCTGCTAAATATTTGGAGGGTCACTAAACTCTGTCTTTTTTCTTTGTAAAATCTCCTCTCTAAGGTGCAAGAGATTGGGATGAGGTAGAAGAAAACCCTTAATGAAACTAACAGCTTTTTACTGACAGTGCAGTCTGACCCACAAAGACCTACATTGTATCCCCGTCGGCAGTGCAGCCCAGTGTATCCTTATCCTAAAACATCAGCACTTGATGAACGTTGTTAACTTATCCTAGCGCTAATGCCCCTGGCACTGCCCTGGGAACTTACAGACCATTGTCCTTCACCTTGATGCGGGGTTTAGTGAAAGCAAGAGGGGACAAAAAGCTTTGCAGGTTTCTCATGCTGTTTCTTTGTAGGGTAACGGAGGCTGGGGCCGACCGCAGGCAGTGGACTATACAGGTAAACTGCGACCAGCACAAAAGGAACAAAACAGGGATTGTTCATTTCAATAGCCGCACATCCCTGCATTTGACACATGAAGCTGGTGGTCACAGAAGGAGCAGCTGGATTTGGTTTCACCAGTACAACAGATAAAGCACATTTAATCTGCAAGCCTATCATTCTTAACCATTTAGGGAAAGTGGACATTTTTTTAAATATATTTACTTCCTATTTTGCTGAGATCAAGGCAGCAGGATTGATGGAGGTTTTAAATATTGATAATATTAAAAATAATATATATGTGTGTGTGTGTGTGTGTGTGTGTGTGTGTGTGTGTGTGTGTGTGTGTGTGTATGTGTGTGTGTGTGTGTGTGTGTGTGTGTGTGTGTGTATGTGTGTGTGTATGTGTGTGGTTCGGTGGTTTAGTAGTTAAAATAAAATAAAAACTAAAAAAATCTTAGTTTGCTTAAAAATACAACAGAATTAAAACCATGTTTTTTTCTGCAACAACATTCCCTGCACGTTTTCTTGATTACCTTGGTGACCAGTTCCCTAAACATTTACAACGCCAGCACAAACACACATAACTGCTCACATGGCCTCATAACACGTTGGGAGACTCCTGCCGGTATCTTTCCGTGTCTTCATCCATGTTGTATAAAAGGACTTCATGTTTGCAAAGTTGCAGGGCAATAAAGTGTTGATGAGCAAGTTTTTAAGGCAGAAACTGGATTAAATTAATACGGTCTTGTAAAGTTGAGGACTAGTTTTTAATGAGAGCACACTAACTTTTATTTTAATTCAGATGCAAAATAGTTAGTAGTGTAGAGGTGTAGTTATTTAGTGAAGCTGCAATGCAGGTTGTGGTCTTCAGTACTAGCTGTCAGTCCAATATACTTATTGCTTCACATTTCTTCCACCTTCCCCTTAATCCTTCTAGGCTGTTCTTGGCTGGTCTGGATCACGGCTGCAGTCCAGATGCTGCTCTCAGATGTTCTGCCTTAGCTGCATCTAGGACAGCGACAAATGGGCAGAGTAGCTCTGATGGAGCTCATCTGGAGTTGACCAGAATGAGTAAGCACCTATGATTAGGAAGAGTTGGATGGCGTCATGATAAAGGTATGAGATCGTGGATACAGGCAGCCGAAATGAATTCCTTCACAAGATGTCAGGGCTTTCTCTTAGAGATGGGGTGAGAAGCACAGGCAGATGTCTTTGTTCAGTCTATGGTAACACTAGAAAACCTGAAAGTTGATTTTACCAGCGTTAATCAGCCAGGTGATAAAGGATTACACCCTTCATTCACACTCTGGAACCCGATGTATACTGTTCCAGTGACGTTGAGTTGTACTCAAATAGAAAGAACATCCTCTGCAGCGTGTGCAGCGTGTGGTTTGCGGCTGGCTGACCTGAGGGCTTGATAGATTGACTGCTGCTGTGTTTTGTCCAGTCATGAAGCTCAGTGCCTGATCCACTTATACAACCTGGAGTGGGGGGGGTGATCCTCATCCTCTTAAACTCTCAAGTTCAACTTCAGCTTTGAAAAAACAAAAAGCAGAACTCACTGAATGAGGTTACGTATGTGTCTTTCGAGTATGTTTGTGTGTGAAGGCTAGTTGAACTCACTCAAAATACATCTGTGGCATCATTTCCAGCCGTCCATGTCCCAACACTGCCTGCTTTTGAACTTAGGCTTCATGTGATGCTCTAATCCAGCCAAACACTTTGCCTTCCCGAAAGAGCTTGTAATCTCTTTTCTTGCTGAATGTCTGAGTCAGTGTCGGTCTGCAGCTATAAAATGGTAGTGAAGGAATCAAAAGTGAAAGTACTTAAGAAATGCGTTCGCCGAAACTACAAAAAAGAAAAAGCCTAGACGTTTCTGGCCATTCTGGACTACGGAAACTCCACAAGTCTTCTGCGCTGTTGAAGTAAGCAAAGTGCTTAACAAGTGCAGCATTTTGTTTTCAGGAGACTTGTTAAGCACAATTCAATCACAGAGATACAGATTATGTTGGAAAACAGAAATAATCCATCACCGTTATTAACCAGTCTTGTCTCTGATGCAGAACCCTGCTTGATGTTGAGTATTGCTGAGTTTAGAACCTCATGTTTACCATCACATAATGCAGAGTCCTACTTCCATCAGTTTAAGTTCTCCATTGTCTAGGTTGAGGGTGCAGCAGCTCCTCAGACAATAGGCTCTCTCTGAAACCGGGGAAACCTCGCCACAGTATGGGTCAGAAGAGTCCTATTGTCCTACCTTCTATTGTGCTGTTGGAGTAGCCTGCAAACTGAACACTACCAGGCTTTGTCTTTGCATGGATCAGCTGCGCGGCCCACTTTTTTCATGCTCTGCCGAGTCCCATGTGGCTGCCATGTCCTACATGTCACCATAATAAAGTTAAGAACACTGCTGGTACAGTTGGTAATTGAAAGGCAAATATGTTTCACCAGTTGAGCATTAGGAAATTGGAAAGGTTGGCATATGTGTGAGGGGGCCCAGGACCTTTGCCTCAATAATGTTTATAGTGATGTTGCAGAGATTTAATTTGCTTGCTTTAATGGTATAAACGGCTTACTGCCAATGTAAGGCAATAAAGTGCTGATTATCTTATGTACAGGTGCTTATTTAAGAGAGATGAAAGAATATTTACTTGTTCTGTCAACTTCTTGTCTGCCCAACAGTACTACTTAGATTTATAGAATAATTTTCAATGAAGCAGTATAATAAAGTGCAGACAGAGATATACATTTTTTTTAATTTGGCTGTATATATATATATATATATATATATATATATATATATATATATATATATATATATATATTTTTTTTTTTTTTTTTTTTTTTTTTTTTTTTTTTTTTTTGACTGTTTTATGTTTTAAATATGGAAGTAAACAGGTACAATGCTCTGAAATCTTTGCAGCAGTACAGACTGTAACCCAAAATATGAATTTTCAACAGCATTAATGTGGTCTAATAGTGGTTTTCTGCCGGTGACCAGAACGAACCAGCTTCTCCTCTTTATTAAAATTATTATGTAACAACACCTCCAATTGGCCCGCTTCTAAATTCCAAATTTAAACTGCCCATGTGATTGGACGACGCCCTGCAAGGCGGGCGGAGCTTCACCCTAGTGGGGAGATTCGTCAGTTTTGTGTTCATATCGTCGCGCCGCCAATTGGGACCACGTAGGAGTACACGTTACTTTTTTTTTGTCCATCTTCTGACAAATGTAGCGTCTTATGTTGCTCGTAAATGCAGGGACATGAATGAACGGCACGAGTTCGTTTTTCCTCCCTGTCGGAGAAATGCTCACTGAAGGGCGTTTACCGTGTTTTTATCTGTGTGTTTTCCCTAACAGGTAGTGAGTCCGCGGTCATTCAGTGCGGCTGCTCCCAAAGCGGACTGAATATCCCGCTTTGTAATCTCTTGACAGCCTTTTTAACCCGTCTTTGCATCGACAGACACGTCTGGTGAACACGTTGCCCTCCGCGGGAACATGGACATCGTGTTTTCTCAGTCGTTTCGGGCAGTTTTCTTGAAATTGTAACAGGTAGGTTTTGTTCGCAAACGCATCAACAACCTGCAGCCCGCCTGGTTGGTTGCAGTTTGTCAACGGCAGCTCGTAGTAACCATGGTAATAACGGTTTTTGTGGCTTATAACGCCTGTCGAAATTACGAAAAATGAAAAATATGACATGCAATTAATAGCATTTTGTAACCTAAAGTGTAGCTTGATTTATAAAGATGTTTTATGTCTCTTACACGTCACTAAATGTATTATTGTGCAGCTTCGCCCACACAGCAATATGAACTGCTTTAATTTGACATTTAAGACAAGCTTTTACATCTTGTTTGGAAATATTATTAAAAGTTATCACAGTGATTCAAAATTATTACAAAAAAAAATCGACTATGCACCTGCCAATGTCAATTGTACGGTTGAATTAATATTCAGGTTTAAAGTCCCATTCAACTATTAAACCATGCTACGTAGAAAATCCCAAATTATATATCTGAAATAGTAATTCATACCACACTACAATGCTTTACAGCTATTGGGAGAGTTATTGTTGACTCAGAATAAGTTATAAGGTAAAGTTGTCCAAAGTTGACATAGTTTTTAAAAATGTTTTACGCACAGATTTTACTAACTTTTCAAATCCTTGTTTCAATGACGTTACGATACTATTGACTGATTTTTGTCCTTTTTCCTTTTATTTCAGCCACTGACATGAAGAAGGAGGACGGCGTGGATTAGGATCCTTTTCCTTTTTTTTCCTTTGGTTTTACTCTTTCTTTTCATTTGGGGCGTCATTCTCCTCACTTCAATGTGGGCACTAAAGGACTCCCCCCCTCTTCGCTGTTTGAAATGAAATGATGGCAGCACGTTGGAGTAACTCAACCCCGGACAATGAGGAGAAAAAGCACAAAGCCGTAACTCTGCCTTGCCAGGTAGGAGAGCATGGGGTTTGAAAGTGCTTGTGCAGCTGCAGGACGGTGGCAGTAGACTCCTGAGCTGGTTTTCCGTTTACATTTAAATGTTTATTGAATGCTACAGGCAGTATGTAATATTTTGACAGTTTCGGCGGCGTGGAAAGTTATGGTACTGACGTTAATTGTATTTCAGCCACATTTCTTATGGAACATCTATTTCTGTGACAGTGCAAGCTCTGTGCTGCTGCATGAGGTTTTGCTTGTTATAACCTGTCACCTGAAGCTTTCATGACAACTCTCACTGCTTAACTCAATCAGGGCTGTTTCAAAGGCATTCTCACGCTCAGAAAACTTGTGACTTGCTCCAGAAGTGCCGTGCACCTCTGCGAGGAAAAACATCGAGTGTGAGTTAAATGTTGCAGCACATCTGCCAGTTCCGGGTGATAGGGTTCATTCTGTCCCCTGTCTGACAACTGTTTCAGTGCACAAAGACAGTTTTATACTTGCAGCGCTGATGTGACTGGGTTCCTTTGTGTCTGCATGCCAAACTCTGAAAAATGGCACATTGTCAAACTCATCCCTTTCCTGTAGCTTCAGCGGTTACATCATCACAATCTTCATCACAGGCCGGTTGGGCTTGATGCATGTCATAACAGCACTGCAGCGGTGGCATGTTTCGGATTAATCCACCGTCAGAAAATGGCAACTGACTCTGACTGCATGTGTGTGGCTGTAATCCTCTGGCTGTGTCAGAACCCGCTGAGGATGTATGAGAGAAATCTTTGGTAACGGCATAACTCAGCATCCTGAAATGGTTTGTGAAGTTAAGAGGAGGTCAATGTGCAGGTGTCTGCTGATGCCTTCTGTTAATAATAAATCTTAAAGAGGCATTCAGTGGAGTCAGGATACATGGTCCTGTTAAACAAGGGAAGTAAACAAACAATTTGTGTAATTGTAGTCATTACCGCTTTTGGTCAAATCACAAAGAGTGTGGCAGAGACTCTGAGACGGGAGTTGCCATGATTCTGTGAAGTTTTTCCTTTTCCTCTGTGGTTGCAGTGCATTTCACAGTGGTGCGTCTTACCTTGTATCAGTTTCTGAAATGTAATAAATACTTCCCACAAGAAGACTTCACTCTCCGTCTCTGTGGGAATCTAAAACCACCTAATCTTCACAAACTCACAGCCGTTAAGTGGAAGCATAAAAAATACATCAGACACTTCTTCACCTTTAATGTCTACAAGTCTGGTTCTTACACTCACCAGAGATCTAGCACCCTAAGATGCTGCATACTTTTTGAATGCAGGAAAAAAAAACCTAAAACTAAACACACACAGTTGGCCAGAAAACTGAAATTTGATTCTTTCTGTTTCTTTATAATAGACCACAGCGGTTTTCCACACATTTCTTTATCACTGCAGAAGATGTGAGTCACCTGCGATCCTGATCCAGTGCTGGTGTTTAACCTTGTTTGCAGCTTCAGGCATGTCTGGTTATCTACCTGGTACCTACCTAAAGCTTATGCAACAATCCCACCTGACTTTAAAGCTTCACTTTGCATGAGCTGCCATTCCTGCAGGATGTATTGAGCGCCGGGACCCCATGTGGGATGAGACTCCCCTCTCCCTCTCCCTCTCCTCCAGCTCTCCTGCATCATTGTGGGTTGCTAATGAGGGAGATTTCATGGGGTGTCTTGTGTAAGCGAAGCCCTCCAGCACACAGACACACACCCAACTATTGCCAAGGCATGGGAGCAACGCTGTGCTGGTTTAGGCGCAGCTGCTCCAATCATTAAGAGAAAAATACCCCATGTGCACCACATTTGCCTCATTCACATTCTCTTCTTCACTCATCCTGCTGTCGCGTTTAAACTGCCACGGTGGCTGCTAACAGCTGAGGCCCTTTTTTACATCTCAGGGAGGTTTGAGGAAAAAAGCCTCAGTCTAATGTATTCATAATAATAGGACCTGCTTATTTATTGTGATTTCATACAGCACATTTTTCAACTAGTTCTATTTTACTATTAGAGGTTTTTTGAAGCCAAGGCTCATTGTCCTGTGGTTTAGGCCCCACTGGCAGGTAAGCATCCCAAATCATGAGGCTCCTTCCACCACACTGCTGTGTTGGGGGGAGGTTTTGATCGGACTAAGCTGTGCAGTTTCTGCTACATACATGATGAGGAATATTCTTCCTCATGAACAGAGATGCTTGCTGGTGTCAATGATGTCCTCAAGCATTTAGCTGTTACTGGTGGTGCTATTTTTACCTCACTGAAGATTCTGTGTTGTGCCATTTAAGTCATTTTGGATGGGTGTCCTCTTCCAGGACGATCGGATAACTTTTTTTGGAAAATTATTGGAAAAAAAACCCGCCCCTAATCCCAAAAGGGTTTTACACACATTTCCTTGTACCTTCACACCTTCAAACAAGGACAGTTAAGGTACAGGCTCTATGTTGATGTAGAGCGTGTAAAAGCGTATTAAACTCTAGGATATATTAACTACATCATTCATGTAGAGCAGGATGAGATCAGAGATGCTCTGTGCTTTGCGCTAAATATAGCCTCTCTTAACTCTATAAACACCCTCTTTTTTTCCTTCCCATGTCCACACGCTTGTCTTTCACCAGTCCTCTATTCCCGGGTGTTTTCACTGATGCTATATTTAACCTGTGGAAAGATGAATGTTAAGGGAAAAATGGAATCACTGTGCTGGAATTGCTTCTCATTTTCTCTTGAATGCTGTTACAAGCAGTGGATATGTGAGTTTTGGTCAGCACAGTATCGCTTTTGGAGTCTGGGAATGCAGTAGTGGTCAGTATGTGATGTGTTAGAGGCGTTTCTGAGGAAGCTAAGAAGAGCTTCTTTTTTTTCTTTCTTTTTTCTTGTTCAAAAATACTCAGCTGGACACATTCAAAGAAAAGAAAGTAAATGTCCAGTGTAAAATCCCAACCTAATTTGGTGCTTAATTATGTCATTTTTAAAGATCTGAAGGTTTCTTTCAGTCATTTTAAGAAAAGCTTTTAAAGAACAAGATTAAAAGGTCTCCAAAGGTAAAGGAACCACACATTCATCAGAGCCGTGGCAGCTCATCAGTCAACGCAGAGACACGATTTTGATTTGCATACATCTCAGAAGCAAATGTGTCTTATGCAGCACATCAGTCTTCTTTTACCTTCAGTAAACAAGACCTTGACCTGATCATGACCTAGCTTCTGTCTTTGCACGTACACACACAGAGCAAATGTGTGTTAAATAACATGGCACGCTCTCTGAAGGGTTTTTCCAGTTTTAGATCACCCGATCCCTGTCTCAGTTTGTCACAGTGATGGTCAAACTGAAACTGGAGCATGTGTTTTGCCATCATGTATTGGTATCAAAATTTCCTGGTATTTTTTCCTGGAACAGACCAAAAAAAGAAAGCTCTTTGCATGCTGCAGTTGAATCCAGGTCACCCAGAGTATCTGCTTGATTGTGTAGGGTGGCACCCCTTATCTTTCCCTCCTGTGGACAGGTGACGTTCGTGCTCGGCATGGCTCCTCTGCATGCCGCGAAGGCACACTAGATGCTGTCACTCCAGCCAAAAGCACAGACGAATGACTGATGGATTTGATGTGTGGTGGGAGGAAGGACAGGAGCAAGAATAGGGCAAAAGGTGCCAGTGCAGGAAAGCGTTTAACCCATGGGAAAAAAATGCCTCCCTTTTTCATGCTCATCTCATGCTCTTTTTTAAACAGTTGGCTCAATGTCACAGCCTGTTCTGCCTGGATGCGCTCGTCCCTCATCAGAGAAAGGGAGGGTAAAAAGAAGACGTTGAGAGGTTGGAGTTTGAGAGAGAAGGGTCGCTGATGTGAGAAGACAAGCAGAAAAGAACCAGTCTAATGCTCAGTGAGCCTGAGACGCTGTCAATTCCACGTGCCCAAAGCGTCTCTGTCAATGCTTGCCCCCTATTTAGCTCTGACTTTGGCTCAGAGACTTTATAATGGTCAGCTGTGTATGGGTGAATCGCTGAAGTGCTCATTTTATCTGCAGAGCACATTTCTCAAGCCAGTACTCACACTCCTCCTTTATCCTGTCATACTCTGCACACTACAGACTTCAGAAGCCACAGATTATGTAATACACCGTGTAGTATCTAGTATTAACTAGATAATGAGTTTATAGACTGCAGCTGTGAGGAGCATGCACATCTGAAAGGTCATGCATATTAAATGACTTAACACACATTTTCATACAAAGCTTCTCCTGGAGATCCTTTTTTCCATTTTATATGTAAAACACAACCAGAAGTGTTTTTTAATAGCGGTGTTTATAACTCACCCTTGCATAAAACTGTTATCAAGACACATCTTAGCAAGTGGTGTTATTGTGGGCTTTAGAGTCTTGGCAGGAAACCACATTATTTCCTGTAAGTATCAGGAGTGGAAATGAGCAAAGGCACCGTGATGAAGGAGTGATTTCATGAATGGATGGCAGAAAAGTGGCAGGACACCAGACACTGTTTCCTTAGCTGTGGTCACCTCTGATTGGCTGTGGAAGCTGCTGGACTTTAGGACTGAACCCTGCACAAAGTCACTCGGACATTAAGAACTGGATGTCCTGATCACTTTGTTTGCTCAGTAACTGTTATGGTAAAACATAAGGAATGACAATAAAAACATTAAAAATGTGAAAATAAAACAATTTACACAAAAAAAAAAAATTAAATTGATCATTTACACCCAATCCTGAAAACATGTGATCGGCCACAATTTCCAATCATGGGACTGGATTGGGATGTTACTCTTGGATTATGGCATCATAAAACTTTGATAAAACAAGTCTGGGTTGCCATTTTTGCTTTATCTTCTTGTTGAAAAACACCACCATCCACGTTGCTTCTGCAAATCCATATTTCATGGCCATTTGTGGTCGCTGGGCAAGAAAAAGACAGCTGGTAGTTAAACAAAAAAACCTTTTTAGAAAACAATATTGTTTTCTGGGTTATTGGGGTGGAAATTATATAAAAATTGATAATCAGCGAAGAATACAATCATCGTTTTAACTAAATTCAGCACTTAAACTCAAGTGTCGCCTTGCTTGACTGTCATTCAGTTGAACAACTCCTTGACATTTTCATCTATTTTCTGACAGTGACTTGTCATCCTTGCAACATGCAAACACACATGTGCTGTGTGTTGCTTCGAATGGGAGGTTGTGGAGTTCTGGCTGTGCGAGAGCGCCACGAGATCCATAACTCAGAATTGATTGGATTATGTTTGCTTCATTGTGGGGGCAGGGCACATGCTGTTGCTCTTTACTGGACTATTCCTGGCCTGTGATGAGGGAGGCTGAGGGGCTGCGTGCTGTCTCTGTGGTTTACTGTGGAGAGGTTTTTCTGACAATTCTGTCTCTTTGATTTGGCAATTTATACTTTAAATTGTCCCAGCATGAGATAATTTGAGCTAAAGTGCCTGTAATTTCAGAAATCTCAAACAAATTGCTGCAATTTTTATAAAGAAACAGATGCTGATGCAAACCTCTTTCAATCACTGCACGTGTATATTTTTAGACACATTTCTGTTTGTTTTTAAACCCATTTCAAAGGTAGTTTATAATCATGAACGTCTACTTGCATTACGGCAATATATTAGAATTGGCCAAGATAAATTGAACCGTACGTCACTTTGGTGATGTTGGTTGAAGATTTGCTGGTATTAAGCTCCTTCACTCCTGAAGTATTTGTCATGTTTAGTTTTAAACATGCAATGTCACAACAGGGACTTTGAAGTGTTTTATTTTGCCAAGAAAGCGGTTAGTCTGGAGACAGCTGAGCACTTCCAAAAACATCACATGATGTTGATGGTGATGTTGATGGCGGTGAGTGAAAGCTTAAGCATATCATGGGTGGTGTAGCTAAAGCTCTTGACAACAACCCCCTTGGTGGGATGGTCTATAATGTGATTTAGTACCTTTTTCACTTTGGACTTAATGAAAGCTTAAGCATTCAATAACAAATAGATCAATGTTGTACTTGCATGCTTGGTAGTTGACAGAAGAACTAGTCCGGCCTACTTTGTAGGACTTTTAGGTGGTCTTTCTGGTGTTGGAATGGTGGCGTACTCAATGACGCCACAGCTTAGATAATGGCCCTCTCATCTCTAAAAATATCAAGACATTTTAAAATTGGCTCTTTCTTGATAAATTAATCAGAAATTTGAAAAACTACATTCGTACATGAAAACACATTAAAACCGTATTCTGCTATGCAGCAGTGGTATGTTGAAGTCACAAATGTGAGTTTTGCTTGGACCTCAGTGCGACCTCAGGTCCCACCAGGACTGTTTCAACAGAGTCTTTCTGAGCTCTGCCTGTTCAACTGGGTTTGAGCTATTATGAGTTTACTTGAATGTTTTTAGTTCACATGGGAATCACATTGTAAACAAAATGAGGCGCTCCTCGTACATGTTTGAGAGGTCTTTTGAAATGCTCTGATTATTTTATCTAAGGCGTCCACGATGTATTGCAATGTCAATGCACAAGAAGATGCCTGCGTGTGGTGTTTTTTTTTTTAAATTTGACTCGATTCTTAATCTTATTCTTCTGTCTGGTGTCCTGCTAGCTCAATTTGCTGTGCGTAAAGTGACAGCCTTGTCATAGCCGAGCACCAAAATGGGCTTCATATACATCTTTAGTGGAGCAGGGTGATCCATAGGTTCTGGGACACATGTAAACCGCACTGTGGTGCTTCTGATGGGACCACTCTTTGATTAAAATGGTTGTTTCACAGGGACAGATGTGGTGCAGCGGTACCCAGCGGTAATGTGGAGCTTCTGCACCCAGTGGAACCATGGAGAAAGGCACCCTGGGATACTTCACCATCTCAAGCGTACATAAGGTCCACTTACTGTTATTTCCTCCGATGTGAAGAAGTCTTATGCGCCAAACCAACATGAAGAACCAACAGTCCTTCTGCTGCATTTGAACACATCACAATTTTCTGAGCTTCAAAAAAGCACTTAAATACTTTGCAATGACCAAGTCCAAATGTCAGCAAGGAAGCATGAGCTACATGCTGCCCGAGTGAAAGTGTGGCTTTGTGTTTCCTACTAATCGCAGGCAGCACTGGTCTCTTCTAAACCTTGGTTACCAGTTCATCTGAAGTTCTTCCACATGGTTATGTTCTTTTGAAAAGTGTGTTTTGGTTTGGCGAGATGAAGATGACAAATGCGATAAAGATGGTGTACAACATGTGGAGTTAGTCATTGGCTTTCTGTCATCACTGCTTCCTTTCTTCTCATCAGCTCATATTAACAGCTAATCAGCGAGAAAGGATGTCGAGTGGGTCCACCAGCGTGTTAAAAACACGGGAAACACACGGAAAAACACACGGACGTTCACAGATGTACCCGATCGTGCTGACAGCTGATTTTCAGCTTGGTTAAGGGTAATAATGTGTTCTGGGACACACAGTTTGTTTTAACATACTTACAAACTGAGTTTGTTGTCAAGGAGTGAAATGAAGGCTCAGTGTGGTAAAGGTGGAAAGAACAAGAGGGAAAAAACAGAAATGATGGAGAAAAACATCATTTTATGGCAATAGTGTATTTTGAGGAACAGATGCAAAGAAAGAAATGTTAATTTTTTGTTATTATTTTATTTATTTTTGTCTTTTCTAAACATTGTTTAGCTCTACTTGATAGTGTTTTGTGGGTCTATGTAAAGTGTGGCCTGTGAGACTTGGCTGACCTTTCTGAACAGACTTTGCATCCAGCTTCTTAACCTCAATCAGTCTTGTGTCTGCATGGTTGCTCGACCTGTCTAAATGTTGTTTTTAAAAACAGGTTTGTAGTTTTACTGTTGCTGCTGCACCTATTCCACATTTACTGCCTTGTACTGGCAGGTATCACTCAGAGATCAGTGCTCATAAGATCCTCAAAATCTTTTCCTTTCTGAAAAGTTGTATTTTGGCTTGAGATGCCACAGCATAAGGGAGTGGATATTCATACAGAGCAAAAACCTGAGTTCTGCGTTCGGACATTGTTCTGGTGCATGTGTGTGGGTGTGTGTGTGTGTGTTGGGGGCGCTGCGACATGCCTCTTACCTACTACTATTGTGTGAAGAGTTTTTGCAGAGTAATGAAATAAATAAGTCAGGCTGCTCAGCATCCTGCATCACTGGCAAGGTGCAGAATCAGTCTGTCTGGAGTCTGAGACAGCGCAGTCATCTCTGGAGTGTTTTGCGGGACAGCTTGAGTCCTCATGAGGTTTGACGAAGTCTAGTCGTATTTTAACTTTAGATACGGTAGATTTATTCAGAGACTGAGATGCCTAAAGACTCAGAGAGGCAGAAGAAGCTTCGTCCGGCATAGTGGCCTGATCTCGCTGCTTTGAATCTCTGGCTGCCGCCGCCTGGTACTGCTGCAGAGACGAGTACAGAGAGGCACAGCCAGCTTGGAAGAGAGACAGAGCGCATCAAAAAGAGGCTGGCTTGCAAAAATGCAGTGGCAGATCACTGAAAAAGTGCAACCTGCACTATCGTCTTTTATGCCTCTTCTCTGCCAGACTGCAGTTCTGCTGCGTAACCGTGGCGATGCCGTTCTTGCAGGTCGACACCCAGATGGACTTTTTTGCAGCTGATTGCTCATAACTCTTTTTTGAATTGCCACCCCCCTTCCCCTCATTTCTGCCTGGAAGAAAAGCTCTTTTTTTTTTTTTAAATATGTCTGCGATAATCCCCTGAGTTTGTGTGCAGCATGAATCATTAACATACTGCTAATGAAGCGTGGCCGACCGGACGGCCACAGCTGACGGGATACCTGCTGGGCTCGCAGATGGGCTGGGAGGTGACCACTTTGCTTCCTGCTGAAGATTCTGTCGAGGAGCATCCAAGGAGCATTGGTGCTGGCAGGGTGCTGCCGGGCACAGCGGGGTTCGGTCCACACAACTGAGGAGCAGGTGTCCAGGCAGAATCTGTGTTTTCAATTCAAATGGCTCATCTAAAAGTTCTGGACTGTATGATTAACAACAACTGGAGCCTGATCTGCAATCTGTACTGCGCCTGGAATAATCAGGTCAGTTTGTTTTGGATTTTGATTCTTTGGGGTGACATAACACTTTTGTAATCCTTATATGCTAATGATCACATTTTTTTCAATGACACTGACATATCTATGATTGGCTTTTGAATGGGTCTGCAAATTAGGTTACTGCATTTGTTTTATGCAAGATGGTATGTTGTTGCAGCTTTCTTTGCTGCAGGATTTTTACATTATTTAAACCTGAAGCATTTGGGCTCTTCTCCTCAACATTGTTTTGAGCCTCCTCTCTGCCCCCTGTTGCTCTCAGGAGCTCCCAGGAAAGGCATCCCTGACATGTTGGGTATTAATAGCCAGCATTAATTCAGAAGTGCAGTGTGGAACGGGAGACTGTGGACTTCCAAGCATGCTGACCTCTGAGCGTCCCTGCTCTTCCACAGAGCATGCCTCATGTACTCTCAGGTGGTTGAACGCTGAACTTTAATAAATCAGTCTGATAAGTGATTTAACAACTGATCCTCTTAGTATAATTTGCATAAAGAATCTTCATTCTTTCATTGAGATTTAAGTATAAACTGGCACATTTTCAGATGCAAACACACCCTGAAACAAGTGTGTGTCCAAAACAGGGTACAAATTTAGGACTACAGATGCATTGCAGGGTCGAAGTCGTTCTTTGTTCAGAGAATGACATAAGTGTTTGAGCATCTGATGTTCTCTTTTTCATAAAGTGCTCATTGTCATGGTATTTAGTTTGTATCTCTGGGTCTCTATATGTACAGAAGTCATTTTGGCATGCTTACAAAGAAGCCATATCTCCGACGTGCCTCTTTGGCTTTTCCTGTGGACATTCACACAGATATCTTATTGTTTTAGGAATTTTTCCCTTTTTACTTTGTCATGGAATGCCTGATTTAAGGAATAAAGAAGTCTTGCCATGTTGAGCAATGTGGCAGCTCTGCTCTCTGGCTCGCCCCTTTCCCTAATTTAATTTTAGCTGTGCTGAAAATTGTTTGCGTCCCAAGCTGAACTGATAGGCCTCTGTTTCCAGAGAGCCGCTGCTGTCCGAGGCTCTGAAAACAGCCTTTGTGCGCCAGTAGCACTGCACCGAGGCCTTATGAAATATTTACAGACTCACACCTGGTGTGAGAATGAGAAAGAGAAGCCAGGGAACAACAATACTGCCACCAATAACCCCAAGGCCCTAAATCTATTAATTTGTTACCATGCCAAGAAGATTTGATTTGTTATTTTATCCTTTTGTCATGTCATTCTCTAAACATAATATATAAAACTATATATAACAGAGAGAAACACTTCACCTGCGCCTGAAAAAAGTTGCCTCAATGGTGTGAAAGTTTTTTGGATTTCATGAAAAAGCAAGTATTTCATTGATGCACTCCACTCTCTCTTTTGTTATTTCTTTTATACCTGCAACAGTATCGGGGTCTGAGGAGATGGTATGAAAATATGTGTGCTTATCCCTGTTGTTAATAAAAATGGGTTCTCTCACAATTATGGCGAGCTATACAGTCATATGCAAAAATGATTACCCCCGCTTTTAAACCTACATTTGTGGTGAGTAAAACGTAATACCATCTTTTTGGGCTTTAGTATTATGTAAAAACATCCACAAATGAACAACATACAACATTTTTTGCTGTGCTATCATTTAGGAAATTAAGCCAGAAGAATCATGTGGGCAGTACTAAGTACTCCCATGACTCAGTTGCTTGTAGAGCCACCTTTAGTGGTAATAAGATTAATTATTCATTTCCAGTATAAATTCATTAGTCTCTCACATCATTGTGGAGTAATTTTGGCCTGCTCTTCTTTCAAACATTTCTTCCGATCATTGAGATTTCTGGGTATTTTCTTATGCGCCGCTCTCAACATTCAGGCTTATTCTTTCAGTTGGGTTGAGAGCCGGACTTACAGGATGAGCCAAAATTTTAATGTTTTAATTTTTCAGCCAGTCTGAAGTAGATGATGCTGATGGTGCTTTGGGTCATTGTTCTGTTAAAAGACCCGGTTTATACCCAAATTGTAGCTGTCAGACACACGGTCAGGCGTTTGCCTCAATAGTCTGGTATACAGAGGAGTTCATGGTTGACTCAGTGCCTGCAAGCTGCCTAGGTCTTGTGGTTCCATATCAACCCCAAATCATCACCTTTCCACTCTTTGAAGGGAGGAGAGGTCTCAGAGGGCACTCTTGTCACAACCATACACTGCCCTAAACCTCAAAGAGCAACCAGGATTAATAATTCATAGATGAGGAAAGCAATTATTCAAAGGCTTTGCCTGCATCTGGGTGGGGGGACCCCAGGGACTCTAATTGGCCCACCTGCTCTCTGTCTCTGAAGGGTTGGCTGAGGTTTGGTTTGGGAGGGTGTGTGTGTGTGTGTGTGTGTTGGGGGGGGGGGGGGGGGGGGGGGGGGGGGCTCTGCGGATGTCAGCTGAGACGCCAGACCACACCCAACATAGCAGGGAAGGTTTGTCCCCTCTGCTTTCTTTTGCAGGAAACAGTTATTACAGTTCATATTTGTAGAACACCTCCTGGACCTGTGATTGTTCAATTCTTGAGCTATTAAGTAGTGGAAAAAAAAATGAAGATACATAGCAGTATGAACTCTTTCCTTTCATGTGCAATCCCCGTGGATCAATCGATTGAATCTTAAAGTTTCTAAATTTGAGGTTACAAAAATGGGTTTGATGAAGGCCAGCAGGAACAATTACAGTTTGGTGTTCTTTGTAAAGTGAGTGAGAAACTTTGTGTTATTATCAGATTTTTAGACAGCAGGTCTTCTGACAGAAATTGCAATTTTTTCATTTTGGTTTGGGTTACTGTTGTGCATCAGCCCGTAGTTGTCTGGTTTTTCTGCCTGCCTGTCCTTCCCTCTTCTTTCGTCTCCATTTCTCCTTTGTGAGGAGGAATTCCAGGCTGTTGGCCTGCACAATTCCCCCCAACATTACCATATGAAAGCAGTTGAGGGGCAGTGAGATGAGGCGGGAAAAGGGGAGGGAAGGAGAGTAATAAAACTTCCAAATCACTTTCAAGCAGACATCAGAACTTTAATCAATCTCCTGAAAGTACATGTGGCTGTGAGGCTCATACTGCCTCAGAGAAGTCTTTGTGTTCTTAAAGTGAAACAGGAGCAGAGACGGTCTTCTCTTTCTGTTTCACTCCTCAGGTTTTATTCGCTGACAGCATTCTGTTACGCATCGCAAATGAAGCATGCTGGCCAACTACTTTATCTTTTCCATTACGTCCATCAGATGTAGATCTATATTGATTGTTCCTTGTACTCTTGTGTCAGACATAAAATCAATCAATCCATCAAAGTGAAAGACTGGTCTTGCTCTCTTTAGATATTAATTTGGTGGGTGAATCTAAAACCTCTGTGTTTATACAGTATGAAAAGAGTATGTTTGGATAATTTTTAGAGGATGGTTATTACATCTAATTAGATAGTGATGCTGATTTTATCAAGAGACCTGCAGATTCAACAAATCTTTGACTCAGTGACTGTGTACTGAGTAGATTTTCATACTTTTTGTGTCACTTAATTTGCTTATTAGGACACTTCCCTCAAACTAGGAAATGTTTACCGTACATTTGTTTCTGTTGGTTGACGTGAATGATCTGTTCTGTGCTTCAAGCACATCATGATTCCTGATTGGAGAAGGTGTATCTTGCTTTGGCATGTTACGTTGCACATGTATGTGGTACTCAACATGTGCATGATTTTCACATGATCTTTTTCAGAAGGGCTTTGATTGTCGTGAATTTAGAGCCACAGACTTTGATTTAATCTATAAATCAAATGTCCTAAAATGGAAAGTTAACCTCAATGCAAGCAGCCTGGATCAAAAAATTCCCCTTTAATATTGACGGAACAGTAGACGGGTGTATTTTGAATTTCATGTGTTGTGTGTGTGGAGGTTTTAAGTGTCTCTTCGCTCAGTGAGAGTTAAGCTCATAATAATAAAGTAATGCCTCCCACTGGGACGCGTTTATGTTTAAACACACATAAAGCTTTAATTTCTGTAAGACAGGTTGTAGATACATATATTACATACATAGATTGATACTTGAACATGTGAATATTCTGACTCCTAAAAGCAACCATTACTGGTTCGGAATCAGCTAAATTCTCCACCAAGCTTTGTGTTACTGCTTGTGCCCATAAATTTGAGGGGAACTGTATTCCTCAGGAGTTATAGTGAAGAGAGGTGTGAACAGAATGCTGATTCACTAGTTACTGCTGCAGTAACCCTTCACTCCCCCTCCTGATGCAAGCTTGCAGGCACATTCCCGTAATCCCACTGCCGTGTGGCGCTGGCAGCACTCCTACGCCAGTTGTGTATTAAAACTCACAATTTTGCCTTTTCTCTTTGACGAACAGAAACGATTGTGGTAGTCTCCGGATGCTCCATTTAACAAAACCAAGAAACGGCTCGTCCTTGGTGTGTAACCTTGGCAACAGAAAAAGAATGGCGCATAAAAACGCTTTTCCTCTATAATTTTTCAAGCATACTATCCTCAAGTTCAGAAAGGGACAGGGAGGAAGAAGCCAGTGGAGGTTTGAATAAGAAGTGGCTGGATGCTGCTGAGTGCGCTTGGCCTCGCTGATGAAAAACAAGCTGGGAAAAGATGCAGCTCTCTTTGGTGCAATGCAGACAGGGCTGGGGGGAGCATCGCCAGTGGGTGGAGCTGTGTGAGCATGCATGTGTGATTACGTCATTGTTTTTGTTGTAAGGTGGCGTTGTGTTTGTGTATCCATAAGTGTTTAGACATTGGCCTTTTCTGCCCAATCCTCCCCCTTCAGGCTCCCTTTAGGTAGTGTTGTAAATATTACCCGCTAACTGAAAGAGAAGAGTGTTGCCATGGTGATTAGGCTTTTCTTTAAATTCCTCATGATGTCTCATGTTTTCTCAGCTTTTGAATGGCTGAGCTGCTGTCCTTGTGCATAGTACATTTAAAATCAGCCCACTGAGTGGTTACATCATGCATGACAGTAAGAGGGTGGAGCAGTGGAGGGTTGAATAATCCCTCTGCAGAGTCCTGACAGAGAATCTATAGATCACTGGTGTGTGTCGGTCACCCTTTCTGTGCTCCAGCACTGCCATCCACTGCTACCAGAACAAAACACCCGTCCCTTGAACCTCATTTATCCAAGATAAATTGGTAATTAAATTTGGGAGAACAGTTCTCTCCGAATACAAGTTTAAAAAGCTCAAATATAAAAATACCACCATGTCCTTCTGCTGTCCTTTCAACTCTTCCATAAAATGTTGAAGCTGGCATATTTTCCTGTTTTCCTCACACACCCCTGAGGCGTCACAATAGAAAAGGTGCTAACTGAATGCCTTTCCAGGACTAGCTCATGCGATTGGCCAGGCAGCATAGTAATAAAATGATGCCCTCTGTGCTTTGTAGTGAAACCGATGAACTACATCAGCAGACAGAACATATCAACACCTGTAGGACTCTGACAGCATGATGCATACAGGTGGAGCCCTGACATACAGTATAAATCAGTGGTGATGACTTTGTTGAAAGCCAAGTTGACAGTGTCGTAGGTGACGTCAGCATTTAGGGGGACGGAGCAAAATGTGCTTTTTCTATTTTGTAAAGCTCTATGGATCGGATTTCCTCCTGGATTTATATTCCACTTTAATTTTTATTTTTTTATTACTCATCCACCTGCTTTCTTATTGGATATTTTCTTTTTCAACAGGGGGTTCTGCGTGCCAAAATTAGTGGCTCACTAGTGGGGTCTGTGTTTACTGTGAGGGATGGAAAACGGACCAGAGTAATGTGACTATCTGAAACAGACTGAACAGACAAATATTAGAGCAAATACATAGTGGACGAAGGTGATGATCTACTGGAATGTCTGGAAGCACACCGAGTGGACATGTGTCCTGGGTGTAAAATAAAGTGGACGTTGCTGTGACTAAAGGCTGTTCGTGACACCTTTTGTTGCATCTCGCATTGCCTTGTGGGTGAACTGTGCTATACAACTTGCCTTGCCTTTCCTTGCCTTGCCTTGCCTTGCCTTGCCTTGCCTTGCCTTGCCTTGCCTTGCCTTGCCTTGCCTTGCCTTGGAAGGTACAGCTGAGATTCAGTAGAGACTTGGACAGAGTTACCTGAAGGTCAGCGTACCTCACATTTACCATTTAAAACCAGCTCATAATTCCTTAATTGCACCATTGCACATCACAGGGTGGGGGACTGCCTTGGTTGGTCAGATTCTTCAGCAGACTGAAAGGGCCATGCATGTTCACGACAGCTTCTATCTAGGAGTAATTACAAGCTCTTCAGAGGTGTGATGGGTGCAAAGATAAGACAAGAATAGCTAGAAGTGGCCACTTCAACCAGTCACTGTACAGTAGGTTGTCTTCACGCTCCAGAGCTCCTAATGTTACATTGAAGTTCATGAAAGACCCCACAAAGTAATCCTCTACTAAAATCAGCAGCAGCTCCTGCTGTGTGGACACAAGAAAGAAGGGAAACTTCCTCCAGCAGTCACATGACCTATAAAAAGATTCCTGGAGTCTTAAAGCAACTTGCATCAATACCAGCTCAAGTCCCAATAAAAATGTTTCCATTAGAGGTCAAACGAGAGTTGTTTCATGCCATAAAACCTTACCGTTTTCAGGGCTGCGCTAAAGTACCTTCCCCATGGCAAGGACTTGTCACTGTCCTGCAGAAGCTCTGGAAGTTTCTTGTTGTGTGGCGCTTCCTGGTAAAGGAGACATGCTCCGAAGGTCAAAGTCTTATACAGCTACGCTTGACCTCTGTCTAACTGATTCACCGCCTTTTGTCACACTCAGTAGCATTTTCACTCTTTTATTACAGATGTTTTCATTAGAAGGAAATCATTTGCTGATATTGCACCTGTATCTTTATCAGTACATAATTATGTGGAGACGTATTGTTCATCGTGTTTTTCAGTTTAATAAAACACTGTGTACTAATAGCATGGAAAAAAGCATCAACGTCCTCAGGAACACCCAAACGTCCAAATAGTTACGGGAAGAAAACAAACATCCAGATGGTCTGTGGAAAGGCTCCATTAGTGAAAACATGGCTTGTATTGACTTTTATTAGCCAAACTGAATTATAAAGCACGATTCACTTACATAGCATAATACTACACTTAAAACGGCAGCTTTTGTGATTACCTTGATTGATGAGTGTGACAAAGTGAAGTGAGTTTGTGAGTTTTGTTACTCAGAACGGGATTTAGTTTAGGCCTGTGTGGAAGATAAAGAAAACGCCGCCAACAGCCGTGCAACCACAATGCTCATAGAAAACACCGCTTTAAAACCAAAGTATGCGGCCCTCACCGCAGGATACTGCTTTGGCAGCTATTTGGTGCAGACCTTGGTCTTGTGGGTTTTTCCTCCTCTCTCATCTTTTTATTATTCAATTAAACAGTAAAACACACACTAAGTCTAACATGAACTGCATGCAGGAGCCCCTGTAGGGACGACAGCAGTAAAGACTGGCTGCGGGCTCTGATGTCACGCTCCATCAGGAGAGATGAGACTCTGCCTGGTTTACGTTTGACCAGGGGGATACTGCACAACGGCTGCAGCTAGTAAAGACTTGGACTTGGAAGGTGCAACTGCAGATATTAAAAAAGACAAGACAAGACAAGACAAGAAAAAAAAAGAGTTTTAATAAAAAAGGGAGGAGAGCTTAGAAGTATGTTTCAGTTTAAAAGAGGGAGGTTTTTGGTTTAAATTTGATGGACGTAACCCTAAGAGGCAGATCTGTTTGTGTTGTTTTGTGGAGTAACGGGGTCAAAAAAGTGAAGGACCTGTGAACCAGGTGCAGCGATGCTCCGATTCCCTGTGGGAGCATCTATCAACTTAACTCAGGGGCCTTTATTCTCAGGCTTGATTGATCGCTGCCGACTGGCACTGAAGGACAGGCGGCTGCGTTCACGCGTCATCCAAATGCACCAGTGGTTGCACAGGCACACACACGCACTATCGCATACACATTGCAAAGATTAACACACCTCTTAGACACACTTATTCTGGGCCTTTCTACAGTCTCAACATTCCACTGGCTGTATCTCACTGAAGGCCTCAACTGCTTTTAATCAGTTGGGTCATGAGGCGCTCCAGATGGGCCTCAGTCAGCATTGGGTGGGACTGCTATGGATAGGGTGGAGGAGGAGGAGGAGTTGAGGGGTGGGGTGGGGTGGGGGGTGGTCCCTGAGCTTGTAATAGTTAACATATTTGCCCCCCCCCCAATCCTGTATTGCATCACCTTCCTTGGAGACCTGCGCTGGACAGAATTGTGCTGCTCTGGCCCTGCCGTATTCAGCACATGTAGCTCCAAGACTTTTATTTTTCCAGCAATTTTACAAGTGAACATTTTCCACAGTCAGACTGCGAGTATTTTGAAAGGAGCACTGTGTGCTTTTTGGAGACCATCACAGGATGTGCTTTTACAGTCTGAGGAAAAATGTAGGTGTATTCCGTTATTTAGTATTTTTAAGCCTGAGACGGCTGGAACGTTGAGGTCACTGAGTACAGAATGTCATGATCATGTATTTATTGACCAGAGGACATAGTATGTGCAGAATGTGCCCAGAATCCTTTTACTCTAGTTTATATTGATGTTATCAAAGTACAAATAAAATCTTGTGGATAAATCACATATTTTGACATTGAAATCTCCAAAAGAGAGTTGAGGGAAAAAGAAAAGAAAAACTACAATGAGACTGATACATTAACAATGGAGTAGTAGAGTATGATAGAAAAACGTAATATTTACTTTCTTTATTGCAGTATTTGTGAACCACACAGCACGCAGTCAAACATGCTGACTAATGTCATCCCTGCCTCAACACTGGTCTTTGTGTACATGTAATTTTGCAGTCTTCTGCATCGATTCTCTCAGTATTCAGGCTTGCTTTGACTGTGTTTACGACTGTTACCTGGATACTGTCGTACGAATCTTCTCTTTCCTCTCTTCCTCTTCGTGTTGTGGTCTCATTTAACAGAGGATTGACGCCTTATTCTCAGCACTGGGCTGCGCTACATTTGTGCCACAGGAGATGTCTGGGATGCTTTCGATTGGGTCGTCCCTCATAATGATAGTCTAGTTTACAATCTCAAGATCTGGCAAGATATTAAACGAAGGAGTTGCCCAAGAATGTCAGCTTGGTGGTTTTAGGATCAAGAAGACATGGCCCAGAGCAGGAACAGTTCATTTTAGTCTAGACTATGGACGTAGCTGGAAATGACCTCCCACTTTAACTTTAGTAAGCAGTTCACCGTAGCAACGTCCTGATGTTCTTGGAGAACGGGGGCGTGGCCATGGCTTGACTCCTGACCTGTTCTTGACAAGATGTTGCCTTGAAGGGATTGACTGAGTGAGGTTTGCTTAGTTTAGAAGCTGATCTTCTATATCCTTGAGAGATTAAAGTGGTTGCACCAATGGGATAGACTCTGGGAATCCTTTGATGACCGCCTCAGTTACTTAAAGTTGTCTGTGAATGTTCGGTTGCCAGGCTGTCCTGTACTCACCTGCAATCATCCACATACTTAGCTCGACATTTTGCCAATTTAGGCTGTCAATGAGCTTTGCATTCAAGGTACGGTGTCTTTGCATGCCATAAACTGTCTTCGTAGAAGCAATGTAATCGTGACTTTCCACCCTCTTAGTGGCGTGACTTGGCAGGTCGATGTCTGATTCGAAGGCAGTCAATTAAGAGGATGTGTGTAACATGATTGATAGCTCCAGTTACTCTCCTCTCTGCTATCATTGTTTCATTTTCCTTGATTTGAGTCTTGTAGGTTAAAGGGGAGAAACAGTTTATTGTGAGATGAGCTATATAGCTACAAATTTTAAAAATATTGTCAGCACGATGTCCAGGAGAGACCAGATGAAAGCAGAAGAGTATGATATGGAAGAAATCAAATGAGTGTTTGACACGGACTCAAACCCACCCACCTAGTCTGAGTCAGTGCAAGATGACACAGTGTGAAGAGCAAGCGCCATCATCTGTCTAAGCCTCCATTAAGTTGAGCCGTCTTGTGCTTCTTACTCTTAACCTTTGACCTGCACCCCTAACCCCAAATATAATTCCATTTTACACGCCTGTGAAATGTCCGCAGTGTGTGCCCACATGCATGTCAGCGTTTTTCTCCACAGTTCTGTGTTTAGTCTTATTATGTCTGAGAGCCATGCAAAGGTCCCCTCTGGATTTAGAAAGAAATCATTCATTCTCTTGGTAGCAGATTAGATATGCACATACACAGACTCCCACCCCTCCCCCCACCACACGAGCAAGTGACAGTCAGTGGGGTTTTCTGGTGACACCATCTGGCCCTCAATCTGGGTTTGCATTAACACCAACAGCCCTTCTCTTTCCTGTTCCCTCTTACAGTCGGACCTAAGGTCCCCCGTATATCACATCACAACACAAACAGTTCTGCTGTTTGACAAACAAAATACGCTTTCTGTAATTCTGAGCTTTTACATAACAAGACAATGTTTTCACCTTTTTCTCACTCTTTAAAAATAGTTTATGTATTGGTTGTCTGATGAAGATTGTATCTTTAATGTTGTAACGATATGCAACTTTATATAAAAGGTACATATATATACACATATACACTCAGGTGTACAGTGTGAAACTCTCCACTGAGTGTAAGTAAAGTGCTAGATGGCCAAATTGGTAGAAAGTTATTTAAAATTTGATCTGCCATCATAGTGGTTAACTGGCTTAAGAAACTAGAGTTCAAACAGCCTACAACAATGTGATTGAACCCACTCTGGGACAAAAGGCTGCATGTATGTGTGTTTGTACACATCTCTGTTGCCTCAGTAGGACTTGTTTTTGCATAATCACCTTCCTTTCTGCCAGTAGATCTGGGAAGGACCAAAATCGGATTCTAATAAGCCACGATGTTGTTTCTGTAGTCCTGGTCGGCGTTAATAAATAAATAAACAAATAAATAGATAACAGGACATAACAAATGAGAGATGTGTTGGTCCTGGTACATGCATGTCAAGTTCTGGGTTTTAGAAACATGCTGTTGAACTCACATAACAGCATCAGGCTGGTGTTAAACTTCGATAAAGCTTGATGAAATCTCCCTGCTGTAGTTATTCCCAGTTTAGTATCAGTGGTAGGCTGGATGTGAGAGTAGAGGTTGTTTATCATTGTTGCATGGTTTTGTTTACCCGAGTAGTGAGGTGTGGCCTCTTTTTAAAGGAGTCCTTTCATGTTTAAACACAGCACAACTGCCATGTGATAGATTACAATTTGATTTGAGCTGTGACCTTTTTATAGTGTTAGTCAGGGTTTCCTGATTTAGTCTTTTTAGGCATCCTTACCTACTGCTCAGCAGCCAATCTTGTTTTGGGGGTTTTTACAAAGTTGACGGGAGCAAAACTGAACATTGTGTAGCTGAAACAAAACTACATCTGGCTCACGTTTAGAGGATAGTTAAAAGGGTGTGTACACAATTTATTTAAGTGATTATCCGAAAGGGTTACTCATCACTAAACCTAGATCCATTTACTGTAAACTTGAACTCATTTACTCCAGATTAAGAAAATATAAACAGGCAGTCGGAACCACAGAGCACTGAGCTGTCATCTCTGAGGCTTTGAGATCTCAGCCCCCCCGAACAAACAAAGGAGAAAAAACTGCAGTGAATAATGGCTGCGCTGGAGGAGAGAGGGGCATAGCTAAATAGTCGTTTCTTCGGTTCATCTGACGTACGTCCTTATTACATAAGTGGGTTTTGTTGGACCACCTCACGGAGAGCAGCATGTATCAGGTCTAAGAAAAGCAGGATCTGTTGCAGCTGTAAAGAGTCTGATGTCAGCAGTTAACTGAGATACTGTTCGGGGGAACTTTGCTTTGATATACTTGTGAAATTTATGTGAAAGAAAGAGACCCACTTCTCACTGAAGAGTGTGGCAGATGCCAGTCAGTAATTGAAACGTTTCTGGTAAAAAGCATCAAACAGCAGCAGCTAGCAAGTTGTGCTCAGCTCAAAGACGACATTCTTCCCGCTTCTGCTAATACAGGACTTTACTGTTTGGTCACACCGGCCCCGCCCTGCACAAATCCCACGTCTGTCTCCGTGTCTGCAGCAGGTCACAAGAACTCTTTTGAACCCCACCCTGAACAATCCTGGCAGACGTTAGTTCACTGCATCACCTCTCAGGACTCAGTGCCTTATTTCACCCTGAACTCATGCTCACTAATGACTCCTGACATTCTCCTTTTTTCCTTTTGTGCACACTAGTTATTCAAGTGTCCACACTGTGTTTGTAAACCCAATCCCTACCTAATGCCCGGCACTGGTTTCACTGGGAAGTACCAGCTGACATCAGACAGCAGCTCAGACAAGATTGCAGGCATGCTGATCCACAGAATCAGACCTGCAGCCTGTGCTGCCAAACCGGCTCAGAAGGAATGCCTTTCCCTGCAGCAACACAAAAGCAGCTGACTGACATAAATCTTTTCCCACAGAGATGAAATTAAACTGTGTGATCCCATCCCAGGAACCTCGTTGGGTTTTTTTTGGGTCATGACATTTGAGTTTTAATTTGCCACATCACAACTGTAAAGCTGAGCTTTTTGTTCTTTAATGACACTTTTTCTGGCGTGCTGAAGCCTAACTATGCAACAACTGTGGGTTTACAGTCAAACATCACCACATTCAGCTGGATGTGATGCAACATGATGTCACAGAGGGAATTTCTCAGCATCAATGACAACATCTTAATTGAGTGAGTGTCTGTGGCTGAGATCTGATGAAGAGTAGCTCAGGGTACATGGAGATGGGCTCAGAAGACACACCCTGTAGCAGAAAAGGGGGGATGAAAGGAAGTAGAGAAACGAGGGGGGGAGGACAAATCTCCCAGTACTGTATGTGCTCCGCGTCAGGCCATGTGTACACAGGGAAGTGGTGCTTTCCAAAGACCATCATTCTTCTCTGAGATTAAGGGCATCCAGATTGACTGCAAGATCACATTTTCTTGTCTGTTTGCCGCATATTGTCTCACTTTTAGTGTAATTTACATCTTTTGGTCAGCCGAGGGCTTTGTGTGTGTGTGTGTGTGTGTGTGTGTGTGTGTGTGTGTGTGTTGTGTAAAGGGCGTGTCCCACAGCCTTCATCACCGTTAGCTGCAGTGCAGACTGCGTTGCTTCATAACCAGTACCAGATCTAAGATCCCAAACCAAATGCTTTACATTTCACTGAATGCCTCAGCAGCAACGCAATACAGACACGCATGCGATATTTTGTTTGTATCAGTGAGGTTAAAAACTACCTCGATAAAATATTAACAGGATAACTATAAATGCTATTTTGGGATCAAGTTTTTTTTTGCGAGAACACCAGTTTGAGTTTGAGATGAGTTTCTGTCCCAACTATTTGTAAAAGCACTCAGAGTGACTCCTGTTTCAGGGATCTCTTGCGACAGCTGCATGATGCTTTCCGGTACTGTGTCACACCGCAACACTGATGTTCAGGGGTGGTAATAATATGAATCGAGCTCACAGAGGCGACTAAGAGACCCGAGGAAAAAACATCAAAGAGGGAAAAAAAACGAGAGTGACTCAGCAAGAGACTGGACAATACTAAATTGTGGTTTGTAGCCCCGACCTTGTACCTCCTCTCTTGAGTTTTGTGTCAGTTCGCTGTATTTAGGGATGTCTTCACTATCAAGAGAACAGCAGCTTCTGCTCTGCCCGAAGTTTTCAGCGGCGTCCTGGAGCTCCTGCATGTGAGCGAGGTGATTACGAGACAAGCAGACTTGGCAAAATATTTCATACCAACATGAATATTTCATGCTCCGTTGTGTAGTAGCAAGTATTTTTAGACCATGCTAGCATCTCACCAGTCGCTTATGAATTTTTGAACAACAGTTTTGAATATTTCATTAGAAGACTCGATGCAGGAGAAGATATGGTTGGATGCAGCCATCGGTGTTAATACTCTTATGTATGAGCCTCGGATTGTCTGTAGCACTGATGAAGAGCTACAGACATGCTTTTATAAAAGTCTTTATTTAGTTTTATCTAAGTTTTTCAGTTTATAACCACTGTAAAGCTAAGAAATTGTAGTTGGCAAGTGGTTTGAAATTGTAACTGTGAGGAATTTAGTGGCATGTGCATATTTCAGTTTGATTTCACGTCATAAAATAAATGGAAGAGAATCAAAATAAAATACCGGATAATATCTGCCCTCTATATTCTGATACTTGTTTCACTCTTAGCGCATTATTCCTTAAAATGTATAACATGTCATTTTAAATAATGATTTCTCTTTAAATTTAGTCATGTGGACTGAATATCGTGTTTTTTAACCAGCACTGAAAGGGTTCAATCTTCACTGATGTTTATCTTGAGCTGAACACTGGTTTATTTATACTCCTCCATCTCTTCCACATGCATGGAGATGGTGTTTACTTCATTTCAGTCATCTTATTTGTCACTTTCACATTCAAGATTAGATGTTTGTTACCAGAGGGGCTAAATTCAATCATAATCCAGGTAGGCTGAGACGTGCAGTTCCTGCATTGACTCCTTTTGTTAAAATTCCCAACTTTTAAGCATTAAAACATGTATATAAGTAGAGGTTACATCCTTGTCAGCTAAGTGAGGGGTGACTCTTTATATACCTTATCAAGTAAGACTGTATATAGCAGCCAAATCAGCCTTCTGCTGGGTGTGACTGGTGATGACCGCCTGGCCCTGGCCCCTGACCAGAGGCCGAGATGGCAGCCGCTTTGGCCCCCTGCCCCTTCACTTCCATACTATTCAAGACCAAACTGGAAGAGTCCGGGTTGTGCTTGAGTCCCAACAGCTGATGCCTTTGACTTCCTTGCCTGAAACACGTAGTCGGACCAAGGCTAGGATAGGATGGTCCTGCTCTGGCAATCCTCGTTTCAGATGTTTTCACATGCCACAAGGCATTGCACTTAGCCGCCAATACACCACTGACACATCCCGAGACAGCATCCGAGTTGGACTGGGGGTCTGAAGTGAACAGAGTGAAGACAAGCGATGAGAGTAGTGTTCCCTGCAGTGTCGCTGTCCAGCTCTCCACCTGCCAGACACGAGCCTTCAGTTTGACAGACTGGTTTTTCTGTTTGTCAGGTGGTAAATAATTCAGGACACTGTGAAGGCACCCATCTGTGTTTTCTGAGGTTTCTCATATAGCAATACAGAAGAATGGTGAATATAAATAAAAAATATCAAGTATTGTTCATCTAATGTTGTGTTCACTTAACCCTTGCAAGGCGCTAATGGTTAGGCCAGACCCCTCGGGGAACTGAGGGCTTTTGCTCTGGTTTGGGTCTTTTTGAAGCCTTAGAACGGGATAGATGTGTATCCAGATTAAAAATGGTGTTATAGCTGACTTCAGTACTCAGTTGCATTGCCAGCCCCACCCATTAACAGTTCACCTGACCAACAGGTACATTTACACACACAACTCACATTTTAGAGACGGCATGTACTTCATCCTCGTTTTAATGAGCCTGATCTCAATACACATGGTTTCAACATGCTGAGCACCAGAGTTTCATGTGTCTTTCTGGCTGTGTTTTGACATTCATTACACAGTACTTATGCATCTGTCAGGCATGTGGCTGGAATGAGTGGACCCTCCACATCTCTAACTTCACAGTAGTCCAACCTCAAACCAGCTACACAAATTCCTAGATCATCTTTCACTGCTGCTACAGTATATGGGCTCTTTATGAAGGTCATGCTGGCCAGCAGCCGTGACACAACTTCTTAAAGGCTCCTTTCAGACAGCTGAAATGGCAAGAGTTTGCATTCAGGGCTGGCAGGTAAGTCCATACACCCGATTCTTGCATTGAAACAGCACAGGTGGCAGTCTGAAACACTGAGTGTCTGATTCAGGATGTCTCTGCTGAATTTCCAGACATGGGTGGTTTACAGTGTTCTGAATAAACAGCAATGTCGTTCGCAGGCTGAATCCTGCTCCCATTTGGGGTTTATCTCCCCTCAAAAACATTCAACTGACTCGTGGGGACTGTTAAATATGTTTGACTCCTTTACATTAGGATGCTCGGAGATAATCCATGATTTAATGGATTAACTGTAATGTAATGTAATTTTAACTAGCGAGGTAAATAAAAATCATTCACCCCCACCCAGTGGATGTGAAATCCAGATAAGGAGATTAAAACCTTTTTTTTTTTTTAAAGCACATGAGAGACAGTGAAATGATCTTTGATTCAGTTTTGGAGCCAACACCTAGTGGTCATTTTGAGAAATTGCACTTGATAGGTTGATACTTCATCAGGACCATCGCTGTCTACGTAAAAGCATTAGGGCCACTGAAGAAAAAAAACAGAATAAAATTCTGACTTTTTGTATTTTTTTCTTCCGTACTTGTCTGTTGTTCTGTTCTCATTCTGAAAACCTGAACAAATCAACATTATAGCAGTTACAGTGTAGAAGGCCGTTGAATCGACATGCTGTCAACATCGTGATGCAAGACGCTGTCAGTCCTGCGTGGCTTGCTTAGAAGCAGGGTTGTGAAGGGGAGGAGATGATGCATGTTGACCCTGTGAGACCGACCTCACATGTGGGTTCATCTCACGTCGCTCTGTCAGCCTGAAAGCAGCGCAACTGTGTCTTCATTAGCAGCTTCTGATGATCAGACTCTCTTTGTCATTTCACCTCTTCTGAGCCACATGGTTTCTCCCTGAGGAAAAAGGTGTGAGCGACAAGGATTGATGTAATAATTAGACATTACCAGAAGTTTTTATAATTTATTGTTAATTCAAGAGGCGTGAATATGGCTATCATTAGAAATATATTTGAAGTGTGAGAGCAGCTGCTGAGAGTGAATGTGCTGCCTCCTGAATGGTTGATTGGCAGTGGCATTTGTCTAAAGGTGTCCAGGGACCACTGGAGACAATTGTCCAGATCAGGCTGGGCTCTTTCACGGGGGAAATCACAATTACACCAAGGCACATGCAACCCCTCCTTATGGACTCAGGTTTTTGTTCTCCCGTTATGTTTTTTTAGGTGAATTTCCAACATAACACTCTCCTCACAGCAGCCTCAGCGCCATCCTGATGGAAATCCCCTGGTCTTTTTTTTCTCCTGGAAGTTTGATGATGTGCATTTCTTTCGCTCTGCACACAGATGTTTTCCATAGAAAACTGAAAGTTCTGAACCTCGTTGTTGCCAGTGGAAGAGAAAGGATGCTCTTGACCATAAATATGTAGTGGCCATGTCTCACAGAGACTGAAACTGGTAGCTTATAGAGTTTTTGTGTCACGAAATATGTCTGTTTGATACCACTCAAAATGAAAATAGAGGTTGTGTCAACCTCTTCTCCACAACCGGACCAAAGAAAAAATAGTCAGCTGTCGTTAGTGGGTTTTAACCTCAGGATTTTTGTACACAACACACTGTCCACAACAGCCCTTGCTATCTTTATGACTTGATCACGTATAAAAACCTGTAAACGGTATGGTGGATCCAAGAATGTCACAGAAGTAAAAACCTTTTACAGGATGAACTGGGAAAAACTCTCCAAACAAGAACTTAAAGACTCTTAGATGGCACCAAAACTGAAGAGGGTATTATTGAAAACGGGCTATGTAAGGTGCTTGAACATTTGCTTTGGATCCCTTTTCTTTTCTTTTTTTAATCATAAAATCATCTTCATCTTCTTCTTCCTTTGGTCTTCCAAAAATAAAAAAACAGCCGTGCAGGTTGGAAAAGCTTCATTTTCTTCTGTTTCTTTTTGTCATATTTGGTTAACAGTTGACTCCCCAAGCTCAGTCCTGACTCCATGACTTCCAGCAGTATTGCTCCTGTGTTCATAGTACTTAGAACTGAGGCTACTTACCAAACGACGGACGAAATCAACACAAGAAGTTTCCACCCGTCGCCGTATCCGTTTCAGACGGAGAGTGTAAATGGGCCTTAATTTTGTCAGCCTTTCCATTTACTCTCACTTGCACTCTTCTATCACAGGTTGCCCTTCACACCTTTCTCCACCCACTCCTTTCTGCCTCCACTCTCATCTACACCTCTTTTCCACACTTCTCATTGCTCTCAACAGTTGAGTATTTAAACTCCAGCACCCTCTTCACCTCTACTCCTTGGATCAGTTTAAAAAAAAAAAAAATTAATTTGATGTATCTTATTCCAAAAGAGCCCACTGTTGAGTGGTCAGATTGCGGGTAAATTTGTGCTTGTATGTTCCCAGGGTTCTCTGCAAAACATAAAATATGTATCTGATGCCATTGTTAATTGTTGGTATAAGTCATTTAAATGAAAGTATGTTTAGCTGTGGATGGCATCAGTGAGAGCATCCTCTTTCTTGAAAAAAAAAAAGCTCTCAATTTGATCAGTTAAGTAGTTCATTTGTATTTTCTTGTTGGAAACAGGTTCTCTGATTGCTTACCACATGAACTTCTGCAATATAGACTCCAGGAATTGTGACCAAATAATAAAAAAAAGCATAGAGATCACAAAGATCCACCATTGTTTAATTCCCAAAGAGAAATACAGAAAAAGCCCATTATAGTTTTTAAGCATAATAGATGTACCATTCTTGCTTTATAAACTATTAAACGTCATGCACAAGAGATCATTCTTCTTAAATAAATTTGATGTCAAACTACTAATTGATTAATCTGCTAATCGTTCAGCTCCAAATTAAATTTTAAAAAAGTCTTACCGGGTTTTTTTTTCCTTTCTCAAACCACTCAAAGTAAAAGCGTGCCTTATCGCCTACAGTACATTTTGTACTTCTTCAATTGCTTTAGGCACACTGTTAATAATATTTACAGCTGCAAAAAGCTTCCATCACTTCCTTTTAGTTTTGAATGGTCTCAGATTTCATCCATTTATTTCATGAAAAAGATCTGGCCTCATATGTAAAATGATATAAGCATATCAGCTCTCATATGCAGTAAGTGACTGAAGCCGATCCTCCTACACTTAGATTGACGTACTTATCTGAGCTCAACAGGGTCTGTTTTTCTCTTGTATTTGCTCAATCAGCACCAGCACACTGCCACTTTTACACAGTCGTCGATTGTGGGGGTTCATACTCCCCCGTACCCCTCCATGGGCCGTATGAAGCCGGGCTTTATGGGTTTGCAGCCACATAGTGGGAGCAGTCTGTTCCCTGGCCCTCATTAGCCAGTCCTTTGTTACAGTAAGCCATACCTCACGGAGCTTGCATGTCCAGATTAGATCTTACACCCGCCAGTAGTCCTGAAAAGCCACCTCTGAATCGAGCCTAATCCTCCTGCAAGACTTTCTCTTTTCTTTTGACTCTCCATGCCACACACAGACACAAAAACACACATTTGCAGCCACATGGAGTTGGTCACACACAAGGACCAACCAGAGACTTCAAAATAACTTATAGTAGTGTTTGGAGCCCCTTTGCTACCTCATGCCTTTAATCCCCATCCAGAGAGCCTGTCAGCTGCGTACAGTCCACAGGCCGTTTTCTTTTTGTTACGCAAATCAGGCCTGCAGATAGCCATCTAATTAATCCTACTCTTCAAGGTTTTGGGGGATTAAAATGAAACAGCATCATGAAGCAACCTGGTTTTTATTTTGTTGTGTCCTCCAGAAACATCTGAAATGAGTTTTACAACTGAGGAAGCCCAACTCTGGCTGTCAGATTTCAGATTTAGGGTTCTTTTTGTTTTTTAGAGGGTATTTCCATGATGATTGTTGGTGTACAACTTTAACGATGAAAGAACAGCATCTGTTGCAGCACTCTCAGTCTGTCCACAGTCACTGTAAATCCAAGTCCAAATCAACTGGACAACCCACTACTAATGTAATTTAATCTTAAACAGTCATGAGCGGCCTTAACAGTTCAATGCTGTTCCTTAAAAAGCCTGTCAAATTCCCTACTCTTGTTATTCCACCACAGCTACAATGTGAGGGTTGTGTTTGGCTCTGCATGAGAGGTTGTGTGAAGCCTCAAAGCCATTTGCAGAATTATCAGCAGGGGGACTCCAAGACCAAACTGCATTGCGTCCAGACCCAAGTGGTGGTGTTGTGGGGAGGAAAAGAAGAGCGCAACAAGAAGCAAACACTAAACCCTCCACCAGGTGGTTTGCTATTGGTGGCACCAACCTGCACACCCTTTGGGAGAGTTTCACATCCACGTGTGACTGTGCTGGAGCTGATTTGGTCAACGGAGTCACACTGTTTTCATTTGTTATTGCTGTTCCTCTTGGATGTACAGCTTTGCTCACAGTTTACACCTTTGTGTTGTCTCATAAAGTTCTTCAAAGCATTTTCCATGCTGGTGTTAAAGAGCTGTTTTATGGTGTGTTTGAATATGGCCAGCTTCCAATTAACCCGTTATTGCTTCTCTCTGTTTTATATCAAAGCAAACTGAATACGTTTAGATTTCGCTCCGTTGGACAAGGAAAACAAGCTGCGTAAACAGTCCATGTTGCGCTTTCTGAAGGTTTTTTGACAGTTTTCTTGTTGCATTGTTGGTATAATTCTAAGGTTATACAATGCTGAGTACATTTATTTAGTTAAACTACTGGAATATGCAAGAGTGGGAACAAATTTTAAATTGATGCTGAACTAATGAATAAAAATGTTAAGTTGAATAGATGAGCTCTTGTCAGTCAGGCTCATTTCACACCACGTGGTTTTCAGAATTGGCTCACTGCTGATCTGTACATGACATGAGTCGCTTTCTTGTAATCGGGTCTTAAAGTAATTTACCGTTTCATTTTATTTGATTGTTTGTTGACATGCATACCACATGACCTGAGAGCTTTAAAATTACCTAAATGGTCTCTAACACCACACTTTATCAACAAAGCACAGTGGATCATTTAAAAATGGTCAAAGAAAGGACAGAAATATTCCCAGGTGTTAGTGCAATGATTTGTTCAGAACAAAAATGTAAAAAAGAAAGACAAAGGACATGGGTAAAGGAATGGATTAGAACAGTGTTTGTCTGCACTACAAAGAGGGCTGAAGCTGTGCAAAACGTCTTTTGTTATGAAAAGGTAGCTGCTTGTATAATTTGGCATGGTGCGTCATGTGCGTGTTTCATTGCTACGGGTATGTCCTCCGCAGGATTTCCTTCTTTATGGTGACCTTTAGCTCAAATGGGGATTCCCCAATCGGAAATGATTCAGCGATTTGACTACGAGCATCTTTAATGACTCTATGAGTTGTACACACGTTACGACTGAGTGCTGACTCCCGAATGCAAACAAAATTTGACTTAAAATCACATATTCTTAAAGAACCTAAAGAACCCTAAGAAAATAACACAGGGAAGCCAAATCCTAACAAAACCCTACATCACAGCATTTGAATGATTTCCAATATTTAAAAATCCAAACACAGTTTGCTCAGATTTTTACATTTCAAACAAGACATAGCTGGTCTGTCTGGTCTGAACAGTTTGTAGAACTTAAGGGAAATGATTTTATTGCAGGGCTGTACTAGACTAAATATATTTAATTAGGCGTGGATTATGCTGTAGTCTAAAGATTTGCTGTAGAATGTGGGAGAGCATCAATTGATGAAAGTTGTCATGCCTCTAAACGCAAAGTCCTTCTTCAGTCCTCAGTAATTTTCCAGAACCTGAGTCCTCTATTTACTCCACTTCAGCTATGATATGTGAGATGAACTGAATTATCCCTGAAGCCGCACAGGTTCTGTCCTTTTTCCCTCCTAGCGAAACACAGCCAAGTCCAGAGTTCACATATAAATCCTTTCTTCTGCCTTTGCTCGGTGTTTGCACATTAAGTCATAGAAAGCATTTCCATCCTATAATCCAGTATGTGGCAATTGTGTCAGACCATCCTGGACCTCAGGGTTGGTTTACATTAACGGAAGCCTGAGGACGTGAGATAGACGGCCAACGTCAAGCCTCACACTGACCCAACGCCCACGGAGAACACCCCGGTTCTGTGGACGACATTGTTGTGGGCTCATTTGCTGCCATGGTAATGGCACAATATTTCTGGGTGGCGCATCTTATTTTTGTGTTTGTATGGCACCGAACGCATTTTCCTGCCATCACATCTCGTCTCTGATCATGTGTTTTTGATTTACAGGAATTCCGAGACACATACGGTGTGGTTTGAAATCTTATAACAATGTGAGTGAAGTATTGTTTGCTGGAAGTTGGACCTCAAAATGTGGTGCACCAACACAAATGCATGGCTCTCATATATCCCTCCTTGTGAGACTCGATTCTTGTTTTGGCTTCCAGAAGTCAAGTGTCTCAACTGGCTCTGCTGCATCGGGTGATTTCTATTTCTGCTCTCTTTTTTGTACTGAATACCGCATGCTAAATTGAGCTGGGTGAATGTGGTAACAAGATGCTCTCAACGAAACGCTGAGAGGAAACATACCACAACTGGGTTCCTGATGTTACTTTCACAACCTCCGCAGTCTCCGATGGCAAATATTTCTCATTATTAAAATAGACGGGTATTTGCATTTTTTTGCTGTTAAGCAGACTATCTCGTCCAGAACGATTTCACAAACCACACAAGCATTATCGAGTGGAGGATCAAAACCACTAAACTCACATTTATGGGAAAATCTGTCCACCTAATAAGTCAGTAAGAATCCATTATTTCAGAAAGTCTTTTTTAAACTTTAACAGCCTTTAAAAAAGTACAGAGTTGGCTCTTGCAGAACCACAAATACTTGTCACAGATGAAAACAGGGTTACTCACAAAGTGTTAATTCTTGGACAGGCCACCCACGAGTATTAGCGTCCATCCCAAAAATATTTGGCAACCCACTCACATATTTCTTTTGCTGCCTGAAATAGTGAAATCTATTACTGCAGAGCTATGAACAGGCTTCAACGAAACCGCCTGTTACTCTCCTTCTTTCACTCTCACACAAACACGAGTACAAACACACTACAGCGTCCTCTTCGCTCTGAGGTGCTTTCACACCTAACTTTGTTTGCTGGAGTCTGAATCACTTGATGAGTTTGTAAACTTGGCCCGACTTGGTTAAACTCGCTCCCCTTGGTTCAGTTTCTTTCACAGTAATCCACAAGTTTCCCAAAAGTGTCATTCCAAACTGAACAAGGACATCCTCACATTGGTCATGTAAGTTTGCTACAGGACCAAAAATATATGTGTATAAGTGGAAGAAGAAAATCCTACGTTGTGAAATATATCTGTAACTAAACTAAACAGTCCAACTAATTTATTAACCAGATTCTTCAGGACAAATAATACTACCTTAAACATGACACGTAAAAGGGAAAATGGTTTATTAAAAAGTAATTTGGCTTTTTTTTTTTTTTTTTGCACATTTAAGCTGCATCTCGTGTTTGAACCAAGCGATCGTCACCACTACACGTTGGGCCCAGTACAGTCGGGCTACATCACACCGGGTTTCTCTGAGTCACAGTTGCTGTGAGGTCCCTTTATTGTTTTTTATTCCCGCTGCTCTCCTCCGTTTCTCCCTTCACCACTGGATCGGACAAGCTTTCTTTTTGGGTTGATTTCTCAAATGGATGACAGACAGTCTTTCCGTACCAGCCTACTGTTGAGTGGTCAGATTGTGGGTAAATTCGAGCTTGTACTTTCCCAGGGTTCTCTGCAGAACATAGTATGTGCTGATCCAGTGTGTCTACACATCCTGTTGGAGTCGTTTTAGTGGCTGGTTAAGTTGTAACTGAATGTCTTCGTCAAGGCAGAAAGTGTAAAATGTTCAAAATGTTGCAAATGCAAATGAAAGTTGTGGAAAAGATTGCTGCATTTTTCACGTGATGCTTTTTCACTAGAGGTGCAAGTTATTTGTGGCTGAGCTGCAGGTCTTCAGGGTTTAACAGATAAGTAGTACATTTTTGTGTCTCACACATTTCGCAGTATTCATGTTTTTCCTTATCTATATTTGGCTCTCTTAAATTATGTCACTAGCTGTGAAAAACTAAGTAACTCATGTCTCCTGCCTGACAGCAACTTGGTGCTGCTTTTTTTTCTTACCCTTAAAACTTTTTGATGTCTTTATATTTTTATCATCTTTCACTGCGGTGTCTCTTTATCCTCTTTTCTTTTATTCTTATGATTAATTGATCACTGTCAGCACGTGTGAGTTCATGCGCTTGTTGGCAAGAGTGTAACTTAAACTTTTAAAGGCTGGTTGCGGAAGAGGAGAGGGAAAGTGGTAGATGGAGGAAACGGGAAACGGGGAAATTTCACTTAAGGCTTGTATGTGTGTGTGGATGTGTGTGTGCATACTTGAGAGAGTGTTTTGTGTGGTGAGTGGGTGGGTGCGTCAGTGAGTCGGCCTGGGCTCTCTGCAGTGCACTCAGCGCTGTGCTTTTCTCCTGGCTGGGTGGAAACATCATGTGTCTGTAGGACGCCCAGAGGAACAGCCCTGCTTCTCCCATCTGAGGGCAGGACACTCAGTCAGAGACGGCCAGAGGAGGACATAGTGGGGAAAGTGGGCTCAGCTGAAAACTCCAACTTGATTTACCAGTAGGAAGTTTTCATCCCTTCTACCACCTGGATCCAACACTTCAGACTTGGCTATGCAATGCTGGCCCAGAGGAATGGGCTCCCACCAGGCTGTAAGCCAGTTTCTCTGAAGGATCACCCAGACCTGCCGGATGTGGAAGTGAATGCCGAAGGGTGCTGCCCACTCTCCACTTCCCCATCATCTGGAGGTTGTCCCTGGGCTCGACTGGCCGGGGTGGATGGTTGCTTATCAGAGCCGTACTGTCTTTGGTTTCAGCTTTTAGCCAGAGCCTACTGGGGTGAAGTGGAGCTGGGGCTCACCAGCACCAACCGCAGTGTGTCCTGGGCTCGGCTGCGGGAAGCCTCAAGGAAGAACTGCGTTCGATCTCGGGTAAGGAGTGGAGGGATGGAGAGCATCCTCACAGACCCTAAATCACATTTCTGAGGCAGTTTAAAATAGTATGACTCCCTAAAAATGCATCAAAGGGATATCAGTGACTGGCAGGGGCATATAAGCTTACAGAGGAAACATTTGAGAGGGGAGGAGAGGTGAGGGGTGGCTACACTTTGTTGTGCTGTCTGAGGAATTTCGTGTGCGTCATCCTGCTCTGCTGCAGCAGGGTAGTCCTCTTTCACGAACTGATACCTTTTGTAACGCGAGTGTGTCTGTGTGTGTTTGGGTTGGGTTTCGTTTATTGTTATTGGTCCCGATGGTGGTTTCAGAGTGACATTTTTCTGTTTGCTGTCAGAGGACGATGCTGTCTGGTATTATTGTTCCAGCTGTGCATGTAAAGCCATGTCATATCTTTAGCATTTCTTCTAAACTGAAATTATTTTCTTTGAAACGTGAAGTAAAACTCAGGGGAATGATGTCAGCCTCTTGTTCATGGTTGGCCCAAACTTGGGAATTAGAGGAACATTTTTCCTATGATAAAGTGAATAAGGGTGACTAATGTGGGGAAAGAAGCTTGGAAAGAAAAGCAGAAGAATGAATACTGGAGAGGACTAACGTAAGGGTGAGTCACCAGTTTAAAAAAAAAAAAAAAAATATATATATATATATATATATATATATATATATAGCTTAAGCTTATTCTACGAGTAACGTCATTCAAATTCAGTCATATTCCTCATCTTATATGCACAAAGAGGTAACGACAGACATGCAAATGCCCCATCCTGCAGGCTGTGGCACCATATGGCAGTGCACGTCAAACCCCAAGGTTTAATACAGACGGTTTTGATGAACAGATTGCATGCATAATTGAGTGATATCCATCGGGTAAATGTGCGAGCTTCTTTGGTTTAAATTTACTGTATTATACCTGTTGAAATGACCATAACTACCGAACCATTGCACCGCTCTTGCCTATCACTCTGCTTTTATGCAGCTTCTCTTGCTGTAATCTTCAGGATGTTACATACTAGAAAGAAAGAAAACAAGCGTGTGCGAGTGTGTGTCCTTAAGCTACAGGGCATTTAAGCCAAGTGGCTTTTCTGTTACATAACAACATTACATTTGAAATCAAAACAAACAGTGGTGCTGCACAACGTCAGCTCCTTTTCCCGCTTCCCCTCCTGTCTTCTTGGTTACATTATGGACCGTGGCTTACATCCAGCTCCACTCCTCTGGGTATTGGTAGTGATTTCACCATTCAAGCCATCAAGCCCACACCCTCCCATTCTCTGGAGGCTTCCTCATCTTCTGCTCCCAGGCATGCAGATGAGAGTTGGGGAAAGAGAAGCTAGAGTAGTGCTGGAGAGAATGTCTTTGCTTTGGATCTTTACCTAAGATGTATTTGGGTAGGGGAGGAACCTGCAGAGTGATCTGGATCCAGACTGGAGCTCTTGGCAGGCTCTCGTAGCCTGAAGCCACTATGGTAGTGTGAGCAATAACTGCTAATGCGCGCCCTGCAGTGCAGTGATTCAGCTCTGTCATTATTCTGATGATGGATGTGACATGAGCCTCAGAAGAGCAGGAAAGTTCAGCCATGAAGCTGTGTAGTCAGTGTTTGCTCTTATATGTGTAAGCACCATTTAAAGGTGACTACACAAACCACTGTTTCTCATTCTTTACTGCATATAAATGAATACATACATATATGTATGAAAAACATACAAGCACGCACTCGAAGCTCAACGTTAAAGTATTTCAAGCCGTCCAGTTGAAAATTTCGGTTGTCAGTTTTATTAAACAGTGCGTCCAAAAGATGGCATGACATCTCCCCAGACAAACGCTTGGTGATTGCTGACAGTTACTAGTCGAAAACATATCACCCAACAATAGACCACAACCACACTACAACCTTTTAGTCAATACTGAAAATCCTTACCTTTTTCACTGGACCCTCCAATTTTTGCTTGAAATAGGATTTAATCGAGTAAGTCAAATGATGAAATGATTCCTGTCAAATTTCCTCTTGCCTGATTGTTATTAGTTTCAGGGATTTGTTGTAGGTTTCTTGGAACCTTCCATGACCACCTGTACTCCCTCTGTGCTTGGGAGAGTATTTTTCCCATATTTTTCCTCATAACATCATCTTCAGAAAATGATTGTAGTCTGGACTGACTCACTGTATTTTCAGCTTGGTTACAAGTGACATTTGAGACCTTTTGTGTCTTTATTTTAGGAGGTTCATGTGTTGTGTTATGTAGGCATCTATGTAAAGTTACGTAAAATGAGAGCTGGTTGTTTTTATCTTGTGTTCATCACAGTAGGAATGTAGACGATAAGTCTCTCATCATGCAAACATGCCAAATAGCCCTGCAAAGCCCCAAGTGTGCAGTAACTAAAGCCATATGTACGGCCGAGTGGAGCGTTGGGCAGCACAAACGTGGCTTAAATGACAGCCCTGATTGTTTTGACAGAACGTGTGATCTCCGATGTGAATAACAACTGAGAACTAAATTATTTGACTTTATTTTGAGCCAGCTTTCATGTCAAACCGCGGTCCAACACAAGTGAGGTGAAATGTGTCTGGATTAACAGGCTGAGCGTCTCCTAATGCCACCATCAGCAGCTGTAAGAGGATATGACATATTTCTCGCTGTAATCAAATCTCATCAGAGCTTTCTGGTATTTGTCTCATTTTCATGTACCAATTGATGGAACTCTGACGCACCGCATGCATGAGGTAAAATAAAGACTGCATTCATATTGGTCCAGAAAATGCTTCAGTTGTGATGGAAAATAATTTTCAAACTTGTTCAGCTGTTCTTATGTCTGATGTTTTGCTTTAGGTGTTTACATTTTGGTCACAGGCAGCAAAAATATTGGAAATAGCAGCTATTTATGCTCTTATATAGCTATTATAACTATGAACTAACAAAGGTACCTCTTGTTGAGTGTCCTCCTTCCCTCGAAACCACAAAGTGACATGTTGTTTTTCAGCTGGAAGATCCTACTTCTCCTTTAGACCTGTAAAGAATCATCAACACAGGATTTCTGGTGTTTTTAATCAAGTTGATGAATATGATCTGTGCCTGGCCAAAAGCTGTTTCTCCAATGAAAACACACTTTTCCTCTTTGCTTTAAAGAACCAACGTTTCTTTGCAAAACGACCCAGGGTGATGTCAGTGGACTGACTAAGTGTACTTTATGTTGCTCGGAGTTTGTTCTCACATGGAAATTTAACAGTTCAACTGTCAGATTGAATCATAGTGCATCGTGTGCAGCAGCGTTCCCCAAGATAGATCTTCAAGAGTGAGATGAAGATATGAAGCTAAAAGAAAGACAAAAATATGTGTTAAAGGGGGCATATTATCCAAAAAGCTCCTGTTTGCTTCGGAGCATTTGTTTTGGTGTTTTATGTTATTACAGACTTAAACATGCTGTAATAATGCAACCTCATAGGTTTGTTTTGAGGTGGATATTTTTCTTTCATTGTGCAGCACCAGGTGACATCACAGACCAGGGTCAGAACAGACTTATCCAGCTTTTCCATCTTTATCACAGCCACACTTTACATAATGCAGCATTTGCTGTAGTGTTTTAAGGGGGTAAAACAAAGCTTGTGCATTTATTAAAAAGATGGCCCATCCTGTAGAAGAGAGGTCAGAAGCGGGTGCTATGAACTGGGCCTGGACCCAAATACTTGGATATCTGGAAATTGGTTTGTTAGGTGGACATCCGGTTTTTAAAATAAAGTATCAAGTACTTCTCTCTGGTGACTGTAGAGGTCACCTGAGTGATGCTTCAGCTCATTTTAGCTGTTACAGGGATGGCAGCATGCTTCCCCATCACATTTATTCTTAAAAAGGAAGGTGTCTCTTCTCTTTTTAACTAGCGCACGTCTGTTGTGCACGCTTCAGGTGGTTGTGCTCACATTTTTAACTCATCTGCTCTCGTGGTCAGAGACGGGTCTGCTACACTCTTCAGTGTAGAGCCTGAGCCCTTCTGCTCAGGTGTGAATGGACCACATTCGTTTGGTCTCACGCATACTTGATAAGAGAGCTTTTGTGCTTTAGCTCACATTTGACCATGTGAGGGGCAATGTGAGGTTTATGTCCTGCCCACGGACGCTTCACCATATGTCTTCTTTTAGCACGAATGGCTCCTCTCAAAATATCCCAAAGCTGTATTTTATAACCCTCTCCTTTCTTTATTTGTGTCAACAAGGTCTGCTCTGAAGATTGTTGCTCAAATTGCTGTTTGTTTGTCCTCTTTTCAGGCCAAGCAGAAGGATGGGCGTGATCAGAGCGAAGCGTCGGGGATTGTGTCTCCGGGGGCCGAGGAGGAGCCCTTTTCCTGGCCGGGGCCCAAGACGCTTCACCTGCGGCGAACCTCCCAGGGCTTCGGCTTCACGCTGCGCCACTTCATCGTCTACCCGCCTGAGTCTGCCGTCCACAACTCACTGAAGGTGACAAAGCTCTGTCTTCTACCGTTTTAACAAAACTGGTATTTGTTCGCTTACTGACGCTCACCGTGAGGTCTTATTTCAGCAAGACAGCCTGTAATCCAGCAACATAGTGGCGTAGTGGAAGAGTCTGAGCGCTTAACTGCTGTTGCTGCAGCCAAAACCCACTCAAACACATTTAATACCGGAAATGTTAACAACTTTTATCAGTTTGAAGATTTTGTCTCTGTTCTAGGAAATACAAAGTTTAAAAGGCTTAAAAATCATCCGATTCTTGTTCCGTTTTCATAGCACATAATGTCTCATAATGTTATTGCAGTTAGTGTGCCGGAGTCCATCTACCAGGCATCAGGCAGTGGATGTTTTTGTCTCATCCTGTAATCTGATCTCAAAATTCATCTTTTCTGTTATCTCAAGTGTTATTTGACACAGCACCAGCATGTATTTTAATGCCAGCTGCATCTACAATACTGTCAGGAAGCTGCAGTTCACTTGAAACTGTGCTAATCTCTAATCTTTAGATATTAGATCAGTCATATGTCACATGTGTGCGCAGCAGATACAAACACTAGGAAGCGCAGCCATTACTGATACAACCCTGATGTCCTCTAGTCAAAGCGGGATGTTTTATCAGATGTGCAACACAGACAGACATTTTCTGACCTGCATCATCCCACCTGGGAACCCTGCCAGCCGTCTTCTGGATAAGAGCAATTCCAATCTGCCCTGTGGTGCTAATCCTGATGTTACAGCACTTCCGGCTCCTAATGGACACAGACTAACGCCGGCTGAAGGGCTTTGTGCACTAACAGGCCTCCTTTAATGGGAAAATGCACTGGTGTTTTGAGTCAGCGTTTTCAAGGCTTATCATGGCCTCCGTAGTATTAGTTTTTGTAAGTGATAATTCAGGATAAGTTACGTTGACTTTTTTCTGAAGTGTATTTAGTTAACCTCGGCTGTTTGCACAGAAGGATTTCCTACAAAGTTGGCATAGTACACTCTGTTTATAGCTTTTGGCGTTGCTTCTGCATGTTGAAAGAGAAACTTGTGGCACAGAAGTAAAACTTTTTAGACATTTGTGTAACCAAAGAGATAGATGGTTTCTCCCAGGTGTCTTCTTGGGTATCACTGTGTTGTTTTAGAGCCTTTTTATTCCAGCCTTGTCCAGTTAGTACTCTGTGATCTGTGCTGAAAGATCTTCTTTCACTGTGAAACTGACTTTAAAAGAGTTTGTAGTTAACATACAATATCCAAGCAGTAAACTAAATTCCCTCATTTGAAATTAAAACTTTTCTAAGCCAAGAAACGTGACTCATTCTGGGATATTTGTATTACAGATTGTGTGGCCAGCAGCAGCTCTCTTATCATTAGAGGAGATTCTGAGAAATAATCAAACTGAAACCATAATTTCATCCAGGCCAAATTTAAATGTGAAGTCCCCTCCACTTCTCACTTATATAACCTCACCAGAAGAGGGTGAAAAGAAAATACTTACACTTCCCGTTGTAATTACTTTTAGGGACTTGGTTCGGAGTTCTTGACTAATTGCTGGTGGAGGATTTTGCTGTTAGATTGAAGAGAGTCAGGCCATCTTAAGGAAATCTTTTGGAAAGCAGTGAGTCTTAAAGGGTACGCGGTCAACATATGTGTGAGTGTGGGGAGCTGGATTAAAGCAAGAATCTGTAGATTTGATGGAAACGATGGTTTTATGTGCTGAGGAGCTGGGAAAACACACAAACATGGTTACCAAGCAGCTTTTTTTTTGCACAATGAACTGTCACATGGCTCACAGACCATATAATCAACTGTGCACATCTGCTAATCGTTGCTCTGTTATCAGGCTGCAATGCTTAAATTTCAGCGTTGATGAATTTTCATAATCACTTGCATAGATTATGTAGAGTCTTACTGCAGCTCCACTCTGATGATTAATGGGTTACAGTGCATTTCTTTCAGTTGGATATCGTCACAGTCGTCAGCGTCAGACTGTCAAGTCATTGTTGGGTTAGTTGACAACTATATTTGGGAAAATGATTTGACGTTAAAATGACAAAAATTACCTAATTATTTTGGTAAAGTGAATAACTTTGCTGTTGCATCCTCTTCGTCTGTAGAGATATGCACAGATTTTTATCTGGAGCCACACGGTCACGCTCTAATGACCTTACCAGAGGCAATGGGAGGTTCAGTGTCTTGTCTGAAGACACTTTGACATGTAAACTGTGAGAATTTGCAAAAATGAGATTAAATGTTTTCATGCTGTGGTGCAAAAATGTTAAATAAACAGATTTTGTGTTGAAAGCAGTCGTAGATTCAGCATTCTTCTGCTGTTTTGCTGCTGTTTTTTTTCCATGTTGCAGCACTCTGTGACTGTTGTTTGTCCTAAAGTATTGTGATATAAAAAAGAAAAACAGTACTTTTTTTAGATGTTTAAACCTTTTTGATAAATTCTGTTTATTTTTCAGTCATCTGTCCTTTACTTTCGAACACCAGTTGGTTGCTGAATGTTGTTTTTGGTAATGATTAAGACAATTATGAGTCAGCTATAATACATCTGCATTTGTTTGACATTTATTTTTCTCTTTGTTTTTTCTTTTGTCTTTTTTCCAGGATGACGAAAACGGCAGCCGAGGTGAGTCTAATAAAACTACACTTTGTTCGACTGCTTCGTGCATTAGCTGGACCTCAGGTGCTGCAATGAGAAAAGCAGAAAAAACCCATTGACTCTCAGCTCTTCTTTGTTGCTTCCATGAATAGCAACTAAATTAGGATTGACAGTTCATTACTCTAATGTATTCTCACTACCGCCACATAAAAACAGATGTATTTTTAAGACTCTTTGTGCCTCGTTTGTAGCGCCTCATTAGCACCGGGAATATCATTGCCATCGATTATGTTAAACAAAAAAGACGCAGCATTCACATTGTGAAAGTTGTGATAAAAAGCATGTTACATGCTGCCTTTTCTGCATGTCGCCAGGCAGGGAGGTGATTTTGTGCTGCACTTTGCACTTTACTGTTCAGCGTGGCAGTCCTGTGCTCTTAGCTTGGCAAGGCCTCAGCATTCCTGAGAGCATCCGGCTTGTCATTCCAGCCCGTCAGTATTCAGCTCACGTCTGTAGCCCAGCGTGAATGCAGCAGGATCGCTCTGCTGCTTCTCATCAAAAGGCTTCATAATAGTCCCAGCATCACATCTCATGTCTATATGTAGATAAAGCTTGCATGTGCTTCTTTAATTACATACAGGCTGGATAGCAGCTGTGTCATCTAACAGAAATCATCTCTTTCATTTGCATTCCACAAGAATAGAGTAGGATAGAATTTTGTTGTTTTTTTTAAAACTCAAGTTTACATGGACATCCATGTTTGCCTATCTAAGGTGTTTTCCCATGTAAAACCAAGTGCAAGCAATTTCTTGGAAATGGATACAAAGGAAGGTAATCATCATTAGCTTTTTGTTTTTAATGTTCCCAAAGGCCTGCCAAAGGTGTAGTTAAATAAACTATCATGACTTAGGTGGAAAGTGAAAGTGAACAGTGTAGGGTTAAAAGAGGTTGAGTTGAGCCTCAGCTGAAATGTTTGCCTCTTAATGCCTCTCAACAGGAAATTGAGAGACTTGTAAATGTCCCTCATCATCCCTGTTGGCCTGTGGTGTCACATTCCTCATGCTGCCCCCTCTCCACCCATTTCAGCTCCTTCACGTCCTCCTGTCTCATTCAGCACAGGCCTAAAAACATTAAACAAAACACATACACATACACAAAACAATACACATACACATACAAAACACAAAACACATCTGCACATGCTTGCATAACAGTATCACACAGTTATTGAGCTTCCTTTATGTGACTCTACCTGAAAGCGGTCATGAAAGGCTCATGTGCGACTGTGTTAGTGTGTCATTAAATCCTCTTGCTGGGCAAGTGCATGAGAACCATTCAGGACAAAGCCCTGTAGATGGAGAATAATGATCCTCGCCTGGAGAGCTCCCCTCCTGCTGCTACAGGAAGTCTCTTGGACGGCTTCCAGCCTCTCATAAATCCTTTTGGGTCTTTTTGTGGACTCTGAGACCCAGGAGTGGGGATGCTGACAGGTAGCCTAGCAGGATGTCAGAAACTGATATCAGGAATGTCAGGAATTTCTCTGAAAGACCTCTACAGGGGCCAAAATTGATCAAACTAAACATTTATGACTATAGTTAGAACCATATTATGAAATAAATTGTAAATATTCAAATATTGCATTTTAGTCTTTTGCTAATCAAACTGTGGAAATGGAGTGACCTTTTTAACATGTCAAGTCAGATAAAACCATGAAACTAGATAATATACATACTAGATAATACAGTCCAACACTGGCTCCCCCGCTGTGCTGAACAGTCGCTGTGACATGTTTCTGTATTTGTTTCTAACCAAGCAAGGTGCTGTGCATCATGGGCAAACATCCTAAGCATCTTCAGCAGTGAACATTATCGTGACCGTTTCACTTTTTAGGACAAACGGAGTAAGAATTTCCTAGCTGTTTCCCTATTCTGAAGAGTTAAAGAGGAAAAACGTTTGTAAAATGGTCTTTTTATGATTATGATTTAAACTTGGTCAGCTGAATGTCATAAAGCAGAATCTGAGAAAAACAGCAACCAGCCATCAATGCTGCATAAAAGAATGTAGGTGGGTGTTTTCACTTCCAGGCATTCGGCTTTGGTGCTGCGTCCTACTGACGTGTGCAAATTGTTTTCGTTGCCATGTGACAACTGTGGACACTGCTGGTCGCAATCATAGCAAATGGCATAAGCTTCAAAACACTCATAACATCATTGAAAAACCATGTGAAGTCACACACTTGGTGTCACACAAACCCAGACAGTTAATACATCCCATGTGCTCAGTTATTTTAAAGTTCAGGTCTGTGAAGTTGGCTGCAGCCTCCCCAGCGTGCCGCAGTGCCGTTTATTTGCTTGACTCCAGGCCTGTGTATGTGATGAGGCTGTTTGTGTTTGGAGTGGAGGGGCGGGGGGTCGGCTGTCCTCATGTGGACTAGCTGGGTGTTGCCGTTGGATACAGTTCAAACCTCCAGAAAGTACATACACAGACACATACATTGTGGATCTGTTTATGTTATTTCCTCAAAGAAGAATTGGGATTCAATTGAAAGCTGGGCCTCTTCTAATGACCGTGGGTGTGGTCAACACAAACGAATAAAAGCCACGCGGAGAGGGAGGTGAGAAAAGAAAAAAAACATCCATGAAAATGTACACTTTCACCACTTTTAGCATATTGGTCTTAATGAACAAAAAAATATTCATGCTGTTTTAACACTTTGTTGTAGTTGATTAAGTTTCACCATGGAGACATCATTACCCTCAAATGATACGGCTTTTTATCCATTTATAAAAACTCTTATCATTCTGGTCTACTTCCACTTATCTGAGTTCATGTCACGGGGGCATCAGCCTGAGCAAAGAAGCCCAGACGAGGGGAATACTGAGGAGTTCCCAAACCAGCCAAGGCATGCTGACCAGTTGTCCAAACCACCTCAACTGGCTCCTCTGGTTGTGGTCCATCTTGAAGGGGATGTTAGAGTTCAGCAGAGGAAACTAGTTTCAGCTGCTTGTATCTGTGATCTTGTTCTTTCGGTCACTGCGCTGAGTTCAAGACCATAGATGAAGGTGCAGTTAGACCTGCTGTTCGGCTCTGGTCTCACGTCACCACACCTGTCGGCCAACGACCTGTCGGCCCCTTCGATCAAGATCCTGTTATATTTAAACGCGTCCACTTAACCTCACTACTCTCCTTTTGCCCTTTGCCTGGAGGTAAAGATAAAATGCTTTCATTTATTCTTTAGTGTCTCACCAATTGCTCGACTTGACAAATACCCTTCTTGTTTGTATGGATTCCAAAGACATGATGAGTCATACAAAATTAATAAAATGAGATTAGATTAGACCTGCCTCTAATAAAGGTGGGGTACCCAGAAAAAAATGGAGTAAATGAAGGCTTCGGTCTTTATTTGAGGGAATGCAGTATTTCCTTTCACAGTGAATGTGTACATACCGAGCAAATCATCTCCCTATCTCACTTCCTGTCTTCTTCCCTCCCTCTTCTTTCTGCCTCTTCTTTCCTGTGTGTCTTTTCTTTTCAGATGTGTATTTTAGCAAGTTATTGAAGGATAAAATCCAAATGAGCCATTTAGTGTAATGCTGATGAAACCACACAGCAAGGAGCAACAACAAAAATGTCTCTTTATGTTCAAATATTTGTTTTTGCCTCAATGTGAAACTCTTTTCTCTGCAGTTACCAGCTTTATTTCCTCCCTTTCCTCTTTTCATTTTTGGGCACATTTTAGTTTTGTTCCCATAAAGTCTGCAGAAGGAATGTGATGCAGCGTAAGCAAACCAAATTCCCCTCTATTCTCCAGTGGGCTTTTTTACTGCCCCACCTTTTTTATTAAAGTTGTGTCCAAGGTTTTGTCTCTTCTATTATTTTCTCCTTCACTTTGCTTTCACTTCGGCTTTTATCTCCTACTTTCTGCTTTCTGGATTTCCATTTTTTTTCCCCAGTTTCAAGTTTCCTCATTAGCCTTTACCGTGAACTCTACACATGTTCACTTTTGCACTATTTTCTTTCTGGCTCCAAATAAGAGTTTTTTACAAAAAAAAAAAATCCATCTTCATTCACTGCATATTTATAAATCTGCTTGTTTATTTATTACAGAATACACCCATCCATAAAATATAATCACAGCATAATTTAGTACGTAAATTTGCTGCGTCTCAAGGTGTTAAACATCAACACAAAAGAGAAACAAAACTCTTTGACAGCTTGACTACATAAATAAAGAAGAGTGGAGTTAGTAAACAGCAATGTGCAACTAATATTCATCACTTTTGTGTATTTATTGTCTCTGAGAAGTAAATCTATTCTGTATGCATAAACCTAAAAAAACTGGTGAAGATTTCCTGTAGTCCACGATTTCACCACTACGTGTCTCTTGATCTTTAATAAAAACTCAAAACAATCAGTACGGTTACATGCACATCGAAGTCTAGGTTCTAGACGAGCTCAGACTATAAGTCTGTTCTGTCCTGCTTTGTCTTGAATGTAAGGGCCCGGTCTCTTACATAAAATGTATGATGATAACTTCTGTGACATCACATAAAGGTTTCTGTAGAATGGTTTTGAAGCCCATTTATCAGAGCTACAATGCACCATCTTGGCAGGAGCCAACACTGCACAAGCATAACAAATTCAAAAATGGATAAATAGTCAGTCAGTTAGTTTGAAAACGTCCATTTGACTTGAGTTACCGCAGGCTGACAAGTGCTGCTTATCTTCGGTCAACGTTACCCGACATGCAGAACTTTGATTCAGCCCCAAGCAGCTGCTCTGACATTAACACACACTCACCCGTGCAGAAATACTCCCACATGCTGTCCAGGACAGCAATGCCAGGTTTCAGAATAAAAGTATTTATTGTCTCCAGTGAATTCATTCAAATAAACAGTCTCCATGTTTATTTGCATACCTAAAGCACTTGTTTGTTTGTTTTCAAGAAAGCTTCTGTTTGAACAAGGACTTAATTTGGGTTAATCATGATTCTCTTAGTTGATACTGGCTGTGAAGATCACATGTTTTTGCCGTTGCCATTGTTTTCTCTCATTTTAGTGTTGGAATGCTCCGGAGATACAGGTCCGATCACTTCAAAGGCACAGACGCAGCAGTTCATCTTTAAAAAATGGAAAATATTAAAATTTGAGAGAGTAATTTTTATTGTTTAACTTCAGTCAACCAGTACGTTCAGAGGACGGGTTCAGCATATTTTAAGAGAAATGAAACAGTATTTCAGCTGAAATGACTCCGTCTGACTCCAGATGTTTGTCACTAGTTCTCTCACTTGAGTTTGAACTCTCTTTGTACATGGTTTGGCTCATTTAACAGAAAGAAAACCAAACATTGTATCATGTTTTTTTTTTTTTTTCTGTGTGTTGGAGTAACATTACTAAATATTCTCTTTCCCCAGGGTGGATTTTGGTTTTTGTAATTCTTTGGGAAAAAAAAGTGATGGAAAGAACTGCACCACCTTCCTGTCCTGCTGGAAAAAACACCAGGCACGGATGTGTGTTTGTGTGTGTTGCTGGATTTTCATGAGTGGACACGTGGGCTGTTGTAGCAGTATCGTCAGACGTGTGTTTATGTATAACATCAGCTTGTCTCTTCCAGGCTGCGATTACTACAATTACAATAGCCTTGGAAGTGAGTCGTTCTGAAATTATACCATGTACCTGTCTTAGCACTTGTGGTTCCTGCACAAATTGTTCTCTGTAGTTACAGTCGAGACCTGAAGTATTTGGACAATCAAGATGTGATCCAAGTGTGGACTATCAGCTTTAATTTTAGTGGTTTCGCATAAACATGACACATACCCTTTTGGAATCGCATTCATTTTGAGCAAAGTGTCTACATTTTCATTGGCTCAAAAATATTTGGACAAAGTGACACATTTGTCTTTATAACCATATTTTTTATTACTTGCCTGAAAATGCTTTACAGTTGATGACTGTGAAAACCGAAGTCCATGGAGTTTCTTCTTTGCAAATACTTTACCGGGCCTTTCTTGTGTCTTCGGGGACTTTAAAGCTGCTCTGCTGGTGTTGAGGTCAGCCAACTGAATTGTCCATTTAAAATATTTGATTTACTGGCCGTCAAAAAGTCTTGAGGTGCTGTAAATGTATTTTAAGGGTCATTATCCATTTTGTCCCATTTGAGTGAATGTGAGCAGAAAGTTAAGCCCTGTACGCCTCAGAATTCCTCCTACTACTCCTGACACCTGTCAGTCACCTGTCAGTCACATGTCAGTTACATCATCAATAATCACTAGTGAGCTTGTGCCACTGGCAGCCATGGTAGCCCATACCATAACACCAAATTACCACCATGGTTGTGTGGTTTGCTCTGGGTAATGAGTTGATCCTTTGCTTTCCAAAAGCTGACATAAAGCTGTAGCTGTTCACAAAGTGTGGTGGTTAATGAAATGAGACCTGTCCATCTGACGCTTGCCCCTCCCTCTCAGTCAGTTTACACTATTGCTGACTGTGGGTTTGGATTTCAAAGGTCGGCGCTCGGAGATGCAGGTGTTTGAGCATAGTTTAGGCTTTCAGAGTTGTGTTTTGTTTGGACTGGTCTATGTGAGATGTACACAGCGTTTTTCCATGGGAATCGAAGATTCAAAGATAGAATTACAGATTTTCTTTTGGTGGTGGCTTCATCTTCCAAAGTGATCCATTTTCTTTGAGCACATGTTTGACAACAAAACGTGCCATGCCTTTGAAGGATGTCGGAGTTTATGGATTTATGCGAGAGTACTTGTGCTTTGACCTTCCCACACAGTGGGGGGACCGCTATGTGCCAGGATTATGTGCTTCCCATCTTCATATTTCTCTGCTGGAACAGACTTGCCTCAGATAGTCATCTAAAAATAAACACAGACCTTCTCTTAAAGGGTTTGAAGTGCCCAACACATCTGGAGAGGCCCTTGTATGTCAGTAGATTTGCATGAGTTTGTGGTGGCTTGCAAACGTGAAAGTGTCACAAATGGTACAAAGCAGTGAGTTTTAGGGAGCGATATTGCACCGGGGTTAATGCGGTGAGCGGGCCCAGCCCTCTGTTGAACAACAGTATTTACCCCAAAACATGGGAGTGGGGAGGAGGCCCATTCAACCAGGTCCAGCTGTGCAGTCACAGCCAAGCCAGAGCAGTGGGGACACTCACGCCTGCAGCCCCCTTCACTGATGACCAGAGGACCTGACCTGGAATATGCAGCCAGTAACACACACTGTGTTTAGCTGACCCCTCTTTGTTTATCTGACGGGACCACACAGTCAGAACACATGAAATTTATGTAAGGCAGCAAGCTGACTCTAATTTGTAGCTTTTATCAGATCAAAATAACAATCTGATCAAACAAAGTCATGATTAAAATAGCACATAAAACAGGCTGTGTGTAGACATGTATATGCAGATCTTCGTATCCCCTCTCAACAAAAATTGCAAGCTATTTGAGCAGTTTGGAGGCTTTTGAGAATTATAATGTTTCACAGCACCATAAGCTGTCACACATTGAAATGCCATATTTAAGCTTTAAATTAATTGTACAACTTTGTCAACTCTCAGTTTTTTTCGGCTTAGAAATATTAAATGTGTGTTTTAGATTTTTTTTCTGTGTCTTACATAATTATACGCTGGTATTTTGGGGCCTTTCACTCTTGGTCAGATTAAATTAAAAAAAGCTTTTGAGCACATCAGCTGGAGCTCTTGATATAAAATGAGGCGCGTGTAGGATGTGGTGACATCTAGTGGCAGAGTTGCAGGTAGATTTAAAGAACACATCGATGTCATGGTTCCCCAAAAAAGTGTAGTTATAAATATGATATTGCCCTTCTGCTTGTAGATCACCCTTGATGTTGCACTTCAACTTTCATTTCTTAGTTTGTCTTTGAAACAACCATCTTATCCCCTTTGGATAAATAATTTATTACAATACAGCACATTAACAGTCAGATGAAGATGATTTGCTTCCCCGTTCTTCCTTTGCTGAAGTCCTTATGAGCTTGTAAGTCTAAAGGTGTAGCAGATGACATATAAAACCAACATCATTTCACATTATTTTGATCTAGAACAGAATGTTCTGTGTTGTTTTGTGGGCCAGAATAAAGTGATATTTAAACACTTGACTGGATCAGCGCATAACCACCGTCAGGACTGCTTGTGTTTAAGAGTTTAATGTTAACCAAACATGTTTTACAGATAGGAACTGTGAACAATAAACTTTAAACAAAAGACTGGCCTCAATTTAGTGGTTATTTTGATTTTTACACTCACCCAACTTAGTTTCATTCTTTAGTTAATCAGCAAGGACTCCAGAAACATCCAGACTCTTTACAGGCAAAAAAGATCATTATAAATATTTATAACTTATGTTGTTGATTAACATAATAGTTAGTTGCTGCACAACTACAAATATTCTGGTTTGTAATTAGACCAGCTAATAGCTGTAGATCTCACAGCTATTATAAGTTACAACAACTTCTGTACGTTGTAACTTACAGCCACTCCAGGTAGCAGTACAACGTCTGACCACATGGGGGCTTATAGATCTACTGTGTTGACAAGTGAACCGTGACAGTAATGTGCCAATGAGTGAGGACGGTCCGACACATTCTGTAATTTGACTTTGTTGTGTCTTAAGCCAAAAAGTGACACGGGAACTTCCTTGTGATATGCTGCCACCATGTGGTCAGAAGGAGCATTAACACATAGAGGCTTTTTGTTTTAGCATTTTATATGTTTAAATGGTGATGGTGTATATATATATATATATATATATATATATATATATATATATATATATATATATATATATAGTGTGTGTATTCATGTATGTACGTGATCAAGTCAGAAGACACTTTCTACAAGGATGAAACTCCAAGGAAGCAACTCTACATCCCAAAAAGTGTTCTTTTTGGGATGTAGAGTTGCTTCCTTGGAGTTTCATCCTTCATGATTACAACTCCGGAGTAATTCAGTTATTCAACTGTAATTCTTTGTTTTGGAACAGCCGAAGTCAGTATTTGGCAGTCTGGTGTATTTTGAAAATCCACAGAGTAGTTTTTACTTTGATAAGGAGAGTCTGGAGCATTAAAAAAATATCCAAAGCTTTTGATGTCCAGATTTAATCCTGTACATCCAAAAGCTGGACATGGAAACTTCCAGAATCTAATTGCAACTGCAGAGTTGGAGCTCAGTGAGTTTTGCGAGGGATTGGGAATCAGCCCAACACATGCACGAAGAGAGGAGACAGGAGCATACATAAACATGCATGTGGAGCATGGGTCACACTTTGCATCAAAGCAGCTTTACATGTCGCTCTTTGAACCACTGAAACAGAGCCATATCGCAGCTTGGCAGGGTTGTTTAGGCCATTTACGTTGCAGCCGATCAGAAAAAAAAAAATGCAACCAGTGGAGATAGTACATGGCCTTCAATTATACACTGTACATCATTACATTGCTGTAACATGTTTGGCCACAAGAGGCCAGTAGGGTAAACAGTAAAAGATTTAGGGAAGCTGAATGCAGGGACGAAGGACATCGAACATTTGACTTTACAATAGTCTTGATTCCAGCCCTCCCCCACCTCCTGAAGATGCTCTTTAACACCAAGTTGAACTCACTTCCACCCCAGTCCAACTGTGCAACACATCTAAACAACAGAGGATGTCTAACTAACCTCTGGCTAGTATCTGTGTTCGTCTGTCGTGAGAACTGGAAGCTGGGCTTTCATAAAAAGAACAACATGCTTTCTTTCTTCTGGTATGCTCTGATGTTACACTTCCAAAAGCCTGCAGGCTTCAAAAGGCAACTGAGGCCATCTGTGATTGAGGTTTACGGCTCTGAGAAAGTTAATTTTGCTGTTTTAATCACACTCACGCAAGAACACACATCCTTCTTTATTACACAAACACAAGGTATCTGTTGTTAGTTAATTTTAAATGCATCTACATATTACATATGGCTGCATCTAATACTGAATTCACTGCATTTCCTCTACCGGATTGCTTTATTTATCTTAATGTTTGCATGAAATATTCATTTCAACTTGCATTAATTAAGTTTTTAGAACTACTTTTCAGTTTTTGCCTACATTTTTTACATTTTAGAAATTGAAAATAAGAAAACTGTTTGGACTGTTTTTGTACATTCAACAGAAAGTGAGAAAAATGTCTCACCTAAGTGGGAGGACAGAAAACAGCAGCTGTAATTTCTTCTTTTTGTAGTCTTCTACTCCACTTCTACTCTTCCTCACTCTTCAACCAATCACCGCTGTTCATGCGCTCTTTCTTGTTGCCAGGGAGACAGAGGAACCGTCTGGAGCCAATGGACACCATATTTGTCAAGCAAGTGAAGGAGGAAGGCCCCGCCCACGGAGCTGGACTCTGTACAGGTAGACAAACGCACACACCTGCAGCCTCTGAGGGGGACCGCTTTAGTCTCTGATGACTGGCGGATCTTATGATTAACTCTGTCTCACATCTGACCTCAGACCACTACTTTATGCCAAGATTTCTTCACCTCTGTACTGTAGGTAACTCCACTTCCTCGTAAACCGCCAAGCAAAGCAGATACGAGTTACAAAGTAACAGATGGCTTCTTTGTGGGAGGTTGAACCAAGCGTCATATCCCCACTGTTATTCCACCCTTTCTTTTAGTTTGCTTTTCTCCTTCCCCTGCGTTCTGTTTTCTCTTATTGTAGGATGAATCATTCCTAGTTTGAAGCATCAAGACCAAAAATAATTGAACTCCCTTTAGGTGAAACAGTGAATCAGCAATTCACTGTTTCCCTGAAACGGGGGTGATGTTGTCAGGTCTGTTCTGGCAGCACTGATGCCAGGTTAGCACTCTGTGTTACAGGGGAATGTTGCAGTAAGTGGTCTGGACAAGCCTTCAGAGCCGTCTGCTTTTATCTCTTCACCCTCCATCCCTCTCCTGGGACGAGGGAGTGTAGAGTGCAATTCCCACGATTATCTAGTTCCTTCCCTAAACTCACCTCGCTTCTCTTCCTGTAAGATGTCTATCGTCAGGGAACTTAAATGGAGATGGACTACATCATGTGGCTTCTCACATTAATACGTGTTGGTATTCATTGGTTTAAACTCAGTTAAGTTGTACTTGTTTTGTTTTTTAGCTCAGTTTTATGTGGCAACATGTGCTGTTGGTTGCAGTAAATCTCTGGTTTGTCTTTTCTTGTTCTGCTTGTGTCCAGGGGATCGAATCGTGAAAGTGAACGGAGAGAGCATCATTGGGAAGACTTACTCACAAGTCATAGCCTTGATCCAGAACAGGTAGGAGTGCCATCACAATCAGGTTAGGGCAGCTATTTTATCAGTGAAAGAACCTGGCAGACGCAGGAGATCGGATCTCGTCACATGGTCGTGGTCCAGAAACAGAAAAGGAGATGGAGCCTTTATAAAGACAGCTTCAGTTCTCCAGAGAAAATTGTTTCTTTATCAAACTTCAGCCACTTCAATGCCTACCTCATGATGTGGGTAATGCTATTTCTTCCCTGATTTATTTGAGGTTCAATATTTGTTCTCAATAATAAAAAATAGACAAACAGTAAACAAAGTGCTAGTTATACTTTATCAAAACATAAGTCTATTTGTTTTAATACACTTAGCCTGTTAAAAGAAAACTTAAAAACTACAACTTCAGTTAGACCAATGCAATAACTTTTATTTTTTAATCTTTTTTTTTTTTTAATCTTGTAAACATACTGACTCATGTAAACATACTGACTGTCATCCGCTGTTTTGCTTGTACTCTGCTGAGGCGTTTATAGGATATAAAAATAGTTCATGCCCTGAAGAACAGGATGAGCCATCAGAAATGTTTCACGGCTTTCCAGTGAATGGAAGCAAACTCGACAAAGCCATTTAGATGTAGGGCTGACCTAAATACCATTTTATGAGCTCTGGAGCTTCAATAGAAGATCAGAATGCATATTTGGAGCTTTGGTTAGAAGTAAACTGAAGTAAAATATTGGATTTGTACTGCATAGTGCTGCAAAGCCTTAATGTTACTAATGTCGACTAAACGAGTTGTTGCGATGGATGCTGGTGTGTAAGTGACAGAGAGCACAAGACGGCAAACAAATCCCCTCTGGCTGCGTGGAGACTCTAATGCCAGCTTCACACCCGCTGCATGCCGAACTGCTGCGTTGTGCGTGCGTTCATTTGGTCGACCTTTCTGCTGCAAATACATGACCAGTTCCAGAGAGGAGCGCCGAAGAACTAATATTTAATTCTGTCAACGTATCAAGACATTTAATCCCACACGGGGTTTCTGCTGTAACTGTATCAGGACAAGTCATACTGTCACACATTCACCTTTTACAATATACAAAACAGCCAAACTAAAAGAAACGCATCAAACGTGCCAGCTGATGTGATATGATGTAACATGAATGTTTGTGGCGCATTTCTGACACAATCAAAGTACAATAAGAGGTGTGTTGTTGCTGACACAGTATGAAGTCACAATAATTCAAATCAATTCAAAAACACCTAATCAATCTCCCAAGGGAAGTTAATCAGTTAATTAAATGTAATTATCATTCTTCCTCTTTGATTTCGTTATAATTATAAAAGACCAAACCATGTTATAGCTGTGTATTTTAACTAAGATATGTTTCTCTTTTATACATTTTTCGTGTCAAAACTCCAGCTGTGATGCAGCTGAGAATCGTGCTAAACACACCAACACGTTAACTGAAATGAAAACCGTGACATCAGCACACGCAGCTGGCATGAAGCCGGCACACCTGTATGACGTATTCCTCTAAACTTGAAGTGTTTATCCTCCTGATTTGGGGCCATGCTTTTTAAGTGTCCTTCTTTTCCGTCCTTGTTTTCTTTATCCATCAGTGATGCCTCCCTGGAACTCTGTGTGATGCCAAAGGATGAGGACATTTTGCAGCTGGTAAGCACTTATCCATCAGGAAATATAAAGATGATTTTTTTTAGTTAGTGGTTTGTCTTGTCCCCTCTCTTGGGGGTTCAAATGTTTTGAAGAAAATATGATCATATCCACTTCATCTCTGTTCCGGTGCGTTGTACCTTCATTCCTTCATTCTTTCACATGAGCAGCATAAGATGCCTCCTATTGTTGCAACAAAGGAGGTCTAGGAGAACATGAGCTCACTCCGCCAGTAAATACACTCCTGATATGCCTTTTTTTCATGGAACATGATCTTCATTTCTTAAGCTGGGACTTCAGAGGGGTGTGAGACGACTTCCCAACCATTGATGATTTTTTCTCAAGTAATTTCAGTAATTATAACTAATGTTTACAAACAATGTACATGAGACTGATCTACACTCCTGCATTTACTTCACCCCACTCAAGCTGTATCTGTATTATCAAATATGATGTTCAGAGACATGCAGAGCATCGAGGCAAACCAGGAGTCTCTTTTATCATGTACTACTGGATGAAAATGGGAATCTTTGAAATTTGGTTGAAGGAATGTGAAAACTTGTGGGCAGTATTTGTTTTCTCTCCAGAAGTGACTTTCTGGCATCATCGTTGTCTTAAGTGAAAGCTGTTTACTTCCGACACACAAACCAACCAATGCAGGGCTAAATCAACAGGTTTCCCTGAGTTTTTCTGTTTTTGGTCACTTATGTTTCCTCCCATCTCTTATTTACTGGTAAATGTACCAGGTTGAACTGAGCTGCAGTTACAACTTAAAGCCACTTTATGTAGGAATATAATCTCAGACCACATGGATGCACTATATCACAAGAAGGTTCATGTTTCAGCTCAGAGGACCGTATAAGGAAAACTGGACAAACCCTCCCTGGCGTCAGCCACAGGATTGATAAAGAGCTATTTTGGAGCTTCTTTTTCATCACACTGGGAGGCGCTATGCTGCAAATGGGCAGACTAAGGGGTCTGGGAACCGGTCTGGAAATGGGCTTACCTTATTTCAGTTACAGATAAATGTGTTGGCTGGCTGACTAAGGTTATGTTGACTTATGATGAATTAATATTACTTGTTTGGTTGTGCTGGATGCCAGTCAGAAGACCACATCTCTGATCATATATAAGATCATGAAGGCAGTACTATCAGTGGTTCTTACGTCAGACGTCAGACTGGGATCAACAGTCAGGTTGATTTTAGTAAAGTCATTTATTCATGTGAAGTGCAAGAAGTGCATTTCCCAAAAGAAGAATGACAAAAAGTGTGAGCAAAGAAACAGTCACCATCTGAGAGAATTAGACAAAGCATCCACAAGCCGTCCACACTCTACAGATAACCCCCAAATAGATGTGAATGAATCATAAGCAGTTTACATCATCTGGGTTTGGATCACCAGGTATCGCTCTAGATAAGATAGAAGGTTTGGAAAGAGTCTGAGAATGCAAGTACATAGTTAATATGTGTGAAAACAACTCTAGGCACATCCTCAAGACTGGTAATCATCGTCTCATGTGGGTGGGTTACTTCTATGGGATACATTACTCTTCAATCAAAAGAGTAACATATCTGTTCAATCTGCTTTTACACTCCGATGTTGTGCTCTTCTTCCTCAAAACTTTCCCCTCACAGAAAAAAGTCCCTAAATGTTCTGGTCCACTTCACAACTGATTCACTGCAGCACATTCAAATGTCCTGCTGTCCAGATTGAGCTCTTTTACTTACACGTAAGCTTCTTCTGTGGGTTCACAAAACCCGTCTCGGATTGTCTGCCTATTCTTAGACTGCTGTGAGAAGACGCTGTTGTAGATGTTTGAAGGAGAGAAGCGCAGTATCTGATTGTGAAAGCAGTGAGTAATGCTCTCGAACGGAAAACGTTTGCCCTTGATTAAAGATAATGACAAACTTCCATATAGTCCCCCCCAAAAATGTGACGTTAAAGTGGCCAATACAAGAGGAGCAGATCTTAACTTCATGCCGTTCTGCCAATCAGACAGAAGACGTAAGTCGCCAGCCCACGCCATCAGTCAGGGTCCAGAGCCCCACAGACGATAAAGAATCGCTAAGCTGAGTCAATCCAGTCACCACATGTTTCTCACATCTGTTTGGGAAATTCTCATGCATCGTGGCTAATTGCATTGCTAAATTCCTTACATAGCTTTTAACTTGGCCACAGCACACCGAAAGCCACAAATACTTGCTTTTAGCATTGTGGAATGAGGCTGAGCGCCATTAGGGCAGAGGGGTTTAAATGATGCAGTTAGTTATTTGATGTAAACTGAAGGATCACTTCATTGTGAAACTGAAGAATTACTGAGACCTCACATGAGCACCTCTGTAAGATTAAGATTTAGAAACATTTAACTCACGCTTCGATATTGTTTAAGGTTCTTTCTACCCGTCACATCAGATTTTTTATAATGTCAGTCGTGTTGCTCTAAATGTGTTAACGTGGGCTTGTGACTTGCGTGAACACAAGTGTCACTCAGCATGTATGTGTCTGTATTTAAATGCCTCTGTGTGCTTCGGAGGGCTCAGGGCACAGTCTCCACCAGAGGTAGTGCAGCTGCAGTCAGCTGACACTCCTCTCAGCACTGTTTACAGGGCGGAAGCCAGCTCAGATCGAGCTCACCCAAAACAAAACATGATAAGTAGCATCTAACTGACGAGGAGGAGGGCGGCGGAGATGAAGAAGTGGGCTAGTGTTGGGGAAAATGCAGCGCAAGTGAAATGTTGAAGGGAGCAGAGAGGCGAAGGGACGGCTCCACTGTGAGCAGGTGAGAGGAAAGAGAGCGAGTTTAGTAGATTTGTCATAGCTGTGACAGCAGCTCTGCTGTCGTTGGCTGAGGGTTAAAGGATGGGAAGGACGGCTCCTCAGGAGGACGATCAGGTCTGAGGACGCAAAACAGGCAATAACATGCTGCTTTCACTTTTCTTCTTCTTTTTCCGTGCTCCATGGTTCCTCTGTTGAGCCGTTTCCACATTGGGATGTATTTTTAGCCTGTCCTGAAGTGAGAGAAGTTGCTGTCTCACCTCTGTGTGTCTACCTCTTTATGCTCACCTGTGTACTTTTGTGTCTCTGCTTGCCCTTTTCTAACTCGTGGACTGCAGTTTTCCAGGGATATCACTGCTCTGGTAAGAAGGGAAACCATAACTAATATTTTTTCCTCTAACTCACCCTCCACATGACATTTCATCACTTTAAGAGCTTGTCTTTGCACAGACAGGTTGGTAAACCCACACTGAATTCCCCTTTTGCTACACTTTTGATTTGAGGGTTGTGTTATTCTTTACCTTTGGGGGAAATATGTGAGCACCTTATAAGGGATTGCATCGAAGCGTTCAGTCAGACTTTCACATTATCAGGAAATTGTTTTTATTTGACTGTGAGAGTTAAAATCAGAGGGTGGCAGCCAGCTGCGCTGCCGTTGCTGCTGCTTGTGTGAGCGCTGTTGTAACCTGACACCGCAGGTAGACTGCTATTGATTAAAGTCCAGGGCACCAACTCTCTCCCATTCATTTTCTGGAGTTGTCCGTGGTGAAAGGACGAGGAGCTGTAGCATGATCAGTATGGAGCCTGAGGTTTTTTTCTTGAGCAGCACTTCAGTTACGAATGAGCAAGGTTTTAACTAGCAGAGTTTTTTTAATTTTTTTAATTTTAAATTAAGAAAGGGCACCGTAGTTGCTTCGGTGACAGTAGAAGTGTGGCGCCATGCTGACAGAAGTAGCAGGAACTCCCAAAGTCAGACAGAGGAGACCCCCATTTACCTTTTCTTCATGCCTCGGGGCGCGCTCTCCGGTGCCAAAGGTGGGTAAGCCACTGACAGCTTATCCTCACTCTGTCTCCATGGGTGTTTTCTGATCTTCCCTGCTTTCTTTCCATATTTATTTTAACCTCTGGCACTCTGTTCTCCCATTTATCCACATACTTCGTCTCTCAGGGTAGTAAAAATTCATAACATTTGCTTGCTGTCTCTTAGGGGAAGATAGAAGAGCTGTTAACAGCAGAAGTGCTGCATCTACTTTTAGCAAGCCATGTATATGTTGACATTTACTGGCTGTTATTTACCAGCTGTCATTCACAGTTTACTGAGGGAATGCAATGATTGACCTGCTGATAATCTCATCAGCTCACACAGAGACCCTCATCAGTTAGTGACAGTCACGGATTACTGGTCTTTCTCCAGTTTTAAAACATGAACAGCTTCCTTTATGTGTTAGGGAAGAGGAATATGGAGTGCAGAGTGCAACAATAAAGTCATCAGAATATCTGACCAGGAAACAGCAGAAATAATAAAGTGTCAGTTGTAAACTGTAATAGAACGCTCTTTGTATTGTGGGCTATTTTTAGAAGTAGTTTTGCAGCAGCCGTTTATGTGTCAGGAGCTTAACAGTAGCTCTGCAGCGCTGCCTGGCCTTTGCACATCTCCTCAGAAAGGTTAATATATTCTGTCCTTAGTTAGGCGTGGTCTCTCTGGACTTACTGTTATCTAGTTTAGCACATAAACCTCAGAGTAACTGGACTGACATTCATTTCCTATAATCTTTTGCAGGCATATTCCCAGGACGCATACCTCAAAGGAAATGAGGCATACAGCGGAAATGCCCAGAACATCCCCGAGCCCCCTCCCATATGCTATCCTCGGATAGAACTCAAGGCTGCTGGCATGGCTCAGCCGTCAGAGCCTGCCACAGTCAGCGATACCCCCAGAGGGCCAGGGCAGGGACCAGGCAGGCGAGGTGGTGCCGCAGAGAAGAGCTATCGGGTGGAAATCCCAGTTCCTCTGTGTCCTTCTCCTCAGAAGACGTTAAACGCTCAGACAGTGGTGTGTGTCTGTAATGAGAATGTCAGGACTGCAGTTGCCCCTCTTGATCCGGTGGACAGGGGCCCACGGGTGGCTCGGGCTGGACCCAGCCACAGAACAGAAGAAAACCGGTACGGTTCTTCGGCAGATTCTGGCTCAACCAGACCCCGACCCCTTATTTCTACCGTACCTGGGGGTGCACAGTTGCAGCACCCCTCTGGTCCCACAGAACCCTCAGTCTACTCCCCTTCTGCAACTTGCAAAACTGGTGCGAGCTACCCTGACACCTTATCTCCGCCTGCACCAGCCCCTCTCACTGCTGCCTCACCGGACACATTCTCCTCTGCCATCTCACCCAGCACCAACCACTACTCTCCCTCCCCCACAGCCCCCTCCACCTCTCCACACCAGCACATTGACTGGAAAAATTACACCACGTATAAGGACTACATTGACGCCAAGAGGCTGCACACGTACGGCTGCCGCACCATCCAGGAGCGCTTGGATAGCTTACGAGCAGCTGCCAATTCAAGCTCTGCCTACGCCCAGCAACGTAGTCCACCCTCATGCAACAGTCAGAGAGGGGCACTGGGCTCCCAAATAAGACGCAGGAGCTCATCCAACGAGCGTGGAGTGGATGCAAGTAGTCAGAGTACTGTACTGACAACTCCGTTACGCAGCGCCTCTCAGGAGAGGCTCGGAGGTGGAGCGGAGAGGACAGTACTTAGTAGGAACTGGCCTCGTAGCGCTTCTCAGGACGCCCTGCCTTTTTCCACCACAGTAAAAGTTATCAAACCTCGAGCACGGTCTTGTGACTACCTGGGCCAGCAGCCTGGGGAGCGAGGGGGGGTTATGCCCGGAGACAGGACAACGCTGGAGGACAGGCTGCTTCTATGCCAGGGGGAGAAAACACAAGCCATTAGGCAGGAGGCAAGTCAGAGAGGTTTACCTCATCCAAACAGGAGTGTCAGTGGAAAAGGAGAGGAAGGTGGATTATCGAACTCACTTGTAGCTGCTCCTGATTTTACTAAAGGTACGACAGATTCTACGATGCCAACAAGGACAGATGGTGTAATAATGAGACCCTCTCGACTGCCAGTCAAAAACCCCAGCTCAGACCCTTGTCCTGCCTTATCTTCCCCCAAACTCACAGATCCTCTTAAAGACCAAAGAGCTAACATCATGGGGAACCACCTGGGGTACTCCTCCCCTCTGCACCTGCAGCTCAGGGGCAGGGCAGACAGTCTGAAAATGGAGAGCAGGTCAGAATCTGGGTTGGCAGCCAGATCCTCATCTTGCTCCAGTGCCTCCTCAAAACTGCCCATGCAAAGACAGCCACAAAGTGGACTTGTCAAAACGTCCTCTAGCTTTTCCACAACTAACGGAGCTGTGACCAATAACTCAAATGTCAAAGAAAGCTCGAATTCTACCAACACACTTACCAGGACTAATCGCAGTCTCGCAGAGGGTGTCGAGGGAGCCGATGCAACAGTCGTGGTCCTAAGAAAGGACAAAAGCTTTGGCCCTCCGCATGCTCGCCCTCCATCTTACGTATTAGCTGTTAACGACAAGCAGGGAGAAGTGACTCCAAAGTCACCTCCACTGGTGAAGGCCGGCTCTGCAGATGGACCAATGTGCTGGGTGTCCAATGACAGCAGCAGGGAGATGCATCTAAGAAGACTTGGAGACGCGCGGCAAAAGTCTGGCTCCAACAACTTGGACGACTCCCTGGATTCAATCCCCTTCATTGGTAAGACTGCATACATCTCCATTCTTTCTTCTTTGTTTCTATAGCAACAGAGTTATGTGAAAAGATTGTGTGTCTCCCCTTTAGTGTACATAATTTTGATGATGTAACATGATAAGATTTAAAATCTCCAAACAAAAACTATCTAGGAGCATCAAACGTTTGCAGCGAGCGCCCAGCGAGTCTTGTTGAGTTGCTGCTCGAGTAGACACTTAAAGTATTTCCTGAACTGACAGACAGAACTCTGACTGATAGAACCATCTCTCTCTGTTGCTGGTAGAAAGATACGAATAAATCCCAATATATCACAAAATGCGATCTGTTCAAGCATGAGCATTGAAAAACAAAATCCTTGTTGCATTCATCCCATCAGAACAATTGATTTTTATTTGCTGGATTTCATGGACAGTCTAACTTTATCAGTTATGACAAGCTCCAAGAGCAATAATGAGCAACTGCATTTGCAAAGAAGTGGGGGGATGTGGATACTGGATAAATACAGCTGTCTGAAGGCTGTTTCAGAGCTGTGGTTTAAGCCTTAATCTGCAGCCAAGGTGAAGCTGTTAATGCATGAACTGGACTGTTGACGTAGTAAGAATGAAGGATGTTGGCACCTGGGGCTTTAAAATAAAGTTTTGACATGTGACATGGCAAATATCCAGCTTGCTGCAAGTCAAGGCGAGTTTATTTGTATATCACATTTCATGTACAAGACAATTTAAAGTGCTATAAACCAGAGAAGCTCTGGTTTTGTTTGAAAATGTTACGCTAAGTGTAACTTGATTTGAAGCCATTTTCTTGTTTGTGTTGAATGTGTACATTTATAAACCCTTTTAAAAATGAGTCTATGTCAGCATTACAAAAAACACGTAGACATTTGTACCAAATATAATTAGATATCTATCACACCAAGTCATCCTTTGTATGATCACAAACACATAGAAGGTGTGGCGCTTTTTGTGTTTGATGACTTGTAGTATTTAAGAGGACTTCCCTGTCTAGAACTTTATCCTTCACCCATACTGTTTCAGGGGCATTTTACAGCTTGAGATTTAACTCCAAAAGCTTAAAATGAGTTAAGCTTTAATGCCTTAAATGACGTGTTGTTTATATATCTTGTTATGATATCAGTTATGTTGTGTTCTTCAGTCGTTTACAGGAATTTCTCACTGCAGCCACTTTTTTAAGTACTGTTTAACGGGCTTGTTGACACAAATGTTGAATCAGCTGATCGTGAGGCAGCAGGTCAGTGTATGTAGGTGAGAAGACAACCTGCTGGAGTTCAAATCAAGGCTCAGAAAGGACAAGACCTTGAATGTTGTTGCCAGACAGGCACATCCCGACTGGGGCGGTTCTGTGTGATGCTGCTTGGTTTCTAAGCAGTCCGGCTTCCTCACACCTTCCAGGAACATGTGTAGGAATCAGTACATGGTTTTGTCTCTGCGTGGCCTCCTGATGGACTGGAGCTTTTCCAATAGCAGCCAGGATAGGTTCCAGCCTTATTACGACCCAGACGGATGAATGTAGTTGTGCTTTGACTAACTGTTTATTTGCGCAGTTTAGTTGAGCTGTGGTCTTTACTTGACTGGACTCCACCGGGCTTCTCTGGTTAACCCAGTACATGAAGCTGGTGGTGGCACATTGGAAAAACGTTGAATTGGACAAACTTGCAACTCTGTCCATAATATATGTACACTTTTTTTTATTTTTACCTTTTTCTTTTTGAATTACCTCTGTGAGGATTTGGGGGCGTGTCTAGAGCATGCTGGTTTCCGTCCAGATGAACGTTTACAAACGGGAATTAGTCTGACGTCTCTATTGTCTGGGTGTGTTAATCCGACGGTGAGAATTTGGTTAAAACTTAAAATCAGCCAGACTAAGATATTTAGAGGTAGTTCAAAACTACGATTTCTGCATTTGTCTTTGCAACTAAATAAATTTTAATGTCAATAGAAGTTGATCAAAATGCAGTTTTTTACTATGTATCCTTCTATGTGCAATTAAACTTTTGCAAAATATGAGATAAAGTTATTCAACAAGCAGAAATAAAATCTCGGAAAGTGACGTGGAAATACTAATGGAAATGAAATATTTCATATTTCATAGCAGATGTTTTTGTACATGTTTTGTACAAAGATAACACGCAGTTATGCAAAATGATCGCTCTCATTTGACGTCATTCAAATCAGAGGTTTGTATAATAATCTTGACTGGTTTTCATGGAATACACAATTACAAAAAATAGCCCAAAGTTCCTGTCAGTTTCACAGTCTTGTGCGAAAAATCACAAAAATGCGTTCAAAATCAAGTGTAAGCCTGTTCGTTGCTGCCCCACTGTCACACAAGGAAATCTAGTGTGTGTAAATGCCATTGTGGATATACTGCGTTTCACTGCACATTTAAGTACTGATAGGGAAATTCCCGGGGAAGTTTGTTTAAACCACTTATCCAGTATCATTTAAATGTGGAGCAAATTAATCCATTTGACCCATGTCATGAGGACACTGTCATTCACTTTTTGTGTTGCAGGATACATACAAAACAACAAGTTGTAAAAGGTATTTATATAAAAGGAATTTGTTCTTTAGTGTTTTGAACTCAGATATTCAAACCACCCTTCGACACCATGGTTGAGTAGCACAGAAACGTTCATTCAAAGGTTATAAACTCTCCGAAATGCTCGCAAAATCAGTCCATGTTCATGTTCAGACACACACCCCTGTAAAAATCTCATATTTCCTTCGGTTTTGGACAGAGAGAAACCTAAGAACATTGTCCTAATGGACTGTGACATAACAGAGAAATAAGAGCAGTCCTGCAGTCTGCTTCATTTCATAGTGCAGCTAGAAACAGTAAGTGGAACGACTGCTGTACATTCTCTGCCTCAAAAACCGGGAACAGAACTGGTACTGCTTAAACATGCAGAATATCACGTCCTCTGACGTTTAGGACAACCCTTTGCTTTTTATGTTTTCCCTCTAAAACTGGAAAACAATCAAAGCCTCTAATGAGTCACGAATGAGCGCAGCCGTTTCCTGTCTGTGGTGAGATGGAGTAGTTGGGTAATGTTTCACCTCTGCTGGTTCTGGTTCTGTGCAGCTAACAAGCTTGAACTCGACCTTGCATCCTCAGTTGTGTCTTCATCGGTGACTCATTTACATCCAGTGAGAGAAGCTCGTGTATTTCATCAGCCCAGGAGCGGTGGGAGGAAACCCCGCAAACACCCCCATCTCAATGCATTCAGATCTAGATTAGATTCAGATCTTAATGCTTCACGCTGTGGGTTTTTTTCTCCCAAAATGTGAAGGAATATCTGTAATCTGTATAAGGTCGTTGCTTTACTGCATGGCTGATGGACCTTTTTCTCTAAAGCTTAGACATTAGTAGGTTTAAAAGAAGTCTGGTTTATTCAGAAGTGATGGATATAAACAATAAGTGAAATAAATACATGTGCCTGATTATTTCTTGGCTATTTGCTGAGAGTGTAAGATGCCAAGAAATTACAAACCAGCAGCAGAGAAATCCACACTGTGAACATGATATTCAAATAGGCTGTTTGTTTGTCCATTTTTCCAGCTTTTGTGCTAAACTGAGCAAACAGTCTTCGGGTTCGAAGCTCATATTTGTTATAGAACCTTAAGAGGAAGAAAAGCAGCAAAAATAACCATCCGTCTAGAGGTTCATAGATCTGTACTGGTCTGACAAACATCAAACATCAGTCTTGATGTCTGAGAGTGACTTACTCGTCACAATAAATCATGAATTGTTCATGTGTGACTACGCTGGCTGCAGTCATCTTCTCGGAAACAGAATTAGATAGATATATAAACAACTGACTGAGTCAAATCGACATTTGGCTTGCTGGTAGAAACGAGGCTGGCAGTGTCATGGGAGACGCCGCTGTGGTTTGGAGGTTGAGAAATTTCACACCAGTAATCTGTATCCAACCAACCAGCAGATCAGATGTTTCATATTAAATTGTACAAGGAATCAATCTTTTTGATCTAGGATGCTTTGCTTGATCGTTTTGGAACATTTTGTTTCCATTCATTTAGTTTTTAAGCAGAGCAATAGCGATAGTGGATCCCTTCCCTACACTTAAACTATGAAAAAAAATGATTGAGGATTTGAGCAGACATACCCAAAGTGACAAAGGGGGCAATGTATTTTATCCATAAACATAAACACGAAATTCGCTTTGGTGCAGCTATTTGACTTCTGTTATTAGATGGTGAACAGGAACAAAAACAACAAGAATACGCAGTTTTGATTGGGAACAAAACAGACTTCCAGGGGGAGTGTGGATGAGACCCCCACAGACAAACTAGGTGTTAAAGTCAGGGACTGAACATCATGAAAACACTGTCAGTGGATGCAAAACGAGAACAATTTGTGGTCTCTGGATTGGATGTTTACATCTGCTCATGTTGTTATCATTATCTAAATATTGATCCAGTTTCTTGAAGCAGATGCTTCAGTTCATGTCTCTGTGGTAAAGTAGGTTTACGCTCCTCACCATGTCCTCGTTTTAGCCACAGAATAAAACGTTTAACTTGCAATCATTCATTTCATTTGTTAAGCTGTCTTAGTCTTCAAGGCCATTTTGTTAATTGTTTAGTATTTTCTTTTAGTTCTCTCTTTTTTCTTTGTTTTTTTTTGCAATCATAAGTTTCTACAGTGCCGTCTTCTAAATCCACAAGGCCACGCCGTAAATTCATCCAGAATACATTATTTTTGTCGCGCCCCTGAAAATGACTGTCTTCGTCCAAATATTATTTCAACGTTGCCCAAAATTTCCATGAAGTTTTGTCCATTTTAAATTTCCAAAGTTATTCTTTTTTTCATTTTCAAGTGTAGCATTTTTTTGGTAATAGTTACGTTTAATGAAATAAATGTATGCCATGACGGCGTTAAGCATGAAGCAGCGTGTTATACAATACTAAATCATTTTGCTTCTATCCGTACTTTATAGACAGTTAAAAGAACGCAGCGTGCTGTTGGCTCTCGCCTGTTTCACTGCATCACCATCTTCACTGATATGATTCATTTGTAAAGGTATTTGTCTGCTGGACGCATCTCATTTGTTTTTAGGGCTTGCCGCCTTGCTGATAATGCATATCAGACTTTAAGGCACACAGTCCCTTGTGGGATGATGTCACTTTAGTTGGCTGCGCTGACTCGGGTTTGTCAAAGTGAAGGTTTGTACTGTCGAGGCTTATCGGGAACGAAGCATTTAACTGCAGTTCGAACACGTATCTGCGTGGATTAGCGTCTGCCATATGACCTTGTAATTACATTTTATTGCCGTCTGCTGAGATGTTTATTTAAATTTAGACATCAGACGTGAATTGGTCATTGCCTTTAATTCTTTTACTTACATAATCATATTTTCTGTAGCACCCAGCAGCTGTCTTATTTCTACAAAGTCTGCAAACTGTTTTTAAATTTTGTGTAAAATTTCACAAGTCTTTAAAGTAGATAGTAATAAGTAAGTATATGATCAGTTCAGTTGTTGAGTTGAGTTTTCCTTCTTTATTCCAACATTTAAAAATACATGCTTTTTTGAACAGCGGTTGTTAAAACCATTTCTCAGTTTAGTGTCATTGTTTGCTTGTCTGGTCGTCCGACATGACCCCACGATCTGAAGACATTCAGTTCACGGAAAGGTACTTTCACAATAATCTTTAAAATGCGTTGGCATGATTCAGAATTCCTGGTTTCATCAAGAATGACAGACCAACCTTCTCAAGTAGAGAAAACCATGATACTACCACCTCCATGTTGTACAGACAGGATACGGTTCTTATGCTGGAGTGAATGTTGATGTCTTACTTTGCTTAAAGGTTAGTTGAGGACCCTTTAACTCTATTGAACTATTGCATAGCCTGTTTTTGATTAGCTAGAATAATCAGAATACTTGACCATCAAATAAACCCTAAATCTTACTTCTCTGTTGAATATTGGCTCAAGTTCCTCTGAATTCATGAATAAGTGTAGTTTTGTACTCATCTGGTTCTGTTTGTGTACTTTGAAGACTTATGTGACAGTTAAGACCATATTTATGCAGACGTAGAACAATGTGACAAGAACAGACTGGTCACATATAAGTCCTGATGTATTTTCAGTGTGAGGTAACGCTTGTGGAAGTGTTTGACTCACTCAAATCCAATAAAAAGATTCAAAACATTTTTTAAAACCAGTTACAGGTCAAACTCACTGCACAACTGTGGCTTTATTACATCAGTGTGTGGGGGTTCATATATAACGTATGCTTTAGTCCTCTGTCTTGACCCCTCCCGTGTGTTTTTGAACATCACACAAGGCACAAGACTGTGCACGTGGAGCTCCAGCCTTCCCACAGCTGCTGAGTTATGACTGGATGATGGTTGTGTCTGAAAGTTTCTCACATCACTGTCCTCAGATGAACCGTCCAGTCCCAGTATCGACCAGGACAGCACGCACATTCCTGCCTCTGTTGTGATTTCCGCAGCGCCCGTCATCACAACCATCCCACCCAGCCCCACCTCTTCTTCCCCTCTCATCCGACGGCAGCTATCACATGACCAAGGTATTTTTTTTTCCCCTCACCAAGCTCAACCCCTGAATTCATCAGTTTCAACAGTCTAGACAGTTTCGTGTAATTATGCGACCCTCTTTTAATAGATTCTCTCCGTCTCACAATTATTGAGTCAGATTCTGGTACCAAAAACGAGCGGTCCAAGTCATATGATGAAGGCCTTGATAACTACCGGGAGGAAAGCAGAGGGTAAGTTCCAGACTGAAGGAGTCCCTGGATGAAGTTTGTCCTCGTCAACCATTACTGATGTGGAAAAAAAACTACTGATATGCGAAGATGTATCTGTTGGTAGCTCAACCTAAGAGTTTTGAAGCTCTGGATAAACCATATGGGGATAGGGAGTCTAACTAGACTTTAAATACACTCATAAGTCAGAGTAAAGCCCTTAAACAGGAGGTCCAGACAGTCAAAACATTTCTAAACAGACAACTGTGCTGCAAAACTCACAACAAATAAAAATACACCAACATCCCTTTCAGAGAGGTGGAAGAAGAGGCTGATATAACGCTAGTGTGGTCCAAAAACATTAACGCTCCCAACACGGGAGCCTCCCTAATATGACACAATAATAAGGACGTAGAATCTAAAGCAAAACATACGGCTAAAAGTGTTGTGACTGGATGCTGATGTTGCTGTTCCATAAATGAGGATAAAGTCAAAGAACTGCTGACTGCTTATTCTGAGGATGAAATTTAGGATGTTTCTTTCTGAAGGCCGTCGGATGTTTGTCTCGGAATCATGATTTATAGCCGGATGAGGTCTTGCTTGTTTTTTACGTCATGTGTTGGTTCCTTCTCAAAAATATCTTGTCTAGAACAACTGAGTCTGAGTTAAAGCTCTGAACGGTCTCATTTTCACTCTCCTGCTGTGTTGCAAACTGGGAAATAAACGGGATCAGTGTCAGCAACACAATGAAAAGCAAAGGACCCAAATAACAAAAGGACGTGTCTCCAAAGACATGACAACGGATATGTACCCAGTTGTTTTTCAGTACTTTTTGATTCATAAAGTTCTACAACTTAACATCTTTTAAGTTGTGTTAATAAAATAATTTAAAACAAAGCATAACCTTACTGACTATTAGATGATTTAATTTGGTTTGATGGTCAATGCAGATGCCCAAATACATACGATACATTGTTGTTTTCATATTATCTCCATTTGAATGTTGAAGTCCTCATAAAACAGCTTTTTTCTCTCCACTCAGGAAATCCTTGATACCTGGTCTGAAAGCTTTGAGGAAGGTGAGTTACCCAACACGAGCTCAGTGTCGGGTGTCATCACCTGTTGACTGGTTTATCACCATTTACTGCTCAGAAGTTTATCAGCCCTTCAGGTCACACCCAGAGGATCAATCTTCTTCCACTGAAATGTGAATAAAATGGACTTTAGGCACTGTCGTTCTTTCCATCTAACTTGGACAACAACTCTTGTCTTACTCTGATCGGGTCAACTTCCTGTAGCATTTAAAGTTTTTGGAATTTGATTTTTATTTTCCTGTTTGTCCCAGGGTACAGACAGGTCCTCAGAGGACTCGGGATCCAGGAGAGATTCTTCATCGGATGTCTTCTGTGACGCCACCAAGGAGGGTTTTCTGCACTTCAAACAGCTTCAGACAGACAAGGGAAAGGTGTGCACCGCACTAACCATCTGTTAAACTTTACTTCTCTGGGTTTCGCTTGAGTAAGTCCTCGTAGTCCGGTCTCTCTGTGAGGCTCACTCCTTCTTCATGACCTGTGTTCTGCAGCGCGTTGGAGGAGGTATGCGGGCGTGGAAACAGATGTACGCCGTGTTGAGAGGCCACTACCTCTGCCTCTATAAAGACAAAAAGGAGGGACAAGCTCATGCCAACTGCCAAACGGTGGAGGAGCCCTTACAGATCAGCATCAAGTCTTGTCTGATTGACATCTCCTACAGCGACACAAAGCGCAAGAACGTGCTGAGGCTCACCACGTCCGACTGCGAGTACCTGTTCCAGGCTGAGGACCGAGAGGACATGCTGGCCTGGATCAGGGTCATACAGGAGAGCAGCAACCTGGATGAGGAGGTATGAAAACAGCAGCTTCCGATTCAGCACAAACCAGCTACATAAACATGTAACTGTTATAGGGAGGTGACATTTGAAACCGTTACCGTAGACGATAATCAATCTGAGCAGCGGAGCAGATGAAGTAAAAGCAGCTCAGCATCTTCCTCCATTTCTCATTCAGGATTTCCCAAGAATATAACTGTAGCAGCAGGATACGGCTTACAGCTGATCGGGTCTGTAGCAGTTAGATGTTGGAGGTCTGGATGTGCCGACAGGCGAACTGTCAGTGCCGCATCACTGGGCTCACAATGTGAGGAGCAACTTTTATCTCAATGGAAAGCAGCAGTTTCAGCCTGCCAAATGTGAATAATTATTGTCACATTATCCTTATCTCTACTGGGCTCGTTGATCATTTGTCATTTGTTAATAGGATCAAAATCTGTAAAATCTATTTCTAAACCTGAAAAACCGGTTCATGTATTCATCACCGTTCAACACGTAACGCGGTTTCAGCTGAGTGTCCAAACAATCCTCTTTAAACCTTTCAGTTGATTTAACTCTGACACTAGAGAACTTACTGATACCATCAGGAGTTACTGGTACCTTCAAGACTTACTGGTACTGTCAGAACTTACTGGTACCGTCAAAACATACTGATACCGTCAGGACTTACTGGTACCGTCAGGAGTTACTGGTACCGTCAGGACTTACTGGTACCGTCAGGAGTTACTGATACCGTCAGGACTTACTGGTACCGTCAGGAGTTACTGGTACCGTCAGGACTTACTGGTACCGTCAGGAGTTACTGGTACCGTCAGGACTTACTGATACCATCAGGAGTTACTGATACCGTCAGGACTTACTGGTACCATCAGGAGTTACTGGTACCGTCAGGACTTACTGATACCATCAGGAGTTACTGGTACCGTCAGGACTTACTGGTACCATCAGGAGTTACTGATACCGTCAGGACTTACTGATACCATCAGGAGTTACTGGTACCTTCAAGACTTACTGGTACTGTCAGAACTTACTGGTACCGTCAGAACATACTGGTACCTTCAGAACTTACTGGTACCGTCAGAACTTACTGGTACCATTAGAACTTACTGGTACCATCAGGAGTTACTGGTACCGTCAGAACTTACTGGTACCATCAGGAGTTACTGGTACTGTCAGGACTTACTGGTACCATCAGAACGTACTGGTACCGTCAGGAGTTACTGGTACCTTCAGAACTTACTGGTACCGTCAGGAGTTACTGGTATCTCGTCTGTAGTTTCTCCTCATTTCATTTGTCCCACGTAACATTTAGAATTCAAAACTCATCTTTTTCCAGTTTTCAGGCTCATTTACAGTTGAACCAGCTGCTAGTTTTGGTGCCAACGTTCTTTTAAAATCACTTGTGGACATATTATTTGTTATAACTACATTGTAACTATATTTACTCTTATATTCTTATATCATATATTCGTATAGTCTTATATTTGGTCACTCGCATTTTCTCTTCCATCAAAGAAGAATCAGCTACAAATGTAATCCTATATTCTCTCTTCATGGTACAGACTGATAGTTCTGACCTTCATCCCCGTTTGTTTGATCCGGTCTTTCCCTTTTTAAGATATATTCATGCAATCCAGAGTGGCGTTCCAAAGGTCTTACCTGTGTCACCTGATAGCAGCAGGTTACAGAAAAGTTTGTCATGGCCTTTAAGGTGGAGTGAAGGGAACTGCCACACCTGATGCTTTCATCATCTCTTGTCTCACATCTATTGTTTTTTTTTTTTTTTCTTTTTTTTAGAACGCAGCCTTCACCAGCCATGACCTCATCAGCAGAAAGATCAAGGAGTACAACACGTTGATGAGGTAAGAACAAGCAGAGAGGATCGAGGGAAGTAGGTGGAGGAGGCCGGAGGCAGGACGCTTCGCTCACTTTACACGGCAGCTGTGGGGCGTTTACGTCTGATCTTAAAGAACTCAGTTTGGTGATTTTGTGCATCTGTTAATCAGCCCAACAGGAAGCAAGACGGAGCCGTCACCCAAACCTTCACGTCAGTCGCTGAGCATCAGGCAGACGCTACTGGGAGGCAAAGGAGAGTCCAAAGCCACGAGTCCGCACTCACCCAAACCTGATCAGGAGAGGAAGAACATGCACAAAGGTAGGAAAAACGAGAGCAAATAGACCTATGACAGATGAAAGTAAAAAAGACTGAATGAAGTTGGCTACACTTTACCATGGTTATTATTTATATTCCCAGTAAATCCATGACATTCATGATACTGTTCACTTTTTGCGCATGCAGATGACACCAGCCCCCCCAAAGATAAAGGGACGTGGCGTAAGGGAATCCCGGGTCTAATGAGGAAACCTTTTGAGAAGAAGACATCTCCTGGAGTCACGTTTGGAGTGAGACTGGATGACTGTCCTCCAGCACAGACCAACAAGGTTCCTGTCGATTTTATAGATGAGATGAATATACATCTGCTCACGCAGCATTGGGAGGAGTTCCAGCATCAGTTTACACTCTAAAAAGCTTTAAACATCTTTCTCACCTCTCTGCAGTTTGTGCCTCTTATCGTGGAGGTTTGTTGTAAGCTGGTGGAGGAGAGGGGGTTGGAGTACACAGGCATCTACAGGGTCCCTGGCAACAACGCCGCCATCTCCAACATGCAGGAGGAGCTCAATAACAAGGGCATGAGTGATATCGATATCCAGGATGATGTGAGAGCACTTTATTGATCTGCGTTGCTTTAATTAAACTCTCCTTGAAGTCTCAGAATACAGAGGAGCAACCTGAGGAACATTTAAAGCAGCAGATGTTCTCTTCAGTAATGTGCTATATTTGTCATTTAATAGTCTTCAAAATACATCTATAATTCACGTTTTTCACGTAAGCTTTATTTCTGGATCACCAGCATTAAAACAGCGGACTGACTTTGTGATCTTCTGTCGCAGAAATGGAGGGACCTCAATGTCATCAGCAGCTTACTGAAGTCCTTCTTTCGTAAACTTCCCGAGCCCTTGTTCACCAATGGTAAGTTGATTCTGTGGCCATCCTGTGGCCAAACTGGGAACTGCAACATGACAAATCTACAGCTGTAACGTTCTCCTGCAGACAGATACACAGACTTCATCGAAGCCAACCGCATAGAGGACCCAGTGGAGAGACTCAAAGTACTTAAGAGGCTGGTGAGTAGGAGTTGTTAATGTTTATGTGTCACTTTTACATCATGTTTTAGCATTTTCTTATGTCACATATCATAGCACACTGCCCTCTTTGAGGCCCTCTGAAAAGGGACAAATAAGCAGCAACATACAATCAGAAATGTGTTGCTTCTTCACAGCTTCATGAGTTACCAGATCATCATTACGAGACCCTCAAGTTCCTCTCTGGTCATCTAAAGACAGTGGCTGAAAACTCAGAGAAAAACAAGGTACTTATTTCTGTGGTGGTGTTTAACTTGAAGGACGATTGAAGAGGTACAGTTGGCTTCGCTTTCAACTCTTGGTTTGTTTTACGATAGATGGAACCGAGGAACCTGGCCATCGTGTTTGGCCCCACTCTGGTGCGCACCACTGACGACAACATGACCCATATGGTGACGCACATGCCAGACCAGTACAAGATAGTGGAGACGCTCATTCAGAACGTGAGCAGCAGATCACGCAACCTCTCACTGATTCACACGCGTAAACAAAAACTCGACATCCCATGTTTTTGTTCTCCTCCTTTTCCCTCCAGTATGACTGGTTTTTCACTGAGGATGGAAACGGGGATCCAGTGGTGGGTACAAGCATCGCATCTCTGTTTAATCCTCCAGTAAACTTAATTTAGAAGATACTGAAACATCATAGAAACTTTTTATAGCAGGGTCTTCAGTTCTGTGGAGATTGGATCTCATCTAATCACAGCCTGAGCACTATTGATCAGACATCACCATCAGCCTTCAGAAACCTGTCAGCTATCTCAGGATGCTGCAGTCAAAGCTCTAACTTTACCCAGCTCTTTCCAGACCGTGTCCCAGGAGGAGAGCGCGGTGGAGTCTCAGCCCATTCCCAACATCGACCACCTGCTCACCAACATCGGCCGCACAGGCACGTCGCAGGGTGAAGTATCAGGTAAGTCTGCCTGTGGCAGGCCAGCTCTGTGGCGCGTTAACCTTTCTCTGCCCTTTCTCCGAGGTCAAAGACGAGTGCTTGTGTTGTAAGCAGTTTGTTGATGATAGCGCAGCTTCTTCCTGAGGCCAAACTTCCCCCTTCGCTTCCTTGACTGTTGCCATTAGATAAAAATGTCTATGGCTAACCAAGACTGGAAATGCCTGCACGAGCTTCTTCAGGCAATTTATCTGCATCCCTGGAGAGATGCAACAAATTGTCGTGCTTTTTCATTTGCTTTAGGTCTTTACCCCCCCCGATATTTGTCAGAAAATTGTTATTTTCCTTCTTAATCATCCTTGAATGTCTGAAGACCTCCTGTTGCTCCTTTTACTCTCCTTCCAGGATGCGTTTTCCTCCCGTTTATCCTGCCTACTGTTGCACTAATACGGCATGTTCTTTCCCACACCAGAAAGCGATGTTTTTACAGTGAAAGGCGACCTCTGATTCCTCTGTCTCTAGTGAGGCTCTGTCGGGTGTCCTAACGGCTTTCCCAGCATTCACACATACTGATCTTGACACAGGCCAAGTGGGAGGAGTCTATCACACGCTGATGTCACTGATGGACTCTGTAATGTCTGTGATGGACAGCTGGAACTGTAGGAAGAAGGAGGATTGTTGCCCGCAGTGTAGCTGCCTAGTCTGCAGGAACCCGCAGTTCTTTTAAAACCAAAGAGAAAAACAAAGCGTTTGGTGATGGTGAAAAAGGGGGAGGCGAAGCGGCTACACGGTACTGTACGGTGTCCGATGTTGTGGGTTTTCAGTCAGAGTATACCTGACGGGCCGGTGTTACTGTCTGAAAGGCTCTCCGCTGTCTCTCCTCACTGTCTCGCAAGCTTCCCAACAGGAGAGATAGCATGGTATGGTTTCGACGTCTCCAGTCAGTGTGCACCTGCATATGTGCCTTCATCTGTATTGTAAAGGGGTGTGTAGGGGGGCTTGGCTGTCTCACACAAATTTTAGTTGTAGAAAATACAAGAAATTACAGAGGAGGTGATGACTGATTATCGGTTCCTTGCTCCCACTCTTGTTCTCATGTACTCTGTTCTCATATAGCTAGCCCCTCTGTGACCCCCTGTCACTTTTATTTCATTTCGTGGGTTCCCTTCATGGCCGTCTGTCATCAGCGTGTCCTGTTGTCATGGCAGCTCATGTCACTTCACATTGTCTCGTCAGTAAATCAACAGTCATGTCCAGCAGTCTTCAGCCAAACGATGCAGTTTTTTCCCCTGTCGTTTAGGTTTTAATTCAGTTTAGACTTTAGACACGTCTGTCTGCTTGAGCTTTAATCAGCGGGCCATGAGACATCTGAAAAAACGTAGGCGACAAAAAATATGCCATTCTTGACCCATAACGACCTAAGGCTGCACCTAAGAACCCTGCAGACCTGAACCACTGAATACTGACATATTCAAACCCAAACACCCTCAAACAAAGTGAAAAATTGTGTTGTTTAAGTTGTTTAACTTTATACAACAAAATATATACTATCATCCACAAAAATTTCTTCTTTAAAATATTTCACTTTAAAAACTGTCCAGATTAGGAGGTTAAACCTTTAATTTTATTGTAGATGATTGACTTTCCCCTTTAGACCTGAAAAGTGAAAGCACGCACATTCTCCCTCAGGTCATAATATTACAGTAACATAATGTTTCCTCTCTCTCTTTTTTTAGACTTTTGGGATGTATAATTTATTCAGAATACCTATATAGTCTAAAACTAGAAAGACATAACCTGAAGAATTCAACACGGGTTAAGAGGATTCTTTAAAGTCACTCTATATAGTAATACCATTTGTGACCACACGGGGGCAGCACATCACAAGAACGTTTACGTGTCAGCCCTGACAAAGTGGAATTATGTTTTTGTTCCCTTTATGCGCACACCCAGAAACCTTAAAGGTCAGCCTGTCAGTACAGAAGCTCACGTTTAACTCAAGCAGTGATAAAGATTAAATGTTTTGATGCACTCACTACAGGGACAACACACCCGTCAGCGTCCTTGATTCATGGCAAATGATTTGCTCTGCTGCTGTCACATGTTCACTGCTGGAGTTCTCATCATCACCAACGGAAACGTCAGTGAACGCTGCTGGCAGCATCTTCTGTTGCTTTTCTCACTCTGTGTCGTCTGTGTGCTCTCGGCGTGGACTCGATGTTCAGGTATCAGAGTTGGGAAAGAACGTCACATGCCAGGTAGACGTCCACCTGAGTGCAACGTGGCGCTCATCTGTCTCTGTGTGAGCATGGCCTGTCGTGTGCTGATGTGTGCATCACCTCCCATCCAGTGTTTCTGCACCTCATCTTCTTCATGCTTCTGCTTTTCAACCTGGTTCTTTTTTTTCTAAATCATTTCCCCAGTGTTGCACCTCTTCCTTCATATATTCATCTGTGTTGTAAAATAACCTGAAATTCTTTTCTTTGTCCTCCACAGATTCACCGACTAGTGACTCTGCTAAATCAAAGGTGAGTGGAAGCATCAAGGTTACTGATAGTGTAGGATGGCAGGAGGTGGGAGGAGCCCGGCGTCAAATAAACTGACCACAGCCTGCTCTGTAAGACGAAGTTCACTAGTGACACCTGACGATGCAGATGGTTTTGGTGACTCGTGTTTGGCTTTTGAGATGTCACTCTTTTATGCCTCTACCCCAAACAGAGGACTTTCAATTCTAGTTACGTCAATACCTTCTTTTTTAGTCCCATTTTAGTGTAAAAAAAAAAACAAAACAAATCATCCAACTTTAGTGAGCTTAAGAATACAACCTCAGACAAACATGTTTTTATTAATGCCATTATTTACTCGAGAATGAAGCAGTGCTTATTCCCCCTTACTTGGTCTTGAGCAGGTGTTTACACCTATGAAAAGTAGACACTTTAGCAGTTTTCTGCACGGGATCATTCCGGTGTGTGTTAAGAGGGAAAGATATAAGCAAGAACCATAGAGAAGCAGCATCATCATCCTGGAAAGGGTTATTAAACCATTCCTGAGTCATTGGGGGCAGCTTATGTTCTCTTCTCACGCTGACACCTAGGGGCAAATTAGAAGTATCAATCAACCTACCCTGCATGTTTTTGGACTGTGGGAGGAAGCCGGAACCCACTGAAGCACGGGGAGAACATGCAAACTCCACACAGAAAGACCCACTGGTCCAGGAATCGAACCAGGAACCTTCTTGCAGTGCTAACCACTAAGCCACCGTGCTGCCCTTGTTAAATAATGGCACAATTAAAAAAGTTGTGTTCTTCGTTTGAGCTTGTATTTGTTTAATGCCTGGATTTACCATCAAATTATATTCATTTCGTTTTTACACAACAAAATAAACTTTAGGATACTCTAAATCCTCTAAACATGGGAGGCAAAATATTTGTGAATTCTCAAAAACTAAACAAAAAACAAACTCTTTGCATGGTTGGATGAAGAGATAACTACAGATAAACTTTGTAGAAGCGGGTCGGATGCAGTCCGTTTTTATGTAAAATCTCTTAATAGCAGTCCTGCATAGTGACCTGTGAAGGTTCTGGCTAAACGCTCCGGCAGACGCAGCAACAGGAATCAGAAAAGCAGGTGCTCGGCTCTGCTGCAGCGCTGCTCCTCCTCAGCTTCAGCTCAGGCTTCAGCAGCGCTGCTCCCTGGCTGCTCCTCCTCAGCTTCAGCTCAGGCTTCGGCAGCGCTGCTCCCTGGCTGCTCCTCCTCAGCTTCAGCTCAGGCTTCAGCAGCGCGGCGTCACTGCTTCTGCTTCAAAGCTGGCATGGACTCAAACTATGTGCTCTTGATGATCACGCTGCTAATGTTCCTCTTTCTGTCCACTTCTCTGGCTTGTGGTGCTTCACGGGAGCAGGTGGAGAACAGGTTTAAGTCCTCAGGCAGGAATGAAGGGTTTGTTTGTCCTCCTTTGTCTTTTCCCCCTGAACAACTACTTATTTGAGTATTTTTCCTTTTCTTCTCTCCAGGGTTCCTGGGGCTCAGGGAAGGACCAGTGCAGCCGAGAGCTCCTGGTGTCCTCCATCTTTGCTGCAGCCAGTCGCAAAAGGAGGAAGTCAAAGGAGAAGCCGCAGCCTAGCAGCTCCGATGATGATCTGGATGCCGTGTTCCCCAAGAAGGAACCCCCTGGTCAGAAGCCAAACCACCAGGGGCTCCAGAGCGAGATTCGTCCCAGCCCCAAACCCAACACAAAGCAGGACTCGTGGGTAGAGGAAAGGAAAGAGAATGGGAGAACCGTGGAGCTCACATCTAGAGCCAAGAGAGAGCATAGAAACTCCTTATTTCTGAAGGAGAAGACTCCACCCAGACACTCCTCGCCTTCTCCCTGTCCATCTCCTAATGTCTCTGGCTCTCCCAATGTCAGTGGCCGAGTGGCTCCTCAGGGGAAGGCGTCCCTGTCGGATCCTCCATCCCAGCTGGATGAGAACACCTCAGACCTCGGGACCATGAGCTCCGGCGCATCAGTCCCACGATCAAAACCCAAAAAGCTGCCTGGCGCATCCACCGATCTACCTGCAGGGGGAGGTCTGAGTGCAGGTGCAGGGGTGTCTGCTGGAGCAGAGGTGAGCTCCATCACCTCCGACTACTCCACCACCTCCTCCATCACGTTCCTGACCGGAGCAGAGTCCAGCGCACTCAGCCCAGAGCTGCAGGGCGGGGAGGAGGCTGATGATGAGCGCAGCGAGCTCATCAGCGAGGGACGACCCATGGAGACGGACAGTGAGAGCGACTTCCCGGTGTTCGCTCCTGGAGGGGGCAGCAGCCAGTCCACACCCTGCCCTGACCCGAGTCGGGAGAAGGATGATCCGCGAGGCGGGGGAGGAGCCGAGGGGAGCACCACACCAAAACTGGAAACACGACGACTTTTCCCATCACACAGGATGATTGAATGTGACACCCTCTCCAGACGGTGGTCCCTGAGACAGAAAACAGACAGCGAGTCATCAGTGGAGGGCGTGGCAGGGAGTGGCGAGCGCAGCGAAGCAAAGGCAGAGTCTTCCACTCGGCTGTCTCGAGTCTTGGAGGTGATGAAAAAAGGCAGATCCACGAGCAGCATCAGCTCATCTTCACGCAGCGAGTCGGAGCGTCCTGAGCCAGCCTGGCACCTGAAAATTACAGAGCGGCTGAAGTTCAGGTTACGATCGCCCGCCGATGACATGTTCACCCAGAAAAGCCGAGCCCCCGATGCTCGCAGTAAGAAGAAGAACATCCGGCGGAGACACACCATGGGTGGGCAGAGAGACTTTGCTGAGCTGGCAGTCATCAATGACTGGAGGGAGCAGGGCGGGGTGGACCAGGAGGCTGACTTGTCGGCTCTGGACCGCCTTAAGCCCAGATGCTCCTCTCAGGACTTCTCCATCCGGGACTGGATCGCCAGAGAGCGCTGCCGAGGCTCAGAGCCAAGTGTTCAAGTCGCTCCAAAAGCCATGCCTGAGGACGATAACCCCGAAGCTCCGGGCGCCGCTCCTGAACAACCTTTGCCTTCGTTGCTGTCAGCATCTCCAGGCGCCCAGCCGCCGGCGGGGGAACACGTCAACGGCAGCGGGCTGCAAGCCAAAAACAAAGCCTCGCTCGGGACGGACGCTCACCCACACAAACTCTCTGGTGCACAAGTAGTCCGCTCACGGTTCTACCAGTATCTGTGAAACAGAACTTGGTCCGCCTTGTGAGGAGAAACGGAACCAGAATGAATGTGTAAATGCACAATATATTTTCTACAAATGTATACGTCATGTATCTACTGTACATACTGTGTATAGGCTTTAAAGATTGTTACTGGAAATGTTGAGACGTTTGTGTGTGTAATCCTCTGACTTGTCGGCCAAACTGGAACTGACATGGAAACAAAACATGAACTTTCTCCTGCAGGACTGAACCGCACTAATGCAAGAATGTGACTTAACGCCGTTACATGTAGGACAGAAAGACGACTGTTGAGAAGGAAAAGGGTCAGATTGAATGTTACTGAGGTAAAGCAGGAGGAGTCATGGTTCGGTTCTTCCTCTCGTAAGCAGTATGAAGAATGTATCATTTTTTTCTGGACTAATACTATTTGCTTGTGACAATACTGTCTTTTTCAACGTGTTTTTTTGCCTGTACTTGAAGTACGTTGAAGTACTGAGGGCTGCTTTCTGAGCTGCGTGCTGTGGGAAGTGTTGAGTTTCCACAGTACACTCACAACAGCCAGATACTAGCTGGAAGGACTGGATGATTATTATAGTTTTATCAAATAAAATACTGAAAAACAGTAATGAAATGCTGATACTATAGTATGTAATGCTTGGTACAGTAGTTTTTATTTCCAAATCCTGTCAAGTTATAGTCCAAAAAGTATGTTTTTACATGTGTGAATTGTTTTTAATCTCAGAAAAAAAGTGCCTCTTTTATTTTTGGTTGTTTGTTTTTTTTTTCAAACTTGTTTTTAAAAATTCAGAGCTGTCAAGAAGAGAGGGATCGATCTAGGAGGAAATAACCTCGCAAGCATTCCAGATTTGTTTCCTTTTTTTTTTGGTGAAACCTCTAGCAACGTCGGCGTTTACGTCATCCTAGTTTCAGTTTAAGTCTTTACCCCGTCCACGGTTTTTTTCAGGTGCAGTAAAATGCATGGACGCTTCAAACTGCATGAGACAATGTCTGCTGAACGATGAACATCTTTCCTGTGTACAGCAGGACACGGGAGCAACGTCGCCCCCCTCCCCGACAAACACTGGAAATAAATAATCTTTATTAGATTCTCAAGTCTGCGTGATGGCATTTATTACTTTTCCTTTCTTTGTTGAGAAAGCCATGTGTTGTGTGAACGTGTTTCATGTGAAAATATACTCTCAAGAAACTCTCAAGAAACGTTGCAGCTCAGGGAATAGAAACAAAATTGAAAGAGAAAATAAATATTTTCTACATTTTTTAGCCACTGCTACATTGACTGACTCACCGTTTGACTATCCTGCCGTTTTGGGAGTCAACGGGGATTTGCAGGCAGCCTCCAGCGGCCAGTCCAGGAACTGCACCGAATCTTAGTTCAGCAGATTCAACTGGACGGTTGGTGCTGCCGCTGGAGGACTTAACCAGCATCTGGACAGATTTCTTTATTAATAGTAATATTAATGAGCTTCCTAACTTAGCATTACGGCACGGATGGTTTGCCCTTTTTTTTCTTTTTTGCTTAATAACAAAAACAAACTAGGTAAAATAAGTCAACGCTTTAAACGTTCCTTATAACAAATATATAACCGCAGGTAACAGTAGGCTGCCACTCCCTGTCTCCATGGCAACCCGCGTTCATGTAACGTGCTCAACACGGTCCTGTCTGTCCCGCACATTCCCGCTGCCATTCACTCGCACGCGGGAATGTGCGCGTGGTGACAATTAACCAGCTGCCTCGTGCAAGTGACGCAACGTGTTCGCGAGCCTGCTTGCGAGAATAGCTGGAGACCGCAGTTCAGACCTGACCTCCAGCCGGCAACGTCACAACCTCGGGTAAGAAAGGTTTAGTGGAGGAAATGCTTAGTTTTTATCTGGTCAACTGGTTTTGTTGAGTATGACATGGATTTAATGTATGTTGTCTGGAGTACCTGGATAACTGGGACATTTTACTATTTATTTAAATCATTATTATTGTTAACATTAGACTGAGACCCATTTTGAAGGCTGTTAAATATATTTTATTATTATTTATGTTTTATGTAATGTCATTTGTTGTGTGAAAGGGTGTCTTGTATAAAAGTCGTCTGTGAAACCAGACAAACAGGTTGTGGGGAATTATATATGTTGTGAAATGCGCCACTCCCTTCAGCACAGGGATGGGACCTCTAAATGTTTTTATATGTAATAATAATAATAAGAAGAATGATAACAACAACAACCTGATCGTGGTGGATCCTCTACAACCTTAGACAAGTAACTTTCGCCAAAGTGTTAGGGTATGGTTTTATAAATCTTTTAAGATTAATTTGCTTCTTTAAGATCATTGCTTTTGTCTTTGCCTGTTGGCATTGTGTGTGTTAACAGTTGTCCAAATTAACCAGACCAACAAACTGCTCAAAGCATCTGCTTTTATAAAAGTCTTCATACTTGCTGATGTTCGGATGATTAGCAGCTCCTGACTCGTACTTGCTCTTAAACCGCACAGAAGCAGTATGGGGTCATTTGTTCTGCTCGTGTCATTTTCTTTTATAGATATGGATTAGTGAAAGAAGTTACATGTTGTTGGTCTGAGGTTGATTTAATTTTTTTCTTTTTTCACGGTAACCTACTATTTACCATCTGATTTGACCATTTTGCAACCTTATGTTAACAATTGACTCAAATTTTACAAAAGATAATTATTTTACATTATAAAAAAAAGCATAAAAAGAAAAACTGAAAATGGATTCAGTTAGGTAAAATCAGAAGAGTGAAAAAATGTAAAAAATCTGGTATGAAACACTTTAAAGCCAATCTGTGTAGCAGTACCACATACAGGCAGCAAATCAAAACGAAGTTTTGGCATTAGGCAGCAAACTGTACCTTTGATGGGTATTACAATATGTGCCGGACCGTCCCCACTCATTAGTGTAGTATTGTAAGTGGCTCTGACAACACAGCAGATTGATGTGCTTTCATGTGGTCAGAAATGGTATTATGACATAGAGTGACTTAAAAACTTCTAGGAACTGATAGGGGGATTTTAAAAATGCTCAGTTGTACACAAGAAAAGTGTAACGTTACTTTAAATGTGAGTTAAAACATAATACAATATTTTTTTAATCCATTACTCCATATTTAATAATTAACAATGATTAATTTTGTATACTCAGCTGATCTATATGCTCCCATGTGGTCAGAAGATATTTTACTACATACAGTGCCTTTAATGTTCTTTTATGTAATGATCGTTAAATGTCTTTTGACCTGGTTCAAGTGGCCACAACAAAAGGGAAACAAACATGAACAAAAGCTGATTAAAAAAAAGGTTTTATTAATCTAAAATAAACCCAAGTGAAATTCCAAATGAAATGTTTACAGTACATTATGTTGTAAGACGCAAACCAAGCCTGAGAGCAACCAAAGTGATCTAACCAACCGAGAACTCAGAGTCTCCGTGCAGAAGAGCAGAAAAAGTCATGTTTGACCATTTCCACACCACGCCGACAGGAACACTGCTCCTCTACCGTTCACCGGTCTCCTGAAGCCAGGATGTCTGCCGTCTCCCTCCTCCTGCTGCTGCTGCTCCCTCTGGTCTCAGCTCAGATTTATGGCTGGGGTCCATGTCCTACTCCACAAGTGCAGCCCAACTTCGACCTCAAACGGGTAACGTACTGTAACCACGCATGTGCACGCAGTAAACCTAAAGCAACCCCAGGGGTAACGGGTCCTCTCTGCCAACAGTACCTGGGACGGTGGTATGAGATTGAGAAGCTCCCCACGTCCTTCGCTCGAGGAAAGTGCATCGAGGCGAACTACTCCGTGAGGAAAGACGGTACCATCCAAGTGCTGAACTCTCAGTTCTAGTGAGTAGCTCGATGATCCAAATAGTCTATTTGAGGTTACATATTTCGTAGAGACTCATATTGTCACTCATATTGGCTTTTTAACATTCTTAAACATGTTTCTTCTCCTTCCTCCGGGATAAACATGATTTACTGTGTTGTGTAAGCTGAAGTTGTGGTCCAGCAGAGTACCAGACTTGTTCATTCATGCCCGTGATTGGATTAACAGGGTTGGGCAGAGTGAGCTCTGAGTGACATCATAGAGGGTTGTCCAGTTCTTTCTACACAGTCTATCATACAGTCCTGAGGTTCTTTTAGGCTCATTACATTCTTGATTATCAGTGTTTTTCCTGTGAAGGTTTTGTTTTAGGCATTAATGGTTATGAGGGACTCATCAGGCTGGAGAAGCCTGGACGTCAGAATAAACAGCAGATAAAACTAGGAATCCGGTTTCCTCCAAGAACAACTACTGTCGTGAACTGCGCTTTCTGTTTTAGGTCATTTTGGATACAAAGCGTCTGGTAAATATAATGTAATGATAACTTCAAGATGGTTATCTGTGTTGCAGCAAAGATAAGGTGAGGACAGCAGAAGGGACGGCTGTGATTCAAGACATGCGAGAAGCAGCCAAACTGGGAGTCAGCTTCTCTTATTGTGAGTAATATGCATTTCTGTTTTACCCACCTCATGGTCTGGTGTGACATCACTGCGTGATGGTTTTGGTGTTGGCTCATGCTCGACACGGAGGCTTGTCTTCGTTTTCTAACGTCACTGACATTTATCTCCTGGGGGTTTGTTGTTGTTGTTGGTTCACTTAGTCGTGACAATGCTGCAACAGCTCATCTCATTTACAAAATATTCAATCACAGTTTCCTTTCTCTCTGTGGCCTCCAGTTACTCCCTACAGCCCGTACTGGGTCCTGACCACCGACTACTCCACCCTGTCAGTTGTGTACTCCTGCACCGACATCCTCCGTCTCTTCCACTTCGAGTACGCCTGGATTCTCGCTCGGTCGCGCTACCTGCCTTCAAGCACCGTCCGTTACGCTAAAGAGCTGCTGATCAGAGAAGGAATCAACATCATCAAGATGACGCCTACAGATCAGAACTGCAAGGATGTCTAGGGACCAACGGAGACTCGGGTGTTTTTAGAGGATTCATAAAAATTTGCCTTTAAATTTCCTTATATAATTCTTATGGTTATTCCACATTTAAAGATTTTTCAAAAGGGGGAGGGTGTTATATTTTCTTTTTTCTTTTAATCTACATTAAAGTGTGATCACTTAAGATGTTGATTTTACACTGTAGATATATTGTTTGTTGTAATCCAACAGTATATCTAATGTTACCTGTAATAGTCATTTAAATGTGCATAATTATGGTGATGGAGAATACTCAGTTGTTGGTGCCTTTTCACTTTATGTGGTAACTAATTTGCACTAATTTGTGGTACCTAGAGAACAGGAAATATTTAGTATTAATAGGTAACTTTACACCTGAGCTGACAAGAATCACATGTGGTGTTCCCCAAGGTTCCATCCTGGTACCTCTTCTGTTTAAGATCTACATGCTTCCTTTGGCACAGATTATAAAGAACAACAAAATAAACTACCACAGCTATACAGATGATACACAGGTATATATTACAATGTTACCAGGAACCTGAGGCCCTGTACGGGCTTTTGGTAAAAGCAGTGAGGAGATTAAAGACTGGATTTGCCAAAACGTTATCCAGCTAAACAAAAACAAAACTCAGGTAATTGTCTTTGGAGCCAAAGAGAAACGATCGCAGGCCATCACAATGCTTCAGTCTATACACCTAAAAACCACCAACTAGGCCAGAAATGTTGCTGAAATGATGGACTAAATTTAGAAAAAACACATTAAGGCACCTCAAAAAAGTATATCAAGGTTAAAATATCTGATGTCTCAGCAGGACCTGGAAAAACGAGTCCAGTGGACAGTAGATAGTCATACACTGCAAAATCCTTTATTCTTTACTTTGCTCTTTACTATACAAATGTTAGTTTTTATTTTTATTTCAGTTAGCAGGATTGTGTTTTTTCAGTATAGGTTTCAGTTTTAGTCTAAGTTTTCATTAACTATAATAATAATAATAATTAAAATAATAATCATTAAGCTTGAACGTTTCTGCTAAGAAACTTACAAAAATATTCCAAGTTTGTAGCATCATTCGTTTGAGGTCATGTGCACATCTCTAAGTATAGGCCCATTGATTTTTTTTCTTTTGTTTTATATCCAAATTGTTTAAAAAAAACTGCTGGCCAGTTTCCCACTTTGACTCGATGCATTTTAACTGAGCGTTTCTGGACATGTCCTCACGCGGCTTCGTCTTTGACTCTTTGACCAGCGTTTGTGGATGGAGTTTCTTTAACAGTGATTTCTGAAGGAGTCCTGAGCACATGCAACGATTTCTATTACAGAATCTGTTTTAATGTTTTACTACGTGGGGGACCCCAAAAGCCAATATTGATTTCCCAACTGTTTCCATATGCACAAAGATTTCTCCACATTCTCAGATTAGTTTATGTAATATAGACGGCGACACTTTCAAAAACCTCTGCAAATTTATACAAAGAAACATTATTCTGAAATTATTTCACAATTTCAGGACACATTTTCACATACAGGTGAGCTGCTGCCTTGCTGAGATCCTTTTATAGCCACTCAGGTCACCCACCTGTTGACAATTAACCTAATTCGCTGCAAGCTTTTCGACCAGGTGTTTCTTTTTAATACCGCTGACATTACCTGCCTGTTGAAATGGTGAAACATCTAGCTTTTAACTCCTCACTTATCTGCTGTTGTAAATAAAAATGATTTTCTGAGGCTGGGGAATCACTGCATTCTGTTTTTATTTGTTTTGCACAGCATTCCAACTTTATCAGAGCTGAGGTTGCATTGACAGGTTGGCTTTTCAAAAAAAAACTATCGAACACATCATGAGGACACGTTGTAAAATCAAACATTGTAAACTGATCTTCATTAGAAGCTGCAAGCGGATGTGAAATATTCAACTGTTTTTAGTATTTCAATATTAATTGTTCTGCAAGCAGTGCAAAAGAAAACATGGCAAGGACAGATTTTTAAATGTGGTACATTTACATTTGAATAAACATTGCATGTGTGTGAGTTGGGGGTTGCCTTCATCTCGCTTCACTGAGCCCCCCCCCCTGCACACACACACACACACACACACACACACACACACACACACCACAGTCCCCCACCGAACCAGAACAGCAGCATCGCTCCTCACTGCTTCTCAAACCCTTTACAGGTAAACATCTAAGGCAGAAATGATGCTCTCTTCATTTTCTGTTTCTGTGAGACAATTTCAAACTAGTTAAAGTCTAAAAAAAGGATTTTTTTTTTTTTTGTTCTCTTAGGACGGCAAGATGAAGCTGCTGGTGTGGTTCAGTGTCCTCTGCCTCGTCGCCTGTCACCTCAGCGGTGAGTTTTTAATACTGAAGCTTTTTTCTTTTATAAGCAGAAGAGCTGTTGTAGAAGTTTAGTTAATGTAGACACTAACTTGATAGCGTTTGTATCCTGACTGAGTTTTGATGGCGAGCTGGTAGAAATGTTCATCAAAATAGCTGTGAATCATGTGCTGAATCTACAGGAGAGCATTTGTTGTGTGTACAAAGAGACGTCTGTCTGAGTTTCTACCAAGGATTCCTTCAGGCTCGTGTGCATGTGCATGTGCATGGTCAGCAAAAATATTTGAGGAGGTAGCAGGTATACCTGCAGCGCTCTGGGAGAACGCTCCGTTTCTAATTTTACAGACCTGAATCCCATCTTTGTCCATGGAAAGCCCTGGAACGCATGGAAATATTAACTTTTTTTCCCTCTCTCTTCCTTCATCCCTCCTCCTCTTCCTCCCCCTCTTCCTCCTCCTCACAGAGGCCAGAGTCATCCGAGAAGGAGGTATTGTGTGCCACAAATTTCTTGTCATTTTCTTTTAAAAGCTTTTACAAAGTCTATAATTATTCCCTATCATAGGTCACCTTAAAGCCATCATTTCCTTTTAGTTTATATATATATATATATATATATATATCTTTTACACACCACCATGATGGATTTGAAATAAAAACAACCAATCAACTTTAATTTAAGAGGTTTCACAAAAATATGGTATTTACCGTTTAGGAATTACAGCCAGAGGTTTTATAATCAAAGTATCTCCATTTTCAAGTGCCACAACATGTTGTTCAATTTATATCAACTTTAGTTGTAAATAAAGACAAACAAATGTATCTGTCATACTTTTAAACTCACCTTTTAAAGCCACTGTATGGAGCAATACCATGTCTGACCTCAAGGGGGCACAAAGATCTGCTGTCTGGACAAACGAGTCGCAGCCACGCAGAGCTAATGAGTGGGGACGGTCCAGCACTACGCGTAATCACACTGTGGCGTTTCTCAGTTCTTAATTCTCCAGCCCGTAACTGAAAAAATACACTATCTTAATAACTTTACCACAAATATTAAGTTATAAAACCAATGTTCTTACATGAAAAAAATATTAAAACTGCATCCTGTCAAACAAAAATAAAGTTATAACTTTATATTTACTCCTTTCACATCTTCCATTACTTTCCCTTGTTGGCGTGAAATACATTCTGGGATACTTGGTCGTCTGAGGTCCACACAAGCCTCCCCGATACAATGGGCGGCGCGAGAACACAACTGGGAACTTCTGCTCTCGCTCAGATTCGTTCTTGAAATTGGAAACAGCACTTTGGCTGCAGATGATGAGGTTTCACAAGGACGCAAACACAACAAGTACACGCAAGAACGCGTGTTGAGAAATGGCCTTTGTCCCACTAGAGGTGCACTTCCCGGTGTCTTATGAACAGGGCGGACAAATGAGCTTTCTTGACATTTGCTGCCCTCGTGTGGTCAGAAGTGGTATTACTACGTGGAGTGGCTTTTAAGTAGAAGTTTGTGATTTTCCCAGGTCTCATTAGTTTGAGTTTTTGCTGTAAATCCATGACATGTAAGCTCGATTGCCATGGATTGGTTTAATAATTAGCTATTTTTCATCTCAAATATGCGAGTAGCCTTCTAACCCTTAAAATAAACATGAATCAAATACTATTGATGGTAGTCACGGATAAACAACTAAAACAACACAAAGGATTATATACTGGATGTCTGACACAATCAGAATTGATTAAAAAAGTTCATCTGAGTCTCCAAATTGGATGGTGACCCATCTGTCTAGATTCTTGGGAATATTTTGCAGATGATAAAAGAAAAAGATTTGCAGCAACAGCTGTAAATGAAGGAGAGGTAAGAAACGTTCAACAAAACATAGTCTGAGAGGAAAAACTTGTTCCCTACCTCAACTGCATACTCTTCAGGTTCATGCCTGACTGAAGACAGTCTCATAGGGTACTTTGTCAGAGAGTGACTCTACCGTTCAAACCAAGGTTGTGCTTCTCTGACACGTTGTTTCCCTCTTAGTGCCGTATGACGAGCTGCCAGCGGTTCCCTACTGGCCCTACTCAACCTCTGACTTCTGGAACTATGTGGAGTACTTCAGGTCCATAGGAGCCTACAACCAGATCAACGAGATGGCTCGGGCCTTCTTCGCCCACCAGCCCCTCGGAGACACGCTGGGATATGGGACCAACGCAGGGCACGAGCACTGACGAGGAATGAAGAATCCAGGAAAGCCGGAGGGATTGACATATCCAAATAATCCAAAATGAAATAAGTAAATGAATAAAATAAGGCACCATCGAGCAAGTTAAAGACAACTGAATAGAAACTACAGTTAGAGTCAACAGCCCTGATGTAGAATTGTAGAATGTGTTCTGTTCAATGTGCCAGAAATAAACAGTAGTTTTTACTAGGAGTACTATGATGTATGAGAAATTATTTCACCTTTTTGTTCCTCAACTTTTATTCTTGTGAGTGCACCTAATTTCCCTTTACCTTCATTTATTTTAAAATCTTTAAAAAGATAATTTTACATCTATTCAAGAGTATGTAAAGGGCACAACTCCATCCATCCATCCATCCATCCATCCATCCATCCATCCATCCATCCATCCATCCATCCATCCATCCATCCATCCATCCATCCATCCATCCATCCATCCATCATATCTGTTTTCCCTATTCTGGATCACAGGGGTCTACTGGAGCCTGCCCCGGTTCTCTTTGGGTTTTTACAGAAAATTAAATTCAAATAAACCGTCCACATTTTTGCCGTTCTTTAATTAATGTTTTAGTTCTCAAAATACGCAGCCAGGAAATGCCATAGCCCCGTACAAAACTATACTTTAGGAACATAAATATATAAGTGTATAATGCGTTCGTTACCCGTTACAAGCGTGCACGAGCACCATCATGACCGGCCCGCGGTGGAAGTCGGACGCATTTTAACGGCGCACGCATTTGACTTGTTTACATTCGTCCCAGTCAGCCGAGTGACAAGAAACGCGGTTTACGGGAGAAATATCGAGTGTAACGAGATGAAACCCGCTGTGGACGAGATGTTCCCCGAAGGAGCCGGCCCGTACGTGGATCTGGACGAGGTTAGTGGACGGATACGGAGCAAAAGGACAGTTGTTCCGACAGCCGCTAGCCCGCTAAGCTAATTGACGTGTTTACGTCCCGCGTCTTGATAAATAAACAAGAAATGTGGAAAAAAACCATAATAATCATGATTCCGTTCGTATTCAAGCGTGAGGGGTTTTAAGGTGACGTGGTACGAAAGCTTTAAAAAGCCTTTGGTTTTATTATCGGATTCTCGTCGCGTTGATTTCGTATTTCTGTGCTACCTTTTTACTCCGAACAAACAGAACAATCACGTCATATTTCTGTTTCTACCAGTTTAAACCTCCACATGTCGGAGTCTGAGGAAACTTAGGCTGTGTCGTGGAGTCACGAGTCACAATCCTGCTTCTTAAAGAACCATATGGGTTTTTTTGTTAGTCTTATCTCGTAATTTCAATTTCGCTTCATGCGCCACCGACCACGTGAACCCGCTGAAGACGAGCAGTTTTTGACCTCAGATTTCCACGTTTCCCAGCCAGGACTCCAGTTCCAAGCAGCAAACAAAACTATGTCATAATAAAAATGATCTGGACTAATAACCAGTATTTAAAAGGAGTCATTCATTCATTTTGAGGAATGAATGACTCCTTTTAGTCAGTTTCAAATGTTAAGTGTGTTAAATATTTATTTACATGCCATTTTAAATGTGGTTATTTTTATTTATACGGATTCATGTTTATTTATTCTTAATATTCATATGTTAAAAAAGCTATTTCCCTATTAACTCAGCATATTTCAGTTCTAGTTAAGAATTAAACGTTTGTTGTTCTTCAGAAAGAAAAGAAAAATAGGTTATTTTCCAGTGGCATACTCTAAACGGCATATAAAATAATTATTTATGTCATGACAGTGGAGGAAACATATTATTGTTGTTCCAAATTAGTTACGGTGACCAGCCTGAACTTTGATTTCTGCAGTTTTTTTCCTCACATGCCGTTTCCTGCGAGCCAGAGAACAGGCTGTAACACATTTAAGACTCTACAAACTTCACAAAAATGTCTTTAATATTTAGTTACGAGCCAAGTAAAACAAGCTTGTTTATACATTTGATTGTTATGGCTCATAAATTCAAATAGCACACTTAAAAATGTTAGGAAAAGGTGTTTTTGTGTTTCTGGGATAAAAAAGGTAGTTTTACATCAGTAACTATCAGTATTAGTTTACAAAAATAGTGAAGAAAAAACTTTACCAGCCAGGCTTTGTGTATGATGTAGTATAATAGTAATTTGTAGATCTGTGTCAGGTGTCTACAAATAATGTTTAGAGCTGTGATTTTTTTGTAAATGTAAACAGCTAAGAAGCCACTAGAAATATTAATTTAACCTGTATTTGTTTTAAGATGATTATAGTTGTCCAGATAAAACATTAACCCGGCATGTATTTACAGAAGCTTTAGATGTCAACGTTTACTCTTGATTTGTGTTGTCAAAAGAAATCAGCACCTACAGCTGTTCTTTATTTTAATGTTGACCATCAGAACTTTTAAACTAGATGGTTTGATTGATTAAAAGATGTTAAACGCAGAACCGTGTGAGGGATTTTTTCTACTAATAATTGCAGTAATTTCAGTGCAGCATGTGCTTCTCTCGTGTGACGTGACTTGTACTGTGGCGTGTCAACAGGCAGGAGGCAGCAGCGGCCTGCTGATGGACCTGGCGGCCAACGAGAAAGCAGTTCACTCCGATTTTTTTAACGGTAAAGTACAGACGCCTGCTTGCGTCTGCAAACTCTCCAGATGGTGTGTTTAGTGCTTGAACTGCTCCTCAGATGTCGCTGTGTATGTTTCAGACAAGCCCGGGTTCTTTAACCAACTCATTACTCAAATAAAGTAAAATTAAAGTGTAATAATGCAAAAACACACCTGAGGCAGAACCTCATTAACACCATTCTACCTTCACTCACGTGAGTCCAGTCGAAAGTTTTGACTTTATAGACCTTCTGAAGTAAATGGATTCTTCTTTTTCTTTTTATTACCAAAATAAGCGAGGAGATTATAATTGTGTGAACTGCTTCAGGGGAAAACCTGAAAACTCCACCTCACTGAGTGACTGTTTTATGGAGCATTTTTACTTAAATATGTAGAAGTTTGATCGGCTGTTTCAGTAATGGACTCCAGTGGAGAAACCGGGGTTTTAGTTTCTTCCAACCAAGCTGTGCTCTCACATCATCCCACAAAAATGCTCTCGCTCTCCCCGAAACACCAGCTCATGAGCAAACACAGCCTGGACGCAGAGGACGTCCCAAAAGCACCGAGCGATTCTCTTCTCCGTCTCGCAGCGCTGGCTCCCGGCAGAAATCGGCAGCAGATGACCTAGAAAAGAAAAGAAAAAAAAAGAGCTGATTGTTAAAACGGGCGGTTGGAGCAGAGGAGGATGGTAAAGTGGGTTTACAGCCTCTGTCAGACTCAGACTCAGTGGGACACCTCGCCAGTCAGCTGCTTTAAAACACAGACACGCCGTTAAACCGCCGCTGCTGAAGCTCAGTCCCAGAAGGCCCTTTGAGCTAAAAATGAACACGCTCAACGTTTTATAATACGACCCTCATACGATGGAGAAGAGCACGGGTTCAAAAGGACTGAGGTTGTTTACTACCTGTGACATAACCAGACGTCAGCGACTACACGCTTTACCGCAGGAAACGAGCGGCAGCTCCGAGCTGCGTCCTGCGATCTGCCGATTCTCCGGAGCGGTCAGAAACGGAGCGTGCAGGCGTAGACCTGTGGTCCCAGAGCGGTTCCTCACAACCAGTTCGGGATCAGAGCTGATGAGAAGCACGCCGCTCGAGAGTCGTTTTAGTTGGTTGAGAAAATGCCATCAAAAAGTTTGCCATCACTTCCTCTTTAGTTCGGTTGGTTGATGAATACTCAGATTGTTTTCTTTATCTCTAAATCCTACAACTGTTCAGATATTCATTAAAGAAGCCCGTGTTGGTCTGGGAAGCTGTAAACCGATGACCACATCGCTGATTTAAACCCATCTTGAACGTGTTGCTTCAGTGAGCAGGAAAAGCTTCACGACTTTTAATCGCATAATGTTCTTATTTTGCCGATATCCCTCCATCGTTTGTGCTGTGAAGTCAAACATTTCTGTGCCTTTCTAAGGTTATGTGTGAATGTACGTGGGCGTCACATTCGCAGTTTCTATGCTTTTGCCGTATCTGAAATGCAAACAAAGTAAAACACCATGAATAGGAAGCGTCCCCTGTGTAAAGTTTTACTTCACGTAAATAAAGCGCCTAAGTTGGGGGCAAAAAAGTCAATATATGCATCATAATTGGCTGAGAGTGTGGGAGTATTTGGGAGACAGCAAGACTCACTTCAGTCCCATTGTTTGTGCTCTCCGTCTGCAGACTTTGAGGATCTTTTCGACGACGATGACCTGCAGTGATGACGGCATCCGAACGCACCGCCGTGCGGTTCTGTGAACATGTACATAAAAGAAGTGACGAAGATGAGCTTCTTCTCTCTTATTTATGCTCTTGTATAAGTGACTCGGTACCATATTGAAATAAAGTCTGCTTTTTACAAAAAAGAATCGGTGAACCAGGTGTGTGCGTGAATTCTGACATTCCAGCTTTGGAGAAAATTATGAGTATGGTTTTGGCGTCGTGTTTGAATCTGCTCCGGCCTGGATTGCAGGTTTGTGGTCTCTGTGAAACACCTGTTAGAAGAACGTAATTACATATGAGATACAGCGTTAACGCGGCCACTAAATGTTCCCCCGGGGGGCACGATGGGGCAAGAACGGGGATGGAAAAAGAAATGAAAATGTTTAAAAAGAAACGAATGGAGCACATGAAGCGTTTAGGAGCTGAACAGTCCCAGGTTTATCTGCATCAGCTGAGTTCACAACTGTGGAGGAGCAGGAACAGATAACGGAAAAAGATGTGATTAGATGGGGCTTCGGATATTCTTTTCCCCCTGATTGTGAAATGAGTTTTCCAGCGGGAGCGAATTATAATTTTAATGTGCTGACATTTCCAAGGTGATGAAGACAGACAGACGAGCTGCAAGTGCGCACTTTAATGACAGAAAAAAGGCTTCGGTTTTAAAAGGGACGTTCGTATGGGTGCGGTGGGACTTCCCACAGGAGCAGAGCAGGTGATTAGAGTTTAAAAACATGTTCAGAAAATTTGGAGGCAGATTTCCATTTGTTTGTGGCTGATGAACAAAACTGGGGGAATTAGTTTGCTGTTTGAACAGCCTGCGCTCCTTCTGAGGTTACTTTTCTGAGGCTTTTGAAACCTGCTTGCTGAGATTTTCTCTCTTCCAACAAGATGTGCGTTCAACGGAGAGAGTTCCCGGGGCTCTGAAAAGGAAAGTTTGAGAGTAGCAAAGTCAGAAATGACCGCTGCGTTTTCCTACGCTGGGTTGGCACAAGCTGCTGACGGCTCGGCTGTGCTGCGTCGGGAATGACTTCACTGATTCAGTGTATCAGGGGTGTATCTGTGTATCTGGGAAAGGTTCCAGCAGACCCCCCTTGACCCTGAACTGGAATAAGCGGGAATACATAATAGATGGATGATTTGAGTGGGTGAACAGTGGAAACTGACCTATAATTTCTTAAAAACAGTCCCAAACAAACACCCAGTCTTTTTTAAAGTCACTCTGTGCTGAGTCATTTTGTCCCTGACTTTTGCCTTTAAGGCAGTGACTCGTCTCACCAAACCCAAGTACCACATCTGATGACAATAACCATGTATCCATAATGACTGGTGTGTTTTTGTAGGTTTTTTTAGTTTTTTAACAGTGCCAAAAATGTAGCCTAAAATAAAATATTTTTAGTAATAAATCTTAAACTGCTGCAAACTCCAGGACAACGGTAATCACAGTTCACCACTGTATTCACCTCAGTAAGGACATTTTTAAATCTTTTAGAGTGTCACTTTATTAATACTGTGCTTGACTTAACCCATTAAAAATAAAGAAACAATCAACGTTTAGAGGAGCATGTTTTTAGCCTGGTGTAATAAAGCTGATTTGGCCCTGCAGGGTTACTGTAGGTACACTGGGTTTATATTTACAAGTTCTACATTAATCACGGTTTTATATTTGGTGTAAATTTAAGCAGTAAGCTTGCTTTCTGTGATGGATGAGTGCTGCTCCCAGTCGATGCTCATGATGTCCTCGGATTTGCTATCAGATTCATCACCAAGATGGTGAGAGCTAAATGCAAAACTCAAGGTTTGAAAAAAAATAAAGGTGGTTTCAGGTTGTCAAGTGTGAAAAGCTGCCGGAGGACTTAAAGGGCCTGAAAACACGCCTGTTTGATCGAACTTACAGGTGGACTGGACCGGGTTTTGTGGCCCGTATCATTCTTCATCTTCATCATCAGCATCATTTAGTCTAAAATCCGATGACGGTTGGAGGGTCGTAGCTGTTTGACCTGACTTCTTCAGTCACACAACGTTTAAGCCAGTCGTCAGCAGAAATGTGACATTTTGAGCACGTTCCTTGAATTCATCGTGACAGCCTTGTAATTGTCATCTTGGCATTTATAAAGTGCATCTCATTATCTCATCTTTGCCCACGCCACGGAGGGCGTGGGCATCCTGATACATGATGTATGCAGGAGGGAGGTTTTGTTTGTTTGTTTCTTTGAGACACATTAAATAAAATAAAAAGCTTAGTTGAACAGTGGAGCAGTGGAATTTCAGGAAACGTCGGTACACAGGTGGGTGCATCGGCGCTGCGTACCAGAGTGGCCGATGTTGTAAATACATTTATATTTCTGATTTGTCGATGTGTGTCCCAGTCAAATTTGATCTCTTGGCCAATCAGGACTCAAAGCCAATATCTTCTTGCCTTGGACGTCCAAACATCATCAGACTTAGTACATAAGTTCACGACGTTAAGTGGAAACATCTCAACTCCAACAGCTGGGGGCGCTACAGTTGCCCCATGTCAGAAGTTTAAGAACCCCTTAACTTTCAAATGTGAAATTTGGTGTAGCTGGACTCGTCAAAAGATGGACGTCAGCCAATCAAGATGCAACTACGCAGCAAGTGCAGTTTTTAAAGTAGGCGTCTAATTTGTGGAGTGAAAATGAAGAAATTGGTTGTTTATGGTATGACGGCGCACATCTGTAGCACCGCCCAGTATTAGTGACGTGTAGAAGCAAATATAAAACCAGTTGGTCACTAGAGGGCGCCATTAGAAAACACATTCACAGGTTGCAGAAAAGATCCTAAGATTCCTCGGATGCTTTCAGATCCCGCTGCTGTCCTGTTCTGTGATTAAACACTCGCCGGTTTTCAAAAAGGTCAAAGTAAAACTAATTTTTCCAAGGCCATCCGTCTCGTTTTCACATCACTGGGGATGAATCTGGATGCAGCTGAATCTGGGGAACGTGACAAAACCCGGTTTTACGGATTGGTTCAACATTCGATGGACCGACACCAAATTTCATGAGCTTTTGCCCACAGGGGGCGCTACAACGTACACATTTCATTACTAAACTAAGACAAAAATCTCACATTTGGTCATCTTAAACAAACCCCATAAGCCTTTAAAAACATAAACTAATAAGTTTGCATAAATGAACCGTTGCATTAGAGCCTTTACTCATATGGCAGCAATTTTTATAAATTACAACAATAAGCTCTTTCTTTTTCCTGAAACACAGTGAAATTACATTTAAAAGTAATTTTGTCCTAAAAGTAAATATATAATATATGTATATTGTATTACTGAATTGTGTGAAATCACTCTTATTGTGGAAGTTAAAACGGCGGATAAAACCCCTCGGAGTTGGCCGGGACACAAACTCATCACGTTTCTGAATGTTAGAGCTGCATCCTGTCAGATATGGTGACGTTCCACCATCCATCTCAGCTGAGAACATGTACCTGTGCTTCTTGCAGGGCTGGCATGCCTGGACACACTTAAACAGCGGAGGAAGCTGTAGATTATCAAATTCCTCATGTGTGGACCAGCTGTGCCTGTGTGCCGGGTGTGTTCAGTGGTTTGGCCTCCGTCAGGTCTGAGAAGTGCTTATGTGGCACCTCGGTACCCGCCGCTGTTTCCCAGCTCCTTTTTCTGCTGCCCCGTCTATGCTGTCTGTTCTACCTGCTCTGCAGTCGTCACTAAGCCCCAAGCACAGATCCAGAGTCTGATTTCTTAACATTTAGTGTTAATCACGAGCCCTGTAAATCTCAACGAAACACCACCTGAAGCGATTTTGTTCAACCCATTTTTCCACGTCTCCATTTCTTCTGCAGGCCCTCCCACCTTCTGCTTTCCTGTCTTTAATTACTGTGCCTCCAAGATTCCTCATTGGGTGAAAGTTTGGGCCAATCAGATATCTTGTTAAGGTGGTCCCCGACCTCCTCGGGGGGTCCATGTATGTGTTTCTGTGCATCAGAGTTGATGGCTCGGTTTAAAACCTTGTGGGATTTTTCAGTCTGGGCAGTCTGAAAGAAAGGCTGCAGGAACCGAGAACAAGACGAGTCGCCATCCAACACACAAACACACAGACACACACACTCACGTCCTGTGGATCATCAGTCATCGGGTCAGTCGGCTTCTTCTGAACCCACCTCTGGACCTGCAGACGAACCCCCAGTTTAAAGTAAACTCAGGTAAGAGACTAAACACAGCGGAGGCTTGGGTAGGTTTAGGTGCTTTCCGAGTTCAAGTTCCTGTAACGTTAGCTGCTGAAAAACACCTGGTTTTGTGTTCTGATGAAAACCGGTGGTCTCCAGCAGCCAGGAGCTGTGCAGAGACATGTTTACTTAAGGAGGAGTTCACCTCCGAGCTGCAGGAGGCACCTCAACTGTGCAAGGTTGTCTTGTTTTGGACTAGAAGAAGCTCAACTAGACGTCTTAGATAGTAAAGTTGCCGCACAACCAAAGTAAGTGTGAAGCAGTCGACTTGAGAGTGGCAGCGAGCAGACTTGTAGACAAAGGAGCGACAGAGCGGGACATCGTTGGGAAGGAAAGCTATAATTTGAACATCTGTGTGTTTGAACAGGAGACAGTGAGGAGGTGCAGACATGGCTGAACGGAGGAGTTTCTACGGCGTGTTGATGGCCACACTGCTGGTGATGCTGCTGCTGCCCGGTGAGTAACCAGATTCACAAAGTCCGCAGGTCTGGTCTCTGACACCACGGAGGCTGTGGGTGTTCCCTCAGGCTGCAGTCAGTGATTGTTTTATTTTCATGAAGGCTGTTTTTTTCACATATAGCTCATAAAAATGACAGCAAAATGTTAAAAACACACTCAATACCCCCAAAACTAAAAAAAAAAAAACCTGAAATCTTAATCTCTCACCCTCCTTTGATGTTGTGTCTCTAAAGTTTTCCCAGTGTCTCCGCTTCCTCGGGAAGTTAACCGGCGTGATTCATCACATCAAAGTGACAGTGAGTTTTTCAGCTCCTTTTCTCGCTGCAAAAGTGCACAAAAAAGGCAGCGTTGTCTTCTCAGAAAGAGAGTGACGTCTTCAAAAAAACGTTCCGTTCGGCACGTCAGTGCTGAGATGGGGACAAAAGAGCTCCTCGGGTGAATGCTCGGCTCTCCGATATGCTGTCCGGCCTCTTACCGAACAGAACTAAAAGCACTCCTGCAGGCCGGTTCAATTGCACTGAATGATGAGTTTAAGTAACATTTCGGTTTGATGCATGGAAACAACCCCATAAATCCATAGACAAAAGTGCAATTGTGAAATTACAATAACACGCAGTGTTTTAACCGCATCGAAGATGTTGTGGAGCTTGATGAAGGTCATTGTGATGCTGATGAGGCCATTCAGACTTGCAGCGTGTTGACAAAGCTGCACACGATTTGGACGCGGAGTAATCAGAACCTCTGAGCGGAGAGAGCGACAGCTGAGCTGTAATCGGCTCCAGCACGTTCAAAAAGGCTCCGTCTGATTAAATGCTCACGTTATCATCTCAAGTTGGCCTCTGACCTGGCCCGACCCACGTCACCCCCACACGGTTCCACCTGGACCCTGCAGCGCGCACGTCTGCCACGTTTGGACATCATGATTAATGCTTCAACATGGAGATGGGTCACTCCTCCACAAGCTGTTTCCAGTTTGCTCCTGACATTTTTTTTTTTTACTACAGAGGTGCTTGGCTCAGTCTGAGTCTAATCGTTGCTTCTGTTGTTGTTTTTTTTTTTTTTTAATGGTTTTTAAAGTTATACTGAGGTGAAAGGAGCGGGAGGAGGAGGAGGAGGTTCTTTTCTTTTTCCTTTCATCGGTGCTGGTCCTGTAAAAAATTAGTACCTGTCAGCATCACCTCCTGCTCTGCACTCTTGAAGTTCGGCTGTTTCCAGATGTGCCAGGCGCTTTTTTACGAGCTCGTAAAAACAATACAGCGGATACACAAAAACGGTATAATTTAACCCACCCTCCTCTTCCTCCTCCACATCACTTCAGGTCACCTTCATTTCTCTTTCGCTCCCTAATTTAGTTTTCACCAGTTTCCCCATCTTCTCCCACCCAAACTCCATTCCCAATCCGTAGATCGATACATCTCCTCTTCGGACACGCGTCGTGTAACTTCATCTCATCTCTCACTGGATCTTTTCAAAACTCGTCATCTGTTCCCCTCTGCTTCTTCCTCTTTCTCTCCTTCTGTAAGGGATTAACACCTTTTCCCTGCAGAGATGAAAGACACCGGGAGCAGAGCTGAATCTGCTGTTCTCTCAGCTGTAAAGGGTCAAACACACACACACACACACACACACACACACACACACACACACACACACACACACACACACACACACACACACACACACACACACACACACACACACACACACACACACACACACACCGCTTTGAAACACAGCGTGAGGTTTGATGTTACAGGCTTCCCAATAAAATCTACAAAGAAGTGCGGTTGCGTCGCTTCGGGCAGAGCCAATTACTTCTGCCCTATTGAATGAATAATATCGGCCTCTGACTATGTGAAGTTTAATGTCATGTCATCACTCATTTTACATACTAACACGTCTGGGTAGGCAGAGTTGTCAACGTTGACTTCAGCAGCTTGTGGGTTTGACATTTGTTCTTGCTTTTCCATGTATGTGCAGCGTTCTTGTCTGCTGGACCGGTTTTACAGAAGCGCAAAGGAGACGGTAAATGTGATTTTCACTTTAAATATATTCACACACACACAGGAGTTTGTTTATTACAAGCATGCGGTGGCAGTTGGACAGAGATGAAGGCCATGAAAGTACTTTTTGATGAAAAATTAGTACCCAAAGGCGTCGCTATACTTTACCCCGCATCAACATTGAAAAGTTCCATGAATATTTTACACATAACAGCTGCAAAGTTTAATGATATCTGACCTTAAAATGAAGATGATTTTCTAAAAGTCACAGGAAAGTCCTTGAATGAGTTTGGAAGTTTTTTTTCAAATCAGCACCGTTCCTGCCTCTGTGTGCTCTCAGCAGGGGAGGGCATCCAGGAGAAGGCCGCCGCCGCGGCGTCACAGAGGAGGCTGATCCGCAACCGCAGGAACATCAGCTGGTACAAGCAGCACTCGGACTTCTGGGCCTGGTACAAGTACTTTACTGACAACAGCAATCAGGAGGCTGTGAGTAACACCAACGAAAACACACGGAGCACTTCCCATCTCTGACATGAAACCAGCTTTGTGTGATGTGTGTTGCTTGGTGTGTCATCAGCGTGGTAATATCGAGCCCGGTGGGTTCAGCATTGGCAGAAAAAATAATAATAATAATAATAATTGAGAAGTTTCATTTATCAGTAAGATGATCTGCTCTTAATGACCCCCAAAGGGAAAATCCAGGAGAAGTTGCGCTGGCATTAATTAAATTAGCATCTCATTAAATGATTTTGTTAAATTTCAGTACACAGTTCCACTGAAATATAAAGTTTGAGGATTAAAAAAAAAGAATAGTAACAAACTGGATTTAGAAGGAATAGCATAGTAGATGTTTAGCCCCCTCATGTGGTCAGAAGTGGCATTGCTACATAGGGTGCCTTTAAATGTCACTAGGACTCAAACGAAGATTGCTTATCAGTTTACATTAAGTACCATGGCTTATTAACTGCACTAATGGTTGGAAATTTCTCTCAGTCTACATCATTTTTATGCTACTTGTATAAAAACACACAAATAAGCGGAAAATGTCCCCAGGTTCAGGAGATGGACCGCATCTACCTGGCCTATCTCCAGAACAAGAACCGTGCTGAGGCTCGCCGCTCCTACAAGGCCTACTTGCGCCACCTGGGGGAGATCTACAAGTCTTGTGCCGAATCTGACGACCCCAACTGCGTGGCTTCCCAGACCACCAGGCCAAAGCCCAAACCAGAGCCCCCGAAACCCGCACCAATCAAAACCTGCGACCCCACCAAGGACCCCAAATGCTTGTATATGGCATTAATCCAGGGCAAGAGCCCTTATGTGCCCCTGGTCCTCCCAGCTGCCCCCCCAGCACCAGTCAAAGCCCCTGCCCCCTTGTACGCCCGCTCTGCTGCCCCAGCTAAGGACCCCCAGTCAGGACATTACTACTACGCTCCATCTGCAGTGTCTTTCCTCACCAAGGTAAACAAAACAAACATATTTATCTAACTGTGCACCTGTTAGTTCAGCTGAGGGTTACAGTTTCACTGGAAGTGTTTGACCACTTCAGAAGTAGGAAGTCTGAACTGAAACAGCCCTTAAAGTCAAAATTCCTACTTTTTGGAAAGTTTTGGAAACCCGACTTTTCTCCAGTTTCAGAATCTGACATCAGTTCAACAAAGCAAACATCAGACCGTTTGTGACAGTTATGTCTTATTTTATTCACTTCATTACTCCAGGCACACTCGTGGTATTGGTTGCTTTTAATCCGTTCACTGCTGCATACAAGTTGTTAACGGTGGCGAGCAGCAGCAGTGGCTAATGTGCCGTTTGGAAAGGGTCATTTTTGAAATGGTACCGATTTGTTTACGTCTATGGAAGGCTGAATTAAAAAAAAAAAAAAAAAAAGAATAGTCTCAGCACAAACAGTCACCTGGATCCCCTTTATTTTCTACAAAAATTCAAAAGTTCTTCTCTCTGGAAAAGCTGAAAGATGCTACGTCATATATAGGACAAATATAAATACAGGTTCCCTGTAATAAGCAGCGTTTTCTCTTTTTAATGTTAACCATGCTAAAATTCCTGCTTTCATCTGGTCTGTCAGGAACAGAAGGCTGAGCTGCTGCGCATCTGCTCTGCTGACGATGTGGAGTGTCTGCAGTACCATCTGAGAGCTGCTTACGGGCATCATCCTGCCGCTGGGCCCCTCCCCTCATATGCCCATCTGGGCTGTGACCCCAAGAAAGACTCCTCCTGCAAAGCCAAACTGGTGCAAAAGGCTCCCTCTGGTCTCTACATTCAGTACCCCAACTGTGATCCACTGCGGGACCCCTACTGTGCCTATGCTGCCTCGCTTGTGGTAACCTTTACTTATTATACCTATTAAATGCACCATGTTTTACCTGCTGCCGCTTTTATTTTTTTCTCTATTATGACTCCCTGTGATGTGTCCCTCCAGGCTCCCCGGGCTCCCAACCCCCCCGCCCCTGCTGGCCCTGGATCCTGCAACCCTCTTTTTGAAGATAACTGCAATCCTCTTACTGCCACCAGATTTGCTTCACCCCCAGAAGCGTACAAAAGTGAGGAAAGGGAGGAGGCTGCTGCTATTCGCACATCGCCTCCCGCTGCCGAGCAGAACGACCCCTATGCCATGTTCAGGGATGCTTATGCTAATGCCAACAGAGTTACAGACCCTTATGCCATGTACCGCCAGGCTCCACCCCCAGATTCAGTTCCAACTATTGATCCATACACCATTCTGCAACAATACATGGCTCAGGCCCGGGATAGTGACCCGTATGCTCCACGCATGGAAGCTGCTCCACGCATGGAAGCTGCTCCACGCATGGATGCTGCTCCACACATGGAAGCTGCTCCAGAGTCTAACCCTAACGATCCTTTCTCTGCCATCCGTGACGCGCTTGCTGCCATGCATCGTCATGGCCCTTCCGCATCAAGACAGCAGCACCCTTTTTCCAATCCTACTTTTGAGGAGCCAGCCCAAGAGGAGCGCCATCCTCTAGGCCCACCAGGTAAAACCAAGGAGGGGTATGATTGCTTCATTGGTTATGACCGCGAATGCTACCCTCTCAAGCCCAGTGAGCCTCGCTCTGGAGGTCACCGCCGCGTCCCCAGCCCTGCCGAAGCCTATGAGCCCCACCTGAACTCCGATGGCACCCGCAATGGAGTCCTTGAGCCGGAAAACCCTCACTGCGACCCTGAATACGATCGTGACTGCCGCCTGCGTCGCTACGAGACAGAGCAGGCCGAGATCCAGCCTGAGAGTCAGGCAGAGGAGGTCCACCACCAGGCGCCAGTAGAGGTCGAGCAGCAGGAACAAGATCTGTACGAGGCAGAGCCCTACCAGAGCGGCCAGGAGGAGCCTCGCATGCCTTACCAGCCTTTCTCACAGGGTATGCCCAGCCTCCAGGACATACTCAGGCTCTACGGAGACCGCTACCCTGATCAGGATGATCACAGAGCTTACTCAGGCGACTACCGTAAAAAGTAATCATGCAAACACATGCCTGCAGTTGGACATGAATATGCAGTCCTGTGCGTTCTTCAGTCTTTGAACGCCTCATTCAGTGAGCCACCAGTCCAAACTGGTCTAGATACGGGACGCAGGTGAAGTCTAAGGACATGATGGGCAAGTACATCAAACTATCTCTTCTTGCTGATGGAGTATGGTCAGAAAGATTTAAGAAAAAAAGCCTTCTGCTTTGTTTGACTTTAGCTACTCAAGACCTGTTTTGTGCATTGCTTTTCTATTTTCCTGCTCAAACCTCCTCCAAGCATTCATATGTGTAATGGCTTAATCCTCAGCTTTGCCTCTCTATGTGCATTTCAATTTCTCTCTAAAATTGCATTTTAATTTTGTTTGCTGCTTTTTTGTCAGTGATGGATTATGTAAAGATTTTCTCTCCCATTTTGAATGTTCTAATAATAATAAAAAAAAACAACAACAACAGAAATCTGTCTTTTGAATGTTATTTATTTGGTCACAGTTTTAGATGTTTTAGAGTGTTTATCTGTAACCCTTACTTCAATTCTGCAGCGTTGCCTCTCATCGGGAATGCTCAGAAGTTGAACGTGCAGCCCGAGGCCTTTAGAAATGCTGCATAGTTTCATCAAACCTACAAGTGCTAAAGCCCACATCATCAGCAATAGATCTGAAGAACATGACATTTAGCAGGTGGACTGGGTTTAAAAGTGCCAACATATTTTCAGGTGAGGCTCCGAGCTGAAAACATTTTCTTCCTCTATAAACTTCTCCCAAAACCACAGAGGCAGTTATACCATTAATTCGATGGGCTGGGAAGCATTCATCACAAGAGAACCGACATTCTGTGACAAAAAGCAGATGAATCCACAGACTAATGACTGTGAAAGCCAACAGGAATCAGCGATTTGCACATCTCATTGATGGAAATGATTTTGCATGTGTGATTTTGAGGTATCTGCGAATGTGAACAGTGTCTTGGATCAAAGGCCATCTGAGTTTGAGATAAAGCCCCTCAAACAGTTTAGCATTCATCAGTTCACAGTTAGACCAATTGTCTATAAATGGGAGACAGCACTGTGGCTACTCTTCCTAGAAGTGATCCATCCATCCATCCATCCATCCATCCATCCATCCATCCATCCATCCATCCATCCATCCATCCATCCATCCATCCATCCATCCATCCATCCATCCATCCATCCATCCATCCATCCATCCATCCATCCATCCATCCATCCATGCTCAATCTTTCCCACACTTGTGAACAAGACCCCGAGATACTAAACTCCTACACTTGAGGCAGGACATCTGCACCTACCTGGAGAGGGTAGGTGCACTTTTCCATTCATAAACCATGGCCTCGGATTTGGAGGTGCTGATTCTCATTCCAGCCGCTTCGGTTGAAAACTGCCCCAGCACATGCTGAAGGTCTCAGCCAACTAGACAAAATCATCTGCAAAAAGCAGAGATGAACCCTCCAGAACCCTGGTGAGGGTATAGAGCTGGTCCAGTGTTCCACGACCAGGACAAAAACCACATTGTTCCTCCTGAATCAAAGGTTCGACAATCGGTTGAATTCTCCTGTCCAGTACCCTGGCGAGGACTTTCCCAGGGAGGCTAAGAAGTGTGATCCCGCTATAGTTGGAACACACTCTCTGGTCCCCCTTTTTGGAAAAAGGGCCCACCACCACGGTTTGCCACGCCAGGGGTACTGTCCCCAACCTCCATGCTTTGTTACAGAGGTGTGTCAGCCAAGACAGCCCTACAACGACTTGAAGTGCTCAGGGCGGATCTCATCCGCCCCTGGTGCCCTGCCACTGAGGAGCTTACAAACCTCAGTGACTTTAGCTTGGGTGATGGAAGAGTCCACTGCAGAGTCCCCAGCCTCTGCTTCCTCAGTGGAAGGCACATCGGTGGGATTGAGGAGATCCTCAAAGTTTTCCTTCCACTGTCCGACAATGTCCCCAGCAGAGGTCAGCAGCAGTACTGTTTCCCCTATCTAAGGCGCTGGACTGTTTGCCAGAATCTCTTCGAGACTGATCAAACATCCTCGTCCATGCCTCACTGAACTCTTTCCAGACACGGGTTTGCCTCCAGGGCCACCCGAGCTGTGGCTTGCTTGGCCTGCCGGTAAGTTTTCCCAGAGGTGGGAGCTGAAGACCTCCCTGACAGGCCTTCTTTCGTCCCAGAAGTGGCCATCCAGCTTAAATGACTCTAAAAGACACAACTCAGAGTTTTAAATGAGGTAAAAGCTGTTTTTGGAGAGCAGAAGTGGTCAAAAAAAAATAATTGGAAGGAAAATAAACCCCTAATTTATCAAAATATCTCACAGGATAATATCAAGGTGGGTATCAACCAGCTGAAGCTTGGTAGAGTTTGGTTGATACAGGAGGGCCGTGACCTGAACATGACAGAGTCCAGACCATAATCCTGTAGTCCTGGGTCTTACTGGGCCATGGAGATGCCGTGGAAAGACCTACAGAGATCCATTTACAGCAGACATCCTACAAATGTGTCCAAGCTGAAGCAGTTTTGTAGTTCTTCTGTAGCATTGTGAAGGTCTGATCCAGAGATACTCAAAGCGCTCGCTTAAAGTCATTGCTGCCAAAGTTTTATTTGATTGTGTGTATGACTAAGATGAGGATCGTTTTCTTTTTTTTCTGACATGTTTCAAGGTCGGTTCAGATTTCAGTAACACATTTAGGTTTTCATATTCCCACTCAAACAACGCCGGCTCCTTTGTCGACTTTCTTTTACCTCCCTCTTTGACTTCTTGGCTTGCCACAGTGGCTCTCAGCTGATCTCTCGCACTGGAACTCAACCATTCGCGGTGCTTGTAAAGTTGGATTCAAACTTTGGACTCGAGCCACCAAAAGTGGTGTTTCACCTCCCACCAGGGAGGAAAGAAACGATAAGATACAGCACGCGGCAAATGGGTGAGGAGGTCAAGTATTTCTTTCTTCACTTCAGCTTGGTAGTTTGCATCAAATACGTGAGTCTGATAAATATTTATGAATTATAAATAATGTATAAAACAGTAAATCAAAAAGTGAAGAAAAAGTATTAAAAAAGTACTGCGATAAAGTTGTGTGACTCACTGTATTTTAGGGGATGGATGGATGGATTGATGGATAGATACTAGAAGAAAAAGGAGATTCGACTTTACCCAATAGTTTTGCATAGATAACTATGATTAAAATCAGCTATTGACAAGGCGATTGTATTGATTGGCTGCTCAGCTGTACCGTTTTAAGTGATAGACAGCTGAGGATGCAGAAGCAGCAGGTCATCCATCAACCTCACTCTTAATGTAATTTATTTGGTAATGGCAGACTTGGCATTTATAAATCAGTATTTAAACTTTTACTTGAATTGTACTGAAATGTTAGAAGCGTCACAAGAAATGATTTATTTCCTGGGAGGACCAAAAGGGTGCGCTGAATATTCTTTGTATCTGGCAGTTTCACCATTGAATGGTCCCTCTGATAAACATCCTTGTTTCTCTGAAGTGCCGTTAAAGCAGGATGAGGGTCAGCAGCCGGTTTATTACCGCACTTATTTACTTTAAATCCATTTGGAGGATAATTTAGCCAAATTTAGAAGCTGCAAATAGATTCAAATCAAATTACATTTTGTCTGATGAACCATAAAACAAGATGAAGCCGAAGAAGGTGAACGCAGCAGAAGAAGCTGTCTTCCATTATCACAGTTGGAGATAGCGCAGCGTGGGAAAATGCCATGTAGTTGAGATAAAAAGACAAATCTGGCAGCAAATGACCTTCTAAAAAAAGAAAGATAAGGCTGTGAGAATAAATCAAAACTTTTAGATATTAGGATGTGGCTTATATTAAAGTGTTTGTCTCCTGAAGGAAGAGACAGTAGCATTAAGATGCGTCATGAGATAAACAATCTGGCTAAAAAAACTGTCAAAAATTTAAACTTGCCAAAGAGGGAGCGAGATAATTGTGGCAGGTATGGTTCTTCTTGTAAACCGGTCTGACGTAAACTCCTTCGAAAGGTGTGCAGGATAGGTTTTGTGCCCAGCTGATTCTCGGCAGAGGGAACGTGTTACTAACAAACCTGCTGAGATCATCATTACGTTGGGTACAAACTAACTGAGTGGCAGGACATTCGCTAAATCTCCAATGAAAAGGGGAGCCAGATCCACCCATTACATGTGACGCCTTCTGCCTTGCACCCACCAACCTGCAAAAACACATAATGGGAAAATATATTTTCAGCTCTGCTTATCAGCTTATCTATCATTTTATCTAAGTCACCTCATTTTTACTTTCACTTCTTTCTCCACATAAGTATTTGTACTTTTGCCACCTCTGGATGCATCAGCACTAACCAAGTCTGGTCTGATTAAACAGGTTCACACATCACTTTGCTTTCAGTTTATACAGTATAAAGAAACTGAACCAAACCTACCGTGACGTCACCTAAACGAACGATTTGAAAGAACGATTTTAAAGCTAGAAGTTGAGAGCTTTGGCTGACAGCATTTTGGCAAGAGACGAAAAAAAAAGCGAAATAAATAAATAAAAATGGACAAGTGGGCGGAACAAGCCTGGCAGTTGGCTCAACCACTCCCACGCCTCTTGGTATGAATATATTTGTGTTTAACTTAAGAGGCACTAAAAGAAAAAAAATTCCCTGTGCAAATGTGCAATAATGTCATGCTGCTGTTTTTGACTAATAGAAACTACTTTGTTTTAAACATTTTTATTGCATTTACATGCATTATTTGGCAACATGAAAACTGGAAATTTACCACAACGACAACATAGGCCTTCATCGTTTGTCCTTTGGTCACGGATGTGAAACCTGGGTGGAGAACAAACGTCTCTGTAACTGACTGCAAGTGTGTTGCAGGCAGTTTAAAACGATGCTGTAAAGCCGTCAGCTGCTGCACATTTCAACATAGCGGTCAGTGAAAACGGACAAATCATCACGCCGTCTCAAGCTTCTTATACCAGCAGTCTTCAACCCTGGTCCTCAGGACGCCGTCTCCTGTGTGTTTTAGACGTCGCCTTCAATCAACACACCTGATTCTCGTTAATGGGAACGTATAAATCAACTGCTTTTACAGCTTTTCCTCTGGAAGGGAAAACTATTAAAATTGAAATTTAGAAAATTTAGAAAATGAGATGCCAAAGAGAACTCAGGAGTTGGGATTTTTTAAAAAATTTTAACCCTGAAAACGTCAGAGCAGAACTGCTACTTTTGTGACAAAAGACGAATAAAGCACAAAACAAACAGTTTTGAGTTTGGGCTTTTTAGGATAAGTCCTCCCCTCCCGTGCAACCTTTCCCACACCTTGGTTTGTTTACATTTCCATCCCAGGAAGCTGTCACCGGCCCTCTTCCTGATGACACCATCCAGGTTGTGATAAATGCGCTTCGACGAGCAGCTGACAAGCAATCTTGTCTTCTGTCTTTTCCATATCACAGCAAAAATTTATGACTGTAATCCCCCAGTCTGACACGGCGACCATCGCAGCAGACAAATACACCATGCTGAGTACACAGCGTCGAGCCTGGCTGCAGGAGAGCATTGAAAGGTGAAATTATTGCTGTGCAGACATCAAAATCTTGGTCCAGACTAAAACTCATCCCTGCGCTTTAGTTTTCATCCAAATGTGGCTGTTTTGTCCTTTTTGGTGCTTTAATCTTTTGCCTGCAGTAAAACTCCTCATGCAAAGCAGTTACCATAAATCTACTCTGACAAATGTCCACTGCATGTTATTGATTCAGTGTCTCTGTGCACAGAGGCTGGTTATTGTCTGTGCTGTTGCTTCTCTTTTATCAGATTTTTCCATGTAAAGGATATTGTGTCTTTAGGAAATAACACTGATAATATCTGCACAAGTGCAGTTTATCTTGAAAATGTAAGGAAATGGCACACTATTGTAATCTCACTTAACTTAGAGAGAACAACACTGAAGAAGATGCTTCAAATGCATCCTTTTTATTGTTTTATTGTAACTTATATGACATATAATTTGAGTTATTGACTGCTGTAATCCATCTTGACTCAGCTCAGCTGAAGTTAAAATCTATAAAATGTAATGCAAAGTGGAAAACCAGTTGAGAGTGTGGACTGACAGTAAGAGGAGAGGAGTTTGAGGCAGAAGCCCGGTTCAACATCTAAAAGGAGTCTGACTGACTCTATCAGATAGAGGATTACTGAGCACTAACAGTTCAATAAAGGTGAATCGAAATAGGACAAATGGTTAAAGGGAAAAGAAACTTCATATGTATGGTGACCATGGAATCCCAGGCTGCCTTTCTGGCAGCGGCACAGAGGCAGGAGCAGCGCCGAGGAAGGATGGAAGTTGACATTTTGCAAATATTACAAAGACTCGTTGAGCCAACCTGCAGCATGTGATCACCTGTAAACTCTGCCTCATTAAGTCCCAACAAACTGGTAAATTATAATGTTAACAGCTGAACGGCCCCATGATGGGTTACACCTTATCACCACTATCTGTTGTGTTTTTGTTTTCAACCTAATTTCTTTAATCCTAATGGACTTTATTCCTGCTGTTATTTTCATTACGCTGTGATGCATGATTTTGATAATGTAAAACACTTTAAATTGCCTCTGTGTTTGAAATTTGCTATTATCGCCTCGCCTATAACCACGAATACATGAAACATAAAAAGAAATAAAATCATTAAATTGCACCGATCGTTGTGCATGTAAACAGAACAGAAGACACTTGTTACTACAGCGATTCACAAATGAAACTGGTCAAACTGCACAGATGCACCCCGGAGCGTTTCTGCTGGTGACTTTGGTGTCTTTGGTGTTCTGCAGCTAAAACCATCTGCATTTCATAAAACTGTAACTGCATGCAAGTGCAGGAGGGACGACTTTACAAACTCCATCTGCATCAGCGGAGCAAACCTGGATGGTCATATGACCCGTTTACGACGGTGTCATGTGGATGGAGATCTTTTTTTCTACACAAATGTGAATATAGATTGGAAATTTTTTTAAATGAATTTTGC